>BSBN01001879.1:0-668287 GCA_027924645.1 Cunninghamia lanceolata | reverse complement strand
AGGTTTTGGCGAGGAGTGAACTGGGAACTGTTCTTGTTGATTGGGGTTATTGAGAAACCAGCTACGTTTATTTTTCACAAAATTTGTATTTTTGTCTTTTCTTGAAACAGAGCAAGGTAATTTAAATTACATATTCGATTTTATCCCGCATGCATTGTGCAGTGAGCTTTGTCTTATTTGCTTGTCTTTTATGCATTATTCTATTAAACTAATGTCATGGTGTGTGTGCGCAGGTGAAGGATGAATGCGAAGGACAGGCAGGCACTAATGAGAAGCGACATGAAGGGAACGTGGCCAGAAACAAAAATCACGTCGAAGTGGCGAAACCTCGTCGACACTAATCTCGGGAGAACCAACATGGAGGAGATTCGACAAAACTTATACAAACCCAATCCTTCGGATTTGATCAAAAGAATGTCGAAGAATGGAATTATTCAAGCTGCTTGTTTCCTGCCTGCAATGCTGTGTCCAGAGTTGATGTTGGAGTGCGCCAAGCACTATAATCAAGAAAAGAGATGCATTATGACCAAAGAGGGCAAAGTACTGGCTCATCTGAGGAAAGAAGCAATCGCAGAGGCTTTTGACATTCCTTCATACAAAACCACTACTTTTTGTACCAAGGAGACTGCTCTGCAACTTTATCTAGCTAGACCTGAAAAGTGCATCGAAGTGATAAACAGTAACTAGTTGGTGCAACCAAGGCCACATGTGAGCAAAGTACCTAAGAAGCTTCACAAATCTGACTTCCATCAAGAAATCAATTATATGGTCGTATTTCTAAATCGCATCATGGGCTGCCCACAATCAGCAAATTTCGAATCCTGGATGTTCTTCTTCATTGAAGAAATTATAAGTGGAAAGAGGATGATAGATTGGGCTGAAATGATCAGCAGCAATATCGATGAATAGTTGAAGAGTTTGCAGGAGACCAAAACATTTTATATGAGCTCATATGTTATATATATGCTCGCTAGAAACGAGAGATATCCAGGACTGAATTACAAAGGCAGAGTCGGAAACGGAGATGGGCAATTCAAAGTTTATGACTACTATCCTCAGCTGCACCTGCAAGCTATATCTCATTACAGGAGGTTTAATGATGTCTTTTCCATGTATATTGTCAGATTGTTGCAAGGCAACACATGCAGGAGATTGTCGAAGGAAGCTATGAATTTTGTAGCAAAGTACGGAAAATGGTTTATTCAATTTCCAAGATTCACATACATCCATGTTGAGGGCTATTCATCATTGCCTTACAGGTTGCCAAGATATCCCACAGACAGAATGGTGTTGTTAGAAGTGACAAGACAGCTGGTTGCATTCGACAAAATTCAAAGAAAAAGAAAGAAGACTACAACGAAGTTTCCAATTAGCATTGGAAGGCTAGAAACTTGTATGCTGTTACAGGCAGCTGAAAATTCAGAGTTAGAACTGCAAGCTTATAACTTGGTGCGCCACAATGATGCACACAGCAATTTTGATCCATTCAATGCAGTTAGGCAGAAATTTGGGAGTAAATACAAGCACAGACCACAACTCGAAGATCATTGGGAAGATGCACGCGATGATATGGAGATAAGGAGGAAAAGCTGCTATAGATTATATTTGGACTTGGCTAGGGCAACAGGAGTAATTAACATTCCAGATCAACTTGAGGAAGATCGCAAAAGACTGTCACAGAGTTCATATGATCAAGAAAAGAACAAGCCTTTTACCATCAATTGATCAGAACAGGAGGTCACACGTAATGATGACTTAATGATGCCCATTGTAACACATACAAGAAAATATGTGGACTTTCAAATCTGCAGTGCTAATGATGTTTTCTTGACAACAACATTAGAATAAAACACCAAGTGCTCTATCCTCTCTTGAACAAAGCGTCTCGAATGCTAAACTACGTGATCAAACAAGAACGCTCCAAGGTTCCTTGTACGTGATTTGCAATGGATAGCCTCGGTGGTGTGATGTGATTTGCTGTGTCACAAAGGGACTTACGTAGAATTGTCATCTCACTCCATTCAAACAAGTTACTTCCTCCTTATGAAATGGAACTTCTTAAATTGATTATAAGAAAATGAAAAAAGAGAAAGGGTTGAGAGGATTCTAATCTAAGAACAATAATATAATGCACATGCTACGATAGACAAATTCCTCATGTAACCTTACTCCGCTTCACCATGAGAACCAACAATTACACGAAGCAGGTGCAATCTCCAAAGGTAACTCAATGATTTTCATACTGTAAACCTCCATCCAAACACCCACAACTGGCGCAGTTTGAACAAGCATTCACAATCGAACTTCAGCAAATGTGGTTTAGGCTAACTTTGCACGATGACTTGCCAGCGACAAACCATCAAAAGTATGAACCAAGGAGGAGTTCATCAAATATCTTTAGCATATACATCACATCAATGAACTTTATCTACCTTACTATCTAAGCTTCTTGGAAACACATCTCCGTCATATTCAAGAACTTGAAACTATGCTAACATTTCAAAGCCACAAGATCACCATGCAAAACAACAACAATGAGCTTGTATTACTTTTGAAGTGTGTGATTACAACAATCTCATGTCTCTCTTCATGACTTCGAAGAGTTCCCTCTCTACTCTACTCCTACTTGATCTCTACTTCTAATGATCCTCCTCTAATGTCCCCTTTACAAATGAGAGTAGTGAGCCTTATATAGAGCTCAAGAATTACAATGAATGGCTCAGATTGATTTAGCAATCAACGGTCGAGATTGAGACAACAAGGCAGTTTGTTACAAAATTTGCTATTTTTAGAACATGAAAGAGGCAATGAAGGCACGTTTCCCAATGTGATAAGCATCTTTGGAGCATCTTTATGGTGGGCCCTCTTGAATGAATGACACGGCAGAATGCGATTGGCTTGATGATGTGTACGTGCCACCTTAGCATCTTTGAATGAACTATTGTGATTCACTTCATGTTCACTTTACTTAGAATATTTTCTTCTGTTGTCTTGATTTAACTCATGGATCACTTTGATGATCATGCTCATCTCTCATCTTGCGATGTTGTTGTGCTTGTGCAGGATCATGCCTCTGGACAGTTGCATGGACTCATGGAGTAGACTAGTGCCTGATGAGAGTTCTTCTTGTCTGGCACATGATATGTGAGCTTCTGGATGATGACTTCCTTCAAGATGTGCGTGGTGAAGTGACAACCTTCCACTGATCCTCGCCTCGAACAGATGATGCTCTTGATGATGAACTACACTTATAACCTTGATCATCTTAGACAAACTCCCCTTCGCATGGCGTTGATGTCTTCCTCATGCAGACATATGAAGTCTTCGAAGTAAGATAAACTTGATATTGAAGCTCTCCTCCATGTGATGACGATGACAAATTTGAGCAGCTTTCCTCCACCTTCCATACTTCTCATGTATGAGCTCTCGCTATTCACCTCCTTGGATCCTTCATCACCTACAAAAAGAAACACATCAAATTAAGACTTGATATGAAGGATTTTCAATAACAAATTACATTCATCTTATGCATGTGGGATAAAAAAAATGATATTTCAAAACATACCCTTTCGCGTGAAATCCATGCCTAAGTCTCTGGAGTGCCTATGTTGGGCGGATTTGGAGGGTGTGTGCGAAGTGTGTGTTGTGGACAAGACCTTGTCCGAATGAAGGCCTCAAGGCCACCTAGCATGGGCGAGTTTGAGGGAGGTGTGTGGATTTTATCACTTCGGCACTTTCTAACTTGGTTTTGACAACATAGAAACCCTTGCTTGTGTTATTGATGTTTTAACCTCCTTGAATGCTATGTAAAACTCTTAGAGCATGGGCGGGTTTAGAGTGAATGTATGGAGTGTTTAATGTGAAAGAGGTGCATGAAGGTGGGAGTCTCTTGACAAGATAGTCCTGAGAGTGTGTATGGATTGCTTCACTTTGCTCATTCATCTCCTCATGAGGACCTTCTCTCCAACACCCTTAAGTCTCAGCCAATTTTAAGGTGTTTATGAGGTTAAAGACACATCTTGCATGTAAAGTGATCTAGTCCATCTGTCTTAGTGATATCCGGCAGCTTGGGAGTGCTAATAAGGATTTTGCTATGTGCACACATCTCTATCTTAACCTTGACACTCCTCTTCCACCTCCATGACTTAGTGACTTTCAAACTTCCTTCTCCTTAATTATCTCATCTCCTGAGTGTGATCTTGATCATTCATTCAAACAAACTTGCAACTTATGTTATTCTTCACCCTGGACAGTTTTGAGTGTGTTGTGTGGAGAGATGCATGTGAGAACATGGAAGAATCCAAGACCCCCCCCTGACGCTGCCCAGGAAGGGCGGGTTTGGGAGCATGGTGTGGATTTCTTCACTTAATGTTGATTCCTCTTTAACAATTTCATCTAGCAAGGTTTAACTTCTGCACATACTTAGGCAAGGTTAAGAGGCAGATTTGACATGTTTGATAGACCTTACAACTTACCTCTAGTGGATGAGTGAATTGAGGAGGCTTGTGCAGGGTGATCAACATAGAAGAATCCAAGCTCACCTTACACAAACTCTCATAACATTTCTTTTTGAGCGGAGCTAGAGGTGATAGGTGGATGAAGTGTTGTGGTAGTCATGTAATCCAAGCAGGGAGAGGAAGGCCGCCTAGCAAGGGCGGGTTTGAATGGTAGGCTTGGATTTTTCAACTCTAAGCATCATTTGATACTCGCTTCTTCCTTATGATAACTCTTTTCTTGAACTTGCCTAAGACTTAGCCATTTTTAAGATGTTTGTGAAGTGAGAAAGCAAACTTTGAGGTGTTAGGTGAGGATGTCCATCTGCATTGGTGAAATCTGCCTAAGAAGGGCGGGATTGGAGGTGTTACTTGGATTTTGCAACCTAGAAGATCTTTCACCCCTCTAGGCCTGATTGCCATACCTATGAAGTGCTTTATGTTCATCAATTCACTGATCTCTCCTTGCAAATTGCAGTGTCTTCACTTTGAGCGGCTTAGGAGGCAGTGTATGGAGTACTTCATGTAGGACAAGACACATTCCATGGACAACTCTTGAGGCCGCCCAAGTAGGGCAGGTTTAGAGGTTAACTTTGGAGTATTTCCCAAAATGCCTCAAAAGACATTCAAACTTATGAACTTTCATCTAATCTTCATGATCTCACTGTACTTGAACTCAAAACATTGCAAATTTGATAGGTTTTCTTCTTGAGCGGGTTTAACTGTGTTGTCTGGAGAGTGTGATGTGCAGGAGGTGACATAGTCCAAGCATGGAGCTCAATGCCGCCTAGCATGGGCGGGTTTGGAAGAGGTGTCTGGATTTTCAACCTTACTTGATTGTTCCTCTCTTTTTTATGTGATCTTAAACATTAAAGTCCAACAAACCTTGCAAATTGTATTGTTCTTCACCCTGGGCGGCTTGGAAGGTTATGTCTGGAGTGTTGAATGTGGGAGGTGAAATAGTCCATAAGAGCCTCTTAAGACCACCCAAGTAGGGCGGGTTTGAGGGTACCCCTTGGATTTCAGCTCCAAACTCACTTGATGCCTTCAAATCCTTCAAGTTTTCCATTCAAACTTCATCATCTTTTATGTTTTGTGTTGAAACACTTCAAAAATTGCACAATCTCTCCTAGGGCGGGTTTGGAGGGACTGCCTAGAGTGAATGATGTGGAAAGAGATGAAGCTATCCAAGCATAGAGCTCAAGGCCGCCTAACATGGGCGGGTTTGAAGATGTAATGTGGATTTTCAACATTTAGGAACTTCTCACCCTTGAACTTGACTCTAACCTCTCCTTGGCATCATCTTGATCAAACAAACTTAGCAATTTATGTTATTCCTCATCTTGAGCAGCTTTGGAGAGAGTGCTTGGAGATCTTCATTTGTTAGGTGATGCAGTCCACAAAGACCTCTTGAGGCCGCCCAAGTAGGGCGGTTTTAGGAGTAACCCTTGGATTTTTCATTTAAAACTCACTTATTCCTCTCAAACCTTCAAGTTTTCATCAAAACTTCATGATATTCCAATGCTTGGTGTTTGAAAGACTTCAAAACTTAACACTTTCTCCTAGGGCCGTATTGGAGGCACTGTCTAGAGTATTTGATGTGGAGGAGGTAAAGTTGTCCACAGGAACCTCTTGAGGCCACCCAAGTAGGGCGGGTTTAAGGGTGACCCTTGGATTTTCATTCAAAACTCACTTAATCCTCTCAAACTTTCAAGTTTCCATTGAAATGTCATCACCTTCTAGTGCTTTATGCTTGAAAACACTTCAAAGTTTGATCATTCTCACCTAGGGCGGGTTTGGAAGTACTGTCTGGACAATGTCATCTAGAACAAGGCAAAGTCCATGAATGCAGCTTGAAGCCGCCCAAGTTGGGCGGGTTTACAAGTGAGGCATGGATTCTTCTTTGAAATGCACTTGATTCTATCTAACTTGCAAACTTCCATTGGAATTTCATCATATCCTAGTGTCTTGTGCAAGAAAACCTTGAAAACTTAACCATTTTTTGCTTGGGCGGATTTGAGGGTTCTGTCTGAACAAGTGCATGTGCTTGACGTTGAATCCATGACCTTGTGCCAAGGCCGCCCAGTCTGGGCGGGTTTGGAGGTGAGGCATGGAATTTCTTGCCTTAGTCAAATTTTGGATTTCCTGAATGGAAGTATATTGAAAATATGTTTAAGTTTCTTATACTTTAAATATTTATCAATATACTTCCAGGATGTTTGAGATAGGTCCTGGATCCACAGGATTTAGCATGCAGATTCTAGATTTCTGAGGATCCACAAGATTTCAGACTTAGTCATTTTTTCAGGATTTTCAGGATATCAGACTTAGTCATTTTCAGGGTCTCAGTGGCATGCATCAGGATGAAGGCATATAGACCTCTTGGCAAGAAACTGTCAAGACATGGGCAAAACAACACTATCAAAATCCTACAAGCTCAGAGAAAAACTAAACCTAAAGCAAAACAAGGACAAAAAGCAAGAAAAAAAAGGGGGTCCCCATTTGCAATGGGGCGATGTGTGATTACATCACAACACGCAGGCTTCAGGAGAAAAATGTTTAGCTTACATACAATTTGATGGGAGAAGTTAATGCGCTTCAGTCCAAGGATACTTCAAGCAGTGACTCTAGTGATTCTAGTGATTCAGAAAGTGCAGGTGCTGATTCGCAGGAGGATATTCAGCCAAGTAAGAAGATGAAAAACAATAATCAAAAGGCAGCCAACACTTCTTCAAGGCAAGAGGATAATAGTATAATAGATATTAAGGAAGATGAAGCAGGGCCTAATGAGTAGGTGGCTTTGGAAATGCAAACTAATGAAGGCATCAAACAAGGTAATCAGATTGATGAAGTTTCGTCAAACCCATCTAAGGAACAAGAAGTAGTCATGATAGAGGTAGAGGCTGAAAATCAAAATGACAAAGAGTTATATGAGTTTGATGAGGAGGCTCTTCCTACTGTTCAACAGAAGGAAGTCCAAGAGGAAAATCAGGAAGATTTGTCTGACTTACCAGAGTGGCTAAGGGATCGGGTCAAAGAGAAGTCTATTGTTGAAAGAGAGCCCATCCTAAGTTTGGAGGACTTGCTGAGCAGAGCCAAACCAGACAAAGGAAAGCAAAAAGTTACCAAGTTTTCAAAAATCATGAGGGATAGCTCTGGATCAAGGCATGTGCACATCGCTGTCCCAAAAGTTAGCATGAGCACAGATGATGCTATTCCAGGTGGATATGATATTAGTACTTTCGATTTAGGACCAGCCACAGCGGAGCAAGAGATAGAAGAATTAGAAGATTCAGTTGCAATCATCAGAGAAAGACTAAAAAAAGAACGAAAACAGAGGATCCAGTTGGAGAAGGATAACTTGGCATTTCAGCATTATATTCAGCAGTTGATGAGGCCAGTCAGTCAAGCAGAGGAGATGATTGCACCACCTGCCTTGCTTTCGCAGGAGTCTATTGCACACTTGGAGGAAATGAGATCTTCATCTCAGGTGTTGCAAGATTGGGCAGTAGATTTCGGGATCAAAGCCGACAGATTTATTGATGAAATTGTGAAGTTATACAAGGAGGCTTCTTCACTCGAAGGAGTTCAGAATGTTTTGGTTTCCTATGTAGAATTCAAAGTTGTAAGAGAAGAGGTTATGCCTCAATTGAAAAGGCTGATTTATACTCCAAGTGCCACTTTGATAGATGGAGTGATTGAACAAGGTTCAGCATATAGTTTTCCTTCCTTGTATTGTGCCCTCAGCATAAAGGAGCAAATTCTTGGCAAGATTGAGAGTGACAGCACTCGAACAAAAGAGGCACTTCAAGAAATTCAAGGCAAGATGCTTGTTGCTATGAACCAGATAGTTGATTCCAATGGAGAAATGGATGAATACTTGGTGAAAGACAAAATGCATACAAGGTATTTTCAACATACACAGGTTGTTTCCAGAGAGTTGTTGGATGATGTTTGCACACTTTCCACTTTCATGGGCATGTTTCAGGCATCCATGGCTGGATGGGAGATGACAATTGTCAAATGCACAGAGGAGCTGCAAATTGTGGAATGCACCATTCAAACACTGCCAAGTGTCCCTATGGAAGAGGTTACACGTGTCATATCAAGATTTGTGGAGTTTGTCACAAAAAAGAAAGGTCATAAAGGAGGGCACTCCACTTAGTGGGTGCATCATAAATGCAATGTCTAATATTAGTAAATTTTGTAACCACTTGCCTGCGTGGCACAATATGGGCCTTTGATTCCTAGATTTAATCTGGGCCATTCGTTGTATTTTGAGGGCTATATAAGCCTCATTTTCTCTCATTTGTAGGGGGAATGCTCTAAGAAATTGTTGCTCAAGACTCTGCTGAAATAAATACAAACTCATTGCTGAATTCTTCATGGTGATTTTGTGTTGTTTCAAATGAATGCATGGTTTCTAAATGTTCACTCATAGAGTAAGATTAGTCTAGTTTGTTTTCAGCAATTTAGTTTTGATGTTTCATGGAAGTTGTTGCTGCTGATTCATGTTTGGAATCTCCATAGTTCATACCATTTATAATTTGTCGATGGCAGATTGTAGTGCATGGTTAGTCTGAACCTTGTCTGAGCTTAACTTCAATTACTCTATGATCATTTACCTTCATGTTTGTGAGGATTTATGCGCATAAGTAATCTGAAAATCTTATTTTTTCCTTAGAAGATTGCATCACCTTTGTGTGGTTGTTTCCTTATGGCAAAGCAGAGTGTGGTTGAGATTCTAATGAATTAGTGGTGATTGCTTGCATATAGATTAGAGTTCTCTAAACCCATTTCTTTTTGCATTTTTTAGAATCCTGTTAGATTTAGATTCAAGAGCTTACATTGCCATATCTTAAGTTATCATATTGTTAGACCTTCTGAATAGCTATGTCGCATGTTATCCAAGAGAAACAAGTTTCCTATTGTTGAACATTTACGTAAGTCCCTTTGTGTCAAACAGTAATTCACATCCTACTGCTAAGTTATCCCAAGTCGCAAAACCAAAAGTAACTAATGGAGAACCTTGGAGTCTACTCATTTGATCACCTAGCTTAGCATTTGAGGGATTTTGTTCAAGAGAGGATAGAGTACATCAGTATTTTATTCTGCATTGTATGTGCAAGGAAAACACATCAACAGGGCCCAAGAATCCTTGCATGTAAAACATAATTTCTTCCTTTTTAGTTCATTCTTAACCTCATCACTCAATTTTTGCAAAGGTTGCTGCTGCTGATTGGGAAATTTAGTGAAAATCTTTTTGTCCTCGTTGAATGAAAATGGTTTTGCCATCAACTTTGGTTTTGGTGCTGAAAATTCCATACTTCTAGCCTTTTTAAAAGGCTCTTGCAAGGTTTGAGAATCCAAGGATTTGACCCATCCTCTAATCGGTTCAGCTAGACCTTCAACGAACAAGAAAATAAGCCTTCATTCAGAGATATCTGGGACCATAACACTAAGTCTTTGAAACTCAATGATGTATGTGTCAATGTTACCAGTTTGTTTCAGTTGTGCCAGGTTCTTGAAGCTTTGCTCTGGATCTTGCTTATCAAACCTCTCGATGAGTCTATTGGTGAACTCGTCATAGGTTGTAATCAGATCGTGACCCTGTGTCACAAGACCATGGTACCACCACTCATAGGCAGTCCCATCTAGGTGCAAAGTAGCAAAATTTAAGGTTGTCTCCTCAGGCATAGGCTTCAAAGTAATGTATGTGTCGAGCTTCTGAACCCAAGCTCTTGCAGAACATTTTCCGCTACCATCAAATCGGTCCAAAGACACTTTACTCAGAGCATGCTTGTAATCTTTGTTGTCCTTGTTGTCCTGTCTTCCGCCATTTCTCTTTTTCTGGTTCATAAATTGATCAAATGTTAAGCTTCTGCGGACATGATCAGGAAGTGTCATATATTCATCATGACATATCATGATATCATCAGTGAATGTAGTTCTATCCTCATGCTCAGGAGGCATTTTTTCCCTTTTGTTTGCAAATGGTTGAAGGGGTCTCGCAGCTGATCCCACTGAGGTCTTGGTGGGTGTTCTTACATAATCATTTCTTGCACCATTGTTTTGCGAGCTGCTGGCTTGAATGTTATTTCTTGGGCCCTGAAATAAGTTCTGATCCATTTTATTTATTAATCTGGCCATCATGTCGAACATCTGGTCAAATTTCCTCTCCATCCTTTTACCTGGACTATCAGGTGGACAATTTTCTTTATCTCTATCTGCCATGACTGAGTTCTCTTACACAGAGTTTTCTGAACCACAGGCAGTTTTTAACTTCCTCTTTTCCCTCTGCTGATACCTTCTCTCTCTGGCACTGGTTTGCTGCATGTAGAGTTAGGGAAACTTCACAGGCTGGCTGGAGACCAGCTTTGATACCACTGCAATGTTCACCCTAGGTTTGGCATAAGGAACTCAATGCAATTCATTGGAAACTGTTGCAGACTTATTAGTTGAATTTTTATATTAAATTTCACTGCTGTAACAATGGATCAGGGCATAGATTGAAAATAAGACAATTGTTACCTTTGAAATTAAATGAGACAAGATGATTTTATGTTGCAATGACTGACCTGTCTCCTTTAATAGCAATGATCCTTCTGTTTTGACTGAGAGCAACTTTATTTGAGGACTGCTATGGAACAGTCATGCTGATAGCACCCAGAAACAGCCAAAATCAACCCTTCAAACATGCAAATCCCCAGCTACAAACACTAGAGGAATAATCTGCTAAACCAGGCGACTCAGATGTAATGGAGTTTCAGAATTCAGACTACAACTGAGGCGTTTTCCAGTGATTACTCCAGACTGTACCTGCTGGTACGGCGCTCAGGTTCACACTAAATCAGTCATAAACCGCTAACCAACCCCTGAATCCTTCTCAAACCAGTGGCATCGTTAATTTATAATCTAGGCGCTCAGGATAAGACTGATAGAAGACCCTAAAAGGCTACATTTCATGATCTTTCTTCACACATACCTTCTGTGCAGGTACGGCGCCCTTCAGAAACTTCAATCTGCAGTAAAGACAATCAACTTCGTTCTGTTTGCTTACTCCATTGAAGGTTTGATTCTCATTGAGTTGGATTGCTACACTACAAAACTCCAGAAGACAAACAAACTCCCAAAATCTGTATCCAGACAACTAACAAACTCACACCAAAAACTGAATCCAAACTTGCAAATCAACACTTCAAAATACGTCAAATTCCATTATGCACAAGTATGATTTCTGAGTGAAATCATAAACTTTCCCCAGCTAGGACTGATATCTCACAATCGAAACTGGATGATCCTTTGAGAAAAATCTTCACGAACCCTTGCTAAAAAGCACAGGCGTTCCAGGAGACAGATGAATATCCAAATGCATGTAGAAGACCTCCCAAATGGGCGAATTTGACTATATATCCTTTTCCACCACAACTCCATGCTCATGCAACTTTAAAATTAATTAAGGCCCACTATTGAGCACTTCCACTCCCACGCTAGGCTTAGAATAGGCATATGCAGAGACAAGGGCCCCACCAGACCCAACGCCCACCAGGCAATAAACACTAAACTTTTAAAAGAAATATAAGTTATTTAATGAATGTTGGAGCAAATTAAAGAATACCATAACTTATATTAATCTTTTAAGAAGTCTCATTTCCCATATCAAAGTGTTAGCCTTCGGGAAATAGCAAAAAGGCTAACATACGTTCATTTTTCGATCACTGAAGAAAAGGGGACATTACAGAAACTATCAGTTTCCAACAAGTGATTTTGAAACCACTGAGCTGATTTCCAACAGGGGGTGATTTAATAATCAACGTGGTAAAAACGAAACCACCAGCTAATGAGAAGGGGCGGTTTCATCCCGACACAGAAAATGAGAATTTGAAATGATTCAAAGTTCAAACAACCCTAGCTCTTCAGATTCTGTCAAAAGGGCTTGGCTGCTAACATGCGTGTGGGGTCTTCCAGCATTTTATTTGAAGACATTGACAGCCCAAAACAAAGAGGAGAACTAATGTTGTTGTAGCAACAAGAAGGTGCAGAACAAGCTGAAAGTAGAGAAATAGGTTTGGCAGAGGTTGTAAGTACATCTGTACTTGTCTATTTGAGCAATACACTCCAGCAGAAGAGCAATTGCGTACCATTCTGGGTTTTTCACCCTGCACAGGGTTTTCCTAGGATAATTCTTGTGTTGTTGCATTCTTTTCTCCATTTTCAGTCTTTCATTTTCTGTCCATAACAGCACTCCAATTCCTCTACATTTCACTGTCATTTGGAAATCCATGTAGCACAGTCTTTTAGTTGTTTGTTTTGTTAGTTTCTACCATAAATAGGAGAAATTACAGATCAGAAAGAGGGGTACTCCATGGCAGTAGCTTGTCCTAATAAACTATAGGCTATTTTTTACGCCAACATTAAAATTCTGAAATTTAAATAAATTTAGTTTTCATGTGTGTCTGTGTTTTTCCGAGTACCCCATACTATGTTTTTGAAAAAAATGTGTCTCCATCCTAGTTCCCATCTCCCGTACCTTAACATCTCCTGTCTCCAAGAGACTATGGGTTTAGCCTGTATTGATGTAGAACATGTCATACCCCAAAGGAATTGAACTTGGGTGGAGCATGTAACTTGGATCATTTTATTTGTGAATGTAAAGATAAACCAAATGGTCAAACATAGTCTTACCAAACATATCCATAATGTGTGCACCACATAACATTAATTATAATACAAAGTTGCATGAGGTGAGGGTGCGGGAAATTGGAATACACAAGATACTGTTACAAAGCACCCAGTGTGCATGCCCAAAACTTGGCATGCTGGTTCAGTGACAACATCTGCCATGATTACAGAGGCAGATTTATCAATCTCAAACTGCTAACTTACTTAAATGATATATCAAAAATTAAATTACATCTATGCAACAACATGGCTTTGTACCTTTATATATTGTGCGTTTCTACTTTATAGACTTGTACTTCATAATTTATTGGATCAGGTGTGTGGGTTGAGTGCAATTGACATGTAAGAAATGTGATCCAAGTTCAAGGTGTGGCACCAGACACACCCTCATTGGGATTGTATGTGGGATGTGGAGTAGGATCTGGTGCATCTCCAATGAGTGTACATACTCTGGTATGCAAAAAATTAGACCAGGTATATGCATCAGGTAACTCTGCTGTATTATGAACTCAAACCTACCCCATTTTTCACTATGCCAGCAACCAAAAAATAGGGGTGCACTTTTGGTGATGTGAGTCCACACCACTTACCAACATCATGGATGCAAACCCAATCCAGTATTCTCCAAAAGTTTTACAGTTTACCTAAACTATTGAATCTGTCAGTGGTCAGGGAAAAGTTGAAGCATTCTCTGTCATAATAATCCAGGTTCAAAATCCAGAAAGTATGCTCTAGTCGATAGTCTCCTGGAAAAACACCAGTAACCTGACCTGCAGGCTGACCCAGGTGGACAAAAGACATTTATGAAAAGATAGTTGGCTCCATAGGCATAGAATATTGAATAATGGAAGGGCAGACCACCTAAAGATAACAGACCAATCTAACACACAATTTTACCATTTTATTAAAAAAGTGACAATGCTAGATAAACTTCAAGCATAATTAAGTTGACCCTGAATTCAGACATATATATTTCAGTTTTATTGTTATTGGGCACCTCTTATATTCAATGGTTTTGATGTTGAATCCCAAGGTGGGGCTGATGCCAGTGGTGTCTTCGCCATTGATCCGCATTACAATGGTAGTTTTGCCTGCATTATCAAGGCCCCTGCAAACTCATCCCATATCAATTTATCCTCTGATTGAGCAAATAACAAGGCAATTATACAAAATAAATGGGACTTACACCATGAGAATTCGCATTTCCTTCTCCTTCTTCTTGACCTTCCTGATAATGCTCAGAAGCCCCATTGCTATTGCTATTTATAGTGCTAAGTAAATATGAAGGATTTAAGTGTCTCTATTTCAATTTATGCCCTTGTGGGTTATCCAGGTAGCGCGCCGCTGCTTCAACAGCAAAATAAAACTGAGAGCTGGTATCTCGATTGTGAACAGGTATCGGGGCGATCCCACATTTTTTTCTTAAAAATTAAAACGAAAGTTAGTTTGAAATGTGTTGATCAATTTTAAATTTCAATGTTTATCAAGTGTAGGTATAGCGGTAGGAAAATAAACTGCTTTACATAAATAATCTACACTAATTAATTAGATGCTAATATCAATCTCACAATTAATTAATTAATTTAGATTAATAATAGTTAGGTTCATAAATTGACGCTGATAAGGGTGTGGTTCGGTGGTTAAGTTGTTCGGTTGTAATAGTGGCCACCAAAGTTCAAACCCCCACTGGCCCAACGAGCTCGCAGGTTTGAAGTGTTCTTGTTAGGGGATGAGGTCCCCCGTGTTGTGGCCTCATCGGTCATTGCTCCCAGCGAAAGCATTCACGTTAAAAATGTAAGAGATGGAGTATTTAGTTTACTTGTTGGTCAAATCGTGCAATCTCAAAAATCTTTGTTGGTCAAATCCAAGTCCCATATGATGCACTATATTGAATTTTGACCACAAGAAGCTTAAGGGAGAGTGTAAAATCGTAGAGTCAAGTTCTCCTAGGTCAACCCCTCATATGGATCGCTTTACGGGTCTAACTGAGTTATTGAAGATAGCATGTGTAATCATGTAGATGGCCTATATGACTCTAATGGGATGGGTTCCATTTAAGGTCCAAATTCAAATGTTCATTTTTGTGTGAATTTTTTTATCATTTTTTATGAATTAACTACACAAATAAATGTCTTTAAATACCAAAACATACCATCAAGTTGCACAAATGTGTACCAAAATTTTGAAATTTAAAATTTTTAATTTTGGGGTCAATCTCAAGTGCAAATGTGTACCAAGTCAGCTCACAATAGCTAGTAAGAAAGGATGGGAGTCTAGAAATTTGAATTTTAAATTTTAAATTTTGGGGTCAATATCGAGGCACTTGAGATTGACCCGGGACAACAAAAAAGGGCTAGTTTCAAGGCAAGGAACAAATATGTGGACATGGGTGCAAATGTAGACTAATAAATGATTTGTAAATAATAAATATATGGGAATGTGCATGAATAGGGATTGGATAAGCTCAAATGCATGAAATTAAGTATAAATGAATTTGAAATGAATAGGGATAAGCATGAGTCATGAGCCAAACTTAACACAAAAGTGTGCCATTTGTCAATATTTAATTGTATTAAAACATTCCATCAAAATGGGCCCTAAACTAAATGGGAATTAGCATGGGTATGCAAATTTCACCATTACAATAGTTATTTTTATTTAGTGGTAGTTGAGTGTGTGTACGATAAGAAAATTGTGATGACTATTTTATATAAGTAGTTGAGTTTGGGTTATATACTTCTAAGTTGGGGGTCTACTTCATACATGTTTTAAAATTACTTTTTGAATGAAGTTTTTAAGTCTTACATGTATTAAATTTACTTTTTAATGAAGTTTTTCATCTTTAAAAGTAGGTTTCCTTTCTAAATTCCTTGGTTTGGGGTTTTGGTTAAGGACTCTACTCTACAAATAGTTGATTATAGGTTCTATTTGATTATAACAAAATGTTTTGTAGCCATTTATGTGCATTGTTAATGCATTTATATAAGTAGTTGATTTTGGGTTATATTCTTGTAAGTTGGGTGTCTACTTCATACATGTTTTAAAATTACTTTTTTAATGAAGCTTTTAAGTCTTTAAAGGCATTTCCTTTCCAAGTCCCTTGGTTTGGAGTTTTGGTTAAGGACTCTACTCCACAAGTAGTTGATTACATGTTTTATTCTTGGTTTTGTTCTTCCAAGTAGGTTGTCTACCCATACATATCTTAAAATTGTTCCTTAAATGGGATTTCCAAGTCTTCAAAAGTGGGATTCCTTGCCAAGCCCTCTGGTTTAGGATTTTGGCTAAGGACTCCACTTTATAATTAGTTGATTACGATTTCTATTCTCATGTGTGGGATGCCAACCTCATACATGTCTTAAAATTGCTCCTTCAATGGGGTCTCTAAGTCTTCAAAAGTGAGGTTCCTTGTCAAGCCCCCTGGTTTAGGGTTTTGGTTAAGAACTTTCCTCCACTAATAGTTGTTTCTGGGTTCTAATCTTGTGGGTGGAGTGCCTACCACATATATGTCTTAAAATTACTCTTTGAATGAGATGGGTCTTTAAGCCTTTAAAAGTAGGGTTCCTTGTCAAGCCCCATAGTTTGAGGTTTTGGTTATGGGCTTCACTCCACAAGTAGAGAATTTTGGGTTACGATATAGTGAACATATAATTTGTAATATATGTGATATAAATAAAGTTCTAAGATTAACTCCCTATTCATTTTAACATTTCAACCATTGATAATTTGAGATTAAAATCTACTCAAAATTGTTGGGAATTTTCAATCTCAAATCCAATTTGTTCAATTGATGAGATAAAGGCTTTGACTACTACAAAATAGAAATGTAAAAAATTGTATGTAAACTAAAATTAAGTCACCTTAATGTTTGAAATACCATGAAGAGATTTAGTGGATTTAAATCAGTAAATAAGAAGAAATTAGCAAACACCATTATTCATCACATAACACAGAATTTACCATGGAGAAACCCTTGCGAGAAAACTCCACACAGAAGAGAGGAAATACTTGTATTAACTTTGAAAACAAGATTACAATATATCCATACTTCCCAATCTCCTCATTACCTCCAATCTGACAGCACACCTATGTACCTATGAACAATCTCAACACATCTCCTCAATTATAACTGCAACCTCCTCTTTGAGTGTTCTATTCAACACTATCAAGAATCATCTTCCTCTCTTCTCTTGCAACAAGTATGGCATCCATACTTATGCAATTTTCAACACCTCATTATGGGCCCCACCAGCATGCTAAACTTATCCTCTTACATGACTCTTACAACCTCTTACAAATTTGTCATAATTGACTAAAACTAATCCCACTAATTTAGGCACCTTGTGTGTCATACAATCCCTATAAATTAAGGGATACTCTTACAAGATACCATAGGCTAATAAATAGTTATGGAAAGATTCTCTTATGAGTGTCATAACTCCCCATAAGTTATCTACTCCAAGATGGGTGCCAAGATTGACCTTATCACCTCATCTACACTCTAAAAATAGAAGATGGTCTAACCGGTAAAATAATTACCACATTAAATGATACATTGTTACTATTGCCAGTCCCAGTAATTAAATAATAACCATTGTTTGTTGAACCTTCATCCCTTATGAATAAATTTACAAAATTAACACCCTATCTCCACGGATGTTGGAACTCTCGAAGAACCTTGGAACTTTCCAAGAATAATGGAAACCATGTCATAGAATTTATGAAGTTGATGGCACCTTAATCCCAACAAAAATCTGAAATTTCTTTTGTACTTACAACAAAATAGTTTGCTTGTGAATCATGCATTCATAACAAATAAGAGGATAAATGTAAGGAAAAATGATCTATAAATTAGTATGGATAGTCCATTGCTTAGTTCATCACAAACAAATCCCTATTCTAAAAGTGTAGTTCCAACTTCCTAGATAATTAAACAACATAAATATTTGAATTTAGATGTTTCTACAACCTCTCTAGTAGTTTCCATCTACTTTGTTTGCACACTATGTAGCCCTTTACATGAATAAAAATATGCTACAACCATTTTATATTATTGTAAACCTTCTTGCCATGATAGTTATGTGTTTGTGCTTTGCTTGTTAGGAGTCAAATGAATGCTTCTACCTACTTCTTGTGTGGAATTACTTGAATGTTTTGCAGTAGAATGCTTTATGAACTTGCAAGGATTGCATGAACAAGTAAAATAGTGATGCATAGGCATCTACCACTCCAACCCTAACATACAAATTCAAATGTATGTCTACGCATTATCAAATATGCATACATTCTCTATTTTCTATTTATTTGTCTATCAGCAAACAATAATACCATCGACCAAATTAATTCCATTCACACTGACATCCCATTTCATATCGATGTGTCCCTGACACCATATCGCTATGACCTATACCTATCGGCTTAGAAAACACTTTCATTCCGATGCTTAAATCACCCATCGGCGAGATATCTCCCATCGGCCAACCAGTTTTCTTCTTCCCTGATCGCCTAACTCCCACCGATACCCTTTGATCGGTTAAATTGCCTATCGGCAACACTTAGTTCATCGACCTCTTCGCAGAATGTCTCCTCAAAGCCTTTCTTTCACTGATGTCGATGTTATCGCTATTGGTTGCCTATTGGCAACACTTACGCTATCGGACTAGCCACGGAAGGTCTTCCCGACGCTTCACCTCACGTCGACGCCGAACTCCTTATCGCCAAGACATATAACTATCAACGAAAACTTCATTTCCTCTGCCGATATCACTTGTCACTTTGAAACCCTTCACGCCAACTCCACCGTCGGCCAAACCTCCTACTGTCAGCCCAACTTTAAACTCCTTCGCTGATAGTCAACCTCACGCCGATACACTTGGTAACCATCACACCGATGCGCCGATGATAGCTCTCATCGCCAAGACTCCTCCCTTCGGCAAAGCATTCACTCCTGCTGTCGATCGCTACTCTCTTGCCGATGCTGCGATGTCAACCTCCCAGCTTCAACTCGCCAAACTCCTGCGATGGTCTGATCCGTTTCCTGGGCGGTTTCTTAGACTCTTTTCAACCTGCACAGCCTAGCACATACAATGCTAGGGTCTTCAACACTCCTGACCTGTGACTCTGCACCAATGCATATGAACAGAAATAGAAAATACGCAAACAAAACCTAAACTACTGTACATGTCCATTCCTCTGATTCACAGAATCAACCAGGGGAATGGATAATCAAATCCATCCAGCCTCAGTACAGGAAATCAAATGAACAACACACAAGCAGAATCTTTATTTGCTTTTAGAAGATGCGATTACAGTACTCTGTTTCCCCAACAGCACAATTTAACTGATTGACTTCAGCTACTACAAAACCTAGATGCCTTCATCCACCAAATCCCAGGGTATTTATCTAGTTACCACTGGTAGTACAGACTTGTCTCCAAGCGGCTGGGAGACACAACCGATTCTAACAAACTGTAACTAACTAACAACCTTGCACATAAACCTAGATACAAACTAAGTATTGGTCCAAGCTGACCTTATTACAATGCATTGGTCTTACAAGAGCTTCTTGGAAACATCAACAAGACTTAAAACTAACTAACTGCCTCATGGAGGCCACTGTAAGGTAGGTGCTCCTGCACTAAATAGTGTTCAAACACACTCACAAATATGACAAAACACAAGGTTTATCCTAGACAAACCCAAATCAAGAAAAAAACTCTAGCTAAAGGGAAGAATAGCTTCATTTGGTCAACTATAAGTATGAAGTTTTACAAGCTTGTTTCCTTCATGATGCGCATTAGGATGCCAACCTAACCAATAGCATCTAGATACCTACAATTATCCTTTGCAATACAATAGAGAAGTGTTAACAACACCAATTTGCCAACTAGCATTGTGCACACTCAGCTAGCTAGTCCAAACTGTAATGTTCCATTTTCCAGCTTGATCTTTTACAGTTGACCGTTGGCCTATTCCGGAGACCCGTAGGTTACTCGGAGGTTGAAATTGGGGTTTCATGTTTTGGTGGTTACTTTTGTTCGTGGAACGTGGTTTGGTTGGCGGTTTCTTTCTGGGTTTTCAGAGAGCTTCGCAGGGATGTGTTTTTCTCGACATTCAGGAATTTACTATTTTTAGTAAGTTCAGGATTGGCACTGGAACGGGATTTTGAGAGTGGGGTTGGATTCGTCTTGTCAAGACCTTTCCAACGAGCTATAGATCATTGGTTTCCGACATCATCTTGGCCTCCGTTTTAAAGTCCGTAAATTAAACTTTATTATTTAATATTGGACCTTGGTGCCTAGGCTCAACGACTTAATGTTGAGGTTGAAAAAGAATTGAAGAGGATTATATTATTTTCCCTCTCATGTTTTATCCCATATGCAAGAGGATTTTAAAGACTCCCAGTTGGAAAAGTATAAAAGGAGGAAGAGTGCTCTCATTTCGGCATCCGAAATCTTGATAATGTTATGTTGCCGTAATGGTTCTGGGACTGCTTCGAGGAATGAATGCCTCCTAGCCTGGGCTCACTTTGTGCTTGAGAGATAGCACCTAGGGAGAGGTTTGCTGATAGTAGTGATTTTTGTAGTGAGGTTTGCATTGTAGCTTGAGTTTTGTTTGTAGTTCAGTTATTTGCATTTTATGTCATTTTTGGAGTTGCTGATAACAGGGCTGAACCTGTAGTTTCATTCATAAATCTGAAAATAAAAATACATTTGTTCTGGGTATTTCATATTTCCCTTTGTCTATGCTGGGCGCCCCATTGTGCCAATTTGCAGATTTTATTATGAAGAATCTAATTTTTCTAGAAGGAAATCGCCCTTCTTGCCAGGCTGCCCTCTTTGGAGTGCATTGGAAAGTGTGCTAAATAAATACTTGGGTTTAAGAGTGGTCTCTGGTGTGTAGCTTGGTCGCCATTGTCATAGGAGTGCATTGCATCAGATTTGAGGTCATTTGGTTGAGAAATGAGTGAGGTGTGAGCATTTTTGTAGGGTTTTATGTTGTTGGTTTGGTCTTTTCAAGTTGTTGATCCGTCATTTCAGTTTGCTAACTTCTATCATTTGAGTTGGGTTGGAAGTCTCTAATTATTGTAAGCTGAACAATAGTACTGTCAGCACTTCATACTTCTCATATTTGCTTTATAATACCTTGCATCTCCGTCATATGGTAGCTCCAATTCCACTTTGGGTTGGAAAGCACATTCTTGACGTCGAGTTATTTCAGCATAATAGTGGTAGGGATCCTCTGACCACATGCTCGTCGACATCCGGCGCATTCTTGGTTAGAGTTCTTTATATCAGCATTGCATCAAGACCCTCTGACCATATGCTCGTCATCATCAGGCGCATTCTTGGTTAGAGTTCCTTTATCAGCATTGCATAGAGACCCTCTGACCATATGCTCGTCACCATCAGGCGCATTCTTGGTTAGAGTTCCTTTTCAGCATTGCATAGAGATCCTCTGACCATATGATCATGCCATCCTGGTGTACATTCTTGGTTAGAGTTGAATTCTGCATCGTTTTGGTTTAAGTGCTAACTTCAACGATTATGTATTGCTCTGCTTATTGTAATTGGAAAAGTGAAAAAATTGGCTTGGTATATTTCAGTGGTATCAGAGCCACGCATCCTGCCATCCTGTGAAAACAAACCTTCTATGAGTGACAGAGAATAGAGGTACTTAGCAAGAGAATACAAGAAGGCTACCAGTCAGTTTCATTGGCATTAGGCCCCAGAAGGTCAGACAGCTTCAGAGGTATTAAGAGCCAATTGTGAGTCTTCTACTGAAGGAGAAATGGGGGATAATGAGAGGATGTCGGGAGGTAACAGAGATGATAGTGGGAAAGGAAGAGAAAGATCATTAAGTCCGGCAAAGAGGTTCGAGAGGAATATGGATACCTTAATGGATATGATATCTCTCATGATGGGGAGAATGGGTCAGAACCAACCTCCACTAAACAATTCAGGACATAGTGGAGAACGCAGTGCCACCAACCAGCATAATGGACATGCTGCTCAGCTTGCTTCAAATAGCACATACATTTCTTCCAGGCCATTCAAACCCACTTTCTTGGCACCAATAAAACCTCATCTTGATTCAGAAGAAAATGTGTCCTTTGTTGAACAGTTGAGACTCAGCCGTGCTGAGTGTGATTCTCTACCTGATGAAATTAAGGCAGATATGTCTTATAATGATTTTATGGATCATAAAAGGAAGGATAGAGGACAAGGAAGACATTATGAACAAAGGAGGACAATAGTTCATGGGGATTTGCATCAAGCTATCAATAAGGTTATGCTTCCACATTTTGATGGGAGTGACAATAGTTCAACCAGAGCTTGGATACAAAAGTTAGACAACTATCTAGCTCTCAGACCCATGGAGGAGGAGGAAGCGATTAAGTTCGCTACGCTACAACTGGATGGGGTGGCGCACGAGTGGTGGTACCATGGTCTAGTCACCTTGGGTCATCGGTCTATCACTATCTATGATGAGTTTACCAATAAGCTCATAGAGAGATTTGAGAAAAAAGATTCAGAAGTGCATTTCAGAGAATTGGCACAACTTAAGCAATATGGTACAGTTGAAGTCTACATAGCTGAGTTTCAAAGGCTTTCAGTCATGGTCATAGGAGTCACTGAGAGGCGCTTGGTGATCCTATTCAGTGAAGGATTGACGAAGCCACTCAAGGGTTGGATTAAAGCTTTTGATCCACCCTCTCTACAAGAGGCAATGAAGAAGGCAAGAAACATGGAGTGGGCTGCTCCTAAAGCAAAGTTTCAACCCAAGCCATCATTTCACAAAAGAGATAAAGGAAAAAGACCTCAGCATAAGGAGTTCAAACAGCATCAACCTCATGTCACAAGGTTGGATCCTGAAACACTTAATGAACTTAGAAGAAAAGGGTTATGTTTCCGGTGTAGAGAAAAATGGTCCCAAGATCATGTTTGCCCAAAAGAAGGCAAATTTCATCAAATTGAATACTATTCAACTGAAGAAAGTAATTCTGATTTGTTAGACCAGCAGTCTGATTCTGAAGACAGTGAAGTGGAAAAAGTCCCAGAGGAATCTGAAGATGAAAAGGGAAGTGGAGGCACTTTGGCTCAACTTTCGAGTTTTCAGAGGAATGAATCCTTCAAAGTTCGAGGGATGATTAAGGGGCAACGCATAGTTGCTTTGATTGACACTGGAGCAACGCATAACTTCATTGACAAAGTTGTGGTGGCAAAGAAGGGGCTGCAGATAGAAGAGTTTGAAGGCTTCAAGGTTATGGTTGCTGATGGTTTTCACATCACCTGCACCAAGAAGATCTCAAACATGACCATGCAAGTGGGAAACTATGAGGTCAAGGATGACTTCTATGTAGTCAAAATTGGAGATATGGATGTCGTCCTAGGCACTCAATGGCTGCGTTCACTTGGGGAGATCACTCTAAATCTGCAAACCATGGAGATCAAGTTTCAATCCAAAGGGAAGAATGTAGTGATAAGAGGAATGTCCAATGGTGGTCCTCAGATTGTGTCATTCAAGAGGATGGCGAGGCTGATTCGTCATGATCAAGTTGAGTGGGCTGCAGAGTGTATGATTCTTCCTGCTAGTCCAGTTGAAACAAGGAGAGACTACCCTCCTGATATTCAGTCTTTACTCACAAAGAAGAGCAAGGTGTTTACTGATTTACCTCCTAGACCACCTCCTGATCGAGGTTCGGAGCATGTCATAGAGCTCAAGGAAGGAGCTAAACTAGTTATTACAACTCTTTATCGGTATCCTAAGAAGCAAAAGGACGAGATTAAGAAAAACATTCAGGAACTCTTGGAGATGAGCTTCATTCGTCCAAGCAAGAGCCCCTTTGCTTCGATAGTTGTCCTGGTGAAGAAGAAGGATGGCACCATCCGCATGTGTGTGGACTATCATGCTTTGAATCAAAGCACCATCAAAAATCAATATCCCATCCCGAGGATAGATGAGCTCATTGATGAGCTACATGGAGCCAAGTTCTTTTCAAAGATCGATTTGAGATCGGGTTATTACCAAATTCGGATGAGAGGATCCGATGTTGAGAAGATAGCATTTAGATGTCACTATGGCCACTTCAAGTTTCTACTCATGCCATTTGGGTTGACTAATGCTCCTACTACCTTCCAGTCATGTATGAACAAAATCTTTCAGAAGCAGTTGAGGAAGTTTGTATTGATATTTTTTGATGACATCCTGATCTACAACAAGACATGGGAAGAACATCTCAAGCACTTGGAGGAAGTGCTTCGCATCCTGGAATCAGAGAGTTTGTTTGCCAAAGAATCCAAATGTGAATTTAGAATGAAGGAGTTACTTTACCTTGGCCATATAATCAGTGTTGAAGGAGTGAAGGTTGATCCTGAAAAGATCAAGGCAATTGTTGATTGGCCACCTCCTGAGAATTTGACTCATCTGAAAGTATTTTTGGGTCTTTGTGGATTCTACAAAAGATTTGTGAAGGGCTACTCTCAGAATGCTGCTCCTCTTACTGACCTCACGAAAAAGGGTGCTTTTTGTTGGTTAGAAAAGGCTCAAACTACTTTTCATAAATTTAAGGGGATCATGAGCTCTTATCCGGTGTTAGCTATCCCAGACTTCTCCAAGCCGTTCGAGCTACAGTGTGATGCATCCGGTGAAGGAGTTGGGGCTATTTTGATTCAAGACAAACATCCCACTGTGTTTGAAAGCAGAAAATTAAGAGGTGTTGAAAGGACCTACTCCATCTACAACAAGGAGATGCTTGCCATTATGCATGCATTAGCTAAATTCAGACAGTACTTGGTGGGAAGCAAGTTTGTGGTCAAGACTGATCACAATAGCCTCAAGCACTTCATGCATCAAAGAGATTTGAATGAGAGGCAACAAAAGTGGGTGAGTAAGCTTCAAGCTTACGATTTTGACATCGAATATGTCAAAGGGAAAAACAATATTGTGGCTGATGCTCTATCTAGGAGACCTCATTTAAGCTCATTGTGTGAGCTTACAGCTAATTGGAGGGACATGTTGCTTGCTGATTATGCCAAAAAATAGTTTGCAACCAACATCATTGAGGGTACTTTTATTGACGAAAGGTACAAAGTGGTCGAAGGGCTGATACACTACAAGGGTAGAATCTTTGTGGTGGATGATTCTAAGCTCAAAAAGAAGATTCTGTTGACCTTTCATGACATTCCACTTGCTGGTCATCAAGGGTTCTTCAAGACATATAGGCAGATCAGGGAAAGATTTTCTTGGAAAGGGCTGAAAGGGGAGGTTCAACAATACATTCAGGAGTGTCCCACTTGTCAGATGAACAAAAATGAGCATACTTTATCGGTTGGTCTTCTGCAACCTCTTCCCATTCCCAATAAAAAATGGGAAAGCATATCAATGGACTTCATCACAGGGTTGCCCAAGGTTCAAGGAAAAGACTGTATCTATGTTGTTGTGGACAGATTAACAAAATTTGCTCACTTCTTCGCCATTGCCAGCTCTTTTTCAGCAGCCCAAGTTACAGATCTATTTTTTCATGAGGTGTTTAGATTACATGGGTTGCCAAAAAACATTGTGAGTGATAGGGACAGCAAGTTCCTAAGCACTTTTTGGCAAGAGGTTTTCCGAATGAGTGGTACAGTGCTTACTCCAAGCACTAGTTATCACCCTCAAACCGATGGACAGATAGAGATAGTGAACAAGTGGTTGGAAGGTTACCTGAGAAACTATGTTTTGAAGCAGCAAAGAGCTTGGGTGAAGTGGCTTCACATGGGTGAGTATTGTTATAATTCTACTTTTCACATGTCAATAAGAATGTCACTTTTCATGGCTCTTTACGGTTATGAGGCTCCTAGCTTTGCTGATTTGGTGTTTGGTGATAGCAAAGTCCCTCAGGCCAAAGATTTGTTGCAGCAGAGTCAAGATATCTTGAACTCATTGAAGAACAATCTTCAGATTGCACAGAATCAGCAGAAGATGTACGCTGATCAGCGGCGTGTTGAGTGCTCTTTTGAAGTTGGAGATATGGTTTATCTTCGACTACAGCCTTACAGACAGTCCACTCTCAAGAAAAGTGGAGCTGAGAAGCTCAAACCACGTTTCTATGGCCCGTTCAAGGTCACTAGGAGGGTGGGGGCAGTAACTTATGAGTTGGAGCTACCTTCGGATAGCAGAGTGCACAATGTATTCCACGTGTCTTACCTCAAGAAGGCACTTGGACACAATGTTGTTGCTTCATCACAGTTGCCACCTTTGGATGAAGAAGGACAGTTAGTTTTGATTCCAGAAGAGATTCTTGATTCCAGGGAGTGTTCTTTGAGGAAAAGAACTATCAGAGAGTATTTGGTGAAGTGGAAGAACTTGCCTATAGAGGATGTGACTTGGGAGAATGATGAGATTTTGCAGCATCCAGGCTTGCAATTGCTTGAGGACAAGCAATCTTGGGAAGGGCGGACTGTAATGTTCTGTTTTCCAGCTTGATCTTTTACAGTTGACTGTTGGCCTATTCCGGAGACCCGTAGGTTACTCGGAGGTTGAAATTGGGGTTTCATGTTTTGGTGGTTACTTTTGTTCATGGAATGTGGTTTGGTTGGCGGTTTCTTTCTGGGTTTTCAGAGAGCTTTGCAGGGATGTGTTTTTCTCGACATTAAGGAATTTACTATTTTTAGTAAGTTTAGGATTGGCACCAGAACGGGATTTTAAGAGTGGGGTTGGATTCGTCTTGTCAAGACCTTTCCAACAAGCTATAGATCATTGGTTTCTGACATCATCTTGGCCTCCGTTTTAAAGTCCGTAAATTAAACTTTATTATTTAATATTGGACCTTGGTGCCTAGGCTCAACGACTTAATGTTGAGGTTGAAAAAGAATTGAAGAGGATTATATTATTTTCCCTCTCATGTTTTATCCCATATGCAAGAGGATTTTAGAGACTCCTAGTTGGAAAAGTATAAAAGGAGGAAGAGTGCTCTCATTTCGGCATCCAAAATCTTGATAATGTTATGCTGCCGTAATGGTTCTGGGACTGCTTCGAGGAATGAATGCCTCCTAGCCTGGGCTCACTTCGTGCTTGAGAGATAGCACCTAGGGAGAGGTTTGCTGATAGTAGTGATTTTTGTAGTGAGGTTTGCATTGTAGCTTGAGTTTTGTTTGTAGTTCAGTTATTTGTATTTTATGTCATTTTTGGAGTTGTTGATAACAGGGCTAAATCTGTAGTTTCATTCATAAATCTGAAAATAAAAATACATTTGTTCTGGGTATTTCATATTTCCCTTTGTCTATGCTGGGCACCCCATTGTGCCAATTTACAGATTTTATTATGAAGAATCTAATTTTTCTAGAAGGAAATCGCCCTTCTTGCCAGGCCACCCTCTTTGGAGTGCATTGGAAAGTGTGCTAAATACATACTTGGGTTTAAGAGTGGTCTCTGGTGTGTAGCTTGGTCGCCATTGTCATAGGAGTGCATTGCATCAAATTTGAGGTCATTTGGTTGAGAAATGAGTGAGGTGTGAGCATTTTTGTAGGGTTTTATGTTGCTGGTTTGCTCTTTTCAAGTTGTTGATCCATCATTTCAGTTTGCTAACTTCTATCATTTGAGTTGGGTTGGAAGTCTCTAATTATTGTAAGCTGAACAGTAGTACTGTCAGCACTTCATACTTCTTCTCATATTTGCTTTATAATACCTTGCATCTCCGTCATATGGTAGCTCCAATTCCACTTTGGGTTGGAAAGCACATTCTTGACGTCGAGTTATTTCAGCATAATAGTGGTAGGGATCCTCTGACCACATGCTCGTAGACATTCGGTGCATTCTTGGTTAGAGTTCTTTGTATCAGCATTGCATCAAGACCCTCTGACCATATGCTCATCATCATCAGGCGCATTCTTGGTTAGAGTTCCTTTATCAGCATTACATAGAGACCCTCTGACCATATGCTCGTCACCATCAGGCGCATTCTTGGTTAGAGTTCCTTTTCAGCATTGCATAGAGATCCTCTGACCATATGATCACGCCATCCTGGTGTACATTCTTGGTTAGAGTTGAATTCCGCATCGTTTTGGTTTAAGTGCTAACTTCAACGATTGTGTATTGCTCTGCTTATTGTAATTGGAAAAGTGAAAAAATTGGCTTGGTATATTTCACAAACTCTTAGGGATGTTCATTCTCAACTCTAATAGCTATGGAAATGGGTAACAAAAGATCAAAAAATCTCCCATTACCTTCTTGGGAAACAACATGCACCTTAAGACATTTTTTGGTCTTGAATTGGAAGACCAAACAATAAGAATATGGACAATAAATGCCTTCTCAATGCTTCCTCTTCTTGCACATTCAATATGGATGAAACCACTTATTCATGCAAACTAAACCAATAAATATGATATTACCACTAACATAAACAAACCTACCCCTTTAGTTCTATATTTGTCCTCCATCTTCTTGAAGTCGCAGCTTTTACATATAGACTCAGAACAATGTATCATATTTTTAAATGTCTTTTTAAGAGGAAACTAAATAAATAAAAATAATTAACTTTGTATGCCACTGTAATGTAGGAAAAAGTTGCTTTGTTGGTTTTTCTAGTTTATTTGTTCAAACTTTAAAACTCCTTCCACATTACTCTAGATAAGATTGTGTTTAACAAGTTTTAACTCTACTGTTGTAACAAAAAGCCAAATGAAACCTTATCTAGATAAATTTCCCTTTACTACTTAAACTAAGTGAAAGAGAAAGAAAGAAATTGATTATAGATTTGTAGATTTTAGAAACTATATTATTAAAACATAAAATAGAATGTAAAACTAAAAAATGCAGAGAACGAGGAACCTAGTGCCAAAATATGGAGCTCATTGCCTAGGATGCTAGCATGATGATGCACCATTGTTCACACAATGAACTATAGTCTAGAAATGTTTCAAAACTCAGTTTCTCATATAGATGTTTGGGTTTCTACACACAAGAAATAAAAAGACACAACAAGAGTTCCAAAATATAGCAAGTCAAATAAAATGTTGAAATAGAGCTTTGTTGATGAAGAAATGAAATGACAAAGGAAAAGGAAAAGGAAAAGGAAAAGGAAGAGAAACAACAAAACCTTTGTGTAATTGTATTCTTCCACATACCTATAGCTAAGACAAAAGAAATGGTTGGGGTTGCTTAGGAGCTTTCCATGAATGGTCAAGCCCCTGTTTTGATCTTTTTATCTCCACAAGAAACCAAATAGAAAATAGATTAAAATATGTGTGTGCCCTTATCCTACATACATTTAGGAATAAGAATAGTGAAAAAATTCTATGAATATTACGTCTAAGTCTATAAGGAGCAATAGACTAGTGTGTGTATGAGATTAGATAAAAGGAAATGAAAACCCAGTAGGTTCCAAAGACACAACAATGGATTTTACAAATTATAAAATACAAATGAAGTATAAAGTTGGAGCACTATCACCTCATGCCAAGTAGAGAGATATAAATCTACAAAAATCACAAGCAGGATGTCTCCAAGAGTGAAAGAATGCCAAGGAAACTCAAGTTGGAATGTAGAGTACTCAAAAGCCTTTGAAGATGTTGATAAAAGTTGTTGATCACATTAACATGAGAGCTTCAAAACATACATAACCAAGAGATTGATAGAGAGCTTGATCTTGAGAACAAAAGAGTGCAAGAGATTGATAGATTATCTTGGTCTGGTTCAAAATTTGAATAGGAGAGAAAATAAAGAGATCCAAGGTCTGACCTAGTTGTCAAGATTCGACTCAGACCAGTTACAAAACCTAGGCACTCAAAAAAATTGGTAAAAATACTTTAAAATAGTCATTATATGGTAAAATGTCAAAGGACAACTAGTGTGTCACATAGATGTCTACACATCATGTTGGCATCTAGGAAAAATAGGATTTTAAAAGTTTAGGGCACTAGGGAAACATGAGACAAATGTGGGAAAAACATGATCTTGCACAAAAAGAACTTAAGGAAAGGTGAAAACATAAGCATAACTTTGACACCAAGGGCAGGATAGGCTAAGACAAGGGCCAAATGAGCCTAAAAACATGCTAAAGGTTATAGACACTAAAGAATTCTAAAACATAGTGTGAAAAAATGCAAGGGTATGTAATTTTTGAAGTTACATTTTGCCCCCACTTTAGCAAGTTGATGACACTAAGTGATAAGGTATGCTAAAGTACAAAAAAGAAATAACATCATGAAATGATACATCAAAAGGGATATTGTAGATGATGTTGAAAACTCTCAAATGAAGGAAACATGCCCCTGGGATAAGAACCTACAAAATAAATATGTTAAACAACAAAAACCCACATAACAAGCAATGTCAAAATAACATATAAATCCAACAAAATAGGAGGATTGGAAAAATATAACCTACAAAAAAAGAGTGTTAGAAAATCATATATAATCCAATGCACATTAAACATACATGAAAGAAAGGAGATATAACAAAGAACACTAACAAGTTACATACAAAAAGAACATGCAGGAAGAGAAAGAAAAAGAAAAACAAGCATTTTCCAACGTGTTGTGTTACTAGAAAATGGAAAGGCATAATCCCAACATGCTCTATTGTTAGGAAAAATTAAAGGTATGTTTCAAGGTCTAGCATGTTTTGTTTCTAGGAACCATACAATACTTTCATGAATTACAAGCAATAGCAAACTACATTGCTAGGTGACCCATAAAAAGTATGAACAGATAACTCTAATAAGAAGTACAATATCATGGATTACATGGACTAGCATGTTTTGTGTCTAGGTAATCCTGATAAGGGTGGCCAACACAGGAAACTCTCTATAGTTAGGACCACAAGCTACCAATGTTACAAGGAGCATGCCAACTCTCTCTCTCTCTCTCTCTCTCTGTGGATGCACATGTGGATGTGCAATGTATGCCCCTTTAAAATAATTGCATAAATCACAAGTATGCAATTGATTTTAAGGTAGATGAGGAAAAGGTGATAGATCTTTAAGAGGCATGTATGAATGGATATGCTCCTAAAATCACCAAAAATAAAGAGATGTCCCCAAGGAAAGGCATGAAAGATGTTGTTGCAAGCATGATACACCTAAAATTGTGCACATGGAATGACATCAAGGAAAGAAGCAATGTCACATAGAAATAGGCAACATCACATGAAGGCACACAAAGGGATCTACATTTTTGGGGTTAGTGTGTGTGTGTGTGTGTGTGTGTGTGTGTGTGTGTGTGTGTGCATACATATGGGAATGATAATCAAGGAACAAGGATGGAATTTTCATCATCCCCCAAGCATGTAGAACTACAAGTACAAAGGAGGAATAACACATAGCAGGCAAACAAATAAAAGTTTTGGGTCAACATGGAAGAGACCTAAATGTCTTAATGATTTGCATCGTCCCCAAAATGTACAAGAGCAAAGTAGATGACAAATAGATACAAATAAATGAAATTCACAACATGGTGTTCTTATTATATCCATGTACCTATAAGGGTAGAATGGGTCCTCCAGAGGGAAATAATAAATAGTTAAACAATGAGTACATAGAAGTACAAAAACAAGCGAAGTAATCTACATATATGTACACATGGAATGAAACTACTACTCTTGGAGCCTTTAGTCCATGAAGTCTTCATGTTCCAAGTCTAAATTAGATGGTGGAAAAGGACAAATAGGTGGTGAAGCCATCACAAGAGAAGCATGTACACAAAAGTGTTATCAATGAGACACAAAGGAGCAGTGGGAGGAACAACGTCCTCTCTAGCATCCATAAGCAAGGCATATGTTAAGGATCTTATAAACATCGATGATAATGTCAGGATATTTGACACCAACTCAAACATGCACCCATTTGAAGAAAGGGTGGGTGAGTCATTGTCAGTATATAGAACCAGTGGTTACTCCTCACTACTAGCAATAAGAATGTGAGTAGTAGATACAATAGACTAAGGTGGAGGAAGGGCCTCCACACTAGGGGGAACTGATGTGGAAGGGATTAGAGGTGGTGGCATAGGGTTTGTCTTTGGTTTGTAAAAATGTGAGGTGGGATAATATTTAGGTTTTTATTTTGGAGGAGGGCAAGGAATGTCAATTTCTAAGGTCGAAGGATGAAGTTAAGGAAATGTCTGATGGTGGGTGAGGATAGCGTGGTGTTGGATATGACACTCATGTTAGGAAGGTCTAAAGGATGAGAAAATGGTGGTCAATTATGGATTTGTGGAAGTAAGGAGGGTCGATTGAAGGAGCTAAAACTACTTGAATTTTTTATAGAAGATGGAAGGTTAGTGGGAGGCCGATTAGATAGAGTTTGAACAACAACACAACATTGATGCTTGTGTAATATAGCTAATTGGTTCTACCTAGTGCATTCTTGAGTCTCATAAGAAGAGGGAGGAGGATCATTCGACATAGGTTGTTTTCCTCTATTTGTTAGAGGGACAGATGGAGGAATTGGAGTAACCGATCAAGGCCAAGGGACTAGAGGTGGGATAGGTAGAGAAGAGGGAGGAGTAGGGGAAGGAATTTGACTTGCTTTATATTTTTGGTAAATTTAAAAGAGAAAATAATTTTGAGGTTGAAGAGGACCAGAAGAGGTGGGCCAAAAGTAATCGAGGGAAAACATGTCCCTAATGGAAAGAGGCTAAAATCCAACATGGGGAATAGTGTGCATCACACCATCAAGGGGAAACTTTAGATATTTGTGAGTGATGAAATAAATGATCCACATCATGGTAAGACATCAATGGCCCAACAAAACACAAAATCAGTGTGAAGTAGGAATGATGTTGAAAGGGACGTCCAGGGATTTTGGTCTAACCTGGACAAGGAGGGTAATACAACTTGAGGTAGTGATGGAAAGACCATTGTGTGTGTGCACAGAGATGTCAAAAGGGTCATACACATCTTTGTGTAGTTGCTGAATGCATAAGAATTCCTTTGTAACTATATTAACCATGTTGGTTGGATCAACCTAAGCACTGCAAATAGTTTTCTTGTTTACTTGAGTAGGAATGCATAGAGAGTTGTCATATACCCACAAATAGATTGATAGGAGAGAAGGAAATAATGGGCTCAAGAATGGTGGTAACTTGAGGTTCTCGGGTCTAGATGTCCGCCATACCCACCATGGTAGCATATGATGAGTAAGAGGGAAGATAATCACTATCCAACATGGAAGGGGTGGAAGTGAGGTCTATGAAATTAGTGGATGTATGATGTGGGAATGGGTTTGTATATATTTGGAGGTTTTGATTAGGTTAGGGAAACAAACTTGTTTCCTCTATCATTCATACCTACTACCTGAATAAAATTAAAATCAAGGAGATCTTGAATTAATGCTTCAAATGCATGTATTTCTATGTATCATGAGTAGAGATATGGTGGGACTGGCAAAAGGCTTTGGAGTCACATGTGGGTGGGAGGGGTTTATTCGTATCTAGGGATGAATAGTTAACAATTGCACCAAATTATTAGTTAGGAGCTATTGGAGGATAGAGTGTAAAGATTGTGATAATAGTGTAAAGCAATGGTTGTGCTATGAGCATGTATCTAAAGCCATCATCTAGGAGGAAGGTGAGACTATAATGGCATTATTTACAAAAATGATTATGTTTTTATAGTTAAAAAGTTATTCTTTTTGTATTTTTTGTTAAATGATGTAGAGGGCCCTAATGAAGAAGTCAAAGCCTATGAGACAAAAGAAGGTGCCTCAAACTAGCTAACATTCTACTAGTAATCTTGTAGGCTAGTGCATGGGTGTGAAAATGATGGGTATCTAATTAGTAGAATTTTATCCTAAATGAGAGGCTGAAGGTTTTTAATGAAAACCCTCTACACATTTGAGTTAGGAAGTGCATATAAAATTTATGAAAAGAATGATTGGTAATAGAAAATGAAATCAGTGACTTTCTCGTTAGTGTCTTTCTTATAGTGCACTACGTTAGTAAATGTGACATGTGGGCCAATGTTTGCTTGGAAATATTGAAGAAATTTGTTTATGAGCCAGTCAAAGGGGAGAATAGAATGGTCAAATAATGAGCAAAACCAGTCCAATGTGGTGTCCTTCAACAATCAGGGAAATAATTTTGGTAACAATTTATCTTGAAAGATGAAATCACTCCATAATGCAGTGAAAATAGATACATGTGAAGGGGAATCTCCTTTGTCATTATATTTCTCAAAATGCGGCACCTCAAAGCTGACAAGAAGGGGTGTGGTAAGAATATCGAGTGATAATGGGATATAATGATAATAAGTTGTGGTTAATGGTTGTGATATAGTGGATAGAAAAGTGAGTTTTAGTTGTAAGTTGCCCATATTTTACATTAGTTGGTTTATTACAAGGTTTGTTGTGTGCAAAGGCATGGTAGGGGTACTAGTAGTAGAAATGTATGTAAAGGTCTATGAGGGAAAAGGTTGTGAAAGAAAAGGATACGCAGGCAAAGGTTGTGAATCAACAAGGCGACCAATGGAAAAGGCTCTAGGATATAGGAACAAATCCATACAAATGGATGGGGTGTCCTTGTACTAGGATCAATGTGAGTAAATTGGATTAATAAGTGACCACATGAGTAGGGTTTGTCATGTGGATACTTGAAGTAGGCATAAAAATATAAAGTTAATTTTGTGTGATGTTGGAATGAAAATCTTGTGTTTGCTCATAGGTAGCCATTGAGGTAGAAATATCACTATTTATAATCAAGGCTTTACCATGTAAGAAGTTGAGAGCTTGAGGGTGATAACATAGCATGGTCCACATAGCATCAAGAATGGGACTAGTAGTATCATCATCAAGGTGTGATTAAAATTCCACAAGGTGCTTGCCTAATTATTACACCTTGAAATAGTTTCCCTTACAAAGGGTGGCTTTGTGGTCAAAGTCCACCTCAGTATCGTGGTACGTTGTAGTATAAGAGTTTGGTAATATGGGAAGAGAAGTGATGTATGGGTCATAAGTGAAATTAAAGAAGTCAAGATTGGTTCTAATAGGAGTAGTGGTTGTTCGAGAGTGAGACATCTTTAAGTTATGATAACTCCTATGAACAACTTTATTAGAAAATAGAGTTTGGGTTGTAAAGCTCATAAAAGAGTAGAATCAATGAGCTTCACAACACACAATGCCAACTAAGGAAGAATATTGGAAAGATTAGGAGGTTTTTGAAGTGAACCAAGAAGGAAAGATGCAAGTTTAAAGTATCGGGTCCACCAAAATGTAATGTAGGAAAAAAGTTGCTTTGTTGGTTTTTCTAATTTAGTTGTTCAAACTTTAAAACTTCTTCCACATTACTCTAGATAAGATTGTGTTTAACAAGTTTTAACTCTACCATTGTAATAGAAAGCCAAATGAAACCTTATCTAGATAAGTTTCCCTTTACTACTTAAACTAAGTGAAAGATAAATAAAGGAAATTGATTATAGATTTGTAGATTTTAGAAACTATATTTATTAAAACACAAAACAAAATGCATAACTGAGTGTAGAGCTTCTGGAATCATTGTGTATTGCTTTTTGACGAAAAAAAAAGCAATACACAGTGATTCCATAAGCTCTACACTCGATCATGGACTGTGGAAATATCATGTCTACAAAATGCATAACTGAAAAATGTAGAGAATGAGGAACTTGATGCCAGGAGATGGAGCTCACTATACAAGATGTTGGCATGATGTGCAAATGTCCACATGATGCAATGTTGTTAGTATGATGCACTATAGTCTAGAAATATTACATAAAACTTAGTTTCTCATACAAATTTATAGGTTTTTGCACACAAGAAATGAAAAGACACAATGGGAGTATTATAGAATATACAAAGTCAAATAAAAATGCTAAAATAGAGCTTTATTGATGAAGAAATGAAATGATAAAGGAAAAGGAAGAGAAACAACAAAACCTTTGTGTAGTTGTATTCTTCCAAATACTTGTAGCTAAGACAAAAGAAATAGTTGGGGCTACTTAGGATCTTGCCATGAATGGTCAAGCCTCTATTTGGGTCTTTTGACCTCCAAAGACAACTAAATAGAAAATAGATTGAAATATGTGTGTACTCTTATCCTACATGCATCTAGGAATAAGACAGTGACAAATATGCTATGAATATTACCCCTAGGTATACAAAAAGCAATAGACTATTGTGTGTATGAGATTAGATAAAAGGAAATAAAAACCCAACATGTGCCAAAGACACAACAATATATTTTACAAATTATAAAAATAAAAATGAAGTAGAAAGTTGGAACACTATCACCTCATGCCAACTAGAGAGATGAAAATCTTCAAAAATCACAAGCTAGATGTTCCCAAGAGTCCAAGAACGATAAGGAAACCCAAGTTGGAATGTAGAGTGCTAAAAATCCTTTGAAGATGTTGATAAAAATTGTTGATCATATTAACAAAACATAGATAACCAAGAGATTGATAGAGAGCTTGATCTAGAGAACAAAAGAGTGCAAGATATTGATAGATTTTCTTCAATTTATTAAAAAATAGAATAGGAGGGAAAATAAAGAGGTCCAAGGTCTAACCCATCCATTGGGATTTGACTCGAGTCAACTACAAAACTTGGGCACTCGAAAAAGTTGGTAAAAATGCTAAAAAATGGTAGGTGTACGATAAAATATCAGAGGGTGCTAGTGCATCATGCAAACATCTACATGTCACATTGGTGCTTAGGAAAAATTTGCTTCTAAAAGTTTAGGACACCAAGGAGACGTGATCTACAAATGCAAGAAAAACATGAGTTTACACAAAAGAAAAGAGGAAAGGGTAAAACATAAGCATAACTTTGGCACCAAGGTTGGTAAAGGTTAAGGCAAGATCCAAATGAGCCTAAAAACATGATAAGGGTTACACATACTAAAGCAAGTCAAAAACATAGTGTTAAAATTGTCAAGGTATGCAATTTATGATGTTACAACCACCAAAGTATTTTTTTCCTCTACGAGATAGTTGCATTTATGAGGTTAAACCTATGTCTAGCCTCTCCAACATAGTCACTAAAATTAACAACTAATATATTGATGTTGAACCAAATTCATTTTTAGATCACACTCCCCAAATTGAAGGATTTTAGTCCCAAAAAAGTTTTACAAGTGAAAATATAGGAATTGACATTTTAATCTTCTCATGTTGGGATACCTATTGCCATAACCTCTCTCAAAGAGTCAATGCTTACTACTTGAAGAACGTTATACCAATCTATACTTGTCCATAACCAATATGTTCTTAGACCTTTGGATTTATTCCAATGCATTCAAATCAACCCTCTTACACTCTTTGGTACCCTTTTTGGGCTCTCAATAACTTTTTTGCACCTTACCCACTTGTAGACTAAGGTGGATCTCTCACTTGAGTTGCTTCCTTACAAAAACTTCCTTCAATGATCAAAGAGTAAGAACATACATGTAAGTGGGTTAGAACAAACCACCACTTTTACAAACATTGTCCTATGTGGGTCTTATACATTTTCAAGCTTGCATCAACCACAAATCTAAGATACATTACCCTCTACATGATTGCCCATCTTGGATCTTACACTTCAATGGTTACAAAGAAACACTAATTGCATGATGTAGTGAAAAATGGTTAGATGAACATGCCATAACTCAATATTTTCTTAAAAATTTCATCATGGATGCAACACATGTGCCTAAATTAACTTGTAGGCCACTCAATAATAGTATGCTTATGGATTTCTACTCTCCATGAGTGCTCTTCTCACCTATTTCAGTGACCCAAATGTTGTGTAACTTGTTCTACCACCATATAAGAACTCTTGGTACCATGAGCATGCTTCTAGATGCCCACCCATATACTTCTACCGTTGTTGTAATGCAAAAACCAACCTTAGAAAACTTGTTGCATCTTTTTCTACATTCATAAAACAACCCAAACATGCATGTTACAAATCGCTACAACAATCACAACTTGGTATATGCATACCAAAACTATCTTAGGCATGGTACAACTTCTGCAATATTGAAACAAGGAATATACCACCATGCTACAATGCCCATATGTATGCCACAATAATGAATATGCTACCATTGGTGCATTTTTAATGTAAACTTACATGGAAAATGTGAAACAAATTTGTTGTCATATTTTTTATGCATTGTCCTTCATGTGCACATGGAATGCTTTCCATATTAGATTACTCTCTAATGTAGTCAAGGATAGTGGGCCAAATAAATGACAACCATGTCCATGCAAAAATATCCAAACACACCCACAAAAGTTTCAACAACTCAATATTAACATGTGCAACAACTCATATTCATGCTAACACAAGGATTCTCTCAACAATATATCTAATTTTATTCAATACAAGATAAACATACGTGCATGAATTTTATAGAAAATTCAACAAAGTCTACCCCTAGAGAATCTTACATCAAAATCCTCATAGATATGAATACCAAACATCAACAATATATTACAATTCTTTTCTAGATAAAATAACATAACCATTACAACATCTGCCAAGGAAACTTTAGATCTCTACTCTACAACAAGTACCCAAGATTCTAGGGAAATTTTAATAGAGCTTCCCTTGGCAAAATCAACAATATCAACCTATAAAATGACATTAAAAAATAACTCTTCAATTCAACATCTACAAACACTTGCACGCTAAGTACTCCTCATTCTCCCCAATTGAGCTCCCAATGTCCTACAAATAATAAAGATAATTCCATCCTTCCTTTAACTTATAACTAAACCCTATGGGAGCTAGGCCAAATTTCCTAAATAATTTTCCTAACTATGGCATGCTTTTAGATTGGATTTTTTTCTGGTATCTATAAAGACGTGAACTCTACTATTTTTTCTCATTCTAGTGTGGATTCTATTTTTTCTAGTCACTCCAAGTCACTAGTGGTTTCTAATGTGCTCATGCATATTCAAGTTCAAGTCAACAAAGTGGCATCAAAAGTTCAACATCTTAAAACCTTGCTCGGCCATTGTGGGAATGTTATGTGCACTATGGCTAGGGTCCTACCTTTTTTGTTGACTCATGTTATATCCCCCATGAGGAGCAACAACATGACTCTTGAATTTGCGCTCACAACCATTAAAGAGGTTCTTCTCCACCTTTGACTCTAGTTAATCTTTGTCATAGTGGATGGTCATTACCTACTTATTATTTTACCACATCCTTTCAATGGCATGGGTATGCCCCTCTTATCAAGTCGAATTCCCCCATATGGCAATTGCTATATCTTTGTTAAGAATTGCTCAGAATATGCCTAATTCTCAACCATCAAATGATCCCAAGGAAAGAGAAGAAGTTGTTCTAATTGGCTAGAAGCTCATGGATGATGACAAGGATTTGTTAGATGGTGGGTGAGGTAACCCTAATGAACAAGACCTCCCACCCAATGCTATTTTTATTGCTTTAGCCACCTAATTTCTTTTTTTTGTTTATTATTGTTTATGCTATATTTGAACCTATGATTTAATGATTGTTTCCCTTGTGAGTTTATGTTTTATTTTTGTTACTATTGTGGTTGTTTCCATTTTTTGGGGCCACATAATCATTGTGTTTCTTGGTTAGGCTAGTTTCACTTTAGGGCATGATCCCATGCCACCTATATATTTTTTGCAAATTGGTTGTAGGTTTTAACTAATCATTTTAATTTAGAGCTCTTTTCATTACAAATATATATGGGAGATAACCTATCCTTCATCTCCAAGGAAAATTTATAAGGTCCTCCTCTAATTGGATGTCCAAATCAATAAGGCAAGCATAGTAAAAATGTAACTCCTCCAAAATGGAATGCCACCTTGTAGGAATGAAGACAAATCAAAGTTGTAAACCCCACCAATGAGAATCTTTGCCAATAGCTAAAATTATCCAATTGGGGCACCCTCTCAAACATGCATCCACATGAAAAATGGAGTGCTTCATTTTCCAAGGCTAATTTTTCAATTCAAAGATGCCTCTATCATATAACTCCTCATCCATGATGCATCGTAGATGCTCTCTTACACATTTTCAATGCTATCATATATAACCCCCACATTGAAAGAAGTGTCATAACCTATCATTAACTTGCATACAAGTGGCAATAGAGGATCTCCAAGATTCCCACCAAGTGAGACATCCCAAATTGCATAAGAAATAATACTAAAAATTCTTAAAAATGAAATCTTAAAGATTGTTCAAACCATAGGAATCTAGGGTCCTTATTCATGAGCATAATAAGATAAATTCATTTTTGAATGATGCAAAATTACACTACCCCTAAGATATTGTTACATCACTCTATAAACTTGGATTTCTTCTTTTACCTACCTTGACACATGCTTGAACAAGTGGTAAAGTAAAACATGTGTGATCAACATGAACATGTGACAATGTTGAAGATTACACAACCTATTTGATTTAGTGGGTTTCTCATACTTTTACTTCCTAATTGGTCTTATGGATCTAATATGTTGACCCTCTAAAAGTGAAATTATTCCATATCTTCTCATGCAAATGGAGTTAGTTCCCTTTGTGACCAATAGGTGGACCATATGCAACAATTTGGAGGATTTTGCAGTCATGTGCATGCTCACTAGCTTTGCAAAAATTCAATCCACAATCAAATGAAGATCTTCTTACGATTACCCTCTTGCAATGAGGATGATGAATCCTCTCTAGGTTTCTCCCTTCTGATGACTTCTTCCTTTAATGGATTTTCTTCTTTCTTTGTTGCCTCTTGAGTAGTAGGTTTCTCTTCCTTCTTAGAATGCTCTTTGTAATATTTTGGATGGATTTGTAAATGTTGTACCCAACACCTTGCATACCAATTCTCACTCACATTGAAAGCGTGCCATCATTCTTGTCCATGGCTTTGGATAAATTCTCCCTCTTCTTGAAGTATGAAGGCTTGAGGATGGTGGATTTATTCATTTAACACCTTGTCAAACAATGGTTATTCAATCTACATAATGAAAATGGACATGCATACCGACACTCTTAAGCTACATGGCCTCTCGTTTTACATTAGAAGTAAATAATGGAAAATTTCCTCTTTCAGACCTTGTTGGATGCCCATTTGGACTTATTTAATCCCTCCATGGGTTGTGAGTAAGCTTATTTTGTTGTTGTAATATTATATTGCATGTATTTTATTAAGTTTACTTAGGTTATATGTTTCATTCCTAGGTAATTAATAATAATATGTATCATCCTTGATTGAAGGCACTTATTTTCCACCTTTGCCTCATGATCCCTTGATTGATGACATTTAGGTGCCACCTCTACCTCATCAAGTGCTACCAATGTCTCTATTTCTTAATTTAGCTCCTATATTAATTAAAGTTAACATATATCCTCGTGGACATGTGTCACCATGACTTATCCATCTAAGAGTTATATATGTATATTTTTCCTTTGAATTACAAATGAATGGAGTAGCCATTTCATAAGGCCCACCTTGCAAACGTTGTTGTTTCATCCTTTGAACTACAAATGAATGGAATAACCATTGCATAAGGCCCACCTTCTCAACACCATTGTTGCATCTTTATGATTGGATTTTGGCTAGGATGTCCTTTGTTATATTTGAAATTATATTTTTTTTATCAGTAAAGGTGTGGAAACACCATAGTTATATTAATATAAAACCAGTATTAAAAAAAACCCAACAGGGCATAGAAACAACAACCCCTTACAACTATCCAGGGTGCTCAAAGAAGCAGACAAAATATACATGCTGCAGAGAGTTCAAATATAGTAATATAGCCTCCGAAAAAACATAACAATTCGAACAACAAAAAAACAGGAGGGATGATATTTAAAATATTGTCAAAAACAAATAGAAAAACTAAACCATAGGATTGCCTTCACTGAGATCTGCCACCAGAAAACCTTGTTGTTCCATGTTATCACCCGCATCCTCAACAGTCGACATGGGAGGCTGATAATGCAGCAGAAACATCCATCCATGGAAGACGTCCTGAATTTTTTCACGTTTCTCTACTCCAATTTGACATCCATGTGAGCGAAGAGAACACTCCAGAGAGATAGTGCAGTTATTTTGTAACCTGTGTACTACCGCATTATAGTCACAATGAATTTCAGGCTTTCTCTACAACTCCTTCAAGTAGAAAAGACCTCCAACTAGAGTCTCATCATTTAGAAGATCATAGTTTGCTAGCGATTCATGAAATTTATCCTCCGAGAACAGGTAATCATGAACAAAATTCTTACCTAAAGCACAAACCATATCCGCATTCTGAACTATATCCATAGCATTCGAAAGAAAATGTGAGATGATTTGAGAAGAGCATATCAAAAGGGAACCATTCAGGAAAGCCTTACCACACACTTCAACTATGGCTTCCATCACCACTTCATCCGAAATCTTAAAGGCATGCAATAGGAGATTAGAGTCAATAGGCCCAAGAATGGGCATCTACCACTTCAGGACATTAAATATATATTTGACATTATGTTGACTATGAGAGTTTTATTCCATGTTTATAGTACTATAGTTACTATTTAATATGATGTCATATGATTATGATACATAGGATTTTGATGTTATCATTTAATAAATGAATAATGGTAATATATTTGATATTTGAGAATCAAAAAGATATAATTGGAACAAGTGTTAATTAATCATGAATATGAAAATTTATTGTATGTCATATGTATGTATGAAGTGTTCATTTGTTTGTGTTGCTTTGGCTACTATTTCTCAGCATGTTTGATGAATGCAACGAGTTTGTAGGAGTTAATACAAAGAAGGAAAGAGTGAACATGTTACCTATACCTTCCTCTACTTGTCATAGGAGTAGGCATACCTATGTGTTTCCCTATTAGCCATTTGCTTGAGTTGTATGAGACTTCAAAATATCCTTGTGCATGACCACTATTTTCTTATGCATAGTTGGTACTTATTTATATAGCTAGTTTAGTAATTTCTAATGTCTTATGTTTTAATATGAATGTTTTATGGTTTTCCATGTGTTTAAAAGTGAATGTGATTCATGTATACCTTTATTAATTAATCCAAATGTGGTTTAGAATGTGTAATCACGGATATGAGCCTTAAAGGAAATTTTAAGTGGCCCAAATGAAGGTAAAACATACTTTTAAACATAAAAATTGAACCTTGGGTGGATATGTATGCTTGGAGCATCTTCTAGAAACTTCTAGAAGCCATTGTTGGCAAGAAAAATGGGCGAGTCGCCAAACTTGGTGAAGTGACTTGAAGGATTATTAGAGACTCACTCAATAGAAGGGTGAAATGTAATTCTAGGTGAATCTCATATGAATTTCGAAGGAGTTTGAAAATTCAAAAATTTAAAGGTAAATTTTATGCAATAAGAGGAATTTTAGAAATAAGAAATCCTAGGTTTTAACTACAACCTAAAAGATGGGTTATATTAACCAAGTTTGGTAAAGGGAAAGGGGTTCCCATGTGGATTCATTTGTGATATTTGAGAATGGAAAATTAGGAAGAGAAGAAAAGAAAGATTTGGGATTGGAAGAGGATTTGAAGAAAACTTGCAAGGATTTGGGAATTTAAAGGAAGCTTGGAAGAGAATTGGAATAACCTCCATTGGATCATCACCCAAAGCTGGGATAAGTGGTGGGAATCCTTTTCTTGTAGTTTTCTCATTGTGTCTAAAATTGTATATGAGCAACATGCTTAGATGTGTATGAAGTTGTGAAAAGAGTTTCTTATATCTCAATGAACTTTTATTAGCTTGAAATTTGTATTGGAAACCTCCATTAATGGAGTTATTCAAACATTATGACTTTTCCCTCTTTTGCATTGTTTTGTATGAAGTGTTCATTAAGTTTTGATAGTGTTTCCTCATGGGTACTTGCTCATTTTTGAAGAGGTGGATGCATGTTACCATTGAATGAATTTATGGTGTTTGTTTCTTCCATTTCTAGACATATAATTCCCCTTCTTTATTATTATTTTAGGAAAGGATTTAATGCTTAAACCCTAATTTAACTTCTTGAATTAATTGCTAAAAGAATGGCCATGCGTTGTTGATTTATGAATATCATGCTAAGGGAATAGTATTAAGAGTGTTTAGGATTGCCATGCCAGTACTAAGAGCCTTGCCAATGTGTTTATAGGATTACTAGTAATGAAATATCCTTGCCAAGTTTATGGTGTTTCCCATAACATGTTTGTAGTGTTATTATTGAGATAACTTTCTAAGAGTGTGTAGGATTACCTAGTAATTGGTAATAGCCTTGTCATGGGGTGTGTACGATTCCATTTCTTGGGGTAATAACCTTGCCAAGTTATTTAATCTCAACAAGTGGGTAGATTTGTACATATGATTGCCCTATTTGATGGCTCTTAATGAAAAGCCATTGTATGTTATGTCAAGAAATCTATGATGGTTGTTTTGTATGTAAAGTTTGACTTTAATTATTTGAGTGTTGCGTTTTCTCACTTGCCTTTCTCTTAGCAAGGTGGGGCAATATTCTTATAAATTGCATGGTTGGGCACTGGTAAAATCTTCTCGCATTTGTTGTTAAACAAGGTGAAGAAAGCTTGCAACGAAAACTTTTACAAAGTGATACAAATCTGAAATTAATCTCTTAACAATGGATTACCCATTATAGATTAAATGTGGAAGCATAAATCAACAATATGAATAAAATCAACAAAACATAATAAAACACATAACACCAGATTTACATGGAGAACCATTTTGGGAAAAACTCCACCATCAAAGAGAGAAAAAAGAATGTATTAATCTTCAACAAGCATGTACATAAAGAACACTCTTTCTCTCCTTAATCTGGCAACATTTTGGCGGCACCTATGTACTTGTAAAATAACATAATGAAACTACTATCTCATGCCTCCATTTTATAGAGAAATGGGAGAGGAATACCACAAACAGTTTCCAAAAATAATTTACCATAAAACCATGGTAAATGCAAAAACTCCCACATCCAAAATGAAGAGGCTCTTTTGAGAACAGTAAAAGTAACTGCCAATGAGCCATGAACAACAAAAATAATCTTTGTACTAATATTCGATGACACCATTAACTTGTAACTCCTCCATAATGATCCATATCCCAAGGTAGACATCCAAATTCACCACCAACTCATATGGGACCCACCAAAAACATGCACGATGCTCCACTACTTAATTTTCACACCCAAGTTGAGAAATTTGCTAAAAATAGCTTCATATCTACCACTGCCAACTCCAACTCCTTCATGAATGTTGTTACAACTAATATTCCAAGTCAATAAGGAGAATAATAATAAAAAAATAATCGAGCTCTCAACAACATGGGTGTCTAAGTACCCATTCCAAGATTGTTGGAGATGCATAAAATAATACATTAGGATTGTAATTAAATATCTCACTATCCTAACATTCTACCACGTGATATTATACATTGCAATGACATTCAAAGGAATAATAAATATATAATGTATAGGATCCAAGGCCCATGGCCTTCCTACACCAAGAGAACTTCATGCTCACTGGCCTCGTGAAGGGATCTGCAACAATATCCTAAGTGTCAACCTTCTGCAACAAGACATTACCATTCTCTACCATTTCATGCACAGAGTGATATTGAACATCGACATGCTTATTATGAGCATGGTACATGGGATTTTTGGCCAAATAAATAGCACTCTGACTGTCATAACCAATTCTAACCACTCTATAATCAAAACCAATACTTGCACAAAGTCTATGTAACTATACTACCTCCTTAGAGACATGTGTAGCAACATATACTCTACTTTGGTGGTGGACAAAGCAACCATGAGCTGCCTCTTACTCATAAAACTTACTACACTGCCAAATAAAGAAAACACATATCCACTAGTGGACCTCTAACTATCCAAGTCACCTACCCAATCTGCATCCACAAAGCCGTGTATGTCCAATGATTTATCTACACTCATGTATCTTGATAACATAAGTCCAATGCTCCTTACCAAGGTTAGACATAAACTTGTTCAAAACTCCCACTACTTAAGCAATATCTAGTATATTGTAGACCATTGCATACATTAAGCTACCAACAACACTAGCATAAGGCAGGTTAGACATAACCTCAAAATCATCATCCAATTTGGGAGACATATCTAAATCAAACTTAGTGCCAATAGGAAATGGAATGCTCACTGGTTTACAATCATGCATACTAAACTATTGTAAAATGGTAGCAACATACTTACTATGATTTAACCAAAGCAATCTGTGTACTCGATCTTGGCTGATATCCATACCAAGAATGTATTTGGTAGCCTCTAAATCCTTCATATCAAATGTGCTAGAAAGCTAAGTTTTGAGCTCCCTAATCATCACCTTGTTCTTACCAATAAATAACATATCATCCACACACAAGACAATGATTATAATTTGATCATCAATAATTTCAACATAAACACAATGATCCTCCTCACTCCTAACAAAACCCAAACTCAATACAAAGGCATCAGACTTTTGGTACCACATATTGGGTGACTATTTCAAATCATACAATGGCCATTTCAACCTACAAACTAAATGTTCCTTCCTCTTCACAACAAAACCATTGAGATGTCACATATAAATCTTATCCTCAAGATCCCCATGCAAGAAAATAGTCTTAACATCCATTTGATCAATCTCAAAATCACAAGCTACAACAAGGGATAATAGGAATATAATAGAAGTTAACATAGAAACATGAGAGAAAATTTTACCAAAATCAATTCCATCTCTCTAGGAGTAGTCCTTGGCCACTAGTCTAGCCTTGTAATGATCTAACCATCAATCTAAACTAATTTTATTCTTATATACCCACTTGCAACTAATGGGCTTACTTCCCTTGGGAAGAGTCACAAGATCTAAGGTATCACAACTATCCATCAACTCCTCCTACATGGCTTGCATCCAATACTCACTATCCTTCAAAGAGAGAGACTCCTTGAAAGATTTGGGTTCATATTTAGTACTCAATAAAGAAAATTTACACAACAAAAATAAAAGAAAAAACTCTAAACTCCCTAAAAAATCACATTTCTAGAAGAAATCATTTTCTAGGTTAGAGGATTTCGAAGCTTATAACCTTTTACATTCTCACCATATCCCATGAAGATGAATTTTTGAGCTTTTGGATCTAGTTTAGATCATTTTTCTTGAGGTACATGAACATAAGCCTCACAACCAAAGATCCTTAAATGTGAAACACGAGGCTTCTTACCTGTCCACACTTCAAAAGGAGTTTTTTCAACAAGAGTCAAAAAAGGAGATCTATAAATCAAATAATAAGCGGTACTTATAGCATCTGCACAAAAGCACTAATCCAACTATGTACCACTCAGTATATTGTGGGCTCTTTCCATTAGAGTTCAATTCATTCTCTCTGCATTCCCATTTTGTTGAGGTGTATATGGTGTAGTCTTTTGTTGAACAATACTTGCATGCTTATAGAACTCATCAAATTCCTTAGAATAATATTCACCACCATTGTTAGATCTCAACACCCTTATCTTACAACCTATTTTCTTTTCAATTAAGGCATTAAATTCCTTAAACTTAGTGAAAACTTCATATTTATCATGCATAAAATAAATCCAGGTGTATCAGAGGTATCATAAATGAATGAAACATAAAACCAAGATTTTCCCATAGAACCCATATCCACTAGAACAAACACATTCGAATGAATGATTTCCAATAATATCTTTGCTTTATAACTTCCATAGGAAATAAAGATCTATTTTGTTTACCAAACACACAATGCAATTAATCTCTATAATAGTGGATTACCCATTATAGATTAAATATGGAAGCATAATTTACTGATATGAATAAAATCAACAAACCATAATAAAACACATAACACTAGATTTACATGAAAAAAATCTTTTAGGAAAAAATCCACCACCAAAGAGAGCACAAAGAATGTATTAATCTTCAACAAGCATGTACAAATGAAACACTCTTTCTTTCCTTAATTTGACAACATTTTGGCAGCACTTGTGTACCTATAAAATAACATAATGAAACTACTATCACATGCCTCCTATTTATAGAGAAATGGGAGAGGAATACCAAAAATGGTTTCCCAAAGTAATGTACCATTAAACCATGGTAAAATGCAAAAACTTCCATGTCCAAAATGAAGAGGCTCTTTTGAGAATACTAAAAGTAACTCCTAAAGAGCCATGGATAGTAAAAAAAAACCTTTGTACTAATAATAGACAACATCTTTGACTTGTAACTCCTCTATAATTGCCCATATCCCAAGGTAGGCATCCAAATTCACCACACAACTCATATGGGACACACACACAACATGCAAGATGCCCCACTACTCAATTCTCATGCCCAAGTTGAGACATTTGCTAAAAATAACTTTGCAACTGCCACTGCCAACTCCACGTCCATAATGTTATTACAATTAATATTACAAGTCAACAAGGAGAATAGTAATAAAAAATATTAGCTCTCAACAACATGGGTGTCCAAGCACCCATTCCAAGATTTTTGGAGATGCATAAAATAATAAATTAGGATTACAATTAAATATCACACTATCCTAACAACATTGGCTTAAAAGGAACTTGAAGATTGTAGCCTTTCCTTGGAGCTATACATTTTTTTGATGGTATTTTTCATGCTTTGAAAACTTGGAAGCGTATTGTTAATCATTTTTTTTTGAAGGCCATGTAATGATTTGGTGACTTGGCATGTTAATTTAATGATTTTAAATCTGAAATAAAAGATATTTGGACAGCCTTTTCATTAGCATAGGAACTTCCATTCAATTGGAAAAAAAATATTTGAAACAATGTGTTTGCAAATGAGACTTAGTATGAAAATATTTTATCAATTTATATAATTATTCATAATGTTGATTGTTGGGTGTTCAAATTGATTTTCATTGCATCATTGGATTGCATTAAAATTTATATTCATGATTCTCTCTTCTTTGCTAAATTTTGACTGGCTCTTTGTCCTTGAGAAGCCACAAAGGGTATTGTACCATGCTTAAAATTTTAATCTTCTATGAGTTAAACAATGTTGGATGCCCCCCATTAATGGGGGTGGTGATGTTGATATCCAAACAAGAAGGAAGGAAACAAAGTGGAATCCTCCGGCTAAGGGATGGGTAAAATTGAACTTTGACGAAGCCTCGAAAGGTAATCCTGGTACTTTAGGAGCTAGCTGCTTAGTTAGAGATGATGATGGTAAAATTTTAGGGAAGGCGACAAAGAAGCTTACATTTGGAACGAACAACAAAGCGAAATTCTAGGCTCTAATTCTTGGGCTAAACCTTTGTCACCGTCTTGGAGTTAGAAAGTTGGAGGTGGAAGGTGATTCCATGTTGGTCATAAACGCCTTGAGAACCAAGAATTTATCTAATTGGAAGTTAAAATGAATGCTCGACGAGGCATTAGGCCTATTGGAGAAATTTGAAAACATAGTTTCTAACCACATTCTAAGGGAAGGAAACTATGAGGCAGACAGGTTGGAAAATGATGCAATCATTGCACAGAGCACCTTGCTATGGGAGATACACATTAGTGATGATGCCAACGTAATACACTGTCAGGCCATCTAAGTCTCGACTGGCGAAGTGTGTAGAAGGCATTATTTGGCGGAGGGGAATGAAGATAGAAGGGCTTTTAAACAGTGGCTTGAGTGAGTTAGAGCTTAACAACCATGGAAACCCCCATACACTTAACATACAACAAGCACCAAATGTCCTTTATTGGACAAATAATAGATAAGTGGCTTGGGGTGGTTTTCAAACGCAAGAGTGGGATTGTTCTGTTTGCAATAGAGTGGGTTGTGGGTGAATAATTCATGTAGAACTACAATCAGTATAGGGTCAATTCTAACCTATCATCCATGTTCTTGGTGGTCCTAATTGATCTCAATGAGGATGCAGTCACGATAAAGAAGCTTATGGAAGATTTTGTGGAGCCTGATTTTCATGGAGGTTGGATGGAAGTGGTTGGATTTGCAAGGTATAGGATTGGTATCCCCCTGCCGGATGATTTTCATAGAGTTAACCATTCTGGGGATGCGGTGTAGTGGTGGCCATTTGTGGTTGAGGCAGGGGACAACTAAGTTGCAGCCAGGTGACGCAAGGCAACAAAAGGCATAGCTTTCTTGAATAAATTAGCGGGCTTTGAGGTAGAATATGACTAGATGTGGGAGTTGCTCGATCTTTATTATGTGGAGGATGGAGATGCCTGAGCAGGGTGATGGTGCCTGTGCTTTTCTGTTGCTTTACCAGTAGTTTTCAAAAGCTTTTTATAGTAATGTCTGGTAGAAATCAAAAGAATTGTATATCTTGGGGTGGTAGGGTTTGATTCTGCATGAACATGGCATTTTGTCTTAATCCCTAATATGATAAACTTTCCAACTGTAATGTTGAAACTTTGTTCAAATTTTGGTTAATTATAATACAAAGGGAGTTGTCAGTAGTTTACCAAGCAAAAAAAAAAATAATGTTGGATGCCAAGTCTTCATGATGTGATGATGGTTGCACCCAAAAAATTGATGTCAAAAAAAGATCAAATAAATTACACCACTGTGTAGAGCATGAAAAAATATGCAGTTTTAAAAAAAGTACACAAATCAGAGTTTGTATACATGTGAAAGTTATGAATCTTTGAAGTTCCAAAAACTGTGACAACACAACAATAGTAGTGAGAAAATGTGAATCTATAAAAAAATATGAATCATAAGAGAGAATTAGTTGGATCATTGTGAAGAGCATGAAATTCTACCTTATTTCAAAGAAATTCTTTAAAAAGGCCTTCGTATGGCTAAGAAAATGGCATTTGAAGTTGCCCTCATTGATTAAAAAGCTCAATAGAGAGGGGTCAAGGACATGGACAATTGGTTGGTAGATCATGGGTGGTAGACCAGTATAGATACTGGTGGAGGTGGCATGTGGGCAATGTTAGGGCAATGTTGTGGTAGAGCACCACTTGAGTGATAGAATGGTAGTTTGGTTACGCAGTGGTGCCAATAAGCGGTGGTGTGGAGGTGGTTTGGGAGTGGTGAGTTGTATCACCAGTCAACAGTGTTAGGATTCTAGCAGGGTGAGGAGTGTGGGTAGGGACAACCTACTCTATACCCTACTGGCATAGGGTACTATGCTACCCTAAGGGCATAGGGTACTTTTCTACCCTACCCACATAGAGCACGAAATTCAAAAACAACATTTTATTTTATATATTTTTACACCATTTTTTAAAAAAATTTGAAATCCAAAAATTTGGCTCCCAACGAAAATTTTTAAACTTTTGCAAAAAAATTAAACAAGAACTTATGCACATAGAGGGGTATGAAGAAGGTATGGATTATACAGATCATACATATTTCATTAGACCATACAGACCCTGTATGAATTGACTATGCAAAATTTTCTAGACACCAAAACCTATCAAATTTTATATCAATTTATAGGTTTTTGGGCCTTTTGAACTTACTGGTGAGGTCTATTTTTGCCTAAAGTTCTCCCAAAAAAATTTACTCACCAAACCCCTCCAAAAAGAGTGAAAACCTACAAATAAAGTTAGCAAAATCCTATAAAAATAAATATTAGATAAGGGACAAGGTCCCAACGGGTGTGCCAAAATGTCCATGTTAGGTATAGAATAAAACAATATAACATTGCATACAACAAAGATCCTATTATACACTATGCTACACCTTAGAGTAAAAGAGTGTCAAATAGTAGTAAATGTAAAGATAAAATGAACTTCTCACTCACACACACTCTTGATGCCTTGGATGTGCTCAAGACTGGTTGTTGTCGAGAATATGAATGTGGCTACTCTCAAAATCCTATAGCATGACCTTGTTTTGCTTGCACCTTCACTTATGATTTGTTCTTGATAGAGGGGTCTATTTATAGTTTTTTGGATGGGGATGTGAATGGTTTGGATTGAATCTTAGATTGGATGGTGAGGATTGACTCATTTGCATAGGGAAATCAGAAGCTTACAAGTAGAAACTTGGGAGAGGTGCAAATGAATGAGACATGGATTGAGGAGAATAAATGGATAGGATTACCTTGATTTGAGTGGAGGGTGGAGATCCAAAGGTACTTTTTGGATCCTTGTGCAAGTTTGATTTTGTTTTTTAAACAAATTGGTGGAGGAATGTGCAAATGATTGATTAATTGCTAAACATAATTTATTTATTCAATTAACAATGAGAGGGAATTTGGTTGATTAAATAAATATGATGTATATATTTAATCCATGGAGGAATGTTGGAGGATGAATCGATTTAATTAAATAAACTTGATTTATTTAATCAATATTGGAATGTTAGAAGAATGATTAGATTAATTAATTAAAAATATAATTTATTTAATCAACATTAAAAAAATAGTTAAATTAATAAAATATGGATTATTTAATTGATTCAATGATGCAAGAATGGCAGGAGGTAATTAGTGTGATGTTAAGACACGATGAGATTTAGGTGTCTACACTTTGAAGTGACTATGAGAGGTGAATATTACATTTGTGCCCTTAATTACATGAATATCTTATTGCAAAGTGTAGCATACTTTCTTACTCACTTGTATTTTGGATCATTATTTCCATCGTATCACATGGTAACTAGAAATGTTTTCAAGAAATGTATCTTGTATTGAGTTAACTGTATGTCATTACATAAAATTGCATATGATGGCGTATGGAAGAAACACATTGCATAAAAGAATATATTATTTAGGTAATGATTTAGATCCCCAAATTGCATTATTCTTTAGGAATAATGAGAAAATCTAGACGTGACCTTATAATGGGAAATTTTGAAATTTGAGAAAGAATTTTCCTCGGGTCATATGCATGGAATTCATGAAGAATGACGTGTGTTTGGAAATTAAAGCAATGATGAATCTTGCATTTCACGAATCTAACTATGTGTTCTTCCTATTTCATAGTGTGCATTTTGGCATGTGAAAAGGAATATTTACATTGAATTATTTACTGGTTTGGTTAGGACAAGAGTCCCCAATTGTATTTTCATTCCTTGTATAGTATGATAGATGTTAGAAAACCCTTTGATGTGTAAGTGATTATGTTGATGATTTTGACCACTTAAGTATGTTCATGAATTTTTATTTTTATATTCTTGATTATGTGTACATTCTGTTGTAAGTATGCATTTTGTCATGTGTTATAGAAGTTTGCACTGCTAGGATATCTAATGTTGGGTAAGGGCCTAAGTTCTCAATTACATTCTTCCTAATATGTGTGACTATTTGATTGAATCTTGATATATCATGTAAATGTAGTAATCATACTTTGTTGAATTCTAGTATGATGTTGAATGTTAAAGCACTCCATGATGTGTGTATGTGTTGAGATCTATTTCATTATGAATCAAAATTATGTTACTTGGCTTGTGTTGATGCCCATTTGCATCACCCTCCTCTTTTAGCTTAGTGTTTGTAGTGTTTTCATGATCCCTATTGGTACTCATGTTGTAGTGTTGCATTTTGTGCCCAATAGTTGCCCATCATTGATATATGATCAATGAATTTCTTCAATGGGCCTCCTTTGGTCAATTTGTGCTTGGAATTGTGCTTTTCTTCCTCTCGTGTCTTGTTCATGTGCATAAATTGTCAAAAGTTTTTTTTTAAATAATTTATGTATGCGGGTATTTAAGTTAGTTTCTAGTGTTAAGTGGGATTCCAAACTTTCTCATGGTGGCATACCTCTTCCTCTAAGACCCTAATCCCTTGTTTCCCTTTGTTTTGGGCTCCTAAGACTTTCTTTATCTTCATACCTTTCCTCCATTTACTTGACTCCCTAGTTCCTCATGTTTCAGTCTTCTAGGATTTTCCTTCCTGGAATATCTTTCTTCGGGTCCTCAATTTCCTCATGAACCTTTGTATTCCCATCTTCTCGATATCCTGATTCTTGAATTCTTGCATCCTTCAGGCATTAAAATCCCCATGTTTCCACCTTTTTCTAGTGGCGCTCCCTCAACTAATCCTATCTCGCCACATGTTCCCTCATGAACTCAAACACATAGAGTGAATGGGAAACATGTTTTTCACATAATACAATTTGATGGTCTATCCACTAAAGTGATGACATCCCTGTGCACATCTAGGACATTTCCAATTGGCAATATTGACCATCCAATTGCCAAACTGACCTACCCCTACACATGATTTACATGCAAGATTTGGTGGCACACTTCCCCTAAGTTTGCAAATGGATGATTTGGTAGGAGAGGAATTAAATGAAGACACAAATCATTGTACGATAAGGATCTCAAATGTAGAAGGAATAGGATTCATCACATTTGTTATTTTCTCAACCCAACAACCTTCAGATAAACCCCAACTAATGAAAAGATTTGATTGGTACTTCATCAAGGGAAGATCTACATTTTCCATGCTTATTCTTTCCAGATTCAAGGCACCAATTCAATATATGTTCACATGGTCCTAGTTCATGCTTGTAAAACTTGGAATGACCCATGAATTTAAATTCTTTTCTAGCCTTCTTGTAATCATGATGTAAGTAATGAGGAGGCTCCCTCCATTGGTGGAGAGGGAAAAAGTTGACTAGGCATCTGATATTAGAAGGGGGAGAAGAATGTAGAAAAATGGGTCTAAAAAAGAGGAAAATCTCTTCCTTTACTCATGTAAATGGTGGGGTAGAATTTGTAGCTTAAGCTAGAATTTCTATGGTTTGAAAGCATAAAGATTATATTTTAGATCCATATTCTCTATAAATATACTCCATTTGAGCTTAATGAATTTTGTCTTAGAATGGAATAAGTTATTGTTTAAACATATAATATGGTGATGATTTCCATTAATGTGTTGATTTGGAAATATGATCATGAAATTTATGTTTTTGCTTAGAATCGTTTATAGGTTATGTCATGTGTTGAGGCAAAATTGATAATGGCATAAATTGTAAATGTTATGTTTGCAAGGAATGCTTCCATTTGGAAATGTTTGTTCTTTCAAATGATAGATTGCTTCTCTTTCTCTTTTCCCTTTTTATTATCTTTTCCTTCCTCTCTCCCATTGATTTTTTACCTTGGGTAGGATTAGACTAGTTTATCCCTCTAGCCGAGTTTGTATAAAATCTACATCTAGTCACACTAGGAATGTAACTAGTCTCCTTGATTTGGAACAACAAAACAACAAGTCATTGAGTTATCCTACAAAACCAAGACTGGTTATATATACCTTGGGATTGTTGATCTTTTTAGGAGATTAACAACCTTTCAAAAGAGGTGAAGTGTACCTAGAATTTTGCCTAAGTTGCATGAGTGTGTCAAAACACCCATGAACAAATTGGTGCAAAAATAGGGCTTCATTGTTTTAATTAAGTGTAAATGGACTTATGAATGTGGTTGGTTGCATAGTTTGACCAATCAAGCTAGAGGAAATTTCATCCCAATGGATTATCACATTACTTTTGAAGGAGAGTTCCCTAGACTTACCTAAGGTTATATTAGTTGGAACCCTGCCTATTACCCTAGCAAGTAGGATGCATATAACCATGTTGATAATTTTAAGAACTTGTTGATCCAACATTAGGTTATGAATGAATAGGTTGCATGCATTTTGTTTTATTACACATTTGAGAAGGAGACCTATCAATGGTATGATCACTTGCCACCATACTCAATAGACTTTTGGGCCCAATTAGAAGCTTCGTTTCTAAAAAAATTGGAAAATATTTGGATCCAAGAGAGACACATAAGCAACTCATAACAATAAGAATAGAACCCCGTGAAAATATTGTTATGTTTTCGTTTAGGTTTTGTGAGACTATTGAAGGCTTGATTAAATTTTATGTGCCTAATTATAATGAAGTTTTAGAATCACATGTGTAGGTCGTATAATGAATCATATCTGTAAGAAATAGGATCTTATTATGAAGCTTTCATTAGACAGTCACTTGGGGTAAACAACATGCTATAGGTTGTGGACAAAGCTCTCATTTTGGAACAAAATAGAAACTGCAATAAAATAATTCAAAACTTTGTTTCTTATTACATGCAACCACAACCTCAGGCCATGTTCAACTCAATCTATTTAACAATTCAATAGCCTCATTTATACCCAATCAATAAGTATAACATATTAGACCAGTCTATTACTAGCTCAAAATTTGGCTCAAAATTATCAAAATTTAATCTTATATGCCAATGGTATACCTTCTAATGGCCCCTACATAACTATGCAATCTAGTTTAAGTCAAAATACAACAATATATTCATTTGATGATGATGATGATTCCTTATATGGTGAGGTTGCAAATCAGTCACAACAAGAAAAATTCATCTTGTGAATGAAAAGAAATAATACAAAATTAAAGATACACAAACATTAGTAGCACTATCCAAGGATTACAGTTACATGAAATTAGAAAAAATAGAAGTTAATTACTACACCATTATTGGATGTACCTAATGGTGTCTCAACAACTCCACATGATCCAAATGATGAGATTAGGCTTCCACGTTAGTCATATCATGAAAAGAACTTTGAGATAAACATTTTGCTCATGCAAGAAAATTTGAATAAGGCCATGCTAGAGATGGAATCTCCACCCACTTTATCAGACTTCACCTCATCAAGGGGATGTAGGATACACCATATAGCTAGACATGATGAGATTGATTGTCCCACTTTCCTCATGAAGATGGACTTGTATTTGAAGGGTCTTCTTCCTATTGCAGAGATATTCACTTTGAAGGATCATCATGAGGTAAGTCAAACATGTGAGGACAAAGACATGCATAATCAAGACTTTGGTAAGGATGATGCATAAGGTGACACAAACATTTAGGGTAATTCACATGAAGGTACTAGCACATAAGAAGGTCTTGATAAGCATAATGTTTGTAATCAACCATTTGAGATGAAAATTCATGAGAAATCAAACATATCAATACTCTATTATAGTCTTGAGTTTGGAATTGAAGATGACATATTAGTCAAAGGAGCTCTTGAAAGTAAGTATGAAATGTTTTAGATCAACAATGTTGTTATGAGACTTTTTCCCTGAAGTGAAAAGAAAGTATTTGATTAGAGGTAAAATAGGTTTTGAAGGGGCCCTGAAAACCTTTACAAAAGGATGAATAATAGCAAAAGGTCAGCCAAACCAAAATAAAATGTTTGCCAAAGCAAACCCACAAAACAAAAAAGACCAACAACAACATAAAAACCAAAGCAGAACAAAGACAAACAAAAGATCCAATTACAAATGTTTCAATGTTTCGACAACCTCCATCTCTTGTTGGTAGAAGTTTTCATGTAATTTGGCAAATCCAATTAAATCTTTCTTTTTTTCTTCAAATGATTTCTTCTTACTAGCTCTAGTTCTAGTGTTGGGTCCAACATAATCACTCTTGTCCTCCATAGCTGCTTTCTTAGTCCCATGAATGAACTAGCCTTCATGGAGATCCTTGAGTTTTTCAATTAAAAGTTTAATACCAACTACACTATTTTGAAATGTGCACTTGCTCACTTGAACTAGCATGCTCCAAATTATGGAACGACACTCCAAAACTACAACTCTATCATTGAGATCTTTTTTCTATTTTTTCCACCACAATTAACTTAGCCTTGAATTCACTAAATTGAGGTTAATCAAGTCCCACTCAATTCTGTTCAACTTTGGGATAGCCTCCTAACCCTACAAAATACTAACATTTTCTTCACATAAGGAGTGGTTCTATCCTCCTATTTTCCTTTGAATAGTATCCAATTTGATATTAATTCTATTGATCTCCACATAAAACCACTTTGTCATGGTGTGTTGAGATGAAACTGCCTCCTTCACAGTTCCAAGAATATTAGAAAGTTTCTCATGGGAAGAAGCATTAGACACAAGTACTAGAAAATCCCTTGTAATATCAAGGGTAGGGTCTGGTATTCTAGGGAATGGGACCCCAATCACTAGTTCCACAAGGATGGATTTCCCCTTTCAAATATCTCTCATAATTGTGGCATTGTCTTCTTCACCATCCTTTTCGATACCCTCACCACTCACCCTCTAATTTCTTGTCTCAGAATCATCAGACTGGATAATGGTTTTCTTCCCCTTCCTCCTCTTGCTTAGGTGTATGGGTTTTGGATTTTCAACCTTTAGTTCCCTCTTCTTCTTTGAAGGGGTAATCATCTCTTTAGACTCCTTGTACTCCAGATCAGAGGATGGTCTCAAAGCCACTTGAATAGAATCCCTCGTGTCCTCACCATACTCTGTTCACTCTGTTCCTCCTTGATCACCCTCCTGATAGTCATACTCCTTACTCAAAGACTTAGGGGATGAGGTGTTAGTATAATCCACAACCTTGGACTTAGTCTTATTTTTAGTCAAAGCTCTACCACCAAGAGGTTTCCAATTCCAATCTCTCCCTTTCATTACCCTTGAAGAAAACTTGGAGGGATTCTTCGCCAACCTTTCTATCTTTGAAAACCTTCCTCCCTAATGTGGAAAGACCCATAATGTGGGAAATTAGATCCTCATTTAAAGAACAATCCCACCCAAAGATTGAAACCTTTCTATTTCTCCATCCTTTGGAAAAAAGCCTTTGTCACGGCAGGGTCATGACCATTAAGTCTTTCAAGATAAGGGGTTAGACCGCCTTTCTCCAAAATTCTCCATACTTGAGGCCTTTGGTAGAACCCCCCACAATTTGAGGGCTCCACCTTGTTGCATTCATCGCCCATCCTCTTTCACCTCATAATTAACAAAACCTACACCCTTGTTCACAGGTTCCCTTAACGTCTTAACTTTACTATTTTGGTTGGAATGAAACGTTAAACTTTGTGTAATGTATCTGAAGCTAAAAGTGAAAAGAAAGTTATTTTTCATGACATAACCCTTAAGAATTAAAAGGGAGATATAAAATTAATATTATAATGATCTTTAGGTTTAAAAGGGGATTAATAATGAATATTTCAAAAGACCCCTTTTGAAAGGGAGGGATTATTATATCTATTAAATAATTATTAATGGCAACCTTTGTGAAAGGGTGTGATGGTTTAGAAACCATCTTAAAATGTTATATAAGGCATTTAAGTGAGACTTGGAAAGGGGAATTGAGATGACTCAATGAAGAAGGTGGTTTGGTGGGCTATGCATATTGGAGAAGGGGTCCCATAGAGTGTGTCAAACTTGGGGTAAAGAGTACACTCGGGATTGTTCTAGCTAGGGCTTTGGTGCATAAGCACACATTGTGTTTTTACACAAGTTCTTTGAAATGCGCCATAGCTATAAGGGCCAAGACCACTAAAATCTTCCTAGGGTGAGAGTGTGTTAGAAAATAAAACAAAAATCAATGAGGAATAATTTCTCAGAATCACAACTAGAATTATAAAGAGAGATAAATAAAGAACATAAATAAAAATTGCACAATATGAAGACAAGATTTAACGTGGTTCACCCAGTGTGGGCTATGCCCACCAAGAAACACTTGCTTAGATTAGTCTTCTCACAATTATAATGCACAAATATTGTTTGGAGCTACACTCAACAAACTCTCCCGAATTCACACTTGAATTCACACACTCTATTCACCTTCTCAAATTTTCCTATATATTTTACCTATTGTATGTCCGCCTATTTATAATTACATCAATAGGTAATCGACATAGCAGTTTTACAAAACAATGAGTACCAAACCATGGGCCAAGTCAACCCATAACAGTTCCCATTAATTATGGGTGATGACTCCACCCATATACAAGTATAAATAAAACACATAACTATACTCGGGGAAAAAGGGGGATCCGCACGTATCTATACTCGCAAAAAAAGGGGGATCCTAAATTTGTTTTTCGGGGGCTACCGCCCCCAAACCCCGGTGAGGATACATTAAGAGTGTACAATATTTGAAATACATTGTAATATGGAAATATGCTCCATAACATAACAAAGTGGCATTTCCAAGTGCTTTGATTCAAATAAGTACTAAACTTATTGTTGATAAAAGATATTCAAAATTATATATATTAGTTGGAGTTAAATCTAATTAGATTCTCTAAAAGATGTTCTTTGTTCCATTCTATTAATATCCATAATTTTGGATGTAAATATGTATTAATGATTTTGTATTTAATGTACTTAAGTAATAAATCTATTAATTTTTATGAACAGGCATTTTGGTGCATTTCTCTTAAATTGCATATATACTTTATAATCTTTAAACTCAGATGATAATAATAATAAATCCATTTCCATACAAAATTAATTCTAATGTATTAAGTCTTTCCAATTTGATACTGAAGAGAAAAGTAACATTACAAATGTATTATCAATCAAGGTCGCAAAGATCAAGATCATGTTGGTGATGAAGAAAAGATCAAGGAATTTCATGAAAAAAAGAATGATGATTAGGTTAGTAGTATAATGAAGGACCAACATGATGGCTATCATAGTGAGACAACTAAGTATTTCATTATTGAAAGAGGTTAACTCAATGTTTCTTGTGAGGTAGAAGATGAATTTTGTCTATCAAAAATTAAAGATTACATGTCTTTTACAAGTGACAAGATGGTGCATCAATCCACACATGCAAATCAACTATATATTAGCTATGATGGGTTTGAAGAGGAGTGTGAACATATTTTTGTTACACTTAAATGATAATTTTTAGAACTTCATGAGAAAACTCACTCATGACAAGAAGATTTTAGGCACCAAAACTCATATACTTGACCTATTATTACCTAATTGGTGTAGGGTACATAAAAAATATCATTCAGAGCTCTCTTGTCATGCATGCTTACAAGCTATTGAAGAAGTGTATGTTGGAATTAGGCCAGACAACTAAGAGGGGGGTGAATTAGTTGTCCCAAAAATTAACCTTTTTTGATTTTAATCTTCTTTCATAACTTACAAACAGATTAATGATGTAAACATTAAGGCATGAATCATCAACACATGAGAAGAAACAAATGAACACATAACACCAGAATTTTCACGTGGAAACACGGTTAAGGGAAAACCACGGTGGGGGTTAACCCACAAGATTCGTACCCTATTAAAAGTACTTAGAAAAAGAGAAGGCACATGCCTTCGGGCGCACTGCCTAGAGCTCACTGCTCAAAAGAGGCTCACTACCTACAAGAATTTAATTTTAATACAGAGATAATGAACTAGGAAATAACATCTTCTTCATGCCTGGTTCAATCCCATTGAAGGCTCACACACTTCTGCTCTATCCCTCAAAAACTTCTTTGCTATATCTTCATCCTTTATTGCTCTTGTTCTTCTGCTCCTCTTCTCTGCCCTGCCTCTGTACCTTTCTTAGGATTTTATCATTTTTGCACAAGGTCGACTTTCCACAACTCATCAACAATTATTTATATGCTTCATCAACCTTGGAATGAACATCAAGGTTGGCTTGACTTAATGCGGATCACTATACTGTCGGCCAAACATTACTAAGACTTGAATCTTCTTCCAACAACATGCCACCCTCCAGAGAATTGCTCTTAGATCATCCGCAACACGTTTGAATCATCCAGTCAGCCAAGATTGGGAAGAATAGCAACACCAAGAAATAAATCTTCACCAACGAGCTTAATCTTCAATGCAAACCTCCAACATAGAAGTCACACGATCCAAAGACCTCCACAAGCACATTGAATTCAACAAAAACATCCGCACTCCTCCAAATCATTAGAATCACTTGCATCTTCATTTGAAACCTCAAGAACACTGTTTGCCATGACTGTCACACTAGAAAGATTACTTGTGGACCTCCAAACCACAAACCACTTGAGTTGATGATACACACTAACTTCCCAAACATGCCTCTAGATCTGCAGATCATAATATTTCAATGCAGAGCAATACAGACCAATTTATTGTCACTCTGTCTCTTCTGAACATAGCAAAACCTGGTTCTACTCAGATGGCTATAGCTTCTTCAAATCTTCATGCGGACCTCTCAAATCTTAACTGGAGCTACTTTAGATAATCCTTTACACAACCATATGGTCCGCATACATTGATCTTCATTAATTTTCTAAATATCCTCAACATTCTAGTCTTCAAACACAGGAAACAAAAAAGGATACAGTTGACACCAATGGCAACAGGGATATGTTGACATCAATGACAACACCAATTAGGCACAAATTTGCAATAATCTCCCCTTTGTCATTGATGGAAACATATGATGTGAAAAAATGATTCAACCATCAAGACAAGAACTTCTCCCCCTTTCTCTTATCACTTTTGTAACTACTTTCTTCACTGCTCTCCCTTTCATCAGCAACTGGTTTTTCACATGACTTCTCTCCCCCTTTGACATCAATGGAAAAGGGCACATATTTGCAATCTTTTCTCCCCCTTTTTGTTTCAGACTGATCTCCAAGATTTGCATATTGACTACTCCCCCTAAGTAGTATCTCCTTAACATCAATCTGGATCACAAGATACAACTGTGAATTCCACTAGACTGATGCACCCTAGTGCATCTTAGTTCTGATCAGGAGAGGTAATAACCCCTAACTTCTCTTTGAGATACTCAAAAGTATCCTTGGGTAGAGGCTTAGTGAAAAAATTTGTAATTTGATCCTTTGAAGAAACAAATTCCAATCTGACTTCATTCTCATTAACCTTCTCTCTCAAGAAGTGAAACTTGATTTATATATGCTTTGTCTTGGAATGTAACACCGGATTCTTTGAGATGCTTATTTCACTTGAATTATCAGAGAAGATTGTAACAGGCTCCTCAAACACAATTCTGATGTCTTTCAACATTTGCTTCATCCACAGAACTTGAGTACAATTGTTTGCTTTTGCTATATACTCCGCCTCTTGCTTTTTGCTCATCCAAGAAACCAATCTCCTTCCCAAAAAGAATGCACCAGCACTAGTACTTTTCCTGTCATCCACATCTCCTATCCAATTAGCATCTATGTATGCATGAAGAGTGAAGTTATTATCTTTTGGATACCATAAGCCATAATCAAGTGTCCCTTTGAGATATCTAAAAATTATTTTGACTGCTACAACATGGGATTCTCTAGGATCAGCTTGAAATCTAGCAACAAGTCCAACTACATTCATGATATCAGGTCTAGTCTGAATCAGATAGAGCAGTCCTCCAATCATTGATCTATACCTTTTCTGATTTGCCTTAGGGGAGTCATCATCTTTACTCAACTTACATCCGGTTACCATGGGTGTACCCACTAGCTTTGAATCTTCCATTCCAATTTTTTTCAACAATTCTCTCACATACTTAGATTGAGATGAAGATACCTTTATTTGACTGAATGATTTGTAGACCTAAGAAGAAATTCATTTCACCAAACATGGACATCTCAAATTCACTCTGCATCTGATCAACAAATGTTTTGCACTTACTCTCATTTCCACCAAAAATGATATCATCAACAAATACCTCAACAATCAGAATGTGCTCATGATCAATCTTGAAGTAAATATTATACTGTCAACAGTGCCTTTGCCATAGCCTAGCTTTAGTAGATACTTATCTAATGTTGCATACCAGGCTCTTGAGGCTTGTTTGAGTCCATACAATGCTTTCCTCAACTTGCAGACCATATCTCTCTGATCAGACAACTGAAATCCTTTCAGTTGCTCAATGTAGACTTCTTCTTCCAATTCTCCATTCAAAAGTGCTGACTTGACATCCATCTGATAGACCTTGAAATCTTTATAAGCAGCAAGTGCAAGAAATAATCTCACTGCTTCTATTCTTGCCACCAGAGCAAAAGTTTCTTCAAAATCAATTCCTTCCACTTGATAATACCCTTTGTATACCAGCCTTGCTTTGTTTCTTACAACTTCACCATTTTCATTTAGTTTATTCCAGAAGACCCATTTAGTTCCAATTACATTTTTGTCTTCAGGTCTAGGAACAAGATCTCAAATGTGATTCTTTTCAATTTGCATTTATTCTTCCATTGCTTTTACCCAATAATCATCATTGCAAGCTTCTCTTACTAATTTTGGTTCAATCTTTGAGATCAAAAAAATTTCCTCTTGATCTTCAACAATTCTTCTTCTAGTTTGAACACCTTTGTTTCTATCTCCTATGATCTGATCTTTAGAATGATTCAACCTTACATACCTGGGAGTTTTGGGATTTGTTTGAACTTCTGATTCTTGAGCTTGTTCCTCAACATCTACACTAACTTCTTGAGTTACTAGATATTCCAGATCAATCTGGATCTGAGTCTGAGTTTGAACTTGCTATCCTTGATTCTGACTTTCATCTTGATCATCTGAATCATATTCACAAGACTTGGAATGTCCTTTGCTCTCATCAACTCTAACATTTGCACTTTCAACAATATTTTTTAATCACTTGTTAAAGCACCGGTATGCCTTGCTTTGAGTAGAGTAACCCAGAAATATTCCTTCATCACTTCTTGCATCAAACTTGCCTAGATCCTCATCTCTTTTGATATAGCATTTACTACCAAAAACTCTGAAATATTTCACAGTAGGAGGATGACTAAACCATAGTTCATAAGGGGTCTTATCAGAATTGCCTTTGATCTGCACCTGGTTAAGACTGTAGACATCAGTACTCACAGCTTCTTTCCAATAGACTTGAGGAACATTTGCTTCCATCATCATGGTCCTAGCAACTTCTTGAATGGTTCGGTTCTTTCTTTCCACAACTCCATTCTGCTGAGGAGTCCTAGTAGCAAATAACTGTCTTTTTATTCCTTGCTTTTCACAGATGGAATCAAACTCACCAAAGGTAAATTCTCCACCTCTGTCAGATCTCAGACACTTTCTCTTCACACCAATCTCATTCTCCACCATGACTTTGAATACTTTAAATTTATCAAGAGCTTTTGATTTTTCTTTTAGGAAGGTTACCCACATCATCCGGGAGTAATCATCAATCAGCAACATAAAATATCTATCTCCTTGCACACTCCTAATTCTAGCAGGACCACAAAGATCAGTATGCACAAGTTCCAACAATCCATTTGAAGGTTGTTCTTTACTCTTGAATGAAGTTCTGTTCTATTTACCTAATTGACATTCTCTACACATGCTATTAGTAGGTTTCACAAGTCTTGGGAGATCTCATACAGCCTGAGTGGAACTTATCTTGGCAATGTTATCAAAATTCACATGACACATTCTCCAATGCCAGAGCCAACTCCGATCAACCTGAGCAATCAAGCAAATTTTACCAGAACTACTTAAATGAAAGATGTTACCTCTAGTCTGAGTACCAGATGTAATTTTAGTTTTGGAGCTTTCCAAGATTCTACATTTCCCATCCTTGAATCAGAGATCATAACCCTTGTAAACCAACTGTCCAACATTGAGAAGATTATGCTTCAATCCTTCCACATACAGAACATCATTAGTGTTATTCTTACCATCAAAAGAGATGGATCCTCTGCCACAGATTCTACCAGCTGAGTTGTCTCTAAATTTCACAATTCCACCTTGATATTTTTCAAAGCTTACAAACTTACTTTTATCACGAGTCATATGATGAGAACATCCACTGTCAATTACCCATTCATCTTTTTCTATAACCTGAGCAGCCAAGGCACTTTCCACATTTACATAGCTAGCAGATTCAGTAGGCACTAGACCTTCTTCTTTGATAGCAATGAACACCCAATCACTTTCTGTGGAACCTCCATGATCGGATTCATCATCTATGACTCCTTCTTCACCGGCTTCTTGGACACAGTAGCATTTCTTCTAAACTCTAGGTCTATTAGGGTTTGTCTTTGAACCTCTCTGAACACCTTGAGGCAAAATGACCAATCTTATTACAAGCAAAACATTTGAATGGCAACTTTCCTTCATACTTATTAGATCCTCTTGGCATCCTTTTGGAAAAAAGGGCTTCAGTTTCATCATCTTCAAGATCCTTCCTTGTCTTGTCAAATCTGTTTGATCTTCTTGAAGAGCTTTCACCTGGATCATATCTTTGTTTCCCATGAATACTGGCTTTAAATGCAGATTCAGACTTAGGAAGAGAATCACCAAACTCACTCATTTCAAATGCTGAAAGCTTACCAACCAACTGATCCCTTGTAATAGTTGTCACAGTCTTGATCTCTTCAATAGCAGAAACTTTATGCTTGTATGCTGGAGGTAAGGATTTGAGCACTTTGGCAACAATCTCTGATTCTTCCAATACTCCACCAACATTCTTGATACCGGTCACAAGTTCATTCACTTTCTGCATGTAGGAAGTAATGTTTTCATCTCCACTCATCATCAACCTTTCGTATTTACCCTTCAGGCTTTGTAGCTTGGCACATTTGACATATTTGTCACCTTCATACATATTTTCCAACTTTTTCTAGATTTCATGGGCAGTTTTAATTCCAGGACATTTGCCAATTCTATATCAGTCAGGGCACTCAATAATGCTTCTTTAGCTTGAATATTGCATTCAACTTCCTTGAGTTCGTCTAGAGTTGTAGGGCCATTCTTCAAAATCTTATACTCATTCTTAGTTATCAACCAAAAGGCATCACCCATACATTCCAAATGACACTGCATGCGCACCTTCCAAAGGGAGTAATTTGTTCCATCAAATCTCAAACTTTCCTTCTTGTAAGTCAACATCTTGGATCTCCTCAAGTAGTCAAGCTTCTTTTAGAGGAACTGGCTCTGATACCAATTGTTGGAATTAGGCTAGACAACTTAGAGAGGGGGTGAATCAGTTGTCCCAAAAATTAACCTTTTCTAATTTTAATCTTCTTTCACAACTTACAAACATATTAATGATGTAAACATTAAGGCATGAATCATCAACACATGAGTAGAAACAAATGAACACACATAACACCAGAATTTTTCGTAGAAACCTGGTTAAGGGAAAACCACGGTGGGGGTTAACCCATAGGATTTGTACCATGTTAAAAGTACTTAGAAAAAGAGAAGGCACATGCCTTTAGGTGCACTGCCTAGAGCTCACTGCTCAAAAGAGGCTCACTGCCTACAAGAATTTAATTTTAACACAGAGATAATGAACTGGGAAATAGCATCTTCTTCATGCCTGGTTCAGTCCCATTGAAGGCTCACAAACTTTTGCTCTGTCCCTCAAACATTTCTTCGCTATATCTTCATCCTTTACTGCTCTTGTTCTTCTGCTCCTCCTCTTCTCTGCCCTACCTCTATACCTTTCTTAGGATTTTATCATTTTCGCACAAGCTTGACTTTCCACAACTCATCAACAATTATTTATACGCTTCATCAACCTTGAAATGAACATCAAGATCAGCTTGACTTAACACGGATCACTATACTGTCGGCCAAACATAGCTGAGACTTGAATCTTCTTCCAACAACACGCCACCCTCCAGAGAATTGCTCTTAGATCATCTGCAACACAGTTGAATCATCCAGTCGACCAAGACTGGGAAGAACAACAACACCAAGAAAGAAATCTTCACCAACGAGCTCAATCTTTAATGCGAACCTCCAACATAGTAGTCACACGATCTAGAGACCTCCACAAGCACATTGAATTCAACAAAAACATCTGCACTCCTCCAAATCATTAGAATCACTTGCATCTTCATCTGGAACCTCAAGAACATTGTTTTCCATGACTGTCACACTATAAAGATTACTTGCAGACCTCCAAACCACAGACCACTTGAGTTGATGATACACACTAACTTCCCAAACATGCCTCTAGATCCACAAATCATAATATTTCAAAGCGAAGCAATCCAGACCAATTTACTGTCACTCTGTCTCTTCTAAACACAACAAAACCCTATTCTACTTAGATGGCTATAGCTTCTTCAAATCTTCATGCGGACCTCTCAAATCTTAACTGGAGCTACTTCAGATAATCCTCTACACAGCCATATGGTCCGCATACATTGATCTTCATTAATTTTCTCAATATCCTCAACATTCCAGTCTTCAAAACAAGCAACAAAATAGGATACAGTTGACACCAATGGCAATAGGGATATGTTGACATCAATGACAACACCGATTAGGCACATATTTGCAACAATCTCCCCCTTTGTCATTGATGGAAATATATGATGTGAAAAACTGATTCAACCATCAAGACAAGAACTTCTCCCCCTTTCTCTTATCACTTCTGTAACTACTTTCTTCACTACCTCCCCTTTCATCAGCAACTGGTTTTTCACATGACTTCTCTCCCCCTTTGACATCAATGGAAAAGGACACATATTTGCAATCTTTTCTCCCCCTTTTTATTTCACACTAATCTCAAAGATTTGCATACTGACTACTCCCCCTGAGTAGTATCTCCTTAACATCAATCAGGATCACAAGATACGACTGTGAATTCCATCGGATTGATGCACCCTAGTGCATCTTAGTTTTGATCAGGAGGGGTAATAACCCCTAACTTCTCTTTGAGATACTCAAAAGTATCCTTGGGTAGAGGCTTACTGAAAATATTTGTAATCTGATCCTTTTAAGAAACAAATTCCAATCTAACTTCATTCTCATTAACCTTCTCTCTTAAGAAGTGAAAGTTGATTGATATATGCTTTGTCTTGGAATGCAACACTGGATTCTTTGAGATGCTTATTACACTTGAATTATCAGATAAGATTGTAACAGGCTCCTCAAACACAATTATGATGTCTTTCAACATTTGCTTCATCCACAGAACTTGAGTACAATTGTTTGCCTCTGCTATATACTCTGCCTCTGCAGTAAACAAAGATATTGCCTCTTGCTTTTTGCTCATCCAAGAAACCAATCTCCTTCCCAAAAAGAATGCACCACCACTAATACTTTTCCTGTCATCCACATCTCCTGCCCAATTAGCATCTGTGTATGGATGAAGAGTGAAGTTATTATCTTTTGGATACCATAAGCCATAATCAAGTGTCCCTTTGAGATATCTGGAAATTCTTTTGATTGCTACAACATGGGATTCTCTAGGATTAGCTTGAAATCTAGCAACAAGTCCAACTACATTCATGATATCAGGTCTAGTCTGAGTCAGATAGAGGAGTCCTCCAATCATTGATCTATACCTTTTCTGATTTGCCTTAGGGGAGTCATCATCTTTACTCAACTTACATCCAGTTACCATGGGTGTACCCACTAGCTTTGAATCTACCATTCCAATTTTTTTCAACAATTCTCTCACATACTTAGATTGAGATATGAAGATACCTTTATCTGACTGAATGATTTGCAAACCTAAGAAGAAATTCATTTCACCAAACATGGACATCTCAAATTCACTCTGCATCTGATCAACAAATATTTTACACATACTCTCATTTCCACCAAAAATGATATCATCAACAAATACCTCAACAATCAGAATATGCTCATGATCAATCTTGAAGTAAAGATTACTGTCAACAGTGCCTTTGCTCTATCCTAGCTTTAGCAGATACTTATCTAATCTTGCATACCAGGCTCTTAGAGCTTGTTTGAGTCCATACAATGCTTTCCTCAGCTTGCAGACCATATCTCTCTAATCAGACAAGTGAAATCCTTTTGGTTGCTTAATGTAGACTTCTTCTTCCAATTTTCCATTCAGAAGTGCTGACTTGATAGCCATTTGATAGATGTTGAAATCTTTATAAGCAGCAAATGTAAGAAATAATCTGATTGCTTCTATTCTTGCCACCAGAGCAAAAGTTTCTTCAAAATCAATTCCTTCCACTTGATAATACCCTTTGCATACCAGCCTTTCTTTGTTTCTTACAACTTCACCATCTTCATTTAGTTTATTCCGGAAGACCCATTTAGTTCCAATCACATTTTTGTCTTTAGGTCTAGGAACAAGATCCCAAGTGTGATTCTTTTCAATTTGTATTAATTCTTCTTCCATTGCTTTTACCCAATAATCATCATTGCAAGCTTCTCTTACTGATTTCAGTTCAATCTTTGAGATTAGACAAATCTCCTCTTGATCTTCAACAATTCTTCTTCTAGTTTAAACACCTTTGTTTCTATCTCCTATGATCTGATCTTCGGAATGATTCAACCTTACATACCTAGGAGTTTTGGGATTTGTTTGAATTTATGATTCTTGAGCTTGTTCCTCAACATCTGCACTAACTTCTTGAGTTACTGGATATTCTAGATCAATCTGGATCTGAGTCTGAGTTTGAACTTGCCTTCCTTGATTCTGACTTTCATCTTGATCATTTGAATCATATCTGCAAGAGTTGGAATGTCCTTCTTTGCTCTCATCAACTCTAACATTTGCACTTTCAACAATCTTTTTCAATCTCTTGTTAAAGCACCGGTAAGCCTTGCTTTGAGTAGAGTAACCCAAAAATATTCCTTCATCACTTCTTGCATCAAACTTGCCTAGATCCTCATCTCTTTTGATATAGCATTTACTACCAAAAAATCTGAAATATTTCATAGTAGGAAGATGACCAAATCGTAGTTCATAAGGGGTCTTACTAGAATTGCCTTTGATCTACACCCAGTTAAGAGTGTAGACATCAGTACTCATAGCTTCTCTCCAATAGACTTGAGGAACATTTGCTTCCATCATCATGGTCCTAGCAGCTTCTTGAATGGTTCAGTTCTTTCTTTCCACAACTCCATTCTGCTGAGGAGTCCTAGGAGCAGATAACTATCTTTTTATTCCTTACTTTTCACATAATGAATCAAACTCACCGAAGGTAAACTCTCCACCTCTGTCAGATCTCAGACACTTTATCTTCACACCAATCCCATTCTCCACCATGACTTTGAATACTTTGAATTTATCAAGAGCTTCTAATTTTTCTTTTAGGAAGGTTACCCACATCATCTGGGAGTAATCATCAATTAGCAACATAAAATATTTGTCTCCTTGCACACTCCTAATTCTAGCAGGACCACAAAGATCAGTATGCACAAGTTCCAACAATCCACTTGAAGACTGTTCTTTACTCTTGAATGAAGTTCTATTCTGTTTACCTAATTGACATTCTCTGCACATGCTATCAGCAAGTTTCACAAGTCTTGGGAGATCTCTTACACCCTGAGTGGAACTTATCTTGACAATGTTATCAAAATTCACATGACACATTCTCCTATGCCAGAGCCAACTCCGATCAACCTGAGCAATCAAGCAACTTTTACCAGAACTACTTAAATGAAAGATGTTACCTCTAGTATGAGTACCAGATGGAATTTCAGTTTCAGAGCTTTCCAAGATTCTACATTTCCCATTCTTGAATCAGAGATCATAACCCTTGTCAACCAACTGTCCAACACTGAGAAGATTATGCTTCAATCCTTCCACATACAGAACATCATTAGTGTTATTCTTACCATCAAAAGAGATGGATCCTCTACCATAGATTCTACTAGCTGAGTTGTCTCCAAATTTCACAATTCCACCTTCACATATTTCAAAGCTTACAAACTTACTTTTATCACTAGTCATATGATGGGAACATCCACTGTCAATTACCCATTCATCTTTTTCTATATGTTGACATCTTGGATCTCCTCAAGCGGTCAAGCTTCTTTTAGAGGAACTGGCTCTGATACCAATTGTTGGATTTAGGCCAGACAATTGAGAGGGGGGGTGAATCAGTTGTCCCAAAATTAACCTTTTTTTGATTTTAATCTTCTTTCACAACTTACAAATAGATTAATGATGTAAACATTAAGGCATGAATCATCAACACATGAGCAGAAACAAATGAACACACATAACACTAGAATTTTTACGTGGAAACCTGGTTAAGGGAAAACCACGGTGGGGGTTAACCCACAAGATTCGTACCCTATTAAAAGTACTTCTAAAAAGAGAAGGCACATGCCTTCGGGTGCACTTCCCAGAGCTCACTGCTCAAAAGAGGCTCACTGCCTACAAGAATTTAAGTTTAACATAGAGATAATGAACTGGGAAATAGCATCTTCTTCATGCCTGGTTCAGTCCCATTGAAGGCTCACAAACTTCTGCTCTGTCCCTCAAACACTTCTTCGCTATATCTTCATCCTTTACTGCTCTTGTTCTTTTGCTCCTCTTCTCTGCCCTGCCTCTGTACCTTTCTTAGGATTTTATCATTTTCGCACAAGGTCAACTTTCCACAACTCATCAACAATTATTTATACGCTTCATCAACCTTGGAATGAACATCAAGGTCAGCTTGACTTAATGTGGATCACTATACTATCAGCCAAACATAGCTGAGACTTGAATCTTCTTCCAACAATGCGCTACCCTCCAGAGAATTGCTTTTAGATCATCCGCAACAAGCTTGAATCATCCGGTCAGCCAAGACTGGGGAGAACAACAACACCAAGAAAGAAAGCTTCACCAACGAGCTCAATCTTCAATGTGGACCTCCAACATAGAAGTCACATGATTTAGAGACCTCCATAAGCACATTGAATTCAACAAAAACATCCGCACTCCTCTAAATCATCAGAATCACTTGCATCTTCATCCAGAACCTCAAGAACACTGTTTGCCATGACTGTCAGACTAGAAATATTGCTTGCAGACCTCCAAACCATGAACCACTTTAGTTGATGATACACACTGACTTCCCAAACATGTCTCTAGATCCATAGATCATAATATTTGAATGCAGAGAAATCCAGACCAATTTACTGTCACTCTATCTCTTCTGAACACAACAAAACCCGGTTCTACTCAGATGGCTATAGCTTCTTCAAATTTGCATGTGGACCTCTCAAATCTTAACTGGAGCTACTTTAGACAATCATCTACATAGCCATATGGTCCTTATACATTGATGTTCATTAATTTTCTCAATATCCTCAACATTCCAGTCTTCAAAACATGCAACAAAATAGGATACAATTGACACCAATGACAATAGGAATATGTTGACATCAATGACAACACCGATTAGGTACATATTTGCAACATTGTATGCTACAAGTTCATATCAAAGTTTTGATTTTTCAAAAGAAAAGCTTAATGCATTCCATCATGGTGCTAAAAATGGCTCAGATCACCAAGTATTGGGTATGGATGGCTACATGATAGTTGAAAGTGTTGATTCTACATAATTAATTAGTTCAATTCAATCAAAAGGGAGTGAAGGAGACATTGAGAGTGGTGGTACATCATGTCTTAATGATGCACATGAGGTGAGTGATTCATCTACTACTATAGAAAGTGCAACTACTGAGGTTAATATTGACAAGCATGATTAGTGAAAGGAAGCTAGTTGTGTAGAAATCGCTTCCTACACTAATCTAATGAGGAGAGATGTATGCAAATTCAGATTAACCTTTACAGTTACAGTGTTATTAACCCAACAACAGAGATATTGCAGCAATACACATACACACAGAATGTAGACAGAAGAGAGAGAGAGACAAGATATATGTGGGGAAAACCCTTACGGGTGAAAAACCCCACACTCCAAAACACAACTCAAATGTATTATAGTAAACAATCAAGGTTACAATACAGTTTCAGAGCCAATGCTCTTGCAGGAGTCTTCGACACTTGTATTTGGAGATATTCCGGTAGCATAATAGTACCTTTCAATCACAATATGCATCTCCCATCCAAGCACCTGTTTATAAAGAAGTTTCAAGGCAAAAATGGAACCTTCTTGAGATGGGCGTCCATCTTGGCCTCAAGGCCCAAAACCCATGCCTATGGACACTTGTTCAACACTGCAGCATGGTCCTAACACTTGTCATATCACCCCATCCAAAAGTGGGTGCCTATTCCCAAGATAGGCTATGACAGATGCTCTTACACATCTTATGACTATCATAGAATCCATCATAACTGACATCACTTACAGCTGTAAGAGAATCTGTCATACCTTATCTAAAAATAACATATTCCTCTTACATGTCATAACCTCCCTTGGGCACCCAAAGATGCCTTCCTCAAAGATGCTCTTCAACACATGTCCTCACCTGTCATAGGATCTTCTATTTATGACTCTTACGCGTCATAGAATCTATCATGACCGTTATGTGTCATAATTCCTTACACAATGCTCAAGATGCCGACACATGGTAGAAAACCTCTACCACAATATGGGATGCCTATATCCACATGGAGTGGATTGACCATCCCAGTCACCTTACAAGTGGAGTGACAACTCATCGTGCCACTTCACACTAAATGATAAAACATGATGTGCAACTTAATTACATCATAGGCTAATAAAATAAATACATTACAAATAATAAATACAATGAATTACCAAGGTTGAGACACCTTAATTCCCAACATTCTCCCACTTGTCGAACACCTTGTAAGAGCCAATAGAAATAACAGGATTTAACTGCTATAGGCCAAGAGGCCTATAGACTCCGAACACCATCTGAACTTCTCTATGCCCACTGGTTTCGTCAATGCATCCACAACATTCTTCAAAGTGTCTACCTTCTCCAATGACACCTTCCCATCCTCTACCATGTCTCGCACAAAATGAAATTGTACATCAATATGCTTTGTTCTGGCATGGAAAGTTGGATTCTTTGCTAGGAAAATTGCACTCTGACTGTCACAATAGATAGTAACCTGTCGTACATCAACACCAATAACTAAACACAATATCTTAAGCCAAATGGATTCTTTGCAAGCATGAGTAGCTGCCATATACTCTACTTCTGTCATGGACAAAGTGACCATAGGTTGCTACTTACTCATCCAACTAATTGCACCACCAAACATAGTAAACACATAAGCACTGGTGGATCTCCTGCTGTCAATGTCACCTGCCCAATCAGAATCCATGAATACTAACAGAATGCGGAGGTCCTGTAGGATGACCATGATAACATAGGGAATACTTAGAAGTACCTCACAAATATCTAAACACTCACTTTACTGCATCCCAATGTACCCATCCAGGATTAGCCATAAACTGACTAAGGACTCCCACTGCTTAAGCAATGTCTGGTCTTGTGCAGACCATAGCATACATCAAGCTGCCAACAACACTAGCATAAGGTACTCTGCTCATGTCCTCCACTTAGAAGGAGATTTTGGACAATCATTAACAGATAAATTTGTCCCCAAAGAAACAAGAACACACAATGGTCTACAATCTTCCATGTTGAACCTATCCAACATGATCTTCACATACTCTGGCTTAACCAAAAATTTTTGTTTGTTCTGTCTCTTCTGATTTCCATTCCCAGAACGTATCTGGCTACCCCTAAGTTTTCATCTCAAACTGTGCTGACAACTAAGACTTCAAATTAGAAATCATATTCTTACCATTCCCAATTAACAACATATCATCAACATATAATGCAATTATGAGAAGGCGATCATTGTCAAATTTGTAATACACAATGATCTGATTTCGATCTCAGAAATCCAATGGACAACACAAAGGCATCAAATTTCATATACCACATCCTAGGAGATTACTTCAAACCATACAAAGACTTTTTCAGCGTGCAAATGAAATTTTCTTTACCTTTCTCTATGTCATGCTATGACATGTAAATCTCTTCCTCTAAATCACCATGAAGGAATGTTGTCTTCACATCCATCTGTTCCACTTCTAAGTCATAAGCTACTACAAGAGATAATAGAAACTGAATGGATGTCAGCTTTGCAATGAGAGATAAACTTTCACCATAATCAATCCCCTCCACTTGTGAGTATCCCTTCACAACCAATCTGGCCTTATACTTCTCAACACTGCCATCTGCACCGAATTTCTTCTTGAACACCCATTTGTATCCAATGAGTTTCTGTCCATCAAGCAAAGGCACCAAGTCCCAAGTTTTATTCTTTTCCAAAGAAGCCATCTCATCTTCCATGGCCTCCTTCCAGGAACCTGCATCTTTCATGCCCATAGCCTCTATCATAGTTCTAGGCTCATCAGTGTTAGTAAGCAAGGCAAAGGCACAACTAGAATCAAGCAGTGAATAACCAAACCTATTAGGTTGCTTCCTTGTTCATGTAGACCTCCTCAAAGGCTGAGGTTGAGGTTCTGCTTCTTATTCTGAGCTTTCAGAGCTGCTTGAGCTCTCCTCATCATCAGGTCTCACAGGGTTTGTCAGTTTAGTCTTCTCAGGGGTAGTGGGAAACTAAACCACATCCTCTTTATTTTCTTTATCTTCTAGTTGTAGAACAATGGAAGAAAGTGTTATCTCTCTAAAAATAACACTTCTTCTATACAACACTTTTTCAGCCACAGGATCCCAAAGCTTGTATCCTTTCACACCGACACCATAGCCAATGAAGATACACTTAACAACCTTGTTCTCCAATTTTGACCTCTTCTCCCTAGGCACATGAGCATATGCTTCATAACCAAAAATATGAAGATGTCTGATTGAAGGCTTCTTACTAGACCACACCTCCATGGGTGTCTTACCAACAAGAGCTGATGTAGGAGACTTGTTTACCAGGTAGCAAGCAGTGGAAACAGCTTCAGCCCAAAACTTCTGTTCAAGGCCAGCTCCACTAAGCATACTCCTAGCCTTCTCCATTAGTGTCCTATTCATCCTCTCTGCAACTCCATTTTGCTACGGGGTGTATGGATTTGTCTTATGTCTTTCAATCACATGTTCTTTACAGAACTTATCGAATTATGTGGAACAGAACTCATCACCATTTTTAGTTCTCAAACACTTAATCTTTTTACTAGTCAGATTCTCAACAAAAGCTTTAAACTCTTTGAAATGACTAAAGACTTCAGAATTACTTCTGAGAAAATAAATCCATGTCCTTCTACTGTAATCATCTATGAAAGATACAAAATATACAGATTTAGATATTGAAGGAACACTGACTGGACCAAACATATCAGAATGAATAAGATCCAACACACCAGAAGACTTGTGAGAACTAGAGTAAAACTGAACATGGTTTTGCTTTCCATATATACAATGTTCGCAAAAGTCAAACTTGAGATTACAATCATTTAACCCCTCAACGATGTTTTTATTTTTTAGGGTTCTAAGACCCTTCTCACCAATGTGGCTAAGTCTCTTATGCCATAACATTGTCTTCTTACCAGGAAGCTTAACTTCCAAAGCATGAGCACTCTTAGGTACCCAAAATGCACTACCATCAGAATTTGATACAACAAATCTTTTCACTGCTGGTTCCAATGGTGGGGATGAAGTGACTGCAGCTCTATTCTTCAAGTTAGAAGAACTATTGCATTATGAAATGCATGCTTCCATCTGAAACAAAGTACCTCTCCAAGTACCCTTTGCAAGCACCATAGCTCCTCTAGTCATCTTGCATCCTTCTTTCAAAAAGACAACCTGCACACCTACATCATTCAACTTACTTATAGAGAGCAGGTTCCGTGCCAAGCCTGGGATATGCATGACCCTAGAGATCCCCTTCACTCATCCATCAAGGAATCAGATTGAGACTCTTCCACAACCAACAATCTTCAGATGAGAATCATCACCAAGGTACACTCTTCCACCATAGAACTATTCATACTTTGTAAACCAGTCTCGATGTGAGGTCATGTGGGAAGATGCATTAGAATCAATCAGCCACACATCATCAGATGCATGGGTGGCCAAGGCTACAATGAAAGCATCACCATCATCTTGTGACTTGTCAGAATCTAAATTTGTGACATTCTTTTTCTTCTTCTTTTTCTCCTCTTTACATTCCTTTCAGAAATGCCCAAGTTTACCACAGTTCCAACAGAGAGCCCTGGACTTTCCAGGAGATTTGGATCTCCCACAGGATTTGGATCTACCCTTCTTAGTTTTCTTGTCCTTCTTTTTCCCTTTCTCCTTGGGTCTTCCACGAACCGCAAGAGCCTCTTTGTCCGACTTAGATGACTTTCTCTGCATCTCTTCAAACAACATCAAAGACACCACTTCATCCATTTTGAAAGTGGATGTGGTACTCCCAATGACCATAACAAGATGATCCCACGAATTCAAAAATAACAAAGCAAGGTCATACATCGATCCTCTTCCTCCATCTTCACACCAACAGATGTCAACTGTGCAACTAGCATGTTAAAAGCATTCAGATGGTCTGGAACGGATCCTCCATCTTCCATCCTTAGATAATATAGCTTCTTCCGTAGGAATAACTTGTTTATAGTTAGGGATTTGGCTTGATAAACATCACCAAGTTTCTTCCACAGCTCCTTCATAGTCTTCTCCTCATAGACATTTAACAAGACAGAGTCAGCCAAATAGAGTCTCACAAGACCCTTAGCTTTCCGATCCTTGAGATCCCAATCATCTTGCGACATTGCCACTGGTTTTACACCATAAATTGGTTCCCATAGGTCTCGATCAACAAGCATGTCTTCCATCTTAATTTTCCACAACTCGAAATTGGTGTCGTTAAACTTCTCCACCTCTACTCTTCCGGATGTGCCTACCATCTCTTTCCTGCAACAAGATTTCAGAATACTCTGTACAGACTCCCACTCAATCTAAGATCAGCTCAAAAAACCCCTACCCAACAACTAGGACCAAAGGTGATCAAGCTCTGATACCAACTGAAAGGAAGCTAGGTGTGCGGAAATCACTTCCTACACTAATCTAATGAGGAGAGATGTATGCAAATTCAAATTAACCTTTATAGTTACAGTGTTATTAATCCAACAACAGAGATATTTCAGCAATACACATACACATAGAATGTAGACAGAAGAGAGAGACAATATATACGTGGGGAAAACCCTTACGGGTGAAAAACCCCACACTCCAAAACACAGCTTAAATGTATTACAGTAAACAATCAAGGTTACAATATAGTTTCAGAGCCAATGCTCTTGCAGGAGTCTTCGACACTCGTATCTAGAGATATTTCGGTAGCTAACACTACCTGTCAATCACAATATGCATCTCCCATCCAAGAACCTATTTATAAAGAAGTTTCAAGGCAAAAATGGAACCTTCTTGAGATGGGCGTCCATCTTGGCCTCATGGCCCAAAACCCACGCCTATGGACACTTGTCGAACACTGCAGTATGGTCCTGATACTTTTCATATCACCCCATCCCAAAGTGGATGCCTATTCCCAAGATAGACTATGATAGATGCTCTTACGCATCTGACGACTGTCATAGAATCTGTCATAACTGACAGCACTTACAGCTGTAAGAGAATTTGTCATACATTGTCTAAAAATAGCATATTCCTCTTACAACATGTCATAACCTCCCTTGGGTGCCCAAATATGCCTTCCTCAAAGATGCTCTTTGACACATGTCCTCACCTATCATAGGATCTTCTATTTATGACTCTTACGCGTCATAGAATTTGTCATGACCGTTACGCGTCATAATTCCTTACACAATGCTCAAGATGCTGACACATGGCAGAAAACCTCTACCACAATATGGACACCTATATCCACATGGAGTTGGTTGACCATCCTATTCACCTTACAAGTGGAGTGACAACTCATCGTACCACTTCACACTAAATGACAAAACAGGATGTGCAACTTAATTACATCATAGGCTAATAAAATAAATACATTACAAATAATAAATACAAGGAATTACCAAGGTTGAGACACCTCAATTCCCAACAATTAGTCTAATATCTTGGAGGAACAAAGTGATAATGGTGCTGACAATGTAGAGGACATTGGGACAGTGAAGAACTCATCTAGTTTGGGTCAAGTAAGTATGGTCCAAAATAATTTTTTAGATGTATATGGATTGAAGAATGTCAGTGATATCCCTTTATTAGAAGAATATCAATTATATTATACTTGTGGTGCAAATGAAGCCGGGTTTCACGCTCATATAACTAGTTGGATGGAGAAAAATGAGAACAAGACCTTGCTACATGAAGAGATCAACTATAACACTCATATTAAGGAAGTACAAGGAGGTCTTGAATGTCTTGATTCTACTATTCAAGCCTATAAATCACCCCAACATGAACAAGAAGACAAATCAAGGAAGTGTACACATGATTTTGATGATGTTAATTATTTACATTTTGAATAATCAAGTTAGAACACATTCATGTATACCATGTTTTGATAATTCTAATCCTATTGATGTGCATGATGATGGCTTCTATAGTTTGGGTGGTGTTGGTTATGATGATCATAAGTGTTCTTATAGTAGCTCCACAAATGAACAATGGTGGGATGCATTGATAACATATGATTTTCCTTGTGGTCTGCATGTGCGTAAGGAGAAACAAGGAGTTTTTGAGGAACATGCTACCAGAGATGATAAATTATTAGATGATAGGCTTACAATCCTAGTAGATGACATCATAAATTAGGCTATATTTCTAACTTTACCCCTATTTTTTGATAGATTTTAGTTTGATTATGGTGATATAGGAAACAAAACATATAGATGGATTGAACATAATGGCTATGAGTTGCCACAACTTTTGATATTGCATGATCCACCTTGTGAATATGAGCCTATCCTATGCACAATTTTAATCTATGAGTTCAAATATGTCCCTGCTTGCCTCCTCACCCAAACAATCCAACTAATCTTGCTAAATCCTTTGAAGTAGTAGAGTAGGAGTAATTTTGACTCTTTCTTTCCTAAATCTTTAGGTGTATAGTTTTTGTATAGTTTAGGAAATTTTGCTTGTACATAGCTTATGTATATTTATTGTCTTCAATTTTGGTCTTTGATGTTGTTTTTGTCTTGTTTTGGCTTGTTGTTGCATGGTTGTCTAATGACACATGATGCCATTAGTATTGTTTAATTCTCCTAATATGTCTTTCTCATTTGTAGAGGGATATTAAACATGATGGAATTATTTATTAGGATTTATTAGGCCTTAACTTGGCTTGTCAAGTATGAAAGCCTTTTCTTTTAATCAAAAATCACTTAACAACACATTGTACTTTCTAATTTTCTAGGGTGACATGTTATGGATTTAGGTAATTAGGTGTCCTTTCTTGATCATTCCTTATGCATGCCAATGGTGGTTCCCAAGCTAGGTAGTGATCTTCATTTCTTACTAGTCGAGATAAAAAAAGATAAGATCAAAAGATAGATAAAAAGGATGAGAAAAAGAAGAGAAATTAGAAGAAGAGAAAATGAAATTGAGAAAAGAAGTAGAAAGAATAATATCATACAAAATTAATTTCTCCAGGTGATTTTGGTATCTCTATTGGGGATATGGACACCCAGATGGTAGTAGAACTATGCCATGAGTGGGACCAGAGGTAACTCCATTGGGCCTATAGATGCCTGGTTGGAAGTGGAGAAATTCCCAACATGTGTTTAAACCAATTATATTTTTCTACATGATTTACTTTGTCATAACACTAATCATCTTAGATTTAGAAAGGAGTAAATGAATCACATGCACACACGTTTCAATTAATTGAACCTAATGCATACTTGCCTAAGTTTGGGATTGATTTAGATTTGAATAACATTATTTGAGCAACGATTTTGTTTTGTTTAATTTCTCTTTCTAACTGGAGATTTTAGATACTAAGCATTGCAAAATAGAATCTCATAGGGTAAATCATTTTAAAATGTTTGGAATCTAGAATCTCAAGTTAGAAAGAGAAATTAAACAAAACAAAATAATTGCTTAGGTAATGTTATTCAAATCTAAATCAATCTAGACTTAGGCAAGTATGCATTAGATTCAATTAATTGAAATGTGTCTACACATGATTCATTTACTCCTTTCTAAAAATGAGAGGATTAGTCTTATGACAAAAGAAAATCAGGCAAAAATACAATCGATGTAAACACATGTTGGGCATTGCTCCACTTCCAACTAGGCATCCATAGCCTTGGCGTTTTGGTCTTACAAGATTTTCGTTCCCGACATGCCTTTGTTTGAGTCCTAAATTGCACCATGAACCTTTGTCTTCCTATCTTCTAGGTGTCTTGATCACTAAATCCTCACATCCTTTAGGAATTAAAATCCTCACACTTCTAAATTTTGCTAGTGGCACTCCCTCAACCAATCCCATCTTGCCATGTGTCCCCTCATGAACTCAATGATCCACAATGAGTAGGAAACATGTCTTTCACATTATAAAATTTAATGGTCTATCCATTGAAGTGATGGCATCCCTGTGCACATCTAGGTCATTAACAATTGGTAATTTCACTTATTCAAGAACCAAACCAAACTACCCTTGTGTACAACTTCAACTTTTGGCACGTGCAGACCCTACAACCACCTAACCCTTGAATTTTAAAGGAGTTTTATGCTCTCAAGACACATCTAAACATGGATTTAATCGATAGTTTCATGGTATTGACTCTTTGTCTTCCATGAATGTAGGATTTGGTGGTGTATTTCCCCTAAGCCCACTGATGGATAATCTTGTACGAGAGAAATTAAATGAAGACATGGCTCATCGTACCATAAGGATCTCAAATGCAAAAGAAAGAGCATTCATTGTATTGATTATTTTTCTTGACCTAATAACCTTTGAAAAAACCCCATCTAATGATAAGATTTGGTTGGTACTTCCTTAAGGGTAGATCTACATTCTTCATGGTTATTCTTTCCAGATTCAAGATACCAATTAAACAAATGTTCATGCAAGCTTAGTTGATTCTTGTAAAACTTGGAATGACCCACGAATTAAATTTATATTTTCTAGGCTTCTTGTAATGATGATGTAATTAATGAGGAAGCTCTCTCCATTGGTAGAGAAGGAAAAAAACTGAGTAGGCATCTCATATTAAAAGGGGGAGAGAATGTATAAAGGGGGCTAAGACACATAGGGAAATTTCTTCCACTACGCATGTAAATGGTGGGGCAAAATTTGTAGCTTAAGCTAGAACTTCTGGTTTGTAAGCATAAAGATTGTATTTTGCATCCATATTATCTGTAAACATACTCCATTTGAGCTTAATGAATGTTGTCTATGAATGCAATGGGTTATTACCTCCACATGCAATATGGGTATGCTTTCCTTTATTGTGTTCATTTGCAAATATAATCATGAAATTTATGTTTTTCCTTAAAATATTGTACAAGTTATGTCATGTGTTGAGGCAAAAATGACAATGATATAAGTTGTAAATGTTATATTTGCAAGGATTTCTTCCATTTAGCAATATTTGTTCTTGCAAACGATGGACTTCTTCTCTTTCTCTTTCCCACTTTTCTTCTATTTTCCTTCCTCTCTCCCCTTGATCTTTTGCCTTTTTATGAGTTGGTTAGGGTAGGATTAGACTAGTTTATCCCTCAAGATGAGCTTGTCTAAATATTACACCCATATGCATTGGAACGTCACCAAGCCCCTTGATTTGTAACAAAAAATAGATCATTAAGTTATCCTATAAAACCAAGACCTTAGACCTTGGCGTTGTCAATATTTACAAGAGATTAACCACATTTTAGGAGAGGTGAAGTATATGTGGCATTTCACTTGAGTTGCATCAATGCGTTAAAACACCCATTAATAGATTGTCTCTAGAAGGAGGGCTTTGTTGTTTTAAGTGCAATTGGACTTAAGTATGTTGTTAGTTGCAAAGTTTGACCAATAAAGCTAGGGGCAATTTCATCCCAATGGTTTATCCCCTTACTTTTAAATCCCTAGTCTTCTCTAAGGTTATATCAGTTGGAATCTTACCTATCAACTTGGCAAGAAGGATGCATTTAACCATGTTGAAAATTTTAAGAACATGTTGATCTAGCATTAGGCTACATATGAATGAAGAGGTTGCATGCATTTTGTTTTCTTACACCTTTGAGAAGGAGGTCTATTAGTATTATAATAAATTGCCACCATATTCAATATGTGCTCTTGGGCCCAGTTAGAACCTTCCTTTCTAAAATAAACTGGCAAATATTTGGATCCAAAAGAGGCACATAGGCAATTGATGAAAATAACAAAATTACCGCATGAAATTATTGCTATGTTTTCTTTTAGTTTTTTTGAGACTATTGAAGAATTGATTAAAGTTTATGTGCCTATGGACAATGAAATTTTAGAATCAAATTTGTAAGCCTTAGGATCTTATAATGAAGCATTCATTATATATTCACCTAGGGTAAACAACATGTAAGAGGCTATGCACAAAGTTATCATTTTGGAACAAATTAGCAACCATATTCAAATGATTCAAAACTTTGTTCCTTATTACACGCAACCACAACATTAGGCCATGTTCAACTTAGTCTATTCTAGTAACTCAATAGCCTAATTTTATCCCCAATCAACAAGTATAACAAATTAGGTCAGTTTATTACTAGCTCAAAATTTGGCTCAAAATTATCAAAATTTAGTCTTATATGCCAATGGTATACCTTCTAATGGTCCATACACAGTTGTGCGATCTAGTTTCAATCAAAATGTAGTAGCATATTTATTTGATGATGATGATTCCTTGGAGGGAGAGGTTGCAAATCAGTCGCAATTCAAAAGTTAGCTTGTGAATGAAAGGAAATAATGCAAAAATCAAGATACATAGACATTACCAATGCTTCCAAGGATTGTAGTGATGCAAAATCACAAAAACCATAAGTTTCTACACCTTTATAAAATTGGATGTACCTAATGGTCTCTTAAAAACTCCACATGATCCAAATGATGAGATTAGGCTTCCATATTAGTCATATCATGAAGACAACTTTGAGATAGATAATCTTCTCATGCAAGACAAGTTGAAAAAGGCCATGCTAGAGATGGGTTCTCCACTCACCTTATCAAACTTCACTTTATTAGGGGGATGTAGAATACACCATACAACTAGACATGGTGAGATTTATTATCCTACCTTCCTCATGAAGATGGAATTGTCTTTGAAGGGTCTTCTTCCTATTGTAGAGATATTCACTTTAGAGGATCACCATTAGGTAAGTCAAACATGTGAGGACAAAGATATGTATGATTAAGACTTTGGTAATGATTAAGAATAAGGTTACACACACTCAGGACAAGACACATGAAGGTAATAACATGAAAAAGAGTCTTGATAAGAACAATGATTGTAATTAGCCATTTGAGATGCAAGTTCATGAAGAGAAATTAGACATGTCAACACTTTTATGATAGTCCTGAGTTTGGTATTGAAGATGGAATATTAGTTAGAACAACCCTTGAAGGTAAGTATGGATGTGTTTTAGATCAAAAACCTATTATCAATCAAGGTCATGAAGGTTAAGATCATGTAGGTGATGAAGAAAAGATCAAGGAATTTGATGAAAAAGAGCATGATGATTAGGTTAGTATCATAATTAAGGACCAACATGATGAATATCATAATGAGATTATTGAGTATTTCACTATTGAAAGAGGTCAACTCAATGTTTCTTATGAGGTAGAAGATGAATTTTGTCTAGCACAAACTGAAGATTACATGTCTTTTAGAAGTGACAAGATGGTGCATCAATCCAAATATTCAAATCAACTATATATCAACCATGATGGGTTTGAAGAGGAGTGTGAACATACTGTTGTTACACTTAATGACAATTTTTAGAACTTCATGAGAAATTTCACTTATGACAAGAAAATATTAGGTACCAAGGCTCATATACTTGACCTATTATTACCTAATTGATGTAGGGTACATAAAAAATATCATTCGGAGCTCTCTTGTCAGGTGTGCTTATCAGCTATTGAAGAAGTGTATTCTGCAAGTTCATATCAAAATTCTAATTTTTCAAAAGAAAAGCATGAGTCATCCCATCATGGTACAAAAAATGGTTCAAATCACCAGCTCTTGGATATAGATGACTACATTACGGCTAAAAGAGTTGATTCCACAAAATCAATGAGTTGAAGTTAGTCATTAAGTAGTGAAGGAGACATTGAGAGTGGTGGTACATCATGTCTTGATGTTGAGAATGAGGTGACTTATCCATCTACTATTGCAAAAAGTACAAGTGAAGAGGGTATTATTGATAATGATGATTAGTTTGATATCTTGGAGGAACAAAGTGATAATAGTGCCAACAATGTAGGAGACATTGGAAAAACTAAGAACTCATCCAGTTTGGGTCAAGTACAAGTGTGGTCTAAACTAATTTTTTAGAGGTAGATGGCTTGAAGAATGTTAGTGACAACCCATCATTAGAAAAAAATTAATTATATCAAAGTTGTGGTGTAAATGAAGCTAAGTTTGATGCTCATACATTTGGATGCATCTAGAGAAAAATGAGAACAAGACCTTATTGAGTATATAGGGGTACATTCAATGCATACATGTGCCATTAATACTTCCAGTGTCATGGAAACTGGGAATTTAGGAGAAACATGGACTTTGGAACCTAGTCCCGGGGATCACAAGTTCCCCAGAACTCTAAAAATCTGATGGAAAAACAAAGCAAACAAAAGAAACTAGGCAGAAAGCAGAACCCGATAGGGACTTGGAACAAAGTTCCAATGTCTGAAAAACATTCAGAAGTCTGAACTTCCAAAAAAGAATGCGGGTCAGGAACTTCGACAAAACCTAACATCCTGGGGTTTTGGAAAACCCTGGAACTTCCAAAAAAGGACTCAAAACAAAAGGCAAAAAACCTAAAACTAAAGAAAAATCAAAACCAACGATCCTAAAAAGGGATCAAAATCTCAAAAATCACTCAAGGATGAAAAAGAAATCAAATAAATAAAGAAAACAAAAAAGGGGGGTCCCGATTTGATAAGAAAAAGATGGGGCATATATGCAAGGCATAACTACATCATATACTAGGCTATTTTCTAACTTGTCCTCTATTTTCTAATAACTTTTACTTTGATTATGGTGATTCAGGAAATAAAACATGTAGATGGATTACACATAATGACTATGAGTTGCCACAACTTATGATCCCGCATGATCCAAATTATGAATATGAGCCTATCCTATGCACAATTTTAGCCTTTGAGTTCAAAGATGTTCCTGCCCACCTCCTCATCCAAAGAATCCAACTGATCTTGCTAAATGCATTGAGGAAGTAGAGTAGGAACAATTTTAACTCTTACTTTCCCAAGTATTTTGTTGTATAGTTTTTTTATGTTTAGTTGAGGAAATATTTCTTGTACATAGCTTGTGTATATCTATCATCTTCAATTTTGGTCTTTGTTGTTGTTTTGTCTTATTATGGCTTGTTATTGCAAGGCTGCTTGATGGTGCATAATGGAGTCAATATTGTTTAATGCTTCTAATATATCTTTCTCATTTCTTAGAAGGATCTTAAACATAATGGGACCATTTTTTAGGCTTGTTAGGTCTATTTGAATTAGATTACATCTTGTTAAGTATGCATGCCTTTTCTTTTTATTAGAAATCACTTAACAATAGATTGTACTTTCCAATTTGCTAGGGTGACCCATTATGGTGATATTGACAATTAGGTGTCCTTTCTTGATTGTTCCTTACACATTCCAATGGTGGTTCAAGCCAGGTAGTGAGCTTCATTTCTTACTAGTTGAGCTAAGAAAGATAAGATCAAAAGAAAGATTTAAAAAAGATCACAAAAACAAAATAAAATTAGAAGAAGAGAAAATGAAATTGAGAAAAGTAGATGTAGAAAGAATAATATTATACATTAAGAAAAGTAGATATATAAATAATAATATTATACATGCTCAATTTCTTTGGGTGATCTTGGTATCTCTACTAGGGATATGGATGCCTTGCTGGCACTAGATCTATGCTATAAGTGGGACTAGAGACAACTCTGTCATGGCTATGAATGTCTAGAGCTGGAAAAAGAGTAATACCCAACATGTGTTTGCACCAATTATATTTTTTTTGCTTGATTTCCTTTGTCATACCACCAATCCTCTCAAATTTAGGAGTAAATGAATCACATGCACATACATTTTGGCTAATTGGACCTAATGCACATTTGCCTAAGTTTGGGATTGATTTGGATTTGAATAACATTGCCTGAGCAATTATTTTATTTTGTTTAATTTCTCTTTCTAACCAGGGATTTTTAATTCTAAGCATCTTGCAATGCTTTCCCCTGTGAGTCACCATTTATTAATTCCTATTTGAATCACTCTCCCTCATTTTTGATGAAATTAGGCCCCCCTCTTTTATCTTAGTGTTTATAACATTTGTGTGATCCTTATTGGCACTCATGCCACAGTGTTGCATTTTGTGCCCAATGGTTGCCCTAGTTCTATTGGTTGCTCGTCATTGATATTTGATCAAAGAATTTCTTCCATGGGACCCATTTGGTCAATTTGTGCTTGGTGTTGTGCTTTGATTCCCCCTCATTTCTTGGTCATGTACCAAAATTCTCAAAACTTAAAAAAATTTCTAAGTATGAGGGTATTTGAGTTAGTTTCTAGGCCTAGAAAAGATTCTAGGATTTCTCATGTTAGTGTACCTCTTGCTCTAAGTCCTCAATCTGCCATTTCCCTTTATTTTAGGATCCTAGGAATTTTCTTCTCTTGACACATTTTTCTCCATTTCCCTGACTCCTTGGTTCCCCATGTTTTGGTCCTCTAGGATTTTCCTTCCAAACATGCCTTTCTTCAAGTCCCTAATTTCCCTACAAACCTTTTTCTTCCTATCTTCTCAATATGCCAATCCTTGAATCCCCAATTACTTCAAGCATTAAAATCCCCACACTTCTAAATTTTTCCAGTGACACTTCCTCAATCAATCCTAGCTCACCACATGTCCCTTAATGTAGTCATGGTAGGAGAGTCCAATGAAGGACTATTTGGTCGTGTAGCCAACTTAAGACACAAATACATAACTAGGAAACATCGTAAGAGTGACATAAGTATACCCTAGAAAAACCCTCAAAGTGGAAAAAACCTAGCCTAAAAAAATATTAGTCATTATTTATTGAATTCTAAAACAAGATTACAATCAACCACAAGGGCGTGTAAGCCTAGCCACAACATATAACAACACATAGAATACTTATTCCCTAAACCCTATCTCAAATTCTCCTATTTGATCTCATGCTCCTGATCTCCAATTGTTTCTCCCCCTCCAAATGTTCATGGTCCACCTAATTATATCAATCCCCAACCTCCTAAATGATCTGCATCAGCTGCAAGGTGGCACAAAGTTTAAAACTCCCTAAAACATGTGGTCGGCTAGTGTTGTGCTAATTTCTTGAGCCAAACCAAACCAATGGTAAGTAAATGGTGTGGTTCCCAACATATGCTCATGTGGTTCCAATAAATATTCACATGTCTTCCTTGATTGTTGTAAGCTTCAATTTCTCTAGCTCTAGTAGTTTCTCTACAACTGTGACAACTTGCCAGTTTGATACCCCACATAAGTTGTTACATGGACCCAATTCTCCTCAAATGTGGATATGTCCATCTTGTACATCCCTTCAATGTTATATTAAAGCTACAAGTCTCAAATACAAAATGCAGTGAAACATGACAACTTCTAAAACTACCTACCAACAAACTATGGTGATGCAGGAATGCTCTGTTCCCCAAGGATGCTCCTACATCAAACACCCTAGGTAAATTGAAAAGTGAGTCCCTCATTTTATAGAGACTAGAGGGAAACCAAGTTGGTTTACTTCAGCCTTGGAAATCCATCTAGAATCTTCCTCTAGCCTTCCTCTCCATTTCATCAAATATTCCTCATATTGTCTATTCTTGACACTTTTTCTATTTCTCTTTTGGTTGCGGTGGTATGGGTTTTTGCCCAAGTTCCTCTGTGCTACCTCCTTTTGAGTCCCCCTCATGACAGTGATACAAATCTTCAATGTTTAATACTAGAGATATACCTAATCCTTTTGGTATCTCTACCTCATGCTTTTCTTGAGTCAAACCTCTTTATAATCTTGCAAGGACTTGTTACTAAATTATGTTCACACCTAATTTAGCAAGCCTTAGGTAGCAGTTGTCACAAAAGGAGTTAAAAAAAAAATTTAAAGTGTATGATCACTCAGTTGAATGCCTGATATCTTGGCAAGAGAACAACAAAGGATCATTTGTCAGGATAATGTGACAGTCCAATCACAATTGTCAAACCATCCTAATAAATGAAATTGCTCTAATGACAAGAGAGTAGGCATTCAAGTAATGAGAGGTATCTAACTGGTTTTATCTTGCAGTTATGATGTTGTTGAATTATTCAGATATCACAGTTCAGTGCAAAGAAAAGGTATTTATAAACTGTCATTTCATCATCATGTTTTAAACATATGTTTCAAATCAGTTTTAGTTGTTCTATCCTATGCATTTGATTTAGAAAGCAAATATACACAAATCATTGCATAAGGTAAAATAATTGATCATATTTAAGAGAATGTTTAAATATGTCCCACACAAGCTGTGGGAGTGACTAAACTGAGCCAATGCAAACATTATGCAAGCTATACATCTAAGGATAAAGAAAAGGAAAATAACACGAGGAAAATGGATATCCATCATTGCCTTATCGAAGGTTGATTCTCATGTTTGGCAACTTGATCTTCATGTATTCATCTTATTGCTCCTGATTAGGATAGTTGACCTACAAGGTTGAAGAGAGGTTTTGTTAGAAGCTCCGGATATGCAAATTCATCATATGCTTTATCAACATACATATAAAGCTTGCCAACATTATGCATTAATGTGATTGGATCAAAATCAGACATGTGCAATAAATCAGATCATCATGAGAGAGATCAATCAACTTCCAAGAAGTATGTTTTTATGCTAACTTGCTTGTTCACTGTGCAGGTATAGGAAAAGTTATGTTGTTGATTTGAAGACATTAAAAGCATGTGGAGAAAATGTGGCTCCCACAAGGGTAGAGCCCAACATGCTTCCTTCTTATTCATCCAAGAAGGATATTAGATTGTGATAAATGGAATACACTATCATGTAACAGTCAACACATCAAGTGAAGCATAAAGGTTATCATAGATAGGTGAAGAAGAGTAGTTGCTCCTATAAACTATGCTCACTTCAGAAAAAACTTGTCAAATTAAAGCATCATGTCCAAGATACCTTGTAAGAGACAGTTTTAATGCTTCATTTAATAGCATTAATGAGATAATTAGTGAAGGTATGATTTTCATACAATGAATTCATCATAAAACCAAATAGATGCAATAAAGAACAATAGAGTAAGGGATGTCATTGTCTTAAACAATTGAAGACATACATCATGCCTCAAGACTTGCATGACAGCAAGTAAAGGTCAAGTCTTATCAATGAAATGATCACAAAAGGAACAAGAGGTTACATGAATCATATATATGTGCAGGAAGTGACAAGTATTTACATCATATATTGATGTCTCGGTGTTATCATGAACCTATTTTCTTATGAGAAGCAACAACAAAGGAGAGATACAATCATACAAGAAGTAGGGAGTAGCAGGTGTATATGAAAGTGGTGAACAGTCTCATGATCAAACCCCAAGATGACATGCAAAAACACAAGGTATTGTTCCACTCTTTATCATAAATGAAGTGTGATGTTTTATTGAATAATATTGCAGTCCTATATCATCAATAGGTATAGTCATAAATGATAGGAATGAACAGCCATACCATGGAACTGAATAAGCAAGTCTAAATGACACCACAAGTGATCATATAATAATGTCATCATGACATCATAAGTCATGTTCATATGAAGAGGAACAAAGAAGGAGGATAGAACAACTAGCATGAAGGACAAGAGGTATAGTGATCAAAAGAATGCAGTACATCCATAGAAGGTACTTTTCCATCTTTTTGTTGTGATTGAAGTATCAATTTGCTATCCATATATGCCTCATAGTGATATACAATCATACAAGAAGTAGGAAACAACAGTGTGTGAAAGAGTGGACAGTCCATCAAGATCAAAGAGCATCAAGACCATATCAGTTTAAGGAATAGGTAACACAATGTACAAGATCATGCAATTAAGGGTACAAATATGGATAAAGAATAAAAGATATAAAATGTAGATGTATTTACATAGGGACAACAAAGACCATATCTATCATGATACCTTCTGTATATTGCAAGTTCATAAATGCAAAAACCTATCAGATACAGGATAACACAGAAATGCTGAAGTACAGTGACAAAATCAAAATGCATTAAGCTTGTTCTAAAGACAGAGGAGAAAGGACAATGTATACATGTAGTTCTCAGTCACAAATACCAGGTGAGCCTCAACATTGTTTCATCTTCCAAAAAAAAAAGATAAGATCATATAATGCAAAATGTGCAGATGGAGTAGCAACCATTATGAATGTCTATAGAAGTAACTCAGTAAACAATGATAGTTCTATCTACAAGAGAAATAAAAAAAATCAGACAAGATACAAGTATACAGTAGATTAGAAAGTAAAACAGTTCATTTTTATCATTTTTTGCAGAATAATGAAACATCATAAGCTATAGAAAAGGAGAGAAGAACATAGTTGTTGCTGCTACAGAAGGGTAGGGTTTCAAGAAGACCCTTATATATTCATTTTTGCATAGAAAAGTGGAAAATATACAATGAATGAAAACCCATTTTATTACCAAAAGATAAACAGAGAAGAAATGAAGACACAGTGAAACACTGCTACAGGAGGAGATCTCTTAAAAGAAAACCCTTATATTCTTTTGTAGAAAGGCTGAAAGATAAGAATAGTGTCATGTGTTCTTTTGTCATTTTCATAAAGGTTTCCAGAACCAGATAACAGTTGCCCTGAAGGAGATAAATACACAGAAAACAAAAGTCTGCAGAAGGTCGGGTTCTTCTTTCTTGCCAAAATGAACCAAGATATCTTTTCAAAGTAACACAAGCTACATTTTTCCATGGGTCATTTTCTTTCTTAAAGAAACAAAAGTAGATGCATACAGTGGTCAGGCCGTGGCCAGAAATAAGACTTTTCTTCAAAGAAATAACCTACCCATATCATTTATTGTTCAAAACCCTTGTCATATCAAAAGATATAGTCAAAGAAGCCCAAGTGATAAAGACAGAATGAAAGATTACCTTGTGTTTTTACAAGAATGAAGAGCTACAGGCTGCGGGTGTGTCATCTTGATAGAGTTTTTGAAATGCAGGAGATAGTTGCCATGAAAGAAGGAATACAGAGAAAAAAAGAGTCCCAGTAAGAGAAGGAAGGATGATAACAAAATGAAGGAGAATATCACCTCAGAAGCTGCATCCTGTAGGCCTATTTTATCAAGCAACAGTTAAAAAATGACTTAGCTTCAACACATAGAACTTACCTTCCATTTCCTTGTCGAAAATGCAGGAGAAAATACAGTGAGAAAGCCTTCAAAAGTTGCAGAGAAGCATGGAAACCTCATCAAACCCTAGTTGAGCATGGTGGCGGCAGAGGGAGCCCAAAGGATAACAAGAACAAAATGATGAGTTGAGGGTTTGTGATCCCTTTTTGGTCAAGTGTCAACGTCCATTTTTTCACTTTTCTTTTTGACTTTCAAAACATAAATCATTACCATATAGTCTCCACCGTGGTAAAGACTTGAGAAGTCTTTAAACCTAATGATGACACCAAACAATGCCACAGGGGCCCGTGAGGCCGAGGATACCTTAAGTTTTTCCTTGGTTTTGCAAAAGTAAAAAATAAATAATGATGTAAAGGTAAGGCTATATGCCTTATACCTATTTTCTTTTGCATGGAGATCGAAGGTCAAAATATCCAAAGGTGGTATAAAGGGTAAGTGATGGATAATAATATTTGATGGGAGCTATAAGGTAGTATTGAGATATGAATGCCTATTTTTTGTATGCATCATGAGTGATGGGTAATACATGATGATGTATTTGTTTCTTGCATGGAGTGATAAGGCATGAGTACCATGTATTGCATAATGCATGAGTTAGTATGCATGGAGTAATAAGGTGTTGTGATGCATTGATCATGCATGCATAGGAGTTATAAGGTTGAGATAAGTGCATATATTATTCACAAATGCATAATGTAATCTTTGCATGAGGAGATCTATTTGGTGCATGGGAGACATAAGGGATTATTTTTATCTTTTTCTTCTAAAAGAGACAAATATATCCAATTTTGCATGATTTTGCAACTAAATTAATGTCAACAAATAATGAAGTAATATCATTATAAATTACTTTATTATTTTGTCACAAGTTGTAAAATCAAGGAGATTAGACAAATTGAAACTCATAGTATAGTAATCATGCAAAGATTACTTTATTACTTGTTCACACATCCCAAAATCATGTAAAATTGAGAGATATAGTTAACTGAAGACTTTTGGAGCTTTTGCATGGCTTTTGGGGTCAAAATTGGAGAGTTTGGTCAAACATATGGAGAAGAGCAGTTTGGAGCTATTTTTGCTTGATTTGCGGCAGTTATAACCCTTATTTTTAGGGATTTTATTGTTTGCTCGTGGATCAATTTTGAGGGCTTATTTTTAGAGGTAGTTGACTGCAGTTGAGAGAGCATATTATATATTGTATGAAAAACTTAGGTTTTTCTAGTTCTTGCCTTTTTTGCTCTTTACACTTTGAGAGAGAAAGAAGGTTTTGTAACTCATTATTGCAAATTTATAGAGATTACAGTAGGTTACAGGTTCTATACTTTATCTTTTATGCAAATTATTCCTTTATTTTTTAGCTGAATCAAGTGTCTACCTTTCCATTAATGCAGCTTTTATGAATGATTTGATGAGATTTTATTGTGTTTAAACATTAGAGTTCCTTTAAAATCATTGTCTCATTTGTACTTGCATGTGTTAGATAGCATTAAAAATCACAGGTCTTAGGCTGTGCAATTGGAGAAGTTTCCTTCTATGTTGTGAAAAAACCCCTTTTCCTTCAAGAAGAAAATCATTTCCAGCCTCCCTTAGAATTATTTATGTGATCAAATTGCCAAAAGTGGTTTGTGTGGATAGATTTTCTAAGATCTATTGTGAGTTATATTGTCAGTTTTCCATCAAAATTAGGTGCATCATGTTGGGAATTAAGGTGTCTCAACCTTTGCAAATTCCTAATGTTGTATTTATTTATCCCATGGTGAGTTGGCATAGTCAGCACCTTGTGTATATGCAGCAAGGTAAATTTTGGTGACTTTGGCAGCCGCGGTTTTCCCCTTGAATAATTAACGGGGGTTTGGGTGCAGCGCCCCCAAGATAGGGTCCAGGGGCAGCGCCCCTGGCGCGCTCCCTGTCACGGTACAGGGCGGGGTCGAGGGGCAACGCCCTCGTGGGGGCTTGGGGGAAACGCCCCCGAAACCTCAAACGGTTTTTAATTAATGACAAGTGTTGGTGAGTATCTTTGCACGAGAGAAAGGCATCTTTGGGCGGTCAAGGGAGGTTATGACATGTAAGAGGAATATGATATTTTTAGTCAGTGTATGACGGATTCTATGACAGCTGTAAGGTGCATAAGAGCATCTGTTGTAACCTATCTTGGGACCAGGCACCCACTTCGGGATGGGGTGTTGGACAAGTGTCCTTAGACGTGGGTTTTGGGGCATGAGTCCAAGATGGATGCCCATCTCTAGAAGGTTCATATTTGCCTTGTAAACTCTATATAATTAGGTGCTTGGATGGGAGATAGATAACTTTGGTACAAGTACTGTTATGCTGCCGGAATATCTCCAGATTCGACATTCAAAGACTCCTGAAAGAGCATTGGCTCTGAAACTGTATTGTAATAAGTTATTGTTTACTGTAATACATTTGAGCTGTGTTTTGGAGTGTGGTGTTTTTCACCCATAAGGGTTTTCCCCACGTATATCTTGTCTCTCTTTCTTCTGTCTACTTTCTATGTGTATGTGTATTGCTGTAATATCTCATGTTAATGGTTTAACATTGCTATAATAGTTAGGATAAAGTTGAATTTGCATAGCCCTCTCCTCATTAGATTAGTGTAGGAAGCATTTTCTGCACACCTAGCTTCCTTTCACATCACCATTTTTAGATTCTAGCTTCAGTGTTTAGTAGCCCTTTTTAACCCTTTTCCACATCAAAGTCATAGATCCAATTGAATATTTTAAGGGAACCAACCCATAATCTGCAGGTTCAAGCTCGCCATAGGTCACCCACATCTTGAGTTTGATCCCATGTTACACAAGATTGCTGAGTTTCACAGCTCTGCATAATGGGTGCAATCCTGCTCGTTAACAAGACTGAACTTCTTAATTTTTAGTTTGTCATAGGTTCTAACTGGAAATCTCTCCTTTCTAAGGTGAAACATTACTTCATCTCCTACCACAAAATCTTAGTGTCTTCTAGTTTTTTTAGCATCTCACTTGTACTTATCATTCATCTTCTCCAGATGATCCCTAACCTTTGCGTGTACCTTCTTCATATGTTTAATGAACTCTTTTACCTCTGCAAGTTTCTCTTATCTTCCTTGCTGATGTCTCTTAGTTCTGATAGAGCCTTTGGATTGCTACCATTCACAATTTGAAATGGTGTCTTTCTTGTGCTCCTATTTACTGAATCGTTATATACAAATTTCTCTTGGGACAAGACCATGTCCCAATTTCTTACCTTTTCTCCAACCAAGCATCTTAGTAAGTTACCCAAGCTCTTTTTCACTACTATTTTCCCATTAGTCTACGGATGGTATGCTGAACTAAATTTTAGGTATGTTTTCATCTTCTTCCACAAAGTTCTCCAAAAGTATCCCACAAACTTAGTGTCCCTATCTGAAACTATGGTCTTTAGAAAACCATGCAATATTACTATCTCTCTGAAAAATAAATTTACTATATACACATCATTACTTTTCTTACATGGGATGAAGTGCACCATCTTGGGAAAATAGTCTACTACTACCAAGATTGAATAATTTCCCCTTTGTGTCCTTGGTAGTCCCAATACAAAATCCATACTTATATCCTCCCATGGCTTCTATGGTACTGGAAGTGGATGATATAGTCCAACATTCTGACTGCTTCCTTTGGCAATTTGCCATGTTCTACTTCCTTGAATGAATTTTTTCACATCATTGTATATTTATGGCCAAAAGTAGTTTTCACTTATCGAGGCAATGGTCTTGTCTATCCCTAAATGCCCTACCAAACCCCTATACTGTTCTTTGATTAAGTTTTCCCACATAAATCTTCTGGGGATACATAATTGACTTTCTTTGAATAACATCTCATTTTGAATTAAGTCATATGTTGGCAGAGCATAGGGCACCCAATAGAACCTACCGTAGATTACTGCAAAGGCCATGCGGAGGATAGAGCCGAAACATAAAGAGGTATTTTGGGAAAGGACACACCTCTATGTAGATATATAGGAGATACATATAAGCAATGTAAAGTAAGAGTGTAAGTGTGAGTAAGAGAGTATGAGATAGATATGTATAAGGCAGAGACTCAGACCTGGTGTTATGAACATGTATGTACCAATTAATGGGAAATATATATAAAGGAGATATAAGGGTTATGATATATGTATATGTGTCTTATGAATGTTTTACTTTACTTAGATTGTACCACATAACATATTTCCTTAATGTTTATCTATGTTTCTCTCAATGTATGACTGGGGTATAAACTAGACTTTAGAGACTTGATTGAGGACTAGATCTCCAGACTAGTTTCCCTCTCATTTCTTGCCAACATTTGGTTCCATTGTCTAGACCCTAGAAAAGGACAGTGAATAATAGAGAGGATAAATAGTAAAAAGGAAAAGTGCGGAGTAGCACAAAGTAAGGAAACTAGAGTGACAAGAAAGTTTTTTATGATCTACTGAAGATTTTGAATTCTCTTAAGTTCCTACCCTTGTGAGAGGGGAGCAGACACTTAAGGGGATGACAAATGGAACGGGTGGAGGATTTGAAAATATCCTTGAAAAGATGTAACTCTTCAAGATGAGCCAACCATGGGATACATAAGGATTAATATGATTCCAAATAAAAAACACCCATGGCAAAAGGGGATAACAAAAAATTAAGGAAAATCAGTGAAATTATACTAACTAGAATGGAGATAAGTAGAGAGACAAAAACAAACCTAGGAGCGACAAGAAATGTACCGCAAAAGGATGGAGAAGGCAGGATAAGCAAGTAGAAAACATGAAAGAGAAATTGCAAAAAAAAAAGTTGGATGAGTGAGCCAATGAGGGTGCTGCTGAGTGTGCCAAGGTGGGTGCTACCAGAGAGAAAAATATAAAGGGAAGGATGGATGAAACAACCATAGAGGCTAGCACAAACTTAATACAAAGAGATATAGAAAAATCTACACATAATGCACTTTTGAAAATAAAAGAAATAATTTTTCAACAAGTAAAGAGGAAGAGAAAGAAGAACCAGAGCACAATACACCACCACCAAGATCTGAAGGGATATGGAAACTGGTGAAATGGATAGACCAACAATCAAGAAATATGGGCCAAAATGCTATAAAACCACACAAATGGATGATGAGGATAATGAGGATCTAGACATTGATGTCCAGGAAGGAGAAAGAGAGCTAGAAGTATGAATTGAACCAAAGGATCAATATTACAATAAACCTCTTAAAATCAGAGAAGAGAACATTGCAAAGGAAGGTGACCCCAAATTAGCAAAGATTGGAGACTACTGGGATGAGAAAGTGGTAGCACAAGTAACTGAGATTCTCTCTGAATTTGAGGACTTATTCCCAAGGACCTTTACTAAAATGAAAGGCATTAAAGAAGAAGCAGGGATAATGAAAATACTTGATTGAAAGGAGTCAAACCAGTAAAGAGAAGGCCATATAGGCTCAATCCTAACATAAAAAAAGAGTCAAAGTAGAAATTGACAAGATGTTAGCAACAGGGATCATAAAACTTGTTGAGGAAGCATAATGGATTAGCTCAATGGTAGTACAAAATAAGAAATCAGGAGAGATAAGAATATGCAGAGACTACAGAGAGTTAAATAAATCTTGCATCCATGATCCATTCCCAACACCCAAGGTTCACAGAAGAGATATTAGAATCAATTTTCAGAAGGGAAATATATTCATTCACTGATGGATTTTCTGGTTACCACAAGGTAAAGATAAGAGAAGAGGATCAACCTAAAACAACATTTGCATCTGAATTGGGATCCTACATGTTATAGTGATGCCTTTTTGGACTAAAGAATGCATCAACAATTTTCATTAGAATAATGGTAAATGCATTTAAAGAATTCATTCATGATTTCTTAGAGGTTTATCCATATGATTGGATTGTCTATGGATTAGTGAAAGACCACACACAGACTTTGAGGATGATGTTGAACAAATGCAGAAGTTTGCAAATATCATCGAATCTCAAGAAATGCATATTTGCAGTACCTTTTGGGACTCTATCAGGTCACATTATTTGTAAGGAAGTGTTGATGGTAGATCCCTTGATAATAACTCTAATCCTCACACTACCACTACCTAAAACAACAACATAAGTAAAAACTTTCTTAGGTCACCGGGTATCACCGAAAAATTTATTAGGGGTTATGCATCAATAGTGACACCTTTGGAGGAATTACTCAAAAGGAAAAATGGGAGAAACATTGAATGGAATGAGCAATGTCAATCTTATTTTGACATACTAAAACAAAAAATTGCTGAAGCTCCTATTTTGATATTCCCAAATTGGAACAATCCTTTTCATGTACATGTAGATGCTTCAGGGATAGCAGTAGGTACAATACTAGCTCAACCTAAGGGGACTAAAGACCATCCTATAGAATTTTCCAGTAGGAAATTATCTAAGGCTAAGAAAAATTACACAACAATAGAAAGAGAAGCCCTAGCAATGGTATATGCACTACAAAAATTTAGACACTACCTATTATCCATACCCTTCACCTTCTTTACTGACCATGAACCAATAAAGTACCTATTAAACAAACCTATAATATAAGGGAGAATATGTAGATGGTTGTTACTATTCAAAGAATTTGAATTCATCATCAAAGTGAAATCGGGGAAACAAAACCAAGGTCCTAACTATTTATCTAGAATTGAAATAAGGGATGAGATAGAAAGCCAAGAAGAAGAACTCCTTGGTGCAAACTTGTTTAGGGTCAATGTAGTACCAGAAGAATTAAAAGATATTGCGTATTTACTTGCCACATGAGAATTTTCATCTGATACATCTCCACAAGATAAACAAATCCTTATGCGGAAGGTTTTTCCCTATACACTTATTGAAGGAGAACTACATATCATCTAAGGAAAGATGATATAATAAGGAAAGTAGTATATGCACATGAAAGAGAGGACATACTAAAGGAAGCACATGAAGGTATAGCAAGTCACAACTCTGGAGACCTTACAACAAGAAAGATCAAACTAGAAGGCTTGTGGTGGCCTACCTAAAGATATGTAAAGCATTGTGATATTTGTCAAAGAATGGTAAACCTACCGCTAGAGATGAAATGCCATTGAGACCAGTGTCAACACAACTCCCATTTGAGAAATGGGTGATTGACTTTATTGGATCCATAGATCCTCTGGCCAAACAATCAAAAGAAAGATACATTATCACATGAGTAGAATATCTCACAAAATGGGCAGAAGCTCAACCCACCAAGGATTGTACAACAAAAACAACTGCAAAATTCCTCTATGAAAATATCATAACTAGATTTGGATGTCCACTAAGTATCACAAGTGACCAAGGAAAACATTTTGTAAATAACATGATTGAAGAGATACTACAATCTTTCATGATAGTGCACAATAAAAGCTCACCATATCATCCACAGGAAAATGGTGCAAGTGAAGCCTTAAACAAAATCATTGGGAAGACATTGACAAAAATGTGTGATGGAAATAGAATAGATTGGGACCTGAAAGTACCTACGGTACTTTTGGCCTACCACACAACATACAAATGAACCACAAATTTCACACTGTATGAATTAGTATATGGCCTGAATGCTACCATACCGATACGTTTTATATTACCCAACTTTTGTACCGCATGAAATCTAAAACTAAATGTGGAGGAATCCCTGACACAAAGAATTAAAGAATTGGAGAAAACTGATGAAAACATGTTGATGACAACCTATAACATGAATCTAGAAAGAAAGCGGTAGAAAGCCTGGGATGATAGAAACTTGCGGATGAAAAATTTCAAAGAGGGAGACTTGGTACTGTTGTATGACAGTAAATTCAAGAAACAAGGAAAATTGAAAATAAGATGGTTAGGTCCATATTATATAGAGGAAATTGCAAAATTTCGAGCTATAAGGTTAAAAGATATGGAAGGAAGAATAACTGCCTGATATGTCAATGGAGCTTGTTTGAAGCATTATCTCAAAGCTTTGAGATGAAAATATGAAATGTGGAAGAATTCTACCATGTATCATAAAATTGTATCATACTGTAACATAGTATATTATAATCTAACCATTGTTAGCTGGAAAACAATAACGGATATGAAACCTGCAAAAAACACAATAGATAAATGCCATAAATGCATAAAGTAACTATTAGGGCTATTTATACCCTAATCCACCCTAAAGATCTTATTTGCATCCAACACACTCTGAGAATTTTTGAGCTCTGCACTGCAAAAACTAAGAAGAGAGTGAACCCTAGTCAACAAGCTGAGAAAGATGGCTACACTAGTGCTCATCGATGTGATAGAAAAGACAAGGCCTAAATATAATAAATGCCCATTCAAGGTGATGGAGGTAGACAAGGAAGGAGCATTCCTTGGTGTACTAGCAGATGTAGTGTAAATAGAAGATGTGAGAAAATACATACATACAACGATCTCGGAGATAGATCACATGAAGTTTGAGCAACTGAGAGATACATTGCTTGGAGATACAGGGTATTTAGAGGAATATCAAAACATTGCCTCCAAGAGACTTGATGTGTGGAAGGATTACCCAGATTTTAGCGATGCTCATGAGTGGGTTAGAATCATACTAACCAGAATTCATGACGAATTCATCTACTTAGACAAACCCTACCGCATTACTAAGGATACAATTAGACTGGTGACTGAACTCAACTCAATAGGATCAATACCGACAATGAAGGCCATCAAAAATGACAAAGTCATTGAGCTTACAGGGGAAAAACCCTATGGGCAGAGCCTAAGTGTGAAGGATATAACATATCTTGGGGTCCAGTGTGCAACTATGGGGATAGCCTGCAAGATGTAATATGCAAATAGAGAGGGATTTGGCACTGCTACTGCAATACACACCACATATCAAATGGTGAAAGAGGGGAATGACTTCAACCTTTGCGAAGTGATGAGAGAGTAGTTGATGGAGAATTTGAAGAGGACAAAGGAGTCAAACTACAATTTTTGGTATGGTACTTTAATTATCTACCTAGTATTCTATTTCCTAAATGAATTATCGAGATTTAAAGGGAAAATTTGGCGACAACACCTCTCAGTTGCCGCACAAATCAAACACCACATTAGAAGCTTCAGTGATAAAAGCTTTGATCACTATGTATTGGGGGTCCTTCAAAACATTACAATCATATATGCAAGCTAGAAAAAGAATACCATATGAAACTGTAAAACAATACATAAACCACATAACATTTTTGGTTGACAAAGATTATACCTATATGGAGGTAGTGGAACTTAGAACATCCTGGATTCCTAGGTTACCCTATGAGGTCACAAAACAAGAAATAAATGCCTATGCACAAACATTGCTCAACAAACCTAAGGATGCTACTGTAGAAAGGTTTGGTACATACAAAGAGATAATGGATAAAATGTACAAAAATAATGCGAAAGAACATTTAGAGAAAAATAAAGACAAACTGCATAAACAATGGGAAATCTCATCATAAGAAGGCATAACTGTACCAAAAACTACATCATCTGCCTCACAAACCACTGCAGAGGCTCCACAATCCACCTCATCAGCCCCACAAATGCCTACTTCACCACAAAACCCTAGGAGATTAGGGAGAAGTGCATTTGTGGTAGCCAGTGCACCAGTTGCCCCACAACCGACATCTTTGACACAGACAGTGTCCACAGGAAGAAGAGTAGCCTCTGAAACTTTGGTACAATTAGGAGGGGAAAAGAAAAAGAAAAGTAGGCAAAAGCAACAAGCAAAGAAAAAGAAAACCCAATCTCTGGTGAAGGAAACAGGAGAGGAAGAAGGAGAAGAGGAAGTCTCCCAATTGAAAAAGAAAAAGAAACAACAACGAAAATAGGATATTCAACAAGAACCATTGAGCTTAGATGCAATCTTGAATAGGATAGAGTGCCATGGGTTATTACAAGAAACAATAGACCTATACACTGAAGTATTTGCTAAGAATAAGAGAATAATGGAGAGAGCTATAATTAGATATATGATAAAATCAAATAAAACTATGGATGAGATTTTGGGACTACTACTGGAGAGCCTAATAGATGCCTTAAGGCAAAGAAGAGAAAAATCTCTAAAACTAGATGAAGACTTAAGACAATGGGCCATTGATGGAGTTGGTACCTCCATGATTGCAGAGGAAAAGGATAAGATACCCCAATTATAGGCTATAGATCTCAGATCAAAGCAAAGGGTTGATACCCTTATGAACATGGAGCAAGTTGACAGAGACAAAATCCAATTGGAAATAGAGCAAACAACAAAAAAAATCTATGATACTGTTAAGGAGGCAGAGAAAAATGTGGCACAGCAGGAGACAAATCCTTGGCAAGATGAAGAACAAAGAACTTCTCCTCCGCACAATAACAATACAGATTGGGAGGATCAACAAATTGATGAAGAGGCTCCGGATACAGGGGATAATCAGCAAGATACTTAGGATGCATCCTCCTTTGCTTCCCCTATCCAATCCATCAAGGATTTCTTGGTGCAACTAAAGCAAATACAACCTATGGTAACTCTACAGCTGTTACAATTGCCAATGATAGGAGGGCAAGTTAATTTGTCAGGTATATCACCCATTCAAAAGTTACAACTTGGTGATATCTTCCACTCTACAATGATGGAAGAAATTTTGTAGCAACACATTAAGGGTAGTGAAATACTACTAGAGGCTATAAATATAATTCAAAATGAAATACCAGAAGCTCAGAGGGATACAACCCTACTGCCAACACAACAACTAAAACAACTAATGCAAAGCTTTAAAGCACATTCCTAATATTTTGAGAATAAGGTAGAAGAGAGAATAATAGAGAAAATGAACCAGAAAAGATTAGTTGATGCATCAAACAAATGTGCCAAGGCACACAATAAACTAGAAGCCCAAATAAAGAGCATCCAACAAGGTATGGAGGAAGCTAAGGTACTCTATCAATTTTGTTTACAATGGCCTACTACCACTAAGAATATAAAGGATCAGATAGAGGCATTAGAGACACAAATAACACAAGTTGCTAGTACTTATGATTAGGTATAAGATACTAATGGAGCCATAAGGGCACAAGTAGAAACATTGTACTTCCAACTTCACTAGTTCTAGGATAAAAGGGAACAAATCAAGGGATAGATCAAACAATTGAGAGAAGTGGTAAGCTTAAGGTTAGCATCCTTGACTAGAGTGTTTACTGAGGCCAAACAAATTGCATAAAAGATATAGGTACCAGCTACATTGGGAGATGCAGAGGACACATACATTCAATTGGAGAGCCAGATTCAGATTTTGACATATGTAAAGAAACAGTGGGACACAACTCTGCCCCAGCTCAGAGTGATTTACAAAACCATCCTACCTTCAAATTGACAGAACATGTCTTGAGGACAAGGCATAGTTTTAAAAGGGGGAATGATGTTGGCAGAGCATAGGGCACCTAGCAAAACCCACCACAGGTTACCACAAAGGGCATGCAGAGGATAGAGCTGACACATAAAGAGGTATTTTGGGAAAGGACACACCTCTATGTAGATATAGAGGAGATACATGTAAGCAATGTAAAGTAAGAGTGTAAGTGTGAATAAGAGAGTATGAGATAGATATGTATAAGGCAGAAACTCATACCTGTTGGTATGAACATGTACATACCTATTAATGGGAAATATATATAAAGGAGATATAAGGGTTATGATATGTCTATATGTGTCTTATGAATATTTTACTTTACTTAGATTTTACCACATAACATATTTCCTTAATGTTTATCTATGTTTCTCTCACTGTCTGACTAGGGTATAAACTAGACTTTAGAGACTTGACTGAGGACCAAATCTCCAGACTAGTTTCCCTCTCATTTCTTGCCAACATCATCCAATCACTTACTTTTGCCCATTCTTACTGGTTCTTTGCACGCCTTCCATACCTTCACAAAATTAGGATCAACCACATACAAATATTTTAACTCTTCAAAACTAGCTACTTCCACCCTCATTTTTGTTAGTAGATTCTTCCTCCTACTTAATGCATCAACAACCTTGTTTGACTTATCGCTCCTACATGTTTTAGCATAAAGGTGTAACTCTTCATAAATTCTACCCATTGCATTGCCTTTAATTTAACTAGCTTTGATTATTTAGGTGTTTCAATGCTTGATGATCAATATACAACACAAAATCCTAGGTAATAGGTAATGCCTCCATTTCTTTAACACCTATATTATGACATAGAATTCTTGGTCATAGATTGAGTACCTCCTTTTGCCATCATTCAATTTCTCACTAAAATAAGCTACTAGTCGTCCTTCTTGGCTTAAGACTACCCCAATTACTTTTCCACCTGTGTTGTAATCTACTTGGAATATCTTATTGAAATTTTGTAGGGCTAATATTGGTTCTGTTACCTCCCTTTTTAACAACTTGAAGCCCTGGTCAACTCTTATAGTCCATTTGACCTCCCTCTTGTCTCTTCTCATTGTCTCAGTCAAAAGCACACATATGCTACTAAAATTTATGATGAATTTCCTATAAAAACTAGCTAATCCATGAAAAGATCTTACCTCCCCTATGCTTGTTGGTGTAGGCAACTCCATAATGGCTTTAACTTTCTCTAGTCCATATTTAAACATTTCATTGAGATCACAAATCTCAAATATACTAATTATTTTCTCATGAAACCACACTTTTTCAAATTCATCAACAACTTTTCTTCCCTCAACCTTTGTAGTACTAATCTAATATGTTCCAAGTGCTCTTGCTTGGTCTTTTTGAAAATCTAAATATCATCCAAATAAACTATTACAAATTTACCCAATAGTTTCCTAATACCTCATTCATTAACCGCATAAAAGTGCTTGGCACATTGGTTAATCCAAAGGGCATAACTAGCCATTCATACAACTCCTCTGTTGGGATTAAGGTGCCATCAACCTTGTAAATCCTATTGCATACTTTCCACTATTCGTGGAAAGTTCCAAGGTTCTTGGAGAGTTCCAACATCCTTGGAGATAGTGTTAATTTTGTAAATTTATTCATAAGGGATGAAGGTTTCATCATCAGCGGTAAATTATTTTTTACTGGCCTCAATAATTATTTAGTTGCCGGTAGGTTGTTACAGAGTTCCTTTTGGCCAAAGCGGGACATTGAAATCAACATTTTTAACCAAATCTTCACTTTCTGACACTTATAGTAGCTAAACCATTAAGAATTCGAAGATGATGCGAACTAGTGATTTGTGAGATTTTGTGTGTAGATTCTAAATATATATATTTAAAAAAATTTAGAAATAAATTGTGATTTTTTTATGTAAGTTTTAATATCTTGTTTTTTATAGTAAACACCATTTTAAAAAAATGACATTTATGTCGTAATGCATAACTTTGTTTATAGAAAGGATAAAATTCTAATTTTTAAAATATAGATTTGTAACACCAATATCTAGCGCATGGATGTTTTTTCAAAATTTTTTGTTGCATATTTTTTTAATTAGTTTTTGAAAGATTAATTATAGTTTGGACACATGTTTATGCCGTAACACATAACTTGTTTTGTATGTATCAAAATTTAATTTAATTTTTTGTTGAAACAAGGACATTAATACCTAGGGCACATAAATTTTTTTAAAAAAATTTCTCTATTTTATTTTTTCCTCTTGTGTGGAATAGAGACCTTGTTGTTTGGTGAAAAAACTTATGTTCACAAGAAAATAGAAAATAAATATAATAATCAAATTAAATTATTCTAAATTATATTTTTTGGAAAGTGTATACAAAGGGCTACATAATTAAAAAAATATAATTTATTAATGACTTCATTTGACACCCCCCCCCCCCAAAGGTGAAGCAAAGTTGGCTTTTATCAGCATTTTGATAGGTGCAGAGGAGACTCCATCGAGGGTTTAATTTAAGACTAGGAGGGTTCTATCCAAGGGGGTTTTATCTAACTCTTCAATTAAACCCCTTTATATGGAACCCCTCAAGACTTAAATTATTAATTTTTCTAAAAAATATGCGATTTCAGACAAAAATTAGGATGTCCCATAAGTGGGACACAGTATTGTGGGACAACTTGGTGAGGTGGAGAATCTTGGTTCCCATCTTTGGGAGGTGTATATTTGGATTGTTATGATGCATGTCATAAGTTTGTAAGAGCATCTATGACAACTTACAACTGTCATAAGGTGTAAGAGATTCTATGACAACATATGACATCAATTATTATCTTGTAACTACCTATTCTTGGTTCTAGGCACCCATATTGGGAAGATACTTATGACAGGTGTAAGGGAATCTATAAGAAGATGATTTTGGTGTTTCCCAAGATAGGAATGTTGGATTTTGTCCATCTCCCATCAATTTGTTTGTTGGATACTCTTTTTGTATAGATATGAGACTTGAGAGTGAAGGTTGTGAGTAACAGTAAGAGTTGTTTTGTACACAGGTGTTGTTGGATTGAAGACTGAAGAGGAGATTAGAAGGATTGTATTGTAATCTCTATTTTGAAGAATAATACAACTTGGGCCTCTCTTCTTGGTGGAGTTTTTTCCTGTAAGCGTTTATCCACATAAACATTGTGTTATGTGTTTGATCTTCTGCTCCATTGTTACCTTGTGTTGTGAGATCTGGCATTATTATGTTGTTGATTTGTGTCTCTTATTGCTACTATATTATGGTGATGCTATTGTTGTTTTAAGTTCATCTAAGGTGGTTATATCAAACATGTTAAAGTGGTTGATTTTAGCATCATAAAGAAGTTGAATCTTTTCATGGTATTTCAAGGATTAAGCAAACTTAATTTTTAGATTTGCATACAATTTTTAGATTTCTATTTTGTACTAGTCAAAGCCTTGTATATCACCAATTGGTATCATATCTTGGTGATTTGACGATTAACAATTGGATTAGAGATTGATCATTTATTCCAACATCCTCATTAGTCTTGAAGGATATTTTTCATTCATCCCCTTCTCGTATCTGGATCTGGTGATAATCTCTCTTCAAATCAATCTTAATGAAGTACTTGGCTCCACTTAGATAGTCCATGATATCATCTATCCTTGTCAATGGGAACTTATATCTGATAATGATCTTATTAATTGCTTTGGAGTTAGTACACATCCTCCACTTGCCATACTTTTTGGGTGCAAGTACCACATATATTGCACATGGGCTCAAACTTTCTTGGACCAGTCATTTCCTTAACAACTCTTGCACTTGCCTATTTAGTTCCAAGTCATTCTCCACTGGTGTCATTCTGTGTGGTGCTTTATATAGCGAACTATCCCTCAGAATTAGGTCCATTTGATGGATGATACTCCTAACTGGTGGTAGTCCTTCTAGCATGTTGTCAGATATGATGCCCTGGTATTCCTCCAATAGTTTTGAAATTTTGTATGATGCTTCCTAATCATCTACAGTGGTGCTCCCTCAATTGTGGTGCTCATGCCTTGGGGATTAAGTCAAAACAAACATTTTCATGCCTCAGTCCATCCAAAAACTTCCTTCCATCTACCAAACATATCCTAACATTACTACATACTTGGTGCTCTCTATCTTTTAGTGACATTAACCTATGTCTTCGGACATCCCTCATTATGGTGTAAGTATTTTCTCTCCCATCATGTATGGCGTGTTGATTGAACTACCATGGCCTCTCCATTAGTAGGTGACACACATTCATTGGTATTATATCATACAAGACTTCATCATGGTAACCCCTTATTTTAAATTTCACCTGGAACACTATTAATTAACCATTACCTTATGTTCTTTTTGCAACCAAACAATTGAGTAGGGTTTTGGGTGCTTTTGTCTCTTTAGATTTAATTGCATTCCTCATAGTTTGTATCTAGTCTTAACAAGTTCTTTCTCTATACTGGTCCTTTTTCCTTAGGATGATCTGTCAAAGCCCTTCTCATCATCAGTGATTCTCTAAGTTTTGGTCCATCATTTAATTCATAAGATTTTTGAGGCTCCTCCTTTGCAAATGTAGCTCTAGCATTGCTTTATGGCCACTTTCCTTGGTCTTGAAAACATTCAAACACTCTATGTCCTACTTCTTCGCACTTGAAGCAAGTTCCATTGAAGGCCCTTTTCTCATTTCTTCTATATTTGTCTCTTCCTCTTTGATGTTCATCTTTGCGGCAAGTATCTCCTTCTTTGTTTTTGCATTAGTGGTTGTTGTCTCCTTGACTTTTGCAATAAGTGTCATGACCTCTTTCTTTGTTGTGGTATGCTTCATTGCCTCTACAGTAGAAATTGTCAACTCTCCTATCTCCCATGTCTCCCTAGTAGGGTCTTTAATCATTGCATCATGATCTCTCTCTTTGGGGTCTTTCCTCCTTTCCTCTCTATCGATTCTACCAATTCTCAAACCTCCTATCCAAGACGCAACTCAATGAAGACCAAAATTTCCAAGGGGAGAGTGCTCACCACCCTACCATATGACATCATCAAGACATTCTAAAAATCTAACCAGCCCTTGAGCTAGGAGAACAAATTAGAGATAGTTTGCATAAACCAAACAAAAAGTTGAGGATATACAAGCATATACATGGATGAGGACTTTGAACAAACACCAACTCATGGATTCAAATATAGAGGAAAACCAAGAGGGATATACCTCTATGGAATTTATACAAGAATTGGTACTCATACCCAAGTGATTCACATGAAATCACATAACAATAAACAAAATAGAGAAGGATTGGTCTAAAAAACAATCCCATTTTCAAAAGAGGGCACTCTTTGTCCTAAACACACACACATACATAAGAAATGGAGCACTAAATTCACAAAAAGAGAGAACAAATGCTCTTTCAAAGCACAACACAAATCAAGAGAACTCATTCTCTACTATTTTCACACATTCAAATTCAAGAAAAGAAAATAAAACAAGAGGAAGAGGACTTTCATCTTCAAAATGAAGCTTGTTGGAATGGAATACTCTTTTTCCTTCTTCAAGATTGCTTCCACACTCCCAAGGCTCTCAAAAATAAAAAAAATTACTCTCAAACTCAAGAAAACAAAAAAACTCCAAGAATTTTCTCCATGCTCTCTTGAAAATGATTCCAATTTTTTTTTTAAAAAGTGGTGAATTAGCCTCCCAAATCCAAATGGAAGGCTTATATGGGAGGTCCATGTCACACCAACACACAACACCTCACATGCACTTGCAACCACCTCTTATAAAACATAAATGTCAACCCATCCCTCTTGAGTGCTCCCACATGGAAAAGGTATGGCGAAGTGGAGTTTACTCTATAGATATCACTTGCAAAACTCTTGGAAAGATAAGAGCGTTGACTTGGATAATCGACACTCAACCCCTTCTATGCCCTTTAATGGCATGTTCTTCCCAAGAGGGTTAAATGAGTACTAAACTTATCCAACACTCTAAACACAACCCCAAAAAGTAATTTAATTGTAGATAGTTTCCCAAGTGAAATATTTTCACATAAAATATATATTTCACACCCTTACATAGGATTTAACATGGATTATCATAAGGGGTCCTAGTCCACTAATAAACTAAGACGACTGGCATAATTATGTAAACATGATCAATTTCAATTATTTCACAAAGTGAAGTGGGAAGGATATTTAGGGTTCCTAATTACTCTCCCAACCTCTCATTAATAAATCTATATACACTTGCACACTTGATGCACACATTAAACCTCATCACAAAACATATGCATATATAGCCAAAGTGATTAATTGTAATTTACACTAAATTTGTTTGCAATATGAAACCAATCATATACATGAACATAACATAATTACATAATCAATAAGATCAAGAGTCATCATGATTACCTCATATCAATTATATCTATCTCCTTCACTCTATCAATTAAATTCAAAGTCCTACAAAATTCACTATTCATGATGAAACATGACAATTTTAATATTTAAATGAATCAATGTCAAATTTTAATTAGACATTTAATTCATCATTTCCTATAACAATTGAAATCTATTTAAATCACCATAAATTACAATAACATTTAAATACTCATTTAAGTGATAATATAAGGATTATGGTTTGTATGATATCTCATCATACTATGTAACTTAACTTAATGAATGCAAGTAAATTACATCTATCTATATACTTCACATCCACAAAATAACCAAATTCACTTACTAGGAATCCTTCTTGCATTAGGGTTAGCATTATCATTACTTAGGGTCAATTGCGTTCATTGAATCATTGCACAATCATTTATAGACAGCTAAACATATAGCATTCTAAAGCACCATATGGAAAATCAAAACATCATTAACATGATCATCAGATGTCATCTCAAACCCAATTAGGTCATGTTCATAATCATTAAAAATTTCACTCTTAAGGAAACTAGATAAACATAATTCATATTTGATTAGAAAACAATAGTAATAACATAGATCTCTACCTCATCTTCAACACTAAGAACTAACCATTGGTTTTGAAACTAATTATGAAAAGGAAAAGACAAGTTTGTCAACTTTTGACTTAAAGTGGAAACTTTTATTACTCATGCAACTCCTACAATCTAATTTACAGATCAAAGATTGATCTAAAATTAGGGTAGCATCAAGTCCTTGTTGAGTCAGTTGATGCCTAGAAGAGTGTATCAAGTCCATAAAGGCTTTGTTTGAGTGCTTGGTGATTCCCTTTGGTCTAATCAATGCACCAACCACATTCATGTAGATCATGAATGATGTACTATGGGCCTTCACAAATTGTACTTGTAGGATGACTTCATCTTCAAAAATACATGAAACCTACAACATGTTCAACCTTGTGTTGGTATTTTCTTTATGCTCATATAAAGAAGTAATATTTTGGCATGGAAAGAATTTAGTTCCTTGGTTCAATTGCTGACAAGGATGGAGTACGCATTAATCTAGAGAAGATTTTGGTCATCAAAGACTAGCTAGCCATTAAGACTCACAAAACTTAAGAGTTTCTAGGGTTTAAGCCAATTTCTATAGTTGGTTTGATGTTTAAATTTTCATATCACGTAACCTCTAGACTAGGAAAAAAAGAGGGAGCCAAAGTAAAGTTCATATGAATAGAGCCACAATAAAGGGCATTCACACAATTGAAATAGAGGCTTTGTTTGACACTATTCCTTATTTTTCTAATTCACAACAGTTGTTTGAGATCAAAACAAATGTCTTAAGAGTACAAACTTGAAGTAATTCTCAGTTAGCATGGTCATCAAGTTGCCATAATGAGACATTTTTTGACATAATGCATAAGTACCTGACATATGACAAAGAACTTTATGTTATTTTCCAAGCCTACAAGCACTATATACTAGGTTAGGAGACAATCATTCATACTGATCACAAGCCTTTGCAATTCATTTAAACTAAATGCAAGATGTACGATGACCATCATCAAAGGTGGTATATGTGCTTACAACAACTTCACCTAAATATTTGACACAAGAAATGGAGTACCAACAAGATTATTGAATACTTGAGTGAACCTCTAATTGTAGCCCTCACAATAGTCCTTGATTCATTTGGGAAAGGAACATCTGAATGGTCTCAACTTTATGTCAAAGATTTTAACTTCTCTCATATGCCAAAATTAACAATTGGGTGAAAGATTCTTAATTTTCACCTAGAAAAGAGTTTCCTATGGTACATATGACACGTGTTAACACCAAGGAGTGATGAAAGCTTGCTACAGTTGGGTGGAAGTAACTTTGGGGGGGAAAGGTAATGGAGGTTCTATAGAAGTATTTCTATTGGCCAAAACTAGGGTATGATGTTGTCATATACATTAAGTCTTGCATGACATAAACCATTGCAAAGCTATCCAACCCGAAAATAAGGCTTGTACATTGCTCTTCCAAAATTTGAAAGTAGTCTATTTCCATGGATTTCATGTCAAGGCTTCCCATGACCAAGCATGGTCACAATTGTGTCGATGTTATGTTGGGAAAGTTCTCAAAGATGGTAGTTCTAATACCCTACAAGAAAGATGTGTCTACATAAGAAACTACCAAGTTCTTCCTCACAAATGCATGGACAATTTTGGCCTACCATAGCCCATTATGTTAGATAGGGACATCAAGTTCCTCATTATGTTTTGGTCCATAGTATGATCTAAGATGGACATAAAACTTACCAAGTCTACATTATTTCACAAGTAAGCAAATGGACATATAGAGGTCGTAAATCAAATGATTGTGCACATTCTCTGGATGTATAATTCAAAACATCCTTGCAATTCTAGTATGAGCTTGTCATATGTCCAACATAGTTATAGTTGAGTTCTTCATTGCTCCATGGGGCACAACCCATTTTATGTTTGCCTAGGGTTCCGACCATTTGCAGCCATTGATGTAGCACTTCTTGTTGGGTAGGAAGAGGTATCACCCCATTTAGAAAAGGAAGTGGATAAATTGACCAAGTTTTTCCAATGACCTATTCAAATTATTTATAAAAATATCTCTTGGTCATTTGAAGCAGTCAATCAAAATCAACCTTTTGTAGGGTATATTATTTTGCTTCTTCCATCTTCTTTTCATAAATATCCTCTGTGATATCTTCTTCCTTTATTTCCTACAAGCTTTGTAATTCCTTTGTAGCGCTTCTTAGCTCCTCTTTATAATATTGCTTCCTCTATCCCTTTAGAATATCTTGGTGACCTCCATTTCCCCAAATCCTCCATCCATAACATACAACACACTTTTAAAAGCCTTAAAGGTTTTATAATTTCTAAAGTATATTGATTATCTGCGTAGCATAGAGCACCCTAGGCTAAACTCACACACTTCCAATGCATCCAAACTACACATAGGGTTGAAATATATCAAATAGGGGTCTGATTGAGGCAAATTCCCAAACAATCCCAACAATTTTTCTTGTCTTAGATATACAAGTCTAGGTTATATTCTTTCTACACAATTTAGATTCCATTTTTGCAAGTGCCACAAGTTTCCACAAGCCGAGGTGCATCTATTATGAATGTTTGAAGTTTGTACAACACTAGGACACTACCACAACTGTTTGGTCTCTACCGCAATCGCAAAGGCATCTGTTATTTCTAATTATTCTAGTCTATATTTTTGAAGATTCTAAACAACTTTGGTTTTGACTTGAGGATGATGCTACAACTCTGTCATTACCACTTTGTACCAAACGAGAGTTCTGACTTCTACTATACTTGTCAACGTAGTTTCATCCTAGGCTTTCAATTTATCAAGCAACGAATTAGAGATGCTTATTCTACCCTTTCTCTTCTTTTAAACAATTTTCTTTTGCATAGTCAACTTTTTTTCAATCTTAGACAACTTTTTTCTCAATAGAACAAAGCTAGACGCTTTCTTGTCTTTTCTTTTCTTAAATGAAGTAATTGGAAGAATTTTACATTAGAGTAGAAAGAAAAAGAACACCCCCACGCATTAACATGCATTTCTTCATTTTTCTACAGTATGGTAATCTTACCATTCTTCTCTACATTTCACTTTGGTAAACATTAGTTCTATTTTTCTACTCTTCAATATCCTAGAGACAAGGTGAGGGAATTGTTTCCTCATTTGTAAAGTTGATCATTTTGGGACAAAATGCTTTCTGACTGGAGAGATGGTATTTGAAATAGATCAGATTTATGGCAATTGTCTCAAGAGACATCAAGGCTAGAAACCATGGAAATACAAGTGGTATCCAAGAAGCAAGATGGAGTTGTTTTATCTATAAAGTCCTCGAGCATTTTCAACATAAAACCTTCCAATTGGAGAGATAAGATCCAAAATGAATCAAATTAAGTTAGAGAACACATGGCTTGACTCTTGAGGAGGCTTATACCTCTCTTCCTATAACCTTTTACCCACCTTGAAATTTCTCCTAACCAAATTCTTTGTGTATATTGTCATTTTTCTTGTGTGCTCAATTTCATTCATGTTCATTGAATTGCTTTTACATTTCACTACTTAAACAACTCAATTAGGATATATAAAAGTTGTTTTATTTTACATTTCAGTACTTAAACCATTCAAATTACAACATATACTAGTTATTTTCTAAAGTAATGAAATACCCATACTAGAAAGTCATTCAATAACGCAAAATCAATATAAGAAAATTGAATGACATATACAATTTATAATCCTTTTGTGAATATAATCTACTTGACAGTAATAAAAATAATCACTAAATTCACATGTAAGGAATTAACTTCAGACACAAATATGTGAACCAAAATTACCCAAAGTGGCTCAAATTTCTTGTCACACATATTGTACAAGATGGTGAACATGCACTTTGAGCTCTCTGGAATGAATATGGACCTTACATGTTTGGTTATTTGAGGTCCATTAGTGAACACCATGTGACCCTGATGATGTGATTTGAGCCATAATATGAAATAATTATGACTTCCCTTAATAGTTGATGCTAACATATCCTTGCTTATGTCCATGCCTTGATGGCATAGGATAGCACCTCTAATTTTTAAAGTGTGCATCCTATGTTAACATTAATGGAAACCATGCAAATACAAGTGGTATCCAAGAAGCAAGATGGAGTTGTTTTATCTATAAAGTCCTTAGAGCATTTTCAACATAAAACCTTCCAATTGGAGAGATAGGCACCAAAATGAATCAAATTAAGTTAGAGAACACATGGCTGATCTCTTGAGGAGGCTTATACCTCTCTTCCTATAACTTTTTACCCACCTTCAAATTTCTCCTAACCAAATTCTTTGTATATATTATCATTTTTTTTGTGTGCTCAATTTCATTCATGTTCATTGAATTGCTTTTACATTTCACTACTTAAACAAGTCAATTAGGATATATAAAAGTTGTTTTATTTTACATTTCAGTACTTAAACCATTCAAATTATGACATATAATAATTGTTTTCTAAAGTAATGAAATATCCATACTAGAAAGTCATTCAATAACACAAAATCAATATAAGAAAATTGAATGACATACAATTTATAATCTTTTTGTGAATAGAATCTACTTGATAGTAATAAAAATAATCACTAAATTCACATATAAGGAATTAACTTTAGACACAAATATGTGAACCAAAATTACTCATAGTGGCTTAAATTTCTTGTACTCCAAGCTCTCTAGCATGAATATGGACCTTACATGTTTGGTTATTTGAGCTCCATTAGTGAACACCATGTGAACCTCATGATGTGATTTGAGCCATGATATGAAAAGCTCTCTGGGATGAATATGGACCTTACATGTTTGGTTATTTGAGCTCCATTAGTGAACACCATGTGAACCTCATGATGTGATTTGAGCCATGATATGAAATAATTATTACTTCTTTAAACATATCCTTACTTATGTCCATGCCTTGATGGCATAGGAGAGCCCCTCTAATTTTTAAAGCGTGCATCCTATGTCAACATTAATGGCTTATATTGTGATAGTTTTTCCTACATTCTATGTGGCTTAGAGTACTCTAAATATAGATATCTGGCAAAAAAATACATTTCAATATTCAAATCATTATCCCAGTAAGTATTTTTCACAAATAGTCCCTGCAAAGCACACAAGCACTCTTAAGTATTAATTAGCATGACAGGGATTTGCACTTCTTTAAACTCAAAACTCCTTTACAATTGATAAAGCTTAAAGCATTGGTGCGTGGCTTATAAGCCTGCTCTATTCTCATCTTTAACTTGCATTTAATGCTTTTTCAATTTTATATTTAATATGAATTTGCTTGCTACTATAATGGCATGAATGGCCAATCAAGGCCCACTAGATCAAAGATGTGGGAGACAACTTTCAAAACTTTATATATGTTTTCATTTTCTTTTTATTATTTTAACTCGACATTTTTAATTATCATCTATTTATAAATTTCTCCACTTCAAGTAATAGATTATTATATTTTCCCAAAGGAATAGTTTGTTCCTTTTATAGTTTTCCTAGTTTGAAAGAATTTTTTTTATGTTTTTAAGTATCTAGTATCCAAAGAACATGCACAGGGAAAGAATTTTTCAAATCACAAACAACAATTTATATTCAAAATCCCTATACAAATTGGCATATCGTCTCGCTTGTTTTATGCTCAATTTTAGCTTTCACAAGACTTCTGAATGTTTTCCACTTACATCCTGCCTGTATGTAGAAAGTACGAACAACAGAATTTATAGACAATCAGAAACTCCTCGTTTCATTTTCTGCACCGAGGTTACAAAGAGCAACTAAGAAAAACACACTTGTCAGACGATAGCATTTAGGCAAATGAATGAGCATCAGCCATCGTACAAGTTTTTTTAATGTCAAAAACATTCACTCACATTGAAGCAACCGGATCTTGTTCTTCAAGATTGAAATTAAAAACTATAGTCATTGACTACTTAGAGCAACGTTAAACCCATTGTCAACGTGTATGAGATCTTAATCAAGGATATCAGAAGATACATGTTCTTGAAATATCTGATCACTGGAAGCAGTAATGGTAGGAACAAACCTTAGTTCGAAGGGCAAAGATTATATTTGTTGAGATAAATTTAAAAATTAAATGCATTGTAAGATAATGAATAATGAATGGGAATTTATGCTGCCCACACCTGCAAATTACCTTTTCTCTCAATTCCCTTTTTTTACAAACTTGTTATCATTTTTTGCAGTTGTCTTTTTTCTGTTTTTTTTAAAATCATTTGTGCAAGTGATAAATGGTTTGCGTGGTCTTTTAAAGTTTTAAAGCTTATCAGTTGCTGCCTTTTTGTCAGTTGCAGGAGTGATAAATGATTTAGGTGTGGTCTTTTAACAATCTAAAGCTTACCAGTTGCCATTTTTTCATCATTCATATAAGTGACAAATGGTGTGTGGTCTTTTAAAGTTTTAAAGCTTACCAATAGCTGCGTTTTCATTTATTTATTTCATTAAATTTTATTTAGATTTTAGAAGGCGGTGGCATCCATCAAAATGTATATGGACACCAGAGGAATCTCTTGCAGTTGTCTGCTGGGGACGACTCTTGTAAGGAAATGTCTAATCATATTCAAGAAATAGCTAAGAAAAATGAGTACTGAAAAAGTATTTAAGTGAAAAGAACCCTCCCTCTTCTTAACCGAGAAATCAATGAATGTACTATTTATTTATTTATTTGTCACTATCGTTGTTTTCAGTAGCATTTGTGCAAATGCAGCCGAGAAGTGACATTTTCCACATCATCACACCTACTTACAAGCTCATAATAATGCAATCCATTTATATCTCAGTAAATGAAAGTAAGGAAAGTTGGTTTTGAAAGGAAATCAAGTGCATAGGATCATTCTTCCCTTCATAAAGCTCCTCAGACCTGATACTCAATTGAATTCACCATTGAAAAGGATACACAAGGTGAAATAAATGTTAAGAGTCAATTTCCAGAAACGATGGAACCAAAACAATGCATGGATGTTGACATTCGTTAGATAATAAATGCATTTTGGATGGTTGCCATTTCCAGGAAAAATACCACATAAAACCAAAGTACTAAATGTCATTGCAAGATACCCCACACATTGCCAAGGAAGTAACCTAAGTGGGGAAGATGAATTGCATCAGCTGGCTTGCAAGCGCATAACTGCCATAATCCAGATTGAAAAAGCTATACAGTTTATCCCAAGACAAGCTTAAAAAAAAATCCTTTAAAAAGAGCATCATCATGCACTACAGCATTTCAAAAAAAGGTGTTTTAACCCGTCTTGCTGTACTTATGGTGGGAAAACACACATTCAAACCAAAGCGAGTATTGCACATAGAAAAACTAAAAAAATGTTCACTACATATACCCAGGAAGCAAATTACAAAAAAAGACGAAAATGTATAGCTCATGCTCTACTACTGGAGAATGCACAGCCCTCCAACAGACCATGTAGACACTCAAACCTCTCTCTTTCAAAGCCAACCAAAAGTAATTCCCAATCGGAATGAGATGTGAAACCAAATGGAAAAGCATGAATAAGGCCAACAATACTTACTGGGGTGATTTTTCAATTCTATGAAAAAATTAGTTTATGACACAAGACATGAATTGCATTGTGTTATAAATCTACAATCATTTGCTAATGTCAGACAGATTGGTTTTTAAAAAACATGATTCTTTACGGTTACCTACTATTACAACCTAGCCGCTCTGCACTAATTCTCTCTGCTTAAAAGATAAAGCAGATCTGAAGCAGAGCTTGTAGCTCTTTTATAAAACCCATGAAATGTACTTGCAACTCATACGAGCAACGAAACAAGGATAAATAATTTGAGTCCACTCATCTGCAAATGCTGAAGATTATCCAACTTTAACATCATAGACAGCCACAGAAATGAAAAATACAAGGTTTGGCTGCAGTTTTTGGTTGGGGAATCCTACAAACAAAATTACATGATTTCTCTTCTTTCCCCTTCTTACCATTCCTCACATAAGCAACAGGTGTCTTTTTAGGCCCTCTTCCTCACATCCATCTAACTAGCCTCTTCACTCATGTTGAGGGAACTCTGTATCAACTTCAATGATCTTTCACAGCAACTTCATACCTTCCCGTAATCCTCAATCTTATATAACTATTGGCTTTTCAACCAACTTTCCCCATTCTCTTCCACCCTAAAAGCCATATGCATCAGTATCTTGGGCATGAGTTGGTCAATAGAAACACTAGGGATGGTTTTCTCACCATCCAGACTATTCAGATTGGGAGTCTTTTTCCAAGACCAGGAGGCTCCTTACTGTGGCTATCAGCAGGAGGCTCTATATTTTCTAAAACTTCATGGATTACACCCCCTTACTGTCGCTATCAGCAGGAGGCTCAATTATTTCTAAAACTTGAGGGATTAGACCCCATCCTTCATTATCCCTTTGAATACTAAACACTTTATTTTAGGACAATTTTTCCAAGGTAACCATCCTGTTTACCAAAAAAGAAGCAGAAGCAGTCACGCCATCTAAACCAACAAAAGCATATTACAACCTACTATTGACTTAAATGTTTGGGGTATCAGGAAGATCATCCAGGATGCGAAGAAATAAATACCCAAGCATTATGGTAGGGTGCAGAAATACGAGTTTCTTCAACTCTACAAACCTCACCAAGCAGTAAGGGTATGAGGCAACAATGAACACAAATGAGGAAGTAAGTTGCAAATTTTGATCCACTGAGATTTATCAAAACCCAAATTTGTTCTGCACAGTATCCATACATTGGAAGTTAGGAGCCTGTCCATGTTTTAAAATCCTTGACTCACTGCTCTCTTAGTCACAGAATCTCTCAAACTGCCCAATTTTTTTCCCACACACAGTTGATCCAATCATCAAAGAATTTCATAGAGAACAAAGCTTCTTGATTCAAATTGATTTCAAACAATGAAAGCCTAATCCAACTTACATTAAACTGAGCTCTTCATTTATCAACACAGCTTTCATAACTTCATTCGGATTAATTTGGAGAAGAATTCTGCCTTGTGCTTCTTAATCTATTTTCCCTTTACTTACTTCCATCAATCTGCCTCAAATTCATTCTCTATGAATTGAAATTCTGCTCCCTCTAATTGCATCCACTCTTCAAACATTGTGGCATCTTAAGACTCTTCTTATGGGCAGGAACCAATGGAATTTTTACAATATTAGAAATAGCAGATTTTGTTCTGTGCAGGTGAATAACTTTGAATTTTCTTCCATCCTTCCATATCCACCAACCTTAAACCCTCATTAGTTGCAGCTACAGTATCTGCAATCTTGACAGCTCTGCAAACATTGTGGCATCTTAAGACTCTTCTTATGGGCAGGAACCAATGGAATTTTTACAATATTAGAAATAGCAGATTTTGTTCTGTGCAGGTGAATAACTTTGAATTTTCTTCCATCCTTCCATATCCACCAACCTTAAACCCTCATTAGTTGCAGCTACAGTATCTGCAGTCTTGACAGCCAAAGCTGCCAAACACACCTCTCATTATCATGCCTTTCATAACATATTTACACCTTTCTCTCACCTTTCAACAACCCTTACACACATCGTTCATCCCATTTTCATGCTAAAAGTTTTCAACATGAACTGAAAGTTCTTTTAATTTCTAAATAAGTTAAACGAAAGTTTAGCCAAAAAACCAAAGGGAACCTTACCGTTCCTTTCCCTCAAACTCCCAATCACCTAAAAAATAGCAAGTTTTGCAATGAACCAGACCAGCAAGTACAACTTTCACAAAACACGTGAACTAGACCAGTACGAACAAATTTCACAAACAAATGAACCAGACCAGCAAATACAATCTTCATAAAACATATGAAACAGAGCACAAAGTACAAACTTCACAAAATACACTGAAAAAATCAAAAGGGGCCTTGCTATTCCTTTCCTTGAACTCCCAACCACCTTGAAAGTAGCAATTTCTGTGATGAACCAGACTCTAAACTTCACAAAACAAATCCATTGAGGGCCTTAGCATTCCTTTCCATAAAAAACAATCACTCCAAAAATGCAATTCCTGTAGTGAACCATACCAGCATCTAAACTTCCAAAACACTACCTGACACGGTATAACAATCTAACAAATAAGACATCTACACGTGATAAATAACCTAAGAAACCTAGTCACAAGTCAATAAACTAAAATATTTACACGACCAAGCTTTAATATGTGGATTGTACAAATCAGCCAATTTTCTCACTCAATCAAGAAAAAATTGATCATGACAAAGTGGATATATAATTTACAACACTAAAATAACTTGATGATTGGTCTGAATGCTAATATATTTAGATTTATCGAGTGATGTCACATGTTCAAAAGAACAAAAGTTTAAAACATAATGAAGTTTCAGGCCTGTTAGGAGGCATTCATTGAACAGTAAGCACTTTCTTTTCTATACCTTTGGGAACCAACGCAACTGATTACTGATAGATGATATTACATAATAATTTTTGGCAGAAAACACCAATTTCATAAAATGAAAGAGCTAGGAAGCTCCACAATGATGGTTTATAAGGCAATATACTTTCTAAAGATTTTGCAAATGGGGTAGCAAGCTTACCAGGCCTAATTGTGGGAGAAACTCCATAATTAAGCACAGTTGAGCTGGAATAAACTAGGAAAAGTGATCTCTAGAGAATTCCTAGTGCTTGACCCTTGTGAGCATCATCTGAATACAATGAATGTCAAGTGGACCATCCATGCTCATGAGAAATAGGTTCTTGTGAATTGCTACTCATGAAAGATGGGTCATTAACACACAACCGATTCCTAAAAGCGACATCACATAATGATGCAGTGTGGAAACACCAAATCCATTAAACATATATAGTTTTGAGGCTTTGATTGCACTCTTTAACTTTTAGAGCTGATCATACTCCCCTACCTATCAGATTTTTATCGTCAATAGCAATAACTGGGAATAGCTGCAGTTAACGGCTGCCCAGGGCTGGGACTGTGCTGTTTGAAGTTTGAACTGGCTGACCAGCTTTTTGAATGTCCCACCCAAAAATAACCTGAAAGTTTTTCTTGATTTCTTGTTACACCTCATTTTTCTAGCTTTTAACTCCAGATTTGAACTGTTTCAGAGCACAAGTGAATAGGTGATCAGGGTCATCAGCAAATTAGGACACACCATAAGCATTGCTGATTTTAGTTTTCCATTTGCCTTCTGATCTTTACTGCCACAGCAAAGTAGTTAGGTTCATAATGGCATTTTTTGCCTAAGTTTAGAGTTTATAAATTTGTTGGGTTTGGGTTAGTGCTTAAAAGTAAACTTTTAAGCTTTATATTTGAAAATTTATAAGTTTAAAGTTTAAACCCTAATGCTTGGTTTTATGGTTTAACTGCAACATTAGAACTCAATGATTATGGCTAAACCCTAGCCTTAAGTTGATATACTGAAAGACACAACACAAGATGTTAGCAAGGCACTTGTTGAGCATTGCAAGGAATGGGCAAAGATAGATGGCACTATAATGTCAAATAGGTGGACTAATAAAAGGAACCATACATTGATCAACTTCTTTGTGGCGTTCAAGAGTGGCATGGTCTTCCTCAAATTTGTGGATGCCTTTGACAGAATGAAATCAACCCACAAGATTTTCCTCTTGTTTGATGAGAAAGTGACTAAGGTTGGGCCACAATAAGTGGGTCAATTTATCACAAAATAATGCAGCTAATTGTGTAGTATCAAATGAATTTCTATTTTGGAGCCCATGTGTGGCACAATGTCTAGATTTAGCCCTATAAGGCATTGACAAACTTCCATGAGTTAAGTTTACTATAGACAGGGGATTTATGACTAAGTTCATATATAATCACACTAGGGTGCCCAATATGAGATCCTTCACCAAAGGAAAGGAGCTTGTTTGCTTAGATGTGACTAGACTTGCCACTCACTTCCTTGCTTTGTAGAATTTATGCTCACAAAAAATGAGCCTGAAATGCATGTTTGTTTCACTGAATAGGGTTGAGTCGAGCTTTGCCAATCACATGAATAGTATCACCACTACATGCCTTGTTTTTGATAGTCATTTTGGATGGATGCATATGAAATTGTGCAAGTGTTAGAGCCCTTAGTAAAGTATTAAGATTGGTTGATGGTGAAAAATCCCCCATGTGCCATTTTTTATGAAGTCAATAAGATCTAAGATAGACAATGACAAGAATAGGTAAATGCCGAAATGAGAGATTATTAATGGTACATGGGATTGACAAATGCATTAATACCTTCATGCTGCTAGATGTTATAAAAATCCATCATTCTTTTATAAGGTATCATTCAAGGAAGATGCAGAGGTGACATAAAGCCTATTCAAGCACATTACGACATTGTTTCTTGATGCAGAGGATTGGCAAGCAGCTATTGCATGGTTGCCAATGTACCAATAGATGAACAGATTCTTCTTCAACATGTGTTGTTGATTCAGGGAAGGCATTAAAACCAGGCATTAAATTTTAAAATTAATAATTTGCAATCAAGCTTCAGCTATTTCCTTTTTGCTTATTGAAATACATTATAGATATATTAATAAATTTTGCTTTTGCAACTAATTCAATGTCAAGGCAATGGTAGGACTACTTTAGCAAAGAAACCAAATTGCTTTGATGGATGACAGCACATATTCGAAGACAGACATGCAGTTCTTTTACTTGTGAACATTCTTCAAGTTTGTTTTAACACATATACTCAAAGAAACTCAATCGCTTGACACAACAGATGAATAATTTGGTGTTCATTCACCACAACCTTCATCTTCAGCTTAAAAAATTTTACACTTAGAAAGTTTGAAGTTACTGAGTTAACAATTAAAAACTGCTTAAACCGCTTAAACTTTAATGAAGTTTAATCTTACTTTACTAATTTAAATTTTAAGTACTTCAAGTTCAATCAATTTGAATTTTCAGCATACAATAATAGGTCAGGAACTTAGAAAGTTTGAAGTTACTGAGTTAACAATTAAAAACTGCTTAAACCGCTTAAACTTTAATGAAGTTTAATCTTACTTTACTAATTTAAATTTTAAGTACTTCAAGTTCAATCAATTTGAATTTTCAGCATACAATAATAGGTCAGGAACTTATACTTTGCTAATACCAGATAGTGTCAAAGATGATCTTGAATCAGCATGGATTGCAATTGATGAGGGGCCATCATTTGATAATGGGGACCTGGCCATCTTGACTGAGGGATTTGATGATCACGACCATTGTCATAAGAAGGTGAAACAAGATTACAGAAAAATAGGCTTTGCATCCTGTAGTCTAGGAGCATCATAGCTTAAATGTGTTTTCAAGCTTTGCTTTGTACTCTTAAGACTTATGTTGTAAGAAGTACTTGATTGAGACTTTGAGAGTAATTGGCTACATGGAACAGATTATTTATTTATTTGTTATATTTCTCTTTCTCCATCTATATTTGGCATGAAATAACAATAACAGTTTTTTTAATGTTTTTACAAATATTTCAGTGATCTTTAATTTGCTGGGTTTTCCCTGTGTTTTTCCATTTTAAACCCGAGTAATTGAATTCCATTTACACTTCCAATTTGCCATGTCGATATTGTGTAAATTGAATGCTACTGTGTTCTTATCTCTTTTGGTTTCAACCCTTTGACAAAGGTCGTGTTAACTAAAACTTTGTCAATCTATCTAACACTGAGACTTTACAAGGGTCGAGCATCTTCACTGGTTAACCCTGGCCACATCAAAAGCTTAACTCCCAGTCAAACAATCTTATGTCTAAATTTTTATACAGTCATATGCCCAGACCATGGTTTTTGTGTGATCTTTTTTTTGTCCACTTGGTAACAAACTGGCCACTTAAAAAAAAAAAAAACATTGGTAACTAACTTAAACTCAACAGTATAACTCCAATTTGAAATTCAAGGCAAATGTAGGGGAAACCTACCAGATTTGTCTCAGTTTCTGTAAAACATATTTATCATTTGCTAAAGTTTTGTATTATAAATTCTTAAAACAGTGATGAACATTTTTAAGTTTTTTCCTAAAATCTTGCATTCCACATTGGAAAAAAGTTCACTAAGAATTCTAAATTTCTGTAGTCATAGATTTCCTTCTTCTGGTCAAATGTACATTAGAAAGGCCCAAATTACTTGGAAACATTACACAGACGGCACAATTTCCGTGACCCAGTAAGGGATTCAAACCCTAGAAACCCCTTAAATCTACTACCCGCCAGTTGGTAAACACCAAATTGCCACAACTTGTTGGAAATGAACAACAACTACAGTGTAACATGAATGCGATCTATAATTACATAAAAAGGGACGCTCTTCAATCGTTTAATTTTTTTGGCGTGGGGCCAAAATCCAGACAAATGCCCAGATGCATGTTAGTGGGTAGTAATAACAATTCATCGTATCTACAGAAAAACTTAGCTCTCAGATTCAGAGTCTGACGGCGATGACGTATCAAGGAGCATCAGATGGCATTCAACCCCAGCATCCTCCTCTTCCTCATCGTCATCGTCGTCGTGGACCCCTTCTTCAGGGGTCTGCGTCTGTAACACGTATTGCTGGTGACGTGGCACGTTGGGCATCCAGAAGGAGGAGCCGGGGCGGAAAGGGAGCCAATCAGGGGCCGCAGTTCGGATGCGCTGATCCTCTGCAAAGTCGTCGAGCTCCCTCTGCAGACGAGCCATGAAACCCTTGCTCACAATGGAAATCTGTCTTCTTGATGAATATGAAGTCGGGCAATTCATTTGCCGCACACCCCATTTCAATTGCCTTCCCATCGCTGTAAAAAACATCTTTCCCGCAACGCAAAATTCCCTGTTTGCTGAATTAGCTATTGAATCAAGGCCGCTAGGTATTTAAGATGATGATTAAGGAAGAAATGGTATGAGGGAAGGGAAGGCAACTGGAAGGCTCGAGATAAGTAATTCTATGAGGCGGTGTTTCCAGCCGCATTCTCATCCACGTAATTGCGAAGGTATTTCTTTTCCTCGAATGGAAGAAAAAACGGAAAGCTTCGACAGATGTAGGCATAGGTTTCTTTAAAACTAGCAAATTGGACCCACAGGTTTAGTGGGCACGACCGTGGTTTTAGAAGAAAATTGTAGAATTTGTGAAATGTATTTTTGTAGAGTTTTAGTAATGTTTGAATTATTTTGCTGTTGTTTGGTTATATGTTATATGTAGACACTCTAAAATGATTATGTTTTCGAATCATTTGCATTTCATCTAATCTATCGTATCACTTGCATTTCAAAATTAACTGAATAATCTAATTATTTAATTAATTTCATCAAATTCTTCCAAAACTCTAAAATTCAACATTAATTTAATAAATTGTATTTATTTAATTAATTTTAGCAAAATCAACCTTATTCTTACAAAATTAAATAATAATTTTAATTATTTAATTAAATTATTTTTTCTTTTTCAAATTTCAATTATACATTAATTAAATAAATCATCACAAATCCTCTTTTATCTACAATTAAATAATTTTCATTATTTAATTAAATCAATTGTTCTTCCAAATTTAAATAAATCATGCAAATTTATTTAAATTATTTCAATCCTCTAAAAATAAATAAAATCAAGTATTTTATTTATAATATTCAAATATATCTTTATCAAAAAAATAATTATCTTAATAATAATACTTTTTTGGAGTGACACATGTCGTATGCACATTCAACATGAGTTATTTGATTTATCTCAACCATTCATTTTATGGATTTATTTCATCTGTTGATCGATCATATTTGAAACCTATATAAACTCCCCTCATCTCCTTTACAAATCCTCTTCGATCACTTATTCTCATGCATCCTTTACAACGCTTTGAGCATACATTGCATCGTTGAGCACCTTACGATCTTTTGACATTGATCTTTTAAGCACTTTGAGCACTTACATTCGCTTGTTGCAAATATGGTTTCGCAACATTATTGAGCAATCCACATTCAACAAAGAGAACTATACAATCTAGGCGAAAGCTTTCTTATTTTATTTGATTTATTTGTTGGTATTGGCTTTTTACTTAGATCGGTCTCTTTATGTTATGGGTAATTGAGTTGTCATTATCATTGTTTTGATTTTATCATTCAACCTCTTGATTTTCCTCATACACATTCTGGCATGCCCGGTTGGACCCACTAATCCTTTTTTTTCTTTGAGAAATTAATTTTTTTAAGTACAGTACAGAATAACACACACAACACAGAAAAACGCTTCTGGTAGTATAGTGAAGCGCTTTTGGCGGCACAGTATAGCACCTACGGACGATATTGTAGTGCCTCTGGTAGCACAGTAGCGCACTATTGGTAACACAGTCAATCGCAGATGGCATCGCAATAAGGCACTTTTGGCATATTAGGGTTTTATGATCTTGTTTTGTGATTTGCAGGTTTTAACTCACTCCATCTATCATTGATTGACTGACAAGCTGATTTATTTGTCTTTTGAACAGTTATCTTTTATACTGCCTAAGCTGACGTATTTAGGAGTATTTTCACTTTTTGAGTTAACTTATCTTTTTGCGGCATCATTTGAGTTGTTCTTGACCCCAGGGTACAGATCCTATCAGCTATTACATCCCAGATCTTCAAATCAACCATGAAATCATCTTTTGAGCTAGCTTTTTTGATGAAATATAACTTTTTAGATCTGGGATAGGAAATTGCTTTTGGTAGCACAGTACAGCGCTTCGAGTAGCACGGTAAATCACTTTTGGTCCTGCAGCAACTCGCCTTCGGTAACATAGTGCAACGCTCTCGACAATACAATAAATCACTTTTGGTAATACAGTCAAGCACTTTTGGTTAATTTACTTTATTTTTTGCTAACTTTTGAGTTTGTGTGGAGCTAATCAACTCGTTATAGCTTCTTATCACTCAAACAAAGCAAATGGGTGTTTCTAACATGTTCATGCAAGACAAGCTTTGAAGAATTGTCAAAATCTTTGCAAACTAAGTCTTAGGAACATATTGCTTTCTTAAGGGACAAAACATCTTTTTTGCAATCTAAGTCTTAGGAACATATTGTTTTCTTAAGGGACAAAACATCTTTTTCTGCAATCTAAGTCTTAGGAACATATTGCTTTCTTAAGGGACAATGGACATGAATGCAAAAACACTTCAATTTTCTAAAAGACAATGAACATGAATGCCAAACACTTTAATTTCATAAGGGACAATTGACAACTACAATCGTGTGTGTGCCTAATCTAGTTGCACCTTATTTTTTTTATAACGGGACAATTGAACCTTTGTTTGACGTAGTTGATCTTACATTTCAGTTATTCCTTTAGAAGGGCCTGCTTTTGGATTGCGCTTCATCCAAAAGGGACGACCCTAAGTAGAGTTTTCCTTTGAACGGCTATATAAGAGGGATAAGGTAAAAGCTAAGTCCTAACCAACGTCAGCCTTTCTTTATAGTGTCAAATCCAAAAGAGGTGTACTGGCACTTTGTGGAAACGATTTTCACATTATGCAAAGTGTTTAATACTCTTAGTAGGATTGGTTAAAGCTTTTAGTAGCTTGTTACATTGCTCATAAGGAGTTGGTCCCTCAAAGTTACTAAGAACCAATCTAGATAGTGACTACCCGATCCACCTCCAAACGTTGCAGTAATCATCAGCGCAAGGGGAATTGATTTAAGCCCTCAAAATACTCACCATTGGCTCCCTTGAGAAAAGATAGTATTCCCTCAGCCATAAAATTCTTGTGACCTACTTGAGCTTTCTGAGGGGAGGGTGAGATATCCCTACCTATCGTCTCTCGCAAAAATAAAAATGTCTGACACCTTTATGGAATGACATTTGGTCAACGGAGAATTAAGTTGTGAGCTGAACTACCACAATGAACCTTTGTCTCTAGGGATAAAAAGTGTTTGATATTGTTTGCAATTGTCTTATACCTGCGAAAACATTAGGCTTTTTGTGAGCCTCGAACATACACTATTTGTTGAGTCAGTCCTTTGTTGCCTCTTTGTTTGATGTGTTTTCTCTTCCCAAAGCAAATCCAATCAAAATCAAATCCAAATCTATCAAAATTTGCCTTATAAACATCACTAACACTACTTCAGCGCCTTTGGTAAAATAGTAGTTCGCCTTTGGTATAACAGTAGCTCGTTTTTGGTATAACAGTACCTCACCTCTAGCAAACCTACTTCAGCGCCCTTGGAATAACAGTAGCTCACTTTTGGTCTAATAGTAGCTCGCCTTTGGTATAATAGTACCTCGCCTTTGATAGCTCAGTCCAACGCCTTTGGTAACATAGTAGCTCGCTTTTGGTAACACAATCCCGCACCTTTGGTCAAATAGTATAGTGCCTTTGGTCCAGTAAATTGTTCATCAAAACTCTCATTTCCAAAAAAAACACACAACAAAACCTGAGCAAACATCTCAAACAAAGCATATTGTCTTAGTGTATCCCATGGTAACCACTAGATTCCAGCAAACTATGAAGGCAAAGCAAGTTGCCCCAAGGAAGCGCAAACTGCCTCCTCATACACCTCAACCAAGCATGACTCTGAAGGGTACTCTAAAGACACCAATGGAAAGATCAACCAACTCTCAAAACATGCCATAACATGACCAACCAAACAATTCTCAAGAAGGAAATATCCCTTTGATAGATGTAACTAAATTCACTACCGGCATGCCTCATGATTTTGCTACACCTGGTTATACTGCGGTTCAAGTCCCATCTCAAGAAGAGTGACACTTTGAAATAGGTCAATCCTCTCAAGAACATGGACAAGACCTTGATGAAATCATATAAGATCTTAGAGCCATGGCCACCTTTGACAAAATCTTTAGCGAAAAACAAGATCATTTCTTTCGCTTACTAGCCCAACAAGGAGCCAAATTACCTCAAAATTTTGATCTATCCAATCTCAAGGACACAAACAAAACCTATGACACCATAACTGCGGTCCAAACCATGTCAACTGTGACCACACCCTTACCCGAACAAAGCTCACAAGGGAGAATGATTGCACAATATGAGAATCCTCTTTATCAAAATCCAATCGTAGAAAGACCCATATCACCTCTTATGACTCCTATGGAGATCTACAAACAACAACAAGAGACTCTACATCGTCAAGCAGAACTAGCAAGATAGGTCGCTCTAGCAAAATCAAACACACAACAACCTCCCAAAATGCCCACACCAATCGCAAGTGGAAAATTGGCTACCCCATCACGAGAAGGTTTTCCACCAAATTACAACCCAGGAAACACTTATGTAGCCATGCAACAAGGGTCTCAATAAACACCACCACCAACATCATCAACCCTTCGTATCCTTCAACCAAACAATATCATGCAACCCCAATCATCACAAAATGTCCACACCACTTATGTCCCTCCACCACAACATTCTTCTACACTCAATCTTAGTCAACCCCAACCATCACAAAATACATCTACCTATCTCCCTCTACCACAACAATCATCTACACTAACCTTTTTCAACACATTTCCCAATCAACCTCCACCATCACAAAACACATCGACCTATGTCCCTCCACCACAACGATCTTCCACTCTCAACCTAACCCACACCTATCTTAACCCACAACATTCCCAAAACCAAATTTCCCAAAGCTATGTTCCACCATTGCAACCAAACCCAACAAACTTTATCTTTCCTCCACCAAACTCTTATCAACAACCATCATAAAGCCTACATTCTTACCTAGCACCACCCCCACCTCCCCAAAATCACAGCACCCAATTCTAACCCAATATAAGCCCAACATACAACACATACGACCCCAACCAATCATACGACCCTTATAACACCAACGCCCATGGCTTCCACTACAATCTTCCATATGGGCAACAACAACCACTTTAAGGACAACAGGAGATGTTTCCAACCCCTCCCACAACTATGGAGCTAAAACTTGCGGAAGTTCAACAACTATATGATCTTACATTTGGCCACACCAAGAAAACCTTCTCTTTGGAAGAAGTTTGTCCTTATCCATTTGATCGGTTATTACCCATGATCCCTTTTCCTCACAATTTCACTATTCCTAAATTTGATAAATACAAAGGAAAAGGAGACCCAAAAGACCATCTTAGAGAATTCTATCTCGCTTTCTTTGAGGTCTCACATAATGACACATATCTTATGCGCCTCTTTCCTCGCAGTCTTGGAGGTCAAGCTATAGAATGGTTCTCACACCTACCCATAGGTATTAAATCTTTTAATGAGCTTGCAGAGAAATTTGCCACCCATTTCTCTTACAACATAGAACATGAGATCTCTATGACTGACCTATGCAACAATAAATAGAAAAATAGAGAAACTTTCATTTCCTTCCTCCAAAGATGGAGACAAATGGCTAGCAAATTCCCATTCAAGATACCTGAAAAGCAGCTTGTTAACATATTTGTATAGAACCTTAACCAAGAATTGGGTTTTCATTTGCAAATTCTTAGTGCTACAACCTTTGACAAAATTACCTACAAGGGAATCAACATTGAAAAGGCCCTCATAGCTAAAGGTGTGGTCAAAATCTTCAAAGAAACTAAAGACAATGCTCCTCAACAACAAACAAATGATAAACCCAAGTTTTGGAACAAAACTAAAAATGTGGTCAATGATGGTGTGGTCGATTCTAAACATGTCCAAACATTGCAACAACCCCTTCAGCTTTCCAAACCAAGTCAACCTCCGCCTCAACAAAACTAATAACAACAAAGACAACCATACCAAAACCAACGACAACAAGAGCGACATCAACAAGATTACCCTCCGCCACGTCAATTCACTCCCTTGGGAGAGCCCATAGAGTATGTTCTATAGAAACTTTTACACAATGGACTCGTCACCTTACCAGATGCTCCCCCATATGGTAAATCTGTTTACAAATCCTCACGATACAGAGAAAATGAATATTGTGAATTCCATAGGAGCAAAGGACACAAAACCACATCATGCATGAAACTCAAGCACATAATTCAAAACCTTATCAACGAAAACAAAATCACTTTTAAGGATGAACAACCAACTCAAAACACTAATAAAGACCTCAACATGTACAAGGAGCCATTCCCTAACCATGGTCAAGGTCAAAATCCTGATAAAGGTAAAGGTGTTCACAAAGCTTCAACTTCCTATGACTCTATTGTGGGTCATTTTGGAGAAAGTGGTGTATCTACCCTCACAATCAAAGGCAAATCTACAGATTGTGCAGTTTCAACTCATCGTGGTCATGTCACCATTTGTGGTCCTACACCAAGTCTCCCAACTCAATCAGATTACAATCTTGTCGAACATCTAGGGAAAAGCCCTGCATAGATCTCTATCTTGGACCTTCTACGGTCATCACCCGCACATAAAGCTGTGCTTGAAAAAGCCCTACAGGAGTCTTCGATTCCTAACAACATAGCGGTCACTGATTTCCAAGCTATAATAGGTAACATTGCCTCACCCTACAATGTGCTCTTCTCTGAAAAGGACCTCCCATCCCACGATCCATGTCACAATGATGCCCTTCACATTGAGGTTCTCATCCATAAACGCAAGATCAAACGCATACTTATAGATGGTGGTGCTGGGCTCAATATTTGTTCTCTAAAGTTACTTAAACAATTGGGATACTTTGAGGATCAAGTCAACATTGATCAAAGTATTACAATCAAGGGGTATGACGATGCTGAATGACATTTAGGTGTTATCCACTTGCCTATACAAGTAGGCTAGGTCATGCTTGAAACTAGGTGCCAAGTCCTTGACATTGAGCTAACTTACAACATTATCCTAGGACGCCCATGGATCCATGCCATGAAAGTTGTTCCCTCAATGTACCATCAGTCTCTCAAGTTCCCATTCAATGGTACGGAGATCACTATCCCAGACGACCCTAATCCTTTTGAATTATGTCGCGTCTTGAAAGGCAGTTATAAGAATTGCAACCAAGTGCCCAATAATGACAAATCCCATAAATCCCCATTGTATGTCAACCCTGAAAATCTGACAAAAGCGTCTGCAACTGAACCCAATCCTCATCCTATTCTTGAAATCAAAGCTCACATTCGTGATATTGGCTTTGAAGAATATGATATCTCAAAATCTTGTTGTGTAGGGCGGATGCCCCTATCCCCTAAATCCTATGGCCAACCGCCCATAGCCAAAGCAACTAAGAAAGTAGCTATTCCTCCCCCAGCATCTCTAACCCAATTTCAAGAAGGAAAATTATTGGTAGAGGAAACTATTGAAGACATCTCTTCTTGGCTCTATAAGGAGAAAGAACCAGTCACAATACCAGTCAAACAATATGGCAATGGCTTAAGGATAGTCAAAAACATGGGCTATAAAGGCAAAGGTGGCCTTGGAAAACAGAATCAAGGAACAATGGAACCCATTATTGTGATGAAGAAACTAGACAAGAAGGGGTTAGGATTTGGTAGGAAGGTACCACGTGCCTTGGACATCGAGGGTATTCTAGATAAGGTGGCAAAAACTTTTCCCACCAATTTGACATCTAAAGAGGATATCATCTATGACTCTTCCCTCCACATGACTGACCTATTTACTGAATCCTTTGTATTCATGCTATCATATGTATCCTTAACATCCACCACCCACACCCAAAAAGTAACACTTGTCTACCCTGAACTTATCGACTGGGACTAATAAGGGTCCCCTGCTCTAGATGTATTTTAGAATGACAAAGCTATTGCTGAGTTCATGGGACTCTAGGATAGTATCCCTCTTGGTGATCACAAAGCTAGTTTTGTAATGGAATTAGAGCCAACAACTTATTTTGGTGAGAATGCCAAATCCTCCAGTCGCAAAAGTAAAAATAAAGAAAGATCTCTAGGTGAAAACCACATTGTGGCACCTCCTGATCACAAAACAGTAAAAACAAAGGACGTATCCAAAGGTGAAAACCCAATTGTGGCACCTGAGGATGGAGGATTTGACCTTCTCCTACCATCTAAGTATCAAGAGAAATCCGCTCTCCTAGTAGAAGATTCTACAGAGATCAACCTTGGCACTGAGCAAAATCTAAAGACAACATTCCTTGCAGCATCACTATTAGAACAAGAGCACAAAAATCTTACCAACTTCTTCTTATAGCAAACCATCAACTTTGCATGGACCTATGCTGATATGCCAGGTTAGACCCTAAGCTGGTGGTTCACTATCTCACAGTTGATCCAATAGTTAAACCAGTCAAGCAAAAGCTAAGGAAGATGCATCCACAGATATCTCTCTTGGTAAAAGTAGAAATACAGAAGTTGTTAGATGTGAAGTTCATCAGGCCTATTGATTATCCAGAATGGGTCTCAAACATTATACCTGTGGCCAAACCTAATGGGGGCATCCTCATGTGTAATTATTTCAGAGATCTTAACAAAGCATGTCCCAAAGATGACTTTCCATTACCAAACATTGATCTCATAGTAGACTTGACCGCGGGTCATGAAATGCTTTCTCTCATGGATGGATTCTCTAGTTACAATCAGATAATGATAGCAGAAGAAGATCAACATAAAACAACTTTCACTTGTCCTTGGGGTACCTATTATTTTTGCGTCATGCCATTTGGTATTAAAAATGCAGGGGCAACCTATCAAAAAGCAATGACAGTGATATTTCACGATCTCTTTCATCACATCATGGAAGACTGTGTTGATGATATACTAGCAAAGTCTTCTAGGGTAGATCACATACAGGTTCTAGGACAGATCTTTGACAGGCTCGAAAAATACAAAGTGAGACTCAATCCAAAGAAGTGTGTCTTCGGGGTAACATCAGGAAAACTATTGGGATACATTGTATCTCATAGAGGCATTGAAGTAGATCCAACAAAAGTCAAGGCTATAGTGGAGATGCCTCCACCAAAGAATCTAAAAGCATTAAGGAGCCTACAAGGAAGGTTACAGTCTATTAGGCATTTCATCTCACAGCTAGCAGATAAATGCCAACCATTTCAACACTTGCTTCGAAAGGATGTCTCATTTCAATGGGACGATAAGTGTTGAACAACATTTGATCAGCTCAAAGAATATCTAGCTACACCTCCTATCTTGGTACCACCAGTTGCCGGTAGGCCTTTGATCTTGTACATCTCAACTACAACTGCAGCCAATAGCTAGGGGCTCTTCTAGCATAGCATGACGAGTCAGGAAAAGAGCATGCAATCTATTATAACAGTTGAACCTTGGTGGGTTATGAACTCAATTACTCTCCTATGGAAAGAGCTTGTTTAGCAGTAGTGTTCGCTTCCCAAAAGTTGCTGCATTACATGCTAAACCAACATACAAATCTTATAGCCAAAATTGATTAGTTGAAGTATCTACTAGCAAAAGCAACTCTTACAGGTAAACTAGCTAAATAGGTCATGATCCTTAGTGAGTTTGACATTGAGTATGTGGATTGTAAAGCAATCAAGGGACAAGCCCTAGCAGATAAACTAGCAGAAGCACCCATGACAGATATACATCCTATGGTATCTGACTTTCCCGATGAGAATCTCTTCACTCTTTCTACCTCAATAATGTGGAAATTGTACTTTGATGGTTCCTACACATAGCATGGATCAGGGGCCGACATCTTATTCATCACACCTCAAAATGACTATATTCCAAAGTCATATTGGCTTGCATTTCCTTGCACCAACAACATAGCCAGGTATGAAGCACTCCTCATAGGTCTTAATACAACAGTTCAATGGGACATCATAGAACTATAGGTATATGGAGACTCGCAACTAGTCATTCGACAAGTTGTAGATGAGTACCAAACAAAAGATGAAAAGTTGGTAACCTACAAGCAACTAGTGGATGCCTACAAACCACACTTTTCTAGCATCACATTTGAGCAAATTCCAAGAGACCGTAATAAGGCTGCAAATTCTATGGCTTATGTGGGGTCACTTATAGACATGCCCGCAAACACACACAAATGTGAATTCTTGATTGAGCAATTGTTGATACCAGTCATCGATGTTCCAATTACTAAAATCATCTGTGAACTTGTTGGTCCCAATTCCCCATGGTACGAAGATATCTATGAATACCTTAAACATGGTACCTTTGCTTTGAACTATCATCAACCCAACGCAAAACCTTTATCTGTCGATCCTCCTGTTACACCATTTTGGGTGATACACTTTATCGCCGGAGTCTCGATGGTATCCTCTTACGATGTCTTAACACGGAAGAAGTCGAAGCTACCTTACGAGACATACACAAAGGTGTCTATGGTGCACATTCTACCGGTCCTAATCTTGCTAAGAAGATACTCCGCATAGGGTATTACTGGCCTACAATAGAGCAAGATACTTTACAGTTTGCTAAGAAGTGTCTACAATGCCATCAACATGGAGATTTGATTCATGCACCAGCTCATGAATTACACCCTGTGACAACTCCATGGCCTTTTTCACAATAGGGTCTCGACCTTGTAGGACAAATCCACCCATCCTCATCCAATGGCCACAAATTCATCATTACCGCCACTAAGTACTTCACGAAGTGGGTCAAAGCCATTCCCATGACCTATATCACCGGTAAGCAAATAGCCAAGTTTATCCTTAACTACCTCATTTTTTGGTATGGTATCCCCCAAGCCATTGTCACTGATAATGGGAGACCATTCAAGAATCAAGATGTCCGTGCCTTATGCACACAATACAATATCCAACATCACTTTTCCACTCCCTACTATCCACAGAGCAATGGCCAAGCTGAGGCTTCTAACAAAACCATTCTCAAAATCCTCAAGAAAATGGTTAATGAAGCCGGTCGTGATTGGCACTTGCAACTCAATCCTACCCTATGGGCCTACTACAATAGTATCTGAACACCAACTGGTGCCACACCCTATGTCTTGGTCTATGGCTCTGAAGCCATCCTACCTATAGAGGTCGAGATCCCATCCCTCAGAGTATCCATGCAGAACTTGATTGATGGAGAGGAGTATCGCACTTCCAGATTAGCTGAGCTAGAATTACTAGATGAGAGGCACCTTGCCATGCTTAATCATCTCCATGTCTATCAAAACCACCTCCAATGTAATTACAACAAAAAAATCAAAGAAAGATGGTTTCAAGTTGGCGATCTTGTCTTAAAATAAAATCAGAGAAATCAAGCAGATCGAGAAAAGAAGGGCAAGTTCGAGCCTAATTGGTTAGGACACTTTATTGTCACAACAGCATATGGATCAGGAGCTTATACTTTAGCTACAACTGATGACATTCCTCTAAATGACCCACTCAATAGTGTTCATCTTAAGAAGTTTTATGCCTGATCCTCAGAGTATTAAAAAAATAAAAAAATAAATAATCCATCCTCTGGTGAAAACCTGATAAACAGGCTCCTTAAATAAGTACCATAGTGAAAACTTGGCAAATAGGCGCTATGTGTAGAGTCAGCATCCATCATCTATCGAGTCTTGTTCATTCCATGTCTATTTCACAACATACTTCATCCATCCATCTATAATAAAAACCATTGACCTTGTTTGCATTTCCATCTCCCTATCTAGAATAGCTTGGAAATTTGTCAATGTTCAGCGTTGTCATCCCACGTCTTGATCTATGTCAACAATTATCACTATCTTGTCCTAGGTCAAATTTTCTATGTCTTCTCCATCAGTCACCCATGCAAATACCTCTACCAGAATCGGGGCAACTCTTTCCTTAACCTAGGTCTCAGAATGGATCCTTGTTCATGGTTCATAGCAAAACAAACACTTCACAACAACACAAACACTTCAATCATTCTCCTTTCAAATAGATAACACCCTTTAATAGACACATCATTCCTACAATAAGCCTATTATCTTCCCAACACTTTTCCTACATCATCACACAAACTAGAACTACATATCATCTCATCTCAATCTTAAGGTACCTTGATCCCATGGATATGGGTATGTAGGCAGTTTGGAATACGAAGGAAGTATCCAATACTTAGGTACATGAGATATCATCATTTCATCTACCCAAGATCAAACACCTTGACCCATCTCATCACTCTATCCAGAACTACATATTATCATTTTTCATCTTTCCTCGTAATGTGCCTTGATCCTGTGGATACAGGGTATGTAGGCAGTTTGGAATACGAAGGAAATATCCAGTACTCAGGCACATACGATTTATCATTCTTCACCCATTTCAATCCATTGATATGACATCTTTCTAGTCTTCCGTTTATCACAATCCATTCACCTCGACTTGACTAACTCAAGCAACAAAACAACAAACAAATGCATCCTTTCAAAGCAAAAGTCCTTAACAAACTTGAAGCAAAGATACCTACGTACAGAGTCATATGCTATCCTACATATCGATTGCCAACATCAGCTAAATCAATCTCAAACCGCGCAACAGATCAACAAACTTGTCTTATACAGAGTGTTCCATGATTGAGACCAACGCACGCGTCTTGTACAACATGTGGCATCTCCTAAAACCAGGTATTATCTTTTCAATAGATAACACCCTTTAACGGACACATCGCTCCTATGATAAGGTTGTTATCTTTCCTATCCAATCTATCCTAAGCAACCTCTTTGGCAAGAGAATATGTTGGTTGTATGTTTACTTTGTAAGTAAGTCAATTTGCTTTATGGTTTATCTTTTGTTCCTTTCCCATTACCTATTCAAGACTACCTTGATTTATCTATATCTTGGTATGTTGCGATGCAATACGGATTGGGGGCATAGTCATTGCTTTTGTGCTGTGTTTGAGGAATGATCTTTAGCATCTTTCTTAGCAGCATATTTATCTTGTGTGTGTTATGACCTAGCATCTTACATATTAATATTCTTCTTGTATTTACTTGTATTGAAGTTTATTTTATGTTCAAGACTATGGCTCATTCACATGTTCAACAAGGTCATATTATGTCTAAGGGATCTAAGTTCAAACCGCTTGCTTGCAGAGTCAACATCCACGCACTCGGATATCATAGCACCTTGGTCATTTATACCTTGGTGGCAAACTATCCATGTGCTATATCAAAAATAAGGATTGCTCTTTATAAACATTTGTGAAACCAATGCAACAAGCTCATTCATTTACCCATCCATTCATCCATGGCCTTATATAGTTTTCAAGCAAAGATCGATCAATAGTCTTTCTCTCATGTTTTCTTCTATCTCCTTTCTTCTATCCAACCTAGTCTATCTCAAATGCAATCTTCTAGTCGAGTGTCAACCCAGTCCTTCTACCACTACCCTATCTTTCCTCTCGAGGGGGCATCTTATGCCAGCTACACAAGGGCAGCTAGCTACACTGGGGCATCCAAATTGTATCATGTCTTCAACAATCATTTTCTTTGAAACAACGCTATAAACTGCATTGCATCAAAGAGGGGCAAAATGTAGACACCCTAAAATGACCATGTCTTCAAATCACTTGCATTTCGTCTAATTTGTCGCATCACCTGCATTTCAACATTAATTGAATAATCTAATTATTTAATTAATTTCATCAAATTCTTCCAAAACTCCAAAATTCAACATTAATTGAATAAATTGTATTTATTTAATTAATTTCAGCAAAATCAACCTTATTCTTCCAAAATTTAAATAATTTTAATTATTTAATTAAATCATTTTTTCTTTTACAAATTTCAAGTCTACATTAATTAAATAAATCCCATTATTTAATTAATTCATCACAAATCCTCTCTTATCTACAATTAAATAATTTTTATTATTTAATTAAATCAATTGTTCTTCCAAATTTAAATAAATCATGCAAATTTATTTAAATTATCTCAATCCTCTAAAAACAAATAAAATCAAGTATTTTATTTATAATCTTCAAATCTATCTTTATCAAAAAACAATTATCTTAATAATAATACCTTTTTGGAGTGACACATGTGTGCACATTCAACATGAGTTATTTGATTTATATCAACCATTCATTCTATGGATTTATTTTATCCATTGATCGATCATGTAAACCTATATAAACCCCCCTCATCTCCTTCACAAATCCTCTTCGATCACTTATTCTCAGGCATCCTTTACATCGCTTTGAGCATACATCGCATCATTGAGCACCTTACGATCTTTTGACATCGATTTTTTGAGCACTTTGAGCACTTACATTCACTTGTTGCAAATATGGTTTTTCAACATTATTGAGCAATCCACATTCGACAAAGAGAACTATACAATCTAGGTGAGAGCTTTCTTGTTTTATTTGATTTATTCATTGGTATTGGCTTTTTACTTAGATTGATCTCTTTATGTTATGGGTAATTGAGTTGTCATTAGCATTGTTTTGATTTTATCATTCAACCTTTCGATTTTCCTCATACACATTATCTACATGGGTTTTTGTGGGATCGTGTTTTGCTTACTTGATCACTATGAATTAAGGTTGAATTCCTTGTTGACATCATTTGTTAATCCAAAAGTGACAATGACACTTAATTCACATATTTGCTCAATAATGACAAAATGAGACAAATTAACTAATGAGATATGCTTATTTATGTGTATATATTAATGGATTGACCAAGACTCTTATTTTCATCTAAAAAATATAATTTTAAAATAGAAATAAATGTAAGCTCAAGATTTTATTTGGTTCCCATCAGGGCCTAAATTTGATGGTTGACCATGCTTGTCAAGCAATTTTTTTATAACGGTTATCTATTCAAAGGTGCCCTTAAAATACTATGACATACTTTAGTATAAGTAAAATTATATATAAGCCAAATATATATATTATCACAATTCTATATAAATTTGACAGTCTATCCAAAATCTCTCCTTTCATATGATAAAATCTTTTTAAAAATTTGATTGTATTTTATGGCAAAAAATCTCTAAATACAACTATACGGCCATCAAATTTAGGCCCTGGTCCCCATCACAAACTTAAGTTGAGAGGCATTCTACAATCATAGTGGGGTGGAGATGAGTGCACTCATTTTCTATGTAAATATATAGCCAAAAAAATAAATAAAATAAAATAAAAATAAAAAATTGGAATAATAAAAGATAAAAACCAAAAAAGAAATTGGAATGTTGAAATGAAAGAAAAAAGGTGGAGAAAATTAAAAAAACTATGGAACCAAAAAAGAAATTGCAAAAAATAAAAAAGGTTGAAGGAAAAAAATGTAGAAAAAATCACAAAAACCATGGAAACACAAAAAATAGCGAAAATAAATATAAAAACAAAAAAAGCAATTGGAAATGATTAAACAAAAAATGTGGAGAAAATCACAAAAGCTATGGAAAACACAAAAAGCACTGACAAAAACCTCCAAAGATATCCCTCGGCATACTATAGATATATATTTTTAAATATAAATATACTAGTTGTATATCAAAAAGATTAGTACTCATTCTATTTGTTTGACTTTGTCGAAAGATTGTGAGCATGGCTTAAATTTGATAGTTGTATTTAGGCATTTTTGTTGTAAACTACAATCAAAATTTTAAAAAGACCGTATCAAATGAAAGGAGAGATTTTGGACAAACTGTCAAAATTTATATAAGATTATGTTGATATATATATTTGGTTTTTATATAATCTACTTAGTATAAGGTATGTCATAATATTTTAAAGGCAACATTGAATAGATAACTGTCATAAAAAAATTGTTTGACAAGGAAGGTCGATTGTCAAATTTGAGCTCTGATTGTGAGAATAGCTATGTGATAAACACAATATTTATGGCCTAATAGATCATTTATTTGGGCTAATAAAATATCTATTTTAGCATAACTTTGTATACATTATTCATTAAATATTAGAACTGTGTGATTGGAATTGGAGATCAAGTACTTTGGATTGTTAAGTATGAGTTCTTATTAAGAGGGCAAGATTGAAAAATTCTAATGAGTTATTACTTGGCCACGGGCTAGACCAATTGAATCGTTGATGTTTAAAGAAAAGGAAGAATTTGCTACTAAAGCACACCATTATTTATTTGAGCAATGAAATAATGGATACAACTATTGGCAAAATAATAGAATTTTGTTTCTTGTACAGATCTTGAAAGGGCAAAAGCTTTCTTATTTGTTAAAATTACACTTCAAGAAGGCCATGAACTTTTGTTAGAGCTCAAGTCTAGCCTACAAAGCTTCCAAATCTTGGTGAAGATGTTAGTAGGTAGTAAGTAGCTATGTGAAGATTTGTCACTTTTATAGGAGTTTATATTTCATGAGTTGGTAAAATTTTGTGAGTTGGCAAAATCAAATCAGATATGCTAGTTGTTGTGAATCTGATCAAAGACTTTATTTTATCCCATTTTAGAATTGGACCATCAAAAGAACAATCACCCCCAAATGATGCAGACCTAATTTGACTTGGTTTGTCATATCACATCATGCTATATATTCTTGTCACTCTCATTAGTTATAAGCAATCTTTACCATATAAGAAAAAGAACCACTAGACTGGCAGGGAACAATGTATTTTTTATAGCTAGTAAAATGTTTTATTTTTTATTAAAGATAGTAAAATGTTTTTATTTTATCGAAGCTAGTAAACATCTCATTAGTAAAAATTAGTTGGAGTCTTTTAACTAAGAGGCTATGTTTTCACAAAATTTGTGTCATTCAAATTCAAGAGGGAGGAGCAATTTTAAAAGGAACCAAATAATCTCTATATCACTATATATAATGAGATATAAAGTACCTTTTTCATAAAATTTATGTAAGTTCAAATGTTTCTAAATAGAGAACACAAAAAATAATAACATAAAGGCAATATCAATAATGACAAAGAGTGTTTGTTGAGGGCAAGGAATGAGCACTGCCCATCCCAACACCTCTAATAGAGGCAAATCCATCCACACTAACCTTTGAGGAATTGCACAACTCACAAAATTTATCCATGCCCCCATTGCTTCTACTTCAATATCAATTCAAACAAGTTTTGTAAGCTAACTAAGGTGGAAAGTCCATCACATAAAGGAATGCACCATGGATCTTCCTTGCCATGATTTTTGACTAATTCAAAATATAATAAAAAGTAAATAACCTAAGCAAAATGAACATAGCAAATGGATTTACTTGCCACAAGATATTAATGTAACGAAACCTTTTCACTAGTAATTTACACATTAGTCTTGATGAGAGTAATGTCTAAATTAGTAGTATTTTGTGCCCCTAGTAAAATGTTGATAGTTTGCCCCTATAGATCTTTGTGCCAAAGTAGAAAACAACAAGATAGTTGCCATCATAGTAATACATGTTAATCTTTTTGTTTTGATTCCTTACCCTCACTTCCACTAGAAACTACAACGAAATGGTGGCATCTATGTGGATGATGAAGCTAGTGATCTAAATGTTGTCGACTGAGTAAGTAGTTATGTGAAGATTTTCTCCTTTTATAGGGGTTTGTATTTCGTGAGCTAGCAAAAGTGTGGGAGCTAGCAAAATCAAATTAGATATGCCAGCTACTATTATGAATAATATCAAATATTTATTTTATCCTATTTTATAATTGGATTATTGAAAGAACAATCATTAGATCTTTTTCATGTCACAATTATGAATTTGTTACAAAATGATAAGGTTCTAGGTCACAATCATGTCTTCATTGCAAATTCGATGGTCTAGATTTCTTTTATGGTCACCATTTTAATCTCCACCACCAATCTATGCATTTCATCTAGTGCTCCTCACTAAGAGAATGCCTATCGGCATAATTATATGATTGTTTTTTCTTCTATTTATGAGTAGGTCCTGTACACTCAAAAACATGATTTGGTGCCCTGGGGTGGTCGAGTAAGCTTTGGCATGCACACAGACCCTCTACCTTTGCCCTGGGATGAACCTCCATGCCACTCTTGCTCTCATGGAAGTAGCTAATTGAGAGGAGGTGAGACACGAGGGCAGTCTAGCTCGTTTGAGAGCTGGACTTTGCGGAGAGTGGTCGGTCAGTCCTAGGGCCTTTGTTGTGCATTTGTTTGGATTTGGTGTTCTATGATTGTTGTTTTAAAAATAACTATATGACCCGAAGGGTCACTAGTCACCATTCTTCTATTTGGGTTTCTAAGGTTCCAACGTTGTGTGGATTGACTATTATTTTCGTTGATGTTCCTTTCAAGTTGATGTTGTTGTTCAAATTATTGGATGTAAGCTTGTATTTGAATTTCTCTTAACCTTTCTTGTTGTTGAATTATCTGTTGATCTTGTTGTTATCTAGGGTGGATCTCCTCTATCTCATCGAGGATTTCCCTCACCCACTCACCTCTAAGTCCAGGGCACATTTGTGAGCCTAAACAAGAGAGAGATTGTTAAAGCTAACCTTGACTTGACCTAGGGTTTCGACTTAGGGTTTGTGTGACCTAAGGTTTGACTTTGTTTGACCTTGTGTTGACCTTGTGATGAAATCAAGGGTTTGAAAGCTCTCTATGATGCTAATATATTTGTTCTTTTCAATTTTTGTATGCATGCAAGCCTATATGAGTGCAAAACAGTTTTTTGTGCTTTTTTCTATTTATAGAAATGAAAGTGCTTTTTTCTATTCTAGGAATTAGAAAATGTATGCAAACTAGTATGAGATTACCTAATGCAATTGAATCTATGTTTTTGGTTTGATTTTCTGAATATGTGGAACAATTACTCTAGGAAAGGAAAATTGCTTTTAAATGAATCTATTCTATGAACTTTTGAAAGCAAACTACTTTAACAATGCAAATCTACTTAGCCTATCAAGGAAAAAGCAACATGCATTTACTATTCCCAAGAGCAAAGTTTGATTATCTAATTACTATGAAATAAAAGCATGAAGGAACCTGGAATAAAGAGACACGTGAGCCTCCACTACACTCATAAATCCTTGTATGGCCCAAAATCTTATCCTCTTGTAGCAGTGGGGTGTTCCTCTTAGCAACAATAAGAAAAGGGATGCAAAAGAAGCTTTCGAAGTTTGAAAGAGATCTCAATGAGAACTTGATTAGCACTATGGCTTGTGATGTGAGCAATGTATCATCACAAAATGATCTTTTAGCAAAGCTAGATGAGACAACAATAAAAATCAAAAGGCTCGGATGTCTTGTGTGAGCATATGGATGCTTGATTGGAGAGCAATAACCTACAAGAACTATGTGCACAAATGAAATTGCCTCCCTTTGTGCTTAAGGGAGGGGGGTATTTATAGGTTTGAAGAAGGGATGAGAGGTTGAGAGGAAGAAGAGTTAACTCCCTTTGATTGAAGAGTTAACTTAAAAGACACAAGAGTGATTTGGGCTGAAATTGGAGTGATCTAACCAATTATAAGTTATCACTCAAGAAGAAATGGAGTTAGAGAATGCATGGGTTGATAACTAAAGATAAAAATAAGTTAAATATGCATGGGTGGATGCATGAAATAGTTAACTCTATCTTTGGGACAAAATTCCATGCAAACAAGAAGAAAAATGAGTGAAAATAGAGCTATTTTTGGTTAAAAACTCGAGTTAATTCACAGCTGGGAAAGACGACAAGGTCGCCACCTGGTCACCCCTTTCACTTGTCAAGGTCACCCAGGGTGACCCATGGGCAACCCTCAGAGGAGGGGTCCTGGGTGAAAGCTCAAGATGGGAGATAAAAGAGGAGGAGAAAAGGAGGGGATCTACCTCTAGAAATAGGTCAAACAGGGGTCAAAAACTAAATCTCCACTTGAAAATGTAGGATCTCCTGGGGGAGATCTGAAAATAATAGGGGGAGATTTGTACTGGTTGACTGAAACTAAAAATTGAAAGTTGGAGATGGCTTGGTAGAGGGCTCCTAGGGGTGGGAATGGATGAAAAACACTAGGGAAAAATGAAAACACAACAAATGGATGAATGTAGGCCTTAGGGACGAAGTTGCAAGCACAAAAAATGCAAATCAACCAGTGTTGAAAGTGAAGAAAGGGATAAAATGACAAAGGGGAAACAACACAAGGAAGAAGAAACCACATGCTACCAAGAGAATCACAAGGATTGTGAGTCATCATCGGGGTACTCGTGGAGGTTGTGCATGATTTTGGTGCTTACAGGTCCCTCCACCTTTAAAGAGTGCTCACATTGTCAACAAAATTTAGCCACTAAGTTTTAAGTTTTTTTTTAAATTTTATTTTAAACTCAGGTTATTTTTGCAATCTAATGATATTGAGAGTATTAATCTAAGTTGATACCTCTTCATTGGTATTAGGAGTACAAGTCTAAGTTGATATCTTCAACTGAGAGCTAAGAACTAAGGTGCATGCATTTCGCTTAGGTTGCCTAGGGTACAACTCATCCTTATCCATTGCATTGCACCTATAGGAGATATAAACCTTGGTGAATGGTGAAATCAAATAACATGCCATCATTCTCACCAATTGTGCTCAACCAATTGAGCTACAACCCTTTGATAGCCACTAAGCTTTAAAAGAAAGGTTGTTTTTACAATAAATATTATTATTTTATAATATTAAATATTAAAATTTAAGCTAAAAGTGTGACGATTCAAAGTAGAATTAATGTTGTTAATTGAGAAACAACCATGTATATATTAAATTCAATAACTTCATAATAATAATATTGAACAAGCAACATGTAACATCCACGTTCTAAAAACATAGTAAAACCCTTAAATTTACCATAAAGTAACTCAACAAAGTAAAAATGAGATAGAGAAAATTTTTCTTTTTATTCAACAAATAATCAAGTAACTATATTTACAAGATTTCTTTTACAATATATCACAAACCATAATGTCTTTCTCATTTATAATGTTTTACAATTGTAAATCAATTACATATACAAATTTTGGAATAATTGTTTTTGATAATATAAGGCGGCTAACAAGGGGCCGAACCCTTACAAAAAACAGAGAGGCCCGAAGGCAGCAAGCATCAACAGTGCCTTACCCAAACAACCATAGAGGCCCGAAGGCAGCAAGTATCAACAGTGCCTTAATCCCGAAACAGCATATACAAACATAACAAAATACCAGCAAAACCAGCAAAACTAGCTGCTAAGATGAAGGTCAAAACACTAAGAAACAGAGTATCAACAGTAAAACAACAAAGACTAAGGAGACAACAACTCTCCTTTCTAGACCATAGATTTAATAATCTCATCCAATTTTGTAGCCAGATCATCACTGTCAGTATTAGCAGTAACCCCCAGATTCTTCAGCACAGAGAGGTTGAGGAGTATAGAGGTCCTAAGCACAATGGAGAAATTCTGCTCCAGCGTCGCAATGCGATCGCGCAGACCTGCAAGATCAGCCCCCATACCAGCATCAGTCTCCATAGCATCCTCAGCCTCTTCCACAAACATAGCATCCGCAGTGTCAGCATTGCCAGTAGAGTCAACAGCATCCTCCGTGGTAGCCCCTGTATCATGCGTCTCCTGCTTGTCATCATCATCACCAGAAATGTCCTAAACCTCCACATCCCTATCGTCCTCTCCTCGGGTGGATTCATCCGAGCCGCTCTCAGAATAGTCAATGAGCTTAGCTGAAGGAGTCGGTTTGCCTGCAATACGCCCCGACCGCCGAACACCAGAGGAAAGCCCCTCCCTACAAATCTTCACCGAAGAATCCTTTCTCTGTCCCACCGGGGTCCTACTAAGGGTTTTGGGGGTCCCAACCACTGCCTTCCCAGTGCTCAAATCACTAGCAACCTTTCGCTTTTTACCCTTCTTAGAGGCAGTAGGGCCCGGGGTATCAACAGGATTTTTCGCAGGAGTGCAAGAGGGGACTTCAACAGTTTTGATAGAAACAGGGGAGGGCCCGGGTTCAGCAACATCAGGAATATTCTTAGGGTTTGAGGAGGGCTCCCCATCCCCACTATTAGTGGGAAGGGTTTTGGAGGGTTCGAGGGCAAGATGATGATTATACAAATAGAGAATGAGGCCCTGGTGAAGAGGGATAGGCTTCATAGTAGTGTTTTTAGCCAATTTCGCCCGAACCCTAAGGACGGAATGTTCCAGGGAGGAAAGCAAATAAAACAGAAAACTAATTTTAGCATTGCGGCGGAAATAATTTAACAGGGGGAGATGGTAGTTATAAAACCTGGTAAAATGCCCCTCAAGGGTGAAATACTTCATGAGGATGAAACACATAGCGTCCCACGGCTCCGGCAACTTGGCTCTGTCAAAATCGCCCTGGTAAGGGACTAATTCTTCTCCAACCCCAAGGAAAAGCTGCTGACTGGAGAGGTCCGCAATTTTAGTTTTCCGTTGCAGCTTCAAGCCCTGAGTAGGCATACCAGTGGCCAAGGCGATCACGCGTTCAGAAACTTCAAAACAGATTCCACCCACCGAAACCCATCTGTTCTGCCAAGACCGCGCAAATTGTTCAGACAGAGCTTCATTGTACCCATTAAGCCTCTCCAGATAGGGGCTAATCCTGCCCTCTTTGCAGTAATGCCAAGCTACTGGATTGTCTTTGAATTCACAGCACGAGACGGGCTCAGTTCGAATTCTGTCTCCTCCCATGGCGGAATTACAACGCATGCCACAGAAACCCTCAGTCTCCTCAGTCGTCTTAACAGGAGAGTTACTAACATTAACAAGGCTAATAATAACATCGCACACAAACTCATAATAATGGGAAGCCTTACAAACCCCAATCTCATGCTTAACCATAATTACCCAGCACAGGCCATGATGATCCAGCCATCCGCTTGCCTTATGAGAAAAATGAGCAGATTTGACAGTAAAGAAAGTACGAGAGGACTCGTACTTCAAAAGACACGTCAGCCCCCTCCCAAGGAGCAGACAGTATGAGCTGGCTTTCGGACACATCTGACTTATCCAGACCCGGCCACGTCTTTAAGAATAAGATTCTTAAGATGTGAAGGAATATGCTCAAATTGGCGCCAAACCCTCCAATTTGAATATCGTGCCCAAGTTCAGCACAGGCGTCTGCAACTCCGTTACCTCACGGTAAATATGTGAGATCTGCACATTAGTACTCCTCTGCAAGAGAAATTGAATATCCCTAATAATGTCTTTCAACTGAATGCCAACATTCGACACTTTAGTAACGGCATCAATAACCATTTTAGAATCTCCCTGAATCTCCAAATTCCTAATACCAAGTGAAATGGCCAATTTAAGCCCCCAAAGAAGAGCCATCGCTTCCGCATAGTTATTGCTGTGACAGCCCAGACCTCCAGCATAAACAACAAACATCCTCCCTTTATCATCTCTAATGATCCCGCCCTCGCTAGCAGTACCATCAAGCTTAGAAGCCCCATCAAAATTGAGCCTCATGCAGTTAGAAATCAGAGGCTTCCATCTAGTGTTAAGTCTCTATAATAATTTAGTATTGTTATAAGCAGGAATATGAGTGAGAATCCTCCAATTTACAGCAATTTGTTCTTCCTCCTGGGTCAGAGGTTTCACAGCAGGGTAGATATGGGCTGTAGAGACACTCTCCAAAAGAGTCTTCATGAAAGTATGAGAGACCTGAGAGGCATCTCTGGCAGTATCCCTAAAAATCTGATGGTTGCGCTCTTTCCACAAAGTCCAGCTCAGGCATGGCAGAGTTTGGTTCCATAACTCAACAAGCCAGGGATGGGAGAAGGGAGGATACCAATTGTTAATAACTTCCTGAATGTCTGAATTGCAAGCCCACTGAATACCAAAATTACTGAGGATGAGGCTCCAAATGTCCCTAGCAAATTCACAGTGGAAGAATAAATGAGAAACCGTTTCCTCCTTTTCACAGCATAGACAACATCTGTTGGCCAGAGTGAAACCTCTCTTCTGCAAATTATCTTGGGTCAGAATTTTGTTATGAACAGAAGCCCACCAGAACATGTTAATTTTTGGGATCAGTTTGTGATTCCACACTTTTCTCCATATATCCTTTTTATGAATCCCAGGGACCAATAAGTGATAGGTAGACTTAACAGAGAATCAGCCATTCTTATCTGGCCACCAAAATTGCTCATCTTCACGAGGGAAGAGAGGAATTCTGACTTCCTGAATCAACTTTTGAACCATCTGAGCTTTAGGGGCGAGATCAGGGTGATGGGGACATCAATCCAACAAAGTTCTCCATCTCCTGTGACCATTATTGTTTGACATATAATCACTGACCTTATTGCCAAAGAACTGAGTAGCAATGCCAGCAATCTCACCCAAATCCTTATGGGAGATGAGAGCCTTATCTTTTAGCCAAATATCAGTCCAAAACTTGATACCCATACCATTGCCCAACTTCCATCTGATCCCTTGCATGAGCAGATTTCTAGATTTCAACATTTTGTTCCAGATGACTGATCCCTTAGGAAGACCTTCTTGCTGGAGGAAGTTAGACCAATCAGTGTCATGTAAATATTTAGCTTGCATGATGTCTCCCCAATCTTTATGATGATAAAGTAGATTCCAATTAATTTTAGAGAGCAGGGCTTTATTCATACTCCGTATAGTTCTAATATTGAGACCTCCATGGGATTTAGGAAGACACACTTTATCCCAGCTGACCAGGGATATCCGCTGTTTATCTTCAGCTCCCATCCATAAAAATTTTCTTTGAATCTGTTCCAACTTGGCAGCAAAAGAAGTAGGAATTTTAAAAAGAGAGAGGAAATAGGTGGGTATACCTTGCAAGGAGGCTCGAAGAAGCTGCAATTTACCAGCACTACTGAGGACTTTTCCTTTCCAACCAATCAGTTTCCGTTGAGTTCTTTCCAAAAGGTTATTCCAGAAATTTGGAGAAACTTCTTTAACCGTAAAGGGGAGACCTAGATAGACAACAGGAAGAATATCTTCAGCACAATCCAGAATATGAATGATTTTTTGCCAGAGAGTAGTGGGAGTATTGAAAAAATACACATTACTCTTTTGGAAATTGATGTGTTGCCCAGAGGCAATGGCATAAAGGTCTAAAATATTCTTCCATCTCCAGGCTTCAATCACCGAAGAGATGCCAAAAAGAAGGGTATCATCAACAAATTGCTGCACAGACATAGGGGCAAGGGAGGAAGCAGGTTTAATGCCCACAAGATGCTTAGAGACCACGTTAGCTTGAATGAATCTCCCAAGAGCCTCAGCCATGATGATAAACAAGTAAGGAGAAAGGGGATCCCCCTGCCGGAGTCCGCGCGAGGAGGAGAAGAAACCCCTAGGAATCCCATTAACCAAGATAGAAAATTTGGCAGAAGAGACAGCCGTCCAGATGAGGAGATGAATTTTGTCATTAAACCCAAATTTTCTAAGAACTTGAAACAGAAAATCCCATGAGACCCTATCATAGGCTTTAGAGATATCCAACTTAAGGGCCATACCCAGAATTCTGCTCTTCTCCATGGAATGAATAGTTGCATGGGTGGAGATCACATCATCCAAAATTTGATGCCCTAGGACGAAACCTTTTTGAGAAGGAGAGATAATTTTATCAAGAAAAGGTTGAATTCTGAGGACAAGGGCTTTGGTGCAAAGCTTATAGACAGTATTACACAGGCTAATAGGTCTGAAATCAGAAAGGTTGGTGGGTTTCAGCTTTTTAGGGACAAGGACAATAAAGGTGTTATTGAGCTGCTTTAAGATCTTACCAGTTTTGAAAAAATCATGAACCGCAGCCGTGAGGTCAGCCCCCACAATATCCCAATACTCCTGAAAGAAGATAGGAGGAAAGCCATCCGGACCCGGAGCTTTGAAGGGACCCATAGAGAATAAAATAGCATGAACCTCCTCCTCAGAAATAGGTCTCAGCATTTCCAGATTATCTTCCTCAGTGAGGAGACAAGGGATCTTGTCAATAAACTGCTTAGTAGCCCTGTCGTTATCATCACCAGTGGCTTGTTCTGTCAACAAGTTCTGAAAAAATAAAACAGCTTGTTCCCCAATCTCATTGTCCTCAGTAATAACATCACCATTGTCCAAGCACAATTTTGTGATGGAGTTAGCCTTCCTATGTTTCATAGCAAAAATATGGAAAAAAATAGTATTACGATCGCCCTCCTTAAGCCACTGAACCCTAGATTTTTGCTTCCAAAAGACCTCTTCACGGCCCATAAGATTCTTCCATGCCGAAATCAGATCTTGTTCTTTCGTAGAAGTATCTTCGGAAACATCCCCTTGAGCAATCCGCTACTGAATATCCTCAAGTTGCCCAGCTAAAGTTTTCTTCTGCCAAAACACATGACCAAAACTGAGTCTATTCCAGCCACGAACCTCCTGTTTGATATGCAGAAGCTTCTTAACTAACCTAAACATAGGAGTACCCTGGATAGGAATTTGCCACCATTGTGTCACCAGTTGTCTGAAATCCTTATGCTTAATCCACATAGCTTCAAAACGGAAAGGGAAAGGACCCCGATGACATTGATCATGCCAATGAAGGAAAATAGGGCAATGATCAGATATGGTTCTAGGAAAAGCCTGCAATTGCATATTATGAAAATTATCCCAGTTGCTCGAGATAATGACCCTGTCTAATTTAACTTGAATCAAATTGTCCCCACATCTCCTGTTGGACCAGGTAAAAAGTTGATTTTGTAGCTCCACATCAAGCAATCCCCAAGCATTAATAAACTCGGTGAAGTCAAACATGCTGTCAGAGTAATCAAGGTTCCCACCATATTTCTCAGAGGGATACAAAGGAGTGTTGAAGTCACCAGCCAACATCCATTTAGAGCGCAGAAACTTGGTCAGGGTACTACTCAAATCAGTCCATAAAGATTGTCGCTGGGCTCGAGTATTAGGAGCATAGATATTGATTAAATACCATTTGAAAGAGGGAGAGGAGAAATTGGTAACCAGGAGATGCTTGCCAGAAGCCACAAGAGAACCCTGAATTTTTGAACTATTCCACATTGTAACAATCCCGCCAGAAGCCCTAATAGCAGGGCTAATACAAAACTCTACCTTAGGCCATATGTAATTAGCAATCTTCTTAAAGTTTTCCTCAGTCATCTTGACCTCCTGCAGGAGCAAAATGTCTAATTTATTTTCCAGAATACAGTTCTTGACCTCAAACTGTTTTGAGGGGCTGTTGAAACCCCTCAGATTCTAGGATAAGATCCTCATTTCAAAGGTTTGAGGGATGGGACCTCCAGTGTTTTCTGCTTTCCACTGGCAATTTCCCTGGCAATCTCTCTTTGCCGAGTTTCCCGTAGGGTTGGTCGTCCTTGTTTGGAGTCAGTGCCAACATCAGCAGTCTTTTTACCTTTACGAGTCTTCTTCTTAGGGGTAATCCAGCCTTCTGGGTCATTCCCACTTCCACTTGGGCCGGTGTTGACTATCAATGAGGGATTAGCATATGATCACCGACTTCCTGCACAAGGTTCCTGGGGGACTCAAGATCATTAGCACCTACAGCTGATGAAGCCTGGGGATCAAGGGTGTTATCATCTTCAACATCCTCCTCGATCAATCGATCCTGGATTTCTCCCTCCTCACACCCACCAGAATTCTGCCGGACTAGACTAACAGTGTCTAGAGCCCCATTCTGACAGCCTATGTCCAGAATCTGTTCCGTATTCTCCTCTAGATAGACAGTATTCTGAATATCTGACATCTTTATCACAAGTCCTGGCATGTTTCTTGCTTGGAGAGAGAGCATCTTTCTAGTGATTTACCTCCAACCACAGACCGACGGTCTCCCACACATCTTCCACATAGGAAGTGGCCCTACCCTTCTTGAGAGATATAGACCAAAGGTGACCAATGGTAATTTTTCTTTCTTGAGTACTTAGTGTTGTATTCTACTCAACTCTATCAACCATACAACCCTAGATACCCTCTAGCTAAGTATGATTTCTGATAGGATGAGCAATCCGAATACAATGAACCGACAATGCATGCAAAAATCAAATGCATTACTTTGGCCAAAGTTTTTAATTTCAATAATGTTCATAAGAACATAGTCGTTGTGTTCACCCATCCCTACTCGACTTGGATACTGTCTTATTCCCGTAGTTTATAACTCTTATCAACCTTATTCATGCCTTTGTTTAAACTAAGGGTCACAATAATAATAATTTATGACTTGATTAAGTCTATATGACTTAACCATTCAATTGATTGATAGTTGATTCTAGGGTTACCCCAATAATCCTTGTTAATATGATATAACCATATAACCATATCCTATATCTAGGAGTTCTTGAATCGATAATAACCCTTGATTAACTTAATCAAAGTTAACAATACTATAATTTTCAAATAATAATGTCTCCTATACAAAGGAATCATTAAATAACCTTGATAACAAACATAACCCATAATAAATATCCCTACTAGGTCTTTCTCTAGTATACTTATCCTACTCCATTTATTGGATCTCTTTATGTATAATAAAGACAATTAGTCTTAAATGAAAATCTCATAAAACCCTATTCCATTTTCCCTAATGACTCTAAGTTACTACCATTTGACATGATACAAAAGTTTACTAACAAATTGAATAAGTCTGAAACTCTTGGTTAAATAACATTATCTAACATGCCTATATAAATAACCTTTACAAGACAAAAGTTAAATCATTCTAACCTTATTACTATATGGTTCAAAATGAAAACATAGTTTATCCATTCGAGAGCATATGATTAAATCTCAATCTCTTAATAGACTGACTTCAAACCTAAATCAATAAGAAGACTATCTACTCAAGCTCATGACTATACACTTGTCTTTCATTCAATGGTGTGGTATAATCGACGATTTATAATCACTAAGAAGTAGTCGACCACGTCTACCTAAAACAATTTACTCACCAGTATGAAAAGTTTTCAACCAAGAAAATAACATTCGATGTCTCCATCGACTACAAGAAAATAGTTCAAAGAAGGTTTACATAAATGTTAATTGAACTATCTTTAGTTGATACTTAATAGTCTTCAACTGTCTCAACACAAAATGCAGAAAGTTAATCCCTATCAGAAGACTCATATAGTCACCTTCACCACTAAGTTAAATAGTCTTAAATTTGCTATTCATTTATCTCATGGATTTCTAATTCAAACACTGAGGAATACTTGGAAAATACAGACTTGAACCAGCTGAGATGGTGAACGATTACAAAGTCGACACCTCTGGACTATGAATGCACCTAAGACCTAGCCATTGTATTCTAATCTGTCACCTTCTATTCTCCTTTCATCTTCTCTACCATTTCTAAACCCTTTTTTCACATGAAATAACCACAACTCATTTAAATCGTTGGTCATAATGACAGAGGCACGACTCCTACAGAGTCGCCTCACCTCCCTCCTCCTCTACGTTCAGTTACAACTTCATAATAGTCTATATCTTAAAACAAAATTGAAGTCCATTGTTTATGTGTACATCCCACATGTCGATGGGAATTACTGCTCCATGACTCGATGGTCGTGGCGGTTTAAAAACCATAGTCCACCTTCTAAGATGAGACCGACATCTTACTAAAACACAACTGACCATTAAATGATTCTCAATGAGTGGTTCATTCTACCACTAACACTATTGAGGACTCTGCTACAATTAAGCCTTCGCCTTACTCAATATTAAACCATTGACTCAATGGACAATATTCTCCTCATTCAATGCTAAGGCATCGATATATAATAAATATTGATTACATCAATTATAATTATCATAACATCACCTATTGCATTGGATTGATATAGTTTATTCAATAATAATATATTATTAAACCAAGGTTTACGGATATTATGATCGGGTTGAGCTTGTCTCCCCATCATAATTCATTGACGATAATCGTATATCAATGACTTCGACGAAAATGTCTTATCATTTACAAATAATTTATAACACGTCAAATATCTTAATAGTTGTAATAAGACTATCATTTAATGACAAAAACATCATGATATTTATGTTAAACGTAAATAGTTATAAATCAATCTCAAACGATGTCGTTAACATTATTAACGACTTTAAGACAACTTAGAAAGATTTGAAACAATATCGAGTACTTGTCGATTAAGTTCAAAAGTAAACTGATAAGACAAAGCTTACCTCTCATGACACCACAATTCACATTTTCATTAAACACTTTATACTTAGTTTGGCAAATAAATCACTCATAACCTGAGGTCTATCTCTCTCTCCTGGAAAGATACTCTCTCTCTCTTTTCCCCAAGAGTCATCTGATAACCTGTAATCCTATTTCACTTGTCATTAAACAATATGCAATCAGTGCATCATTATTCAATTAATGCAACTAATAAATCAAATCTCATAATACAAACATTAAGTCAATAATAACATAATCATTTCTATGATGTCAATAAATGACATTTAATATAATCCTTGTTTTTCCTTGACGTCAATCTAAACATCATAATCAATTTACTTATATCCAAGTAAAAAGTAAAAGTATAGCAAGACAAAAATTGGGGATGTGACACAACATAACAACAATAATTAGGTACAAGATCATTCTTGTTGATTGGATGAGGTGGCAATTTATTGGTGTAGATTTAGCATAAGTTGATTGTGTTGGTTGTTTTATTTATTGTTTAGGAATTTGACTTGGTTATTTTGGTTTGATTATTTTTCTTGTGATGATTGTTTTGATTTTGAGAGCAAAGTGTTGGGCACTTGCTTCAAAAAGTAAAAGTTATAAATATTTTGTTTGTTTTGAATGTTTTTGGGGATATTCAAATGTAATAGATAAATATGAATGAATTTGTTTTTGGTCATTTTTTGCGTTTTTAAAGCAAAATACACTTACATGTCTCTAAGTTGAAAACTAACTTTGAAATCAAAATCCTTTTGAAAAAATGGATCTAATGAACAATAAGCAATTCCTCATTTATTTTCTTTCAAAGCACTAATGTAAAACAATGATAAGTTTTTCTCTTTTGTAAAAAGAAAATAAACAAATAGTGTTGAAACCATTATTTTCTCCTTTTTTGAAATAATTGCAATACAATAATAAAGATGAATGTTCTTCTTTTCCACGCAACTTCCAACAATTAGCAAACAAATGACAAAGAAAGGAGAATAAATTTTGGGATCAATTGATCGATGCAAACAACAAAAAACTTTGCTTTTTAAAATATCTTTGTATGTGTTTAAATTTGTCTATTTGAATGCATAAATTGATCTAAATATGAAATGTTGTCCATAACAAAGCTGAAGATTTTAATTCAATATTTTCAAAGAGATTTGAAGTGAAAAGACAGGCTTTTAACTAGAATATTTTAATATTCTTTGAAGCAAGAGCAATGTAAATCTTTTCCTAATCTGAACAAAGATAAAATAGTTCTAAAAGCTTACAACTAGATTTCTAAAAATCTAAAATCTACTCCAACTTTTTACACCTCTTAAATTACAAACAAGGAGTAATCTAATTAACCAAATAAATCTACTCTAAATAAAATAAATATAAACTATAACATCCACTCATGGAATTAGACTTATCTGAGGCATGAAGCAAATTTAATGGTTAATAGTAGGTTCTTAAAAAACCTATAAATTTTTTTCCATCCTTTCTCTTCAACTTGTTGAACTCCCAATGATGCAATGGATGGGAAAACTTGATTGGAAACACTAAAACAATAGCTTGCGGGGGTTGTACTGAGGTATGTGACAAGTAAAAATGGAATATTTGAAGTTGCTAGTAATAAAATGGAAGCTTGGGAGCTTGTTGGTTGGTGTAAAATTTGCATGAAGCTAAAGTTGTTTAATAAACAAATCATAATGGCCAATAATCACCTATCTATAGAAAAACAAATAGGTTTAGGTTTAGTGAGAATGGCTAAAGATAACTGACTCAATTCAAGTGGCAAGTTGAATTAAAGCACTAAAAATACATAAAAGCAATCTCATGCAATAATTCACACATTAGTGATGAAAATAGGTGTTTTCCCCTTTTGACAAAAAATCATTTTCCCAAGTGAATGTGAGTTTTCTAGGGTAGATTAGTTGTTCGTTGGGTCAAACCAATCATCTAGCACAAAAGGGTAACATCTCAAGTCATCATGACGGGTTAATTATCCTAATTGCAACATTAAGAGAAATTAATGCACATGAGGTATAATGATTGCAAGGTAATTATGGAATTAGTGCTCCATATCTTGCAAAAAACAATTGAAATAAATTTATAACAAAGGTTTTCCGTCAGCAATGTACATAATACTCATCAATGGCGGCGACTAAAATATGGAACAACTCACATGAAGGAATTAATGAAGAAGTGTAGTGGCTCTACATGCAAATTATGCTCTGATTTGTGTGCTTTAACTTAGGAAATTATGGCCAGATCACTTATTCTATACTCACATGTTCTAGACATCAATGACATGACAGTTAAGAAACAATAGATAGGTGACTTGCTATTTTCACTTTCACAATTGCAAAAATCCTCTCATCCATTTTTGAGGCTGTCTTGCCCTACAAAAAAAAAGCCATTTTTCAAAATTCTACAAATTTGTTACAACGAAAATGGGGCAAAAGTGGAAAGCTCAACTATAGAATGCAATTTTCAACTAGTAGTTTTTGAGAAGACTAGTTGGTTGGAATTCCTAAAGACATTCGAAGGATATGAAGTGGAATTGGTTGAGGAGTTTGTGACAAATTACCATCTTACATTCGCAATGATCAAGGGGGTCCAAATTCCTGTAAGCCTTACAGTAATCAACCAAATGCTAGGTATCCCTGAGGTAGGTGAAGATCTAAGTTCCCAGTCTAAACCCTCCTATGAGGAGCTTATTCAAAATTTTCATGTTGCTCTAGAGTCTTTGCCTCGTTATATTGTAAGCAAGGGGGCTACAAAAGGGATATATAGTACTAGCCTCCTAGAGCCTTGGGGAACTATGGTTCTATGGGCCATGAAATTTTTAACATGTGAAGGGCAATATAGTACTGTATTGGGCCTAGGAATGTGCATGTTAATTCATTTGAGGCATGGGGCCAATCGACCTAAATGTATCATCAATTTGCCTACCTACTTGTACAATTGCTTACAATTTATGATCAACAAAGTGAGAGGAAAAAGCAATGGACAAATCAGTCATCATGGCCTTATTCATTTGATCATTAAGCACCATTTCTTATAGCAGGAGAATGGCCAGGATAAATGGGAAGCATTCCTTTCACTTAAGCCAAAGAAGAAGAAAATAAAGAAATCTAAATCCCATGTTATCTCTATTTCTACAATTTTGGTAGCTCATTCCTCTAGAAGGCTCTAGAGGATGACTGAGAAGCCTAAAGATAAGGAGGTAGAGGAATAGACCGTTGCTTTAGCTTCTGGACCCTAGAGACCCCATAGGACGTTTGTTGTTCAAACATATGATGAAGAGGAGGCTGAGGTAGAAAAGGGGGTAGCTAAAATTTTGGGGAGTATGTCTACTTTGTCTGCATGTGAGGAAGAAGCCTCTGGAGCCCTCCGAAGGGAGGGAAAATAACCCCAAATTGACATTGCAATAGACGAAGAGGAGGAGACGCAGACCCTTCAAGCCCTAGCCTCTCAAAAGTTGAAAGTGATCTGCGGGAGTGTAGAAAGAAAATTGAGGAGCTTCAACAACTTCTTGAAACAAGAGCTATAGAAATAAAGGAGAGTCAACAAAAAGCTGTGTAGGACAAATAAGAAAATAACAAAGAGATCTCTGAACTGTAGCAAAATCTTGAGCAGGAATGAGCCAATGTCACAAGAAGAAATGCCCAATTAGCTACTCTAGCTCAAAGACAGGCCCAACCTGCCCCTACACTTATCACACTTCAACTCTATGAGGATAATGTCAAGGTATGTGAAGATAATGCTAGTATCTAAAAGGAAACTGCTAGGCTCTAGAGAGATTTGGAGACCTTACAGAAAGAAAAAGTAGCAGCTGAGGAGCGTGTTGTCCTGCCTTGTGAAATAGGAGAAGCCCTTCTTGTCCAACGACAACCTGCAGGTGTGTATGCTCCATTTTTAAGAGAAAATTTTTTAAGATGGAAAATTTTGAGGATAAGCTACAATTTATCTATTGATTTTGAGGATGATAATGAATTTATGGAAAATTACCTTCAAAATCCTAAGGAACAACAAGACTTGCTTTGTGAATTCTTCTAATATGGATTTTTGATGGGGTACCTAAATACTTCAATGCTAAACCTGTATGTTGGAGAACTTCAATTGTGTATTTTTGTCTCACTTTTGAGACATAATGTTGAATGGGAAAGTCAGATGGAGGAATACAATGCTATTGCAACCAATAATGGACTTACCATGCACCATGAATGTCCTAAGTCCACTTGGTTTGCCAAAGCCTTTAAAGTACAAGCTTATAGGCAGGGCATCAAGGACCAATATATTGAAAATCTACAGTCCAGAATTACTGCAATGCAAGACCATGAGGACTATCTTCCATCTATTGCTGTCAAAGCATGTCTTCAAGGTCAATGGGAGGATCTATCATGTTGTTTCCACTGGTGAGAGACCATTTCTCCATTTAATTTATGGTGGATGCTTGCCATGGCACAAAGTATAATCACTTATTCAAGAGCACCGATAGGACTGGATTGGGATGAGGTTTCATCCTCCCCTGGTTCTCACACCCGCCCCATGGTTAACTATAGAGGGGCCTATGCCACAAAATAAAGTTGATAAATGGTATTCCAGGGTGTCTGAAAATGATAGGTTTGCAGCCAGGGAAGAGACTCTATCATGTACAAGCAAGAGGGCTATGATTGCAATAGGATAATAGAAGAAAAGAATATGGAGGATGATAATGTAGTATAGCTTTCACCATGAGGACATGGTGCAATTCCAGTTGGGGGGAGATGATGAGCTAGGATAAATATATGTTTAATTTCTATCCAAGACATTGCAGTACCTTTCACTTTTATGGATTGGCATCCCTAATTCATTATTAATGGCTATAATTGTTTTGATTAAATGGATAAATGTTGTGCTTTGGTATTTAATTTATTTAGGTAGAATTTTTTATCATTTCTATAATTTTTGTCATATATGCATGCATATTAATGATTTTGTGGAAAGTTAAATGTTGAACTTGTGAACTAAGTAGCCTGGATCTCTTTGGAGCCACCTTTCAAAAATAATACCATTAGCTCCAGATAGATCCAGATTACCACACAGAACCATGCTCTCCTTGAGTCGATGGTTAGTTGGCAAGATCTGCGCTATTTTCCACCTTGGCACATGCCACACAAGAAATTAGGCAACGCTAACTCACCCTATTGTCACCAAAAGTTCTCTTTACGCCTTATAATGTCAGTTCAATGAATGATCAGTCCAAATAACTGAAGCTTCACTTCAACATAAGTTTCATGATTCAAGCTTCACCTTCTTTATCTCATGCTTTCACTCACAGATTTCTATTGCTGATTCATTGGCATCTTTAGTTATCTAATAAGAGACTCTTAGTCTAAAATAGAAAGAGTCTAGTTGTTGTAATGTTTTAGTTTAGTTTAGCTTAGTTCGAGTTTAGTTCTACAAATAATGCTCAATTGTATAAAAGTGATCCAGTAATGTAGTTAGAGTTAGTTCTTTTGATTAATAAATTATTGTTTTCTTTAGGTAGAAAATTCTTTTTCATTTTCATTGTGTAAGCATGCCTATTCGGGCTTCCATTCTATGAAAATAAAGGGGAAATTCTATTAAATTTGTATTAGCCTAGGAGGATCCTTCCAAGTGGGGAGTAGGGCCCACTCACCCAATGGAGTAGATCTCTCAGTATTTCTTTCTGGTTTTATTTGCATTTCTTTCTTTGTGTTAGAACTTAGATCATGTGTTTAAGATAAATTCTGTGTTATCCCCAGTTGTTGTTCACCTGCAAGTTATTCTTTGGATAAGAAAAATTAAAAAAATAGTTAAATGGTTCTGCTTTGATTCAGATTAAATAGCTCTTTAATTTCATTCTAGTCAAGTATTTTGGTTGTGTGTTACATTTAGAAAATAGAGTAAATTGCAACTGCTTTCATTAGTTTAGTTTTGATTACGCAATTCCTTTCTGCAAATAGTATAGTTGTTTCATTTCATTTCATTTTTGCAAGTGTGTTTCTTTCAACAAGTAGTATAATTTAGATTTGAGCACTATATTTATCTTTCTTTAGAATAGGACCATCACTCAAACACCCCAAAACAAAAGTGAATCTTACCGCAGATAGCTCCAGACACCACTAGATTGATAAAATTAAATGATGGGAAATTAAAATAACTACAATGACCTCATCAGTGATGAAATCTGCAAGTAGGCCTCCTAAAAGGGCAAGATTGATATTAGGTGTTTTTGATCCCCAGGCTTGCATGAGGCACAAGGGGAGAGCATACACACACTAATTAAACCTTAGGATCTAATCTAGAACACAAATGAAATGTGAGATTTCTGATCTCCAAGATCACACTAGGTGCATGGAGAGAGCATACATCTACACACTTCTACAGACATAGTGTACAATATTCATTAATCTTCTAAGTTAACTTAATGTGCCTAAATTAGTGGAAAATTTGAGTCTTTGACATACGAATCTATAAGCCAATACATTAGTAGTTTCAATTTTTTTTGTTCTTTGATTGGCGATTAATAGGTTGCACCACTTGATTAGTCCAAAAAATAGACAAATGTTAGCAATAAAACCTCAAATATGACATCCTAAAATGTTCAAAACAAAAGTGATCTGAGATAACCAAAAGCAATCTGATATTGCAAAAGCAACACAAGATAAAGCAAAAGCGACACAACAAACTATGAACTTGACAGAATTAACAAAAAATGAAATTTTTGTTGTTTGTTTTAATTGCAAAATAAAATATTTTTTCCATCTCCCCATTGCCTTTATTCATGCATTTGCCATAGTGTTGAGCCATTTCCAATTGATTTTTCCCAAACCCTTCATCAACCCACTTTGTGCTTTAAAATTACAAACCTTCAAACCCTCCTCTATCATTTTTATTTATCCATCATGGAGTCATTTCATCATTTAGGTGTGTTTTCCATTGACCCTTTGTGAGTTCAAGCCCCTTTATACCACCTTTTGAAGTTGCAAGTCATTGCCATACCAAACCTCCATTAGAGTGTTTTAGACTTAAGGTTTCCCACTCCCATATTAGTCCTCTTCAACAACCCAAAACCCTTTTTAAGTGAACCCAAACCTTGTTTCCAAAAACTTTCTCCCACTTCACTTGTCTTGATATGTTTACATGAACCCCTTACCATAATGTTATAGGTTTTAATGGCTATGTTGTGATTCAGATTTATTTAATTGCATATATTAGCATTATGACTTATTTTTATTATTTTTTCAATGTGGTTCCATGATTGAAAGCCCATAATGGGACTAACCGAGGTAGACTCCTCCTTTAACCTTTGTTTTTGTAGGGTTTCCATTCACAAAAGTTTGATTATCTAGGTTAGTTTTAGGAAAATCTATAGAGTTTCATAAGAAGTTGTAGAAGAAAACTATTCTTTAAATTTACTATTTCAACCCCCACATAAGTTGCAGAGCTCTATTTCACACATACAAGGATGCCCTGTTGGTTGTTAGGAGTAGACAAGGCACCCTACAAGATGCCAACTCTTGATTTTAAGGCCTGTTTCACTAATTTTTCAGTCCAGTTTGATACTAAAAGTCCACAATAGCTCCATATACCCATCCATTCTTAGAAATAAAAAAAATTATCAAGTGATATTGCTTGAAATCAGTCATTTTATCTCACTTTTGTCAATAATTAAGACTTCTAGGTTTTCAATTGGTTTCCATGTCTCCACTATATATCAAGATCTGAAAACTCTTGGGATGCTTCCTCATGATGTTTTCATTTATCCCTATCAGTTTCAAACCACCACCATTCCATTTTCCATGTTAAACCATTTCAACTCTTCAACTTGCATGCATTGTTTCATTCATGTTCATTGAGATTTCACCTTTTAACCCTAAATATAGGGTGAAAAATGCCAAGTGTTACTTTACTCATTTCCATATTTTACTTTAGCATATATTTTTCATGGTAGATTTATACACACACTAAAGTGGTGGTAAAATATAGAGCAAAAATATGTATATATTTCACACTTTTCCTCTTTTGTCTTGCACTTTCTTTAGCTACGTGAAAAAAATGCCATCGTAGTGTCTAATTTGAGAGTTATAGTGCACAACTTGACAAAACCTAGTCTTAACTCTATCCTTTTAACCAATCTATCATAAGTGGTCTAAACTAAATTATGATCCTACCTCCTTCCCTACCTTGGACACAGTCACTTGCAATTTTTCCTTTATATTGAATGTTGGTGCGATTTCGTCCACCTTGATTAATGCCTAATTCCACATTCCCTAATCCATCCCCATTTCAAAATGTGACCATTGTTGGTTGTCTTGAGCACAAAATTTTCAAATTAAACACTTAGGATTGCTTATTTAAAGATAACTTCTAGGGCAATCTAATCATCATTGAAAAACACTCATCTCTTAGCAATTGTTCAAGCATTCAGAGAAGTTAAAGAGCATCATTGAACTTAGCATCATCTATTTAACATCCATTTATCTTATCATCACTTGTTGTAAACAACAATTAGAAAGGGGCTTAACTAAAACTAAAGGAAGTGAAGTACTTCAACTCTAAAAAAACATGCTTCTAAAGGTGTTCTAAACACCACCTTAACTTAGTACAAATATTATAGCAAAATTTAAAGTAGACAACATTCACATACATAATCAGAGTGTTCAGAAGACAAAATCATGAGAACAATTCTGTCCAACTGATTCACAATGTTTGAAAGATACATCTCTTCAAAAAGATTTAAAGTGTGCAGACAAAATCTATTACATAAATGTAATAATAACAAAAGATATAAAACAATACAATAGTTCAACCCCATTTGAGTAGCTAAGCTATCCACAACTCTACTCTTTTCAATTGCAAATGTACTTGTCTTATGTTTAACTCAGCTCATTTATGATAAGAAATGACTTAAAACTCTCTCTTTAGAACAAGTCCAGAAAGAAACACATAAATTCATTTACTTAAGAGCAGAGGCGAGCTCATATCTAGATCCTCTTCATGACAGAAACTATGGACCAGTGATCTTGACCTTGGAGAAATGCGAGACAATACTGGGGTCATAAATTCCATGCATATACGCATTCTCACCATGCATCTACTAAACACAGATCGTCCTACTTTTATGCTGACTCTGCGCAACCTTATCCTCCGAGCTGCCTTGGGTTTTTGCCGATCTGCCCGCTCCAAGATTTTCTCTATCTTTATCTGGGCAATTTGGTGCCGCCTCTCTTCAACTGTTTCTTCACACATGTCCATCTTTCTATATGTATACTCTCTCCCCTTCAATCTGAAGCTTCTTGCCCATCCTCCTATTCTCATTTTCTTCATCTTCAACGACAATTCAGTCTAGAACAGAAGATTATGAGTGCACTGTGAAAGCTAATAGTGATTTGATTCAGATGCAAAAGATTAAATGCTTACGCCCATTCTTAAAGCAGGTCCAGGTTTCAACCTCAACTGCCCTCAAACACGAAATTTCATGCTATTTTTGGCTTTGATGAATCCAACATTGCATTAGAAGCAGAGATGGAAGTTTGGATGAAGACAATTATGAGCGGCCTTAATCTAATCATTACCAGATTTTTTAATATAGGAAATAATTGGATTACATAGATAATGATATTTTTCTTTTTATATAAGAACAATTGAATTACATAGATAATGACTTTTTTTTTAATAGGAAACAATTGGATTGCATAGATAATGATCAGTTTTTTTAATATAGGAAATAATTGGATTACATAGATAATGACATTTTTCTTTTTATATAAGAACAATTGAATTACATAGATAATGACATTTTTTTAATAAAAAACAATTAGATTGCATAGATAATGACATTTTTCTTAGTATAAGAAATTATTATCTTATAGAAGAATATTTATTATAAGGGAATATACATCTGAACCAGAAGCCCAGATCAATTTTCTAGTTAAGCTTTGTTTTCCTCGGGAGGTTCCATCAGCTCTCTAAGTTTTTGCATAGCTGTAAGTTAATTGTTTATTATTTAGCAGAGGATATACCGTCCACTTTGAAAAACCCGACTAAATGTAATTTAAAAAAAATTGAAGAATTGGTGATGATAGTATGGTGGGAGTAATTTAAATCTGTTCATACCGTAAATATTTTAATTTTAAAATTTAAAAAGCTTACCTTGGTTTCATTGTTTACAGAATCTAGTACTCTTCGTACCCATTACCCATTAAGAAATCAACGGAGGAAACTATGCATTTGAATAATTGCTGAGGATATATTTGGATTTGAATATGTAAAAATTAATCTTCTAAATATTATGTAAAAATCAAGTATTTAATCAATTTAAATATAAGAGTTTAAGGATATATTTAATCAATTTAGATGTAAGAGTTTAGGGATATGTTTGGAAAATTTTTAATTCTAAGATATTCAGATTAGTTCATGTAATAATTAAGTAATCAATTTATTTGGATATAATTTAAATTTTTTTAATATAAGTATAATTTAATATATATTAAAATATATGTTAAAATTGATAAAGAAGGATAAAAGTGTTTAGTTTCTTGTGATAATAAATGGTTTATTAAAATGTGTCTTTTTGTGATCCAACTTACATTTCTGCTATTAAATTTGTAATAGTGGGGCTTTGACAAATTTTAAAATGATCTTCACTTTGTAGGGTTTAGAATTGAATATATGACCTTGATCTAAGAGTCTAGAATTGCACATATGGCCTTGATATGAGAAATCACAGCCTTGAACTTGTTGCATAACCTTAACCTACATTTGTGTTCTTAAATTGGGAATTTCTAATCTTTGGAAATTGGTTTGCCTTTGTGTACTTGGACTAGGCAACGCTTCAAAGTACTAGTACACCTATAGAGGACTCACTTTATAAACTTATGCCCTATCATGTTCATTTCTAGGGTATTAAATATTACCCCTGTTTCCATTTCTACCTTGTAATATTTTATTTATAACATCACTCCTAAAACACTTTTCTAATTCTAGATACCCATTATTTTACCATGCATACGAACTATCTATTTTTTATGTGACATTTTTTATACCCTTTTTACTGATACCTCTTTTGTATTCAACACTTTTATATCCAATTTTCTACCACGTGTCTAAAATACCTATTTTGAATAATTTCACAATTTTTTTAAAGGTTACTAAGATCTATAAAATAATAAACCCATTGCTAGGTAACCATTCCTTCATATTTGTCCATGAAAGATAAAAATGGTAATGCCTAAATACAATATTAGTGCAATATACCCTTCTAACTATAATATTAGTGTAGTCTACCCTTCACCATCCATAGGGAACAACGCCAATATCAAACCTTATACCTTAATTAATTTATCCTCTTGGCCCCTTGATAAAAAGAAGTTTAAGACCTTAGATTTTTAGTGATTATTAAATCTCATTTATGAATGGATATGGTATGGTACCCATTAAGCAATGAATCCTATGTGGGTAGAGTCTAAGTTACAAAAAGTGGGGAATCCACATATTATCTTGATAGAATTCAAGCATTTGGTAATGATTCAACAATGTATAAACAAGTTCAAAGACACCTGAAATAGAATGCAAATGCTTAGGTATCCATCCTTATAACTACAAATGTTGATGCAACACTCTCTATAATCAAAATGATAAGAAAAATGGGTATTAGTGGTTTTGAAATAAGTGAAGCAAGAGTTCTAAAAAAAAAAGTTTCAAAGGGATTTTGTGAGAGTAAGAATGGCTAATTTGGGTTGATGCATGTTTCCCTTTCTATTTTTTCTCTAATCACATCACTTTTCTGATCTATTGTTATGGGATATTTATATCTTGCCCACATTTATTATAGAAGTTTGTAAGGTTTCTTACCCTTAGAGCATTTAGCTTTCTTTTTAATGACACCTACACCTTTCGCTTCAACTCTTAATGTTGAAGGGATTGGGATTGGACCAAATAATGGTGCCACCTTGCTAATTTGTCTCAAAATTATTTCACTAGGTACGGGCTTTGAAAACCCTTTAGATGTTGTTCATTCAGTTCTAGATTTTGATAATGTATGCAAGTTGTTAGAATCTAGTTTACTCTTATAGGCCATTTTTTAGGACTTATTCTATCTAAAAGCATGCTACAAACCTAGGCAAATACTACTTAAGTCCCCCATGGGCTTAAATTGGATGTTATGTATAATTTTACTAAAGAAATTTTCCTCTTCCACTTTTTGAAGCTAACCATGCAAATGTCGTACTTTGGCATGACCTTTGCTATGTTTACGATTTTCTTTTAGTATTTTCTTCGTAGACTAGGGATTTTGTAGTGTCTAACCACTAGGAACTTAAGGTACATAAATGGGTTGAATTTGTTAGTTTGCCTTTTCCTTGCTAATTATTTCTAAGTTATTGCCTCCTCATTTGAGAGGGTGATCTATGTTGAAATGAAAATGTTTTATTTGGCTCAATTACAACACATGACCTACACGGAAATAAACCTCTCCCAATATTTGAAAGTCACTATTGATATACAAACTGGTGATATGCACCAAGTGAAATGTGTTTTATTTATCAATCTTCTCAGTACTTGTTTTAGGTGTCAATCTTTTGAACACAAAATTAGAGATTACCCTTTAGCCAGTGCCCATAATTCAAAATTAGCCTCCAAATTAGTGAGTGAAATAGTTAAGAATGAAGGTGGTTGGAGCAATGTTAGTAACTACAAAGGTGGTTGCAATTTGGGCTTAATAAAAGCTCATAGTCCAACAATACTAGAAACAACAATGGTGCAACTTCTGGAGCCTTGACTCTAGTAATTTATAATTGACCTAGAAACAAAAATGGTGCAACTCCACTCATTTTTTGACACACCTTGTAAGAAGGTTAGTATTAAGGCCCAGTAGTCTAGAACTCCACACCTTGGAGTACTTTATCCTTAAGAGATTGGGTGGATCAAACCTTTTCTCCACTAAAGTGTGGTAGGAATTCATGCAACCCTCCTTTTGAGGTGGAAGAAGGGGATTATGTGGAGGTCCCTAAAAAGTGACATGTGCAATTTTGATAGTTTTCTCTAGTGAACTAGAGCTAAATTACGTAGAATAGTTTTTCTATATTACAAGGGTTGGAATTCAAGGAAATGTCCTTAGAATCTCATTCTTCATGAATAATGTCTCATGGGATGTTAGGTGTCTAATAGAACCGAACTGTAAATAAATTATACATGATTTTCAATAGATATTTACTCCTTCAGATATTCTTTAACTTTAGGATATCAAGGTTGTTGGTTTTCTACTATTAGTCATGTGCCATGTTAAATATGGCTAGGTAGCATTTGCTTTGATGTAGTAATAATGAGGAAGGACAAGGAGGCATGATAACTTTAGTGTATACAAAGTGGCACTCTCACTATGTTATGCATGTTTGTGACCCATCTAACATGGCCTTGTTGGTCCTTTTCAACATTGGCAATAAATCTTTTAACATTATTGATATATATGTACCAAATGTTGCAACTGAAAGGCCTTTGTTTTAGTAGTGGCTTGTAGATGAATTGCTTGAAGCCCAATGGGTCTTTAATGATGAATTCAATATGGTTGAGGTGGCATTTGACAAGCAAGGTCACCTACCTATGATATGACAACTAGTGAAAGGGAGATGTGGTTCTATACATGCACAATAAAATAGCCCTTTATGATGCTAATCTTGACCACCAAAGTGCATCTTCTATTTGGTACACATGGTCCAACTTACATAGTGGTTATGAAAGAGACATAAAGTGACTTGACCATACCATGATTTAGGTGCAATCATACATCTCCTTTACCAACTCTTATTCAATATTGGTTGAACCCTTGCTAGATTATGTGTTTTTTGACTACTCTTTGATCCATTTATAGCTATAACGAGGTCTTCATAAACCAAAAATTAAGAAATGCATTTTTAACATGGCAGTACTTCATCACAAGTCTACATAGTCTCATATTTGATGTGTCTAGAATCTTGAGCCATTCTATATTGGGATAGGCTTGACATGTACACCTTATGTACCAATGTTCAAAATTAATTAATTAATATTGTATTTATTTATTATTTGTGAGCCCACATGAAACAAGGCATCCCACTTATGACTTGGTCATTATGCCATGTGTATGCCTTATTATATGAATATTTTATCATGAAGGATTTGCAAGAGCTTCTATGATGAAGATAGTGGCGTAAGAGATATTATGACATATAAGAGCATGATTGTAGGAGAGTTACATTGTTGACTAGGAACCTTAACCACCTATATGATGCATGCTATGAATTATCATAGAGCGTATTTTAAGGGAGATTATGTAGATGAAATGGAGTGCCCAATTTTGTGAGTGGGTTATGCTAGAGTTTTTGTGCATTATAAAAATATAATAGCATCTACTATTTTAGCACATTGACTCACTATGGAGGGGGTATTGGAATTTGGGCCCTAGATTTAGGTTCCATATTTGGGTCATGGTATTAGTCCATGGTTCATAGTTTACCACTTATGGTTTCATGTATTGGATCTCCTATATATTGGATGCTAGAGATGGAGGTTTCATAGTGTATTTATAGGTACCATTACGCTACCAGAGTTGTTACAAATTCTCTAGTTGGTGATACTCCTGTGAAGGTAGAGCCTATAAGTTGTATTGTAACCTTATTGTTGCTAATAATATAACTGGTTTTGTGTCAAGTTTGGGAATTTTCTCCTGAAAGAGTTTTCCCTAGATGTAAATTAGTGTGTAACATTTGGTTGTAATTATTTTGTGCCATTTATTTCTATAAGTGTATGATCATTTAATTTTTTGCACATTCTTTCCTCATAGATTAGTGTATGAAGTATATTCTACACCTATAATTCCTTTCATTTAGTATCAGATCTTGATCACTTCGGGTCTTAGATGTTAGAGATAAGATATTTTGTACTAAAATTCAATTGAGTGGGAGCTTGCATAGAAGGAAATCTTGTCATAGTGGGAAACACATCAAGGATAGAGATAAAAGGTTCATAAACACTAACTTTGACCTATGGACTCTCAAGATGCAGGATATGATCATAGATAGAGATCTATGGGTTGCTATAACTAGATCCAAACCTATAGCAATGGCATAAGCTAACTAAGAGATATTGGACATAAAAGTGAAGGGCCTCATTAGGCCCTATTTGGTAAATTTTATGTTGTTAAATAAACATGAAGAAGCCACCACACAAGCCTTTTAGAAGTTGGGGCAAATTTATCAGGCTAAATCCTCGGTGAATAAACTTTTCTTGAGAAAGAACTTGCATACCCTTAGGATGGAGGATGTGTTAGGATTAAGGTGTCATCAACCTTGTAAATCCTATATAATTTATTATTCCTATTATTGTTTATAAATCACACATAAGGGATGAGAAGTTTCACCAGCAACAATCTTGTTTTAACCACATGTTTATATATTTGGTACCCGATGCTAATTCATCCATGATGGGGGGTTGCATGGGGGTTTCCCCCCTGTGAGGGGTCTAGGGGGATTATCCCCCTGGCGGGGAGTCTGGGGGCTACGTGCCCCAGCAGGGGTTTGGGGGAAGCACCCCTGAAACCACATTTTATTTATATTTTATCATTGTAAATCTAGATTGTTCATCATTAGGTCATGATCTGACGATTGATATTATGTTGGTTTTCTTGCCCTAGAAGGCAACCCCCTTTTATAAGGATATTTGTACTATGTTTTTAGCAGAGTTGAGAGTAACAAGTACTGATGGATTGAAGATTGAAGAAGAAGAGGAAGTGCATGTATTATAATCTCATATTTGAAGATAATACAACTTAGAGCCTCTTTTCTTGGTGGAGTTTTTTACCTGAAAGGGTTTTCTCCACATTACATACTGTGTTATGTGTTCAGTTCTTGATGCATGTTATTTCTATGTAGTGGGTTTTATTTCTGTTGTAATCTCCATTGATTCTACATTATTTAGAGGACATTAATAAGGTTTGAATTAGATTTCTGTTTTGTGGTTTGCACCTTCATTTCTAACATTTGGTATCAGAGCCTGGCTAGTTTTGATTCTTGGGTGGTAGTGTGAAGGTTATTTAGTTGCAGTGGGAGATTTGGTTGTTGTTTGTTTGCAGATTTTGTGTAGATATCATGGATGCATCCACTGTTGCTTCTACCTCTCGGTTGGACATTGAAAAGTTTAATGGTATGGGGTACAAATTGTGGAAGCTGAAATGGAGGATTTGCTAGAGGAAATAAATCAATGGTTGGTTGTTATGAAGAAAAGAAACCTACCGATGTTGCTCAATATGAGTGGGATAGACTAGATAAAAAGGCATGAGGTACAATCCAACTGTGTCTTGCAGATTATGTTCTACTGAATATTGCGAGTGAGAAGTCTGCACATAGCTTGTGGAAGCATATGGGTGAGATCTACCAAGCTAAGAGTATGGTAAACAAGTTTTATTTAAAGCGTAAATTATTTTCCATGAAAATGAAAGAGGGTGACTCAATTGCAGATCATTTGAATTCATTTAATTTGTTATTGAGTCAACTAGCATCTGTAGATGTTGATGTGAATGAGGAAGATAAATGTATATTACTTCTCTATTCTTTACCTGAGTCATGGGAGAATGCTATTTTGGCTATCACTGGTAACCTCACAGATTTGAAGTTGGATGCTCTTGTTTCAGTTTTGCTATCATAGGGATTGAGGAAGAAAAATTTAGATAGTTTAGTGGATACTCTCACTGTCAAGGGAAGGTCTATGGAAAGTGGACTAAAAGGAGATTAGAAGGGGTCTAAAGACAAACTTCTAAGGGTCATTATAAGACTCTTGGAAAGAAGAACAAAGTCAAGTGTTGGAACTGCAGAAAGAGAGGACATGTAAAAAAGGAATGTAGAAACCTGAAGAAATAATGGGATTCTACTACTGATAAGTCTTCGAATGCAGATGATGAGGTTTTAATTTCTACATGTAATGTTGTTTCTCATGATCATTGGTTGGTTGACTTAGGATGCTCATACCACATGATTCCACATAAAGAATAGTTTCCCACATATGAAGAGTATCATGGAGGAAATGTGTACCTTAGGGACAATTCTACATATCCTATTGTTGGATGAGGGAAGGTAATGTTGTGTTTCAATGATGGGAGAATTAAAAGCACATTTCATTTATATTTTATCATTGTAAATCTAGATTGTTCATTATTAGGTCACAGATCTAATAGTCAATATTATGTTAGTTTTCTTGCCGTAGAAGGCAACCCCCTTTTATAAGGATATTTGTACTATATTTTTAGTAGAGTTGAGAGTAACAGGTGTTGCTGGATTGACGATTAAAGAAGAAGATGAAGATCATGTATTGTAATATCATATTTGAAGATAATACAACTTGGAGGCTCTTTTCTTGGTGAAGTTTTTTACTCGAAAGGGTTTTATCCACATTACATACTGTGTTATGTGTTTAGTTCTTAATGCATGTTCTTTCTATGTAGTGGGTTTTATTTTGTTGAAATCTCCATTGATTCTACATTATTTAGAGGACATTAATAAGGTTTGAATCAAATTTATGTTGTGTGGTTTGCACCTTCATTTGTAACATTTGGTATCAGAGCCTGGCTAGTTTTAATTCTTGGGTGGTGATGTGAAGGTTTTTTAGCTATAGTGGGAGATTTCGTTGTTGTTTGTTTGCAGATCTTGTGTAGATATCATGGATGCATCCACAGTTGCTTCTACCTCTTGGCTGGACATTGAAAAGTTCAATGGCATGGGGTATAAATTGTGGAGGATAAAAATGGAGGATTTTCTAGAGGAAAGAAATCAATGGTTGGCTATTATGAAAGAGAAGAAACCTGATGATGTTGCTCAAGATAAGTGGGATAGACTGAATAAAAAGGCACAAGGTACAATCTAGTTGTGTCTTGTAGATTCTGTTCTACTGAATGTTGCAAGTGAGAAGTTTGCACATAGCTTCTGGAAGCGTCTGAGTGAGATATACCAAGCCAAGAATATGGCAAATAATTTTTATTTAAATCATAAATTATTTTCCATGAAAATGAAAGAGGGTGAATCACTTGCAGAGCATTTGAATTCATTTAATTTGTTTGTAAGTCAACTAGCATATGTAGATGTTGATGTGAATGAGGAAGATGAATGTATATTACTTCTCTATTCTTTACCTGAGTCATGGGAGAATGTTATTTTTTCTATCACTGGTAACCTCACAGATCCAAAGTTGGATGCTCTTGTTTCAGTTCTGCTGTCACAGGAATTGAGGAAGAAAAGTTTAGATAGTTCAGGGGATATTCTCAGTGTTAAGGGAAGGTCTATGGAAAGTGGACCAAAAGGAGATTAGAAGGGGACTAAAGACAAGTCGAAGGGCCATTCTAAGACTCTTGGAAAGAAGAACAGAGTCAAGTGTTGGAACTATGGAAAGAGAGGACATGTGAAAAAGGAATGAAGAAACTTGAAGAAATAATGATATTTCGCTACTGATAAGTCTTCGAATGCAGGTGATGAGGTTTTACTTTCTACATGTAATGTTGTTTCTCATGATCATTGGTTAGTTGACTCAAGATGCCCATACCACATGACTCCACATAAAGAATGGTTTTCCACATATGAAGAGTATGATGGAGGAAATGTGTACCTTAGGGACAACTCTACATATCCTATTGTTGGATGAGAGAAGGTAATGTTGTGTTTCAGTGATGGGAGAATTAAAACCCTCCCTGGTGTTTTGCATGTTCTTGAATTGGCTAAAAAATTGATTTCTATTTCAAAGTTGAATGATTTGGGAATGCATGTGATATTTCATAAGCATCGCTGCAGATTGGTGAGAAGAAACTTGTTGGTAACAAAGGGGAAAAGATTGGGAACTCTGTTTAAGCTAGATGCCACTACTATTTGTAATGCCTCTTATGCATCTGAGGCTAATACTAAAAATACATGTATGTTGTGGCACCGTAGATTGGGCAACGTAAGTCAGTTTAGTTTAAAGACTATCTTAAATAAAAAATTGTTAGATGGTTTATCCTATTCTAATGAGAGTTTCAAGTTTTGTGAACATTGTGTGTTTGGAAAATATAATAGATCTTCATTTCCTTCAGGCAGTCACATATCTAATGATAAAAATTGGAACTTATTCATTTGGATGTTTTTGGTCCAGTGGATGTGGAATCAATTAAAAAATCTAGATATTTTGTTTCCTTCATTAATGATGTCTCAAGGTTTACATGGATTTATTTTATGCATCACAAATATGAAGTTTTCACTAAATTTAAGGAATTTAAAGTTTTAATTGAAAAACAATCAGACCATAAGATAAGGTTTTGAGATCTGATAATGGAGGGGAAAATTGTTCTTAGGAATTTTCTGAATTTTGTAAGCATGCAGGTATTGTTAGTTAGAAGACAACTCCATATACACCATAATAGAATGGAGTGCAAGAAAGGATGAATCAAATAATAATGGAAAGAGCCAGAAGTATGTTGAGTGAATCATAGTTGAACAAATGCTTTGGGCAGAAGCTATGTGTACTGCAAACTATTTGGTTAACAGATCTTCGTGTAGGGCTCTTGTTTCAATTCCTTATGAAATGTGGATAGGTAAGAAACCTTCTATATCACATTTAATGGTATTTGGCTATGAGGCTTCTGTTCACGTGTTTAAAGAAAAATGAACTAAGTTGGATCTAAAAGATGAAAAGTGTATTTTCATTGGATATGGTGATAATGAAAAAGGTTGTGAGATTTGGATTCCACTAACCTGAAAGATTGTCTATTCTAGAGATGTTATTTTAGGGAACTTAGTGTTATTTTAGAACCTGAACAACCACAGGAAAAAGAAGAAAAGGTGAAGAGAGTGCACTTTGAATTAGAGCTTGAAGATGCACCTCAAGAAGAACATAATGATGGATTGGGGGGTGAAGAAGCATAATAAGACTTGAGTGAGAGCTTTGATGAGGAAGAATCTCTTGTAACAGAAGAAGTCTAGTCACAATCAATGAAATCTATATGGAAATAGTCAGAATATCTATGAAATAAATACTCTAATATGCATGTATGTAGTTTGGATGAAATAAATACATCATCATCAAATTACACCCTAAGTTTTATCATCATCAATTTTAAGAAGCCTTTTGGTTCCACGTGACACATAGGGTGGCTCATGCTGTGTACAAGAAAAAAGAAGCTTCAAATCAATTACTATCAAATTTCCATGCATATTATTTAAATCAAATATTTAAAACCAAACCATGAAATTAAATTTTTAAATCTAGACTTCAAAGTGTGTAAGCATACCACAATGTGCTCATCATCTCTCGCATCATGCTAGCCTGCTATAGATATCGATTATGTAGCACCAAAAGTCTTTATTGCCAAATCCTATGTTTAAATAAAATATGAATTAGGCCAATGTATTTACAAAATGCAACCATGATAAAATACCTAGAAATTGCATAGAATTTAACTATAGGACTTGAAATGTAGTAGATGACTCATGAATCTATGCAGGCCCATCAATGGTAGGATTTGTTGAGCATTCACCAATATTGCTCTCATCTTGCACATATATGCACATGTATATATAAATATTCAACTCAAGATGAGTTTAAAAATGCAAAGTTATACTTCAAGTGAATTTAAAGTAAAAACATACAATTTTAAGCTACACACCAGGTAATATGAGTCACGAACAACAAATGATATTGGGAAGCCAACTATTGCCACACCTTCTAGTTGGTTCAACACATAAGTGTAGGACCTCCCAGCTGCCATTAAAAAGAATCGCATTTTTAAATTATTATATAAATATTAAAATCTATCTAATTTTAGTCTAGACCAATTTTTAAAAACACATTGTATTTAATGAATGGGCTAGATCCAATTAAGGACAATTTATTGGTCTACCATATAAGGTGTGCCTAGTTATACAACCATTGACACTAATTGGTCTAATCGAGATGTAGTGGTTGAGCTAGTCATTTACACCAAACAACACAATATATAAAATTTATTAAATAAATTGATAATTGATATCTTTAAATAGATCTATATTTATTAAATTTAATATGTACAAATCAAGACATACATAAAATGTGGCATGCACCTCAATATGAGTGAATAATTTGTGGATATTAAAGACTCCTCCTCTATAGATGTAGTCCCAAGACCAAAACATGGCTGATTACAATTATGACAAAAATGTAGTGTAGATCGTAATGGTGTTAATGACTGTGAGGTACTAGGACCAACACCATCTCCTCTAGGCTCTCAAGGATTGACTTCATCTGTCAAGTGGGTATCTTGGTCATATAAGTTTCTTGAGAGCATACACAAAGCTCTAAGTGTCGAGACCATCATACATTGGTGAATGGGTGTGGGAATAGAGGGCGATGAAGGAACATAGGTATAGGGGGCATGTGTTAATTTAGATTGATGCATGCCCCTAGCCTATGTTGTGGCATGCTGCTACCCACATCCTAGAATGATCTCATGTCAAAATAATTGGGTTTTAATCCCATCTCAAACTCAACCCATAATTTTTTTTAAAAATATAAAGGAACCTCAAAATTTGCATGTGGTGGATGGTCAAAGACCAGCCACCACTGCTCCCAAAAGTTAGTTTCTATCTGAGGATGTGTACACCATTTAATTGAAATTCTTTTTTATTTGGTGCTATTGGCTAGTTTGTTGAGGGATCTGTTAGATTTTTTCTAGTTGATTATTCGTAAGTTTCCCTACAAGGTAGCCATCTCTTATCAACAGGATCCTTAGGTCAGAGGCCAACAGTATAGGAGACAGACTCTAAATGTCTCCTCTCCTTCTTTAGGCTCTACAAAACCCAGGGGTATTCCCTATTCAATACCAATGGGATAAATTTATGAGCTTATCTAAGTATTGACATAAAGCAGATGAATCCTCTCTCATGCAGGCCAAAACTATAAAATAAACACAAAGGAGCTAGCTTTGGTCTTTGTTCCAGGTGTGGACCAGAGGATTTACAAACTCTAAAAACTACTCTGGGAATCCTAAAGTTTTCGAATGATGTTTTGATTTTATTTTATGTTTGGCTGCAAGATTAGGGTTCTGACTCATAAACTCTACAAACTCTGACTGGTACTTATCTCTAGGCATGGAGTCAAACTGACATATATGTGTGAATGATTCTCATAAACTAAATTTACATTCAAGTTTCAAGGGGTTTAGTTAGTATCCATCTTACAGACACCACCTAAAATAGAGTATTCTACTAACTCTACTTATAGACATCCCTATTGCAATGTATTCCTCCCCACACTTAACCCTACACATTTAATCTATTCTTTGAACATAAGTAGAAGATTAAGTATGCAATATAGTAAACATATATTCTAGAATCTGAGGTAACCCTTAGTTATTTGATACAAAAGAATAATACATAAAACCATGAAGACAATTAATAGAACACATGCATATAGCATTTTTCATTTACATCAACATGAAACTGATAAAATTTATGCAAGAAATACATTCAACGCACAATTAGTAGACTTATAGAACAAGAAATGAAGCAACTGAGAAGAACTTGTATCTTATTTACTCCTAAAAAGTTTCAAAATCTTCAATAATGACAAGAATAACACAGTTCTTTTATAGACCAAGAATGTTAACTCATCATTAATCACATTTGTCCTTTCAAGGAATTGCTTGATACATTAAACCGTCTAGTTTGGCATTGAGAAATGTACTACATAGAGAAAAGAGGAGAAAAGTAGATAGACATTGGAGAGTGTGCTGTCACTTGAAGGAGCTTTGCCTCATCAATGTAGGGTAGGTGGTGGTTGGCCGTTCTTTTCAACTATGAAGGTCCATACTTCTTTGTCAAGGTGTTATATGTCTTTTCTGATGGCCATTGGAAAGTGACTATCTCTGCAACCTTCTCATTATGACTACTGTATCAAGCATCCAACAATATCTTTGTTTCCTTACAAAATATTTCAAAATTTATTTCAACTATATGCAATTTATCAATTGTTGAGCTCAAAATCTTCATAGTTGGATAAGCATCAGTACAACAAGCAGGAATTAATTGGTTAGCATTCTCCTTGATTTATGCCTTCCACTTGTCTAGGCCCTTTACTCGCCCATCACCTTCCAAAACACTTAGCATCCACTTCTTGTCCATCTTTTCAATAACCTACTTCTTTTCTCCCAAAACTCTATCTAGACTCAACTGAAAGTTGGCAACTTCCTCAAAATGTGTCAACATATCCATTACCAACTTCAATTCAGAGGGTGCCTATACATCAAACCTTGAACATCTATGGAGATCTCACTTCTATGGTCCTTGGAAGCCACCTTGCTTTGACAATTGAGAGCCTTTCTTTATCTAATTCATGCTTTTCATAGGCTACTCTTAATTGTGAATAGGACCACCAAGTTTCATCCACCCTTGCCAAGATCTTAGTCACGCTATGATTTATCAAGTTGGTGACTATATCCTTTACTGTATTCTCTTTCTCTTCCTTCAATTTCTTTATCTCCTCTTTCAGTTCCCTGATCTCAGACAAAAGAGGCTCTGTGTCCATTGGGAGTGATTCTACAGTTTGAATAATGGGGGGAATTTGTGATGGACCAGGCTCTAATTGTAATTGTCCCTAGTACTTGCTTAGTTCTACCAAGGTCTATGCATACTTCTCTGATAATTCATTATGTTCCTTCTATAGCCTATTTGTTACTGCCTCAATGAATTGTGCATTTTGCACATTTAGACTGACAGACTGAGGAGCAGGGGTGGTTGACACCCTCTTGATTATCACATTCCCAGTTAATTAATCTAAACCAATCCTTGGTTTGTTGTCACTTGGGGCCAACACCCAAAGCAACACTTGTCAGAGCCTTATTGACTTGCTCCTCAGTGACCTATGAATCATCCCTTGTTATTGTATCAAATGCAATTGCATCTGATAAGGTCCAATGTGGCAGAAGTAGAATATTGCTTTTGGCCACTAGAGCTCTGTCCTCTTCTGGGGTCATTCCACTAATATCCTTGTTGACTTCACTTAAGACCCTTTGAGTGATTGCAACATATTGTGATGGGTCAGCTCCACTTTTTGCTTCCTCAATCCTTTTTTGGAATTCTTCATTTTTAGTCCTCAAGACAAATGATCTAAATTCTAGAGTGTTAAAAAATCATCATCCTCTATAAATTTATTGCATGCCAATACTCTCACATCCTCTATGTCAACTTCATTACCGATAGTTGGCCTTGTTAATCTATTATTTGGTGAGGAATATGGCCCAATTCTTTCTGGAGAGCTAATTTGATGAGCAAGCTCATGAACTTGTTCCTCTACAGCTCCTCCTTCTAAGTCAACAATTTCTATCTTTGGCTCTATCTCAAGATCAATAATCTTTACTCTTTTTGGGGGAGGGGAGTTAGGGGATTCTATTTTTCTCACATATCCACCTCTAGAGTTGCTAGGCTGGTATGATGGCCTTTCTTCACCTGCAGGTGCACTAGCAATCAGATCCTCTGCCTTGTCAAATATCATCTCGATCCTTTTGATGGGATCCCTCACCTTAACAAAAGATCCAGGGTATGCAGGATTTATTATCCTTCTCATTCTTTCCTCTATCATCACTACTTCCCATTTATCCCTTAAAAGGTAGACTTTTGCCACAGAGAGGAAGTTTCTCACTATATCTTCATCAAGGAAAACCTGATGGGGGTACTTTGGTCTTTTGACCTTCACTATTTGTTTTGTCTGTGAATCCTTCTAGATCAAAGATTCTTGACTGCTCCATATCAATCTTATAACATTGAAGAATAGAATTCATTTGATCCAATCCATTCTTGTCCACTATTATAAAATCACTAAATTTTAAGGAAGTAGGGATGGGTGAGCCCTTTCTATATTTCCTAAAATGTTCTTTGTTAGCCTCATTCAGCTGCCTTATAATCTCCATGAAAGAAATCCTTTTGGGTACATATTTTGGTAAGGTGTAAGGAGGCACCTCACATCCATAAACTCTGATACAAGTTGTGTGTGAGTGGAGGAACCAATCTCCCTAATTGTGATCAATTCCCAAGTGTGGGGTTCTCTCCAAGGGCCTTAGAAAATATTTCACATCAGCATGCAACCACTTGCCTTATGGTTCTAGAAAACCAAGGATTGTTTTGACAAAATTCTCCTAAAAAATAACATAGTTTGCATCCTTAAAATGCATGTCTAGCATGCATGTCCACATTTGTATTGGCATCATATTTCCCTGAACATCAGTTGTCCTTACATGCAAGTCATTGTGCCATTTGCTAGATAAAGAAAAAAGAATCATGTGGCACATTAATGAGTACCATGTGAATTCTACATGAGGACTTACAGTATACAACTTACTCTTTATGGTGACCGTTTGTTTATGCATCTTTTCTACTAAGTAACTTGCATAATCATAAGTCTGTCTTGCTTCAGGATCTTGAATGTATACAACCATCATCATCAAAGGCACATACATTCTATTAGTAGCATCCCTACCCAATACATGGCATAAACTATGATATGTCTTTACAAAGTAGTGCATAAACATAGAGCAATGAAGGGCTTTACTTCTCTGTTAGATATTTTCACCAAACTGCCATCTATGCCCCTTGGTCTGTGTTTGGGCAAGTTAAATGCCCTGTATGCATACTTGATAGTTTTGTATTTCCCCTTCAAGGCATTAAAATCTATGGGAATACTCACAGAGTGGTCTAAGTTAAACATAATAGAGATATAGGCCATTGTGAATCTTATTATTACAAAACCATTATGAGATAGGATAGATCTAGTGTGAGGGTCAGATCTTTTAGCAATTGATCTAACTAGGTCTGTGTTAACAAAGACATTAGGGCAAATTAATTTGGCAAGGTTAAACTTCCAAGCATGATAAATAGGGACTCTGTAATGCATCCTACGATACCAATGTTCAAAACAAGTCCAAGCTGACACAGGCAATCTAGCATCTCTACAATTTACACATAGGTCATAGATTTTATCATTTTGTCCAAGCGGACCAAGACCTATTGCAGCCTTCCTAACTAACCCAGGACACTGGATCATAAGATCCTCATCCAGACTACTTTTTGAAGATGAAGGTTGACTAGTTTGACTCATTTCTTCCATCTATAATAACTAACCTAAGGCTTCTGCAACTTACTAGTGACTCTTAGTACCTTAAACAAGCAAATTAAAAGTTGAATTGATCAAGTGCAGGTAACAAAGATCACTTACTAGTTTTTTTTGCTCATAGAGACCTAAACTTGCTTCTTTCTCACTCATTTCAAAGTCTTCCGCACTAGAAATGCAACTGTGCTCAGGAAAATGATGAAGAATGCCCTAGATTGGGTCCTTATGAAGCTAAATTTCCTTACGGTTCATAGCATTAATGGTGGTCGTGGCAGCCATTACTCTATTTGTGTCTTAGGCACTTTAAAAATCCTCTATTTTGCAAGTTTGAATGAATGCCATCGATCTTTTCCTTACTTTTGCAATCCATAGTTGAAATTGATTGACTAGATTTGATGATCTTTGTCATCACAACTGAAAAGTCTTCATCAAATGAGAAAGGGCCATGTCAATCTATAATCTTATCACTGATGACACCAGTTTGGCTGGACAAGGACATGTGACACCATTTCACGGTGTCACGGCAAAAAATGGCCCACCACTATCAGGCCCTATGCGACCGCAAAATTCTAAACTTTTAGTAAATTGAGCCCTTTTATGACATCTAGTAGCAGTAGGTTCGTCGATGCAGAACTTTCGGTAGAGGGGTTGTAAGCCTACGATTGACAGACAACTGGTAACATTTTGCGGCGTTGCGGGGGTATATGACGTCACTTAAGATGAGGTGTGACACCACGAAATACACTTTACAAAGCCTTTAAACTTAGGACTTAAGGTTTAATTTTTTATGGATGGTAGTGGGTAAGGCTAAGACAAGGGGCCGGTTTCCTCACGGTCATAAAGGCATTAAGTTATAATTTAAACGATTGGTAACTCCCTACTGATAGTCAACAGATGAATAGGAGATAAAGTACATAATGAGACATAAGACTTAAACCCTTAGGGTTTTAGGGATTCTATAGGATGAAGATAGGCAAATACTTGACTAAAAACCCTAATGCAAAGGAGGCATCACCACTAGCTCTGACTGGGGATGTACAAGCATGAAATTGCAGCGAGAACCACATGGCTCTAGGGCAGACGAGACCAAAACATAGAAAAAACTGACTATACAAGAATATACAGTACTTACAAACTATATACACTTATTTTACAGTGTGCACAAGGATAAATAATTCATGAGAAATAAGGCTTAAGGAATTGACCGTGCACTCGTAATTCCTGCAGTTCACCATTAAGGGCTTGGAGAAAATAAGAATCCTCTCAATGAGTGTTACTTATCAGATATGGGCCCATCCATAAGGGCTCAAATTTTCCATGTTTGCCCTTGTCTTGGCCTCTTGCATTCCACATAAGGACTAGGTCATTCACTTGAAACTTTCTTTCTGTAGTCCTTTTATCAAACAAATATTTTACTTTTTGTTGCTTCTTGAGATTAGTCTTATGTGCTTCTCTCCTATTCTCATCTAGTGCAACCAACTGATTTATTCTTTCACTCATTGGATCTTCTATTTTTTCATCATTCTCCTGTATAAATTTGTACACTGGTAGGAGATTATTCACTGGCAATTTGGCCTCTATGCCTACACTAACTCAAAAGGTGACCTCCCAGTCACCTTTTTTATTGTCACCCTATTAGCCCATAGTGCTAATTTTAACTTTGAATCCCATGCCCTTTTATTCTTGTCAATTATCCTTTTGATGATTTTTATGAGACTTTTATTACTTTATTTTGCTTGGCCATTTCCCTGTGGATGATATGGTGATACATGAGGTAGATTAATTCAATAATTGTTGCAGAAGTCCATGAACTTGCCAAACCTGAAGCACATGACATTATCTGTGACCAATTTTGTTGGCACTCCAAATCTGATAATGATATGCTCTAAAATGAAATCATGTACCAATTTACATGTAGCCTTCTTAGTTGGGATGGCCTCAATCCATTTAGTAAAATAGTCAGTAGCAACTAAGATCCAACTATGTCCTCCACTTGATTTCTTTGTGATTTCCCCTATAAAGTCAATTCCCCATTTCTGAAATGGAGCCTCCACTATTACAGTTTTAAGGGGTAATGCACCTTCATATTTGAGCTTTCCTAAAAATCTCTGATAGGGATCACACTTTCTTACCACCTTATGTGCATCAGAGAGGAGTGTTGGCCACCAATATCCTACTCTAAGAATTTTGTGAGCTTTTGTCTTGGCAATATAGTGTCCCTCGCACACTCCCTTATGCATGTCATTTAAGATACTCCCAGCTTGGTGTTCATCTACACATTTGAGTAGCATACCATCGGGATTCTTCCAATACAATTCTCCTTGGACAATAACATATTTGATAACATGTAGCTTCAAGGTTCTCTTTTGGCTATCATTCAAATGAGCTGGATAATTTAAAATTTGTAAATAGTACACAATATCCCCATACCATTCTGAATCTGACATGTGGAGAATCTCATCTCGAGCCATATTGATTTGACATGCCTCCAGATTTGATTGTGCCATTAACTTAGCCAGACCTTGTCCCCTTACTAACTTGGTAATCTATATTTAAATATTGAACTCTTATAGTTTATTTATCCACCTGCATCTCCTTCCTGTCACTTCCTGCTGAGTGAATATGTCTTTGACTGCTGCATGGGGCACATATGCAATAATCTGAGATCCTACCAAATATGGTCTAAAACTTTTAATTGCCTTGACCAAAGTATAAGTTTTCTTCTCCATGATGTCATACTTCAATTCTACTGCCTACAATGACTTGCTAAAGAAAGCAATAGGCTGTTCAAATCCATGCTCATTCTTTTGTAATAAGCATGCAACAATTGTGTGAAAAGAGGCAAATGAGAATAACTAAAATGGCTTGGAAAAATTAGGAGATTTCAACACAGGAGAGGTTTTAAGAACTTCTTTAATGTTCTGAAATGATTGGGTTGCCACATTCCCCATGTTATAAATTCACCCTTCTTTAACATTTTAGAAATGTCCTTAGTTATCTCTGCAAAGTTGGGAATAAATCTCCTAACAAAGTTAATTTGCCCAAAGAAAGACTGAATACCTTTCACTGTCTTGGGTATTTGGATTTTGTTGATTGCTACAACCCTCTCAGGATCAATCCTGACTCCATCCTTAGAAACTATGTGCCCTAAAAGTTTTCCTTCAACTACTCCAAAAGCACACTTTTTTGGATTGAGTGAAATGCCATAGTCTAATGCTCTAATAAAAATCTATTCTAAATGCATACAATGATGTTCCTCTTTCCTTGAATAAGTAGTTAAATCATCTTGATACACAACCAAAATTGAGTCAATTAGCCCTGCAAAAGAAACATCCATCGCTTTTTGGAATGTAGCACCTGCATTTGTTAGTCCAAATGGAATTCTTAAATTTACATAGGTTCCCCATGGAGTTGTGAAGGCAATTTTGTATTGCTCTGATTCCCTTACCTTCACCTGATTGTACCCTAAAAATCCATCCATCATAGACAAGAGTTCACATTCTATTACTCTCTGCAACATAGCTTCCATGTTGGGGAGTGGGTAATTATCTTTCAAAGAAGACACATTCAAATTCATGAAATCTACATAGAGTCTTATGTGTCTGTTCTTTTTTCTAACTAGGACAAGGTTTGACACCCAAGTTGAGTGCCTTATGGGCTTAATTATTTTAGCATCCCTAAGCTTCAAAAGTTCTTCCTACATTTTTGGAGCCAAGGTAGGGTTGATAGGCCTTTGCTTCTATATAAATGACTTAGCTCTTGACTTCAAGGGGATCTCATGTTGAAATATGTCCTCTCTATAAGCCTTCAGGTCTTCATATGACCATGCAAAGACATGTTTGTATTTTCTTAATAATGGTATCAACATCACCCTGATATGTGGCTTAAGCTGCTTACCAATGTATACCTTTTTTGGGGCATGATGTGTCCCCAAATTCACCTCTTCTAAGTCATCCTTGTTCATGGGAGATGCCTTTGTAACAAGTTAATCTCTACTCTCAAATGTTCTTTCTAAAGATACTAACCCTTTAGGGATCTTATTTTTCTTAAGCTGTATTACTTCCTTCCTCAAAAGGGTCTCTTTCCCATCTACAACTTCTACAAAGTTTTGGAAGTCAATTTCCTAGTTTTCATATTCATCTATGCAATGCAGGAATCTCAAGAAGTCCTTATCATTCTCAAACTCCTGCCAACTACATATGTTGTCTGGCACTACAGGTCAAATTTTTATCTCAACATTAGTGATGTCAAACAAGGTAACATCATCTGGCCTAATTTCTACATTAGCCAAGAAATCTGCCATAACATTCTTTGATCTTTCTACCTAGTTTATTGAGAATACATCGAACAACTCAATAGTATCCCAAACAACATGCTTATATTGTTTTAGCCTTTTATTCTTTGAAGCATATTTATCTCTTACTTGGGAAACTATTAATTCTGAATCTCCAAATACCCTTAACATTTTAATACCATGCTTAAGAGCGACATTCAATCCTAATAATAGAGCTTCATATTCTGTAATATTATTTGTGCAAGCAAACTTCAGTAGGAAAGAGAACTTGAGAATTTTACCTATGGGGGAGAGAAACACTACACCAGCACCTAAGCCTTCCCTTGAACATGCTCCATCAAAATACATAGTCCAAACACTATGTTGGTCAGGCTCCTCACTGCCAGGATTTCCCCCATCATCTTCTTGATCACTTGGGATAACTCTGAAGTTTTCACAATTAGTGTCCACAAAACATATTTGATCTTCTGTTTCCTAATTTTCAATTGTGTCTGGTGCTCTTTCCTCTCTATCCAGCTTGACCTCTTTACCATTCATGGGAATCATAGCATATGACAGATATAATTGCATGCTCCCTCCAATTAATGCGGCCCATCTCCTAGACAATAACATGTACTGTGGTTTAATATCAACTACTATCACATTCATCGTGTAGGTCTTTTCTGGTTAGGCTGCAAGCTTAAAGTTCACATCCTTCATAATTCCAATGACTGGCACTTCTCTAGCATCCATTTCATAACATTTTCCATAGGCTTTATCTATTTTCAACCCAATTTGTTGCATAATAGCCAAAGGCATGATATTTGTTGATGCACCTAAATCAAGCATACAATTCTTGATTATCTTCCCATTAATGACAAGGGATACATAAAATGGTTCGACTTGTGAAGGACACTTTGTCATTGTCATTCCCAAATAAACCTTTGGAACTTCTTCCTCATCAGCACACATCTCTTGGTTTTCACTGTGATTTTCAACACTTTGTTCTACCTGATGAGCTACCCCTAAAATTAAAGATAATGCCTTATTTCTATATTCTTCAATTTTCATCACTTCCATCAATGGGACATAGACTTTCATTTGAGATAAAGATTGAGTTATGTCAAAGGGGATATACTTTTGTATAATAGTTGTAGCTTGAATTTGACTTTTACTTTTATCCCGAGCTAACCCAGTCTTGGTTTTTGTGGTTTTTTGGTTGTCATCTTCAACAGGTGAACCTTTAGTCTTTTCTTCATTTTGGGGAGCCCTTCCTTCTAAATTTTGATGATCTTGACTTGGTTTTTGTTTGAAGTTCCTTTTGCCATTATTTCCTTGTTTTTTATGTGATTCAGTCTCTTTATGATTATATTGTGGTTGCTTTATAAAAATGCTTTCTGGTTGGCCTGAATCACCTACTCGGGTTTTATTTCTGAGGTTGTAATTACTCTTAACCTGGGCCACTGCTGTAACTGTAAGAGCTCTGATTTCTTCATCAGAAGGTCTCCTTAAGTTAACCAAAGGGACATGTGGGTCTTGAGCATACACTTGGCTATCTTCATTTTCTTCATTAGAAAGAACTTGTTGGCAGACCTGATTCATATAATTCCTCTTTTCATTTACATTTGTATCTATATCATTAGAAGAGGAATACTCTCCATTGACAAAAAGTATGTTAACACTGTTATCCTCAACATAGTGAGGTTCATTACATTCATCACAAGAATTAGCATCATTGTAAAAGGACTGAGCAATCATGTACTTAGACTGTGAGTGGGGCATTTGACAAACTATGCACCATGGATTATCCTCAACAATATTTACTATCTTCTTCAAAGGATCCAAAGTCTCCTTAGTGTTCTGAGTTCTTTGATCAACTTTGTTATTATTAAGGATGGGTTTTTTATTATGACAATTTGTATTGTATGGCATGGACCATGTAATTGCAATCTCTTTTCTTGCCTCTGATAGGCTTGTTTCTTCGGAGCAAGTCCTTTCTCATTTCTTACTAGTGTTGTCATTGATGTCAACATACTCATATTGCATTGACAAGAAGGATTGGATGAGATGTCTGCTGAGGATATTGAGAAAACTAGTCTTAGTCAGGAACAGTGAAGAATAGTGATGAGAAGAAGGCAAAAGTACTCAACAAGTTAATGATCATAGGATGCAAATTAAAGGGTTTGTAGCTATGATACTTGAGATGATCAAGTTAAGTTTTCAGAGGTTCGCATGAAGATTTGAAGAAGTTGTGATTGATCAAGTAGAACCGGTTCTGGGAGGTGCTCCGGAGTGACAGAGTGCTACAAAGAGGTCCGGTGAGATCTGGAAGTGCATTATACTATCTTGCGGATTGGATGGAGTGTTTGGGATGTCCTTGTGATATGTCATCTCAATTTGTTCATGATTTGGAGGTCTGGAAGCACATGTTTCAGTATGACAGTGGCGGTAGACTGTGTTCTTAAAGTTCTGGATGAGGAAGAGAAAAGATTTCGGTGAGCAGATGAAGTGTGGATGTTCCTGGTCATTCAGGCAAGCTTGTGAAGGTTCTTGGATTGTGTTGAGGTTGTGTTGTTGATCCGCATTGGTGGTAGAGCCCGGAATTGAAGATATTCTTCCGGATGAAGTTCTTGTTCAAACTAGCCGACCGGATGAGTTGTTCATCTTGCAAATACTTTTTTGGTGGCCGACCGGATGTGTTATTCATCTTGCAAATGATCTTATGGTTGATTGCCGACTTAGATGATTGTTCCTAAGTCGATGTCTTAAGGTTTGTGAATTCATTTCAAAGTGTGTTGAGCAGCGGATGAGTATGGTATAACGAAAGAGCGAAAGGCAGAGCAGGTGTGTTTTGAGCTTAAATGGAACTGATCCAGACATGGTGAAGATGTCATTCTCCAGTTCAAGGTTGTGATACTTATGATCTTGTAGACAGTGTGTCTCTTTTGTAGGCAGTGTGCCTCTTTGTGAGTAGTGTGCTCGGGCAGTGAGCCCTGACTGGCATGTGCCATTTGTTTTTCTTATTCTTCTAACAGAGAATAATCCTTGGGTTAATCACCCCGTGGTTTTTCCCTTAACCGAGTTTTCCATGTCAAAAATCTTGGTGTCTAATGTGTTGATGTTTATCTGCTCTGGTGTTTATGCTTCCTGCTTTCATGAATGGTTAATTGATATGCTGTTAACTAACAAAGAAAAATCAAGTGTTTGAAGTAGAAGCAAGTTTTTGTACAACTGATTCACCCCCCCTCTCAGTTGTGTGCCCTAGATCTAACAATTGGTATCAGAGCCAAGTTCCTCTGAAAGGAGCTTGACCGCTTGAGGAGATCTAGGATGTCGTCATACAAGAAGGATAGTCTGAAGTTTGATGGAACCAATTTCTCGCTCTGGAAAGGATGCATGAGATGTCACTTGGAGTGTATGGGAAAAGCATACTTATCCATGATCACAAAGGCTTATGTACCTCCATAGGGTGGTCTGACAACATTGAATGAAATCACAGATGCTGAAAACAATTTGCAGACCAAAGAAGCTCTTCTAAGTGCATTGAATGATTCAGAGCTCTCAAATGTTATTGACCTACCAAATGCATATGAGATCTGGGTCAAACTGGAACTTCTGCATGAAGGAGATGAGCATGTTAAGAGTGCAAGGTTGCAAAGTCTGAAAGGGAAATTTGAAAGATTGAAGATGAGAGATGATGAAAACATCACTACCTTTATGCCAAGAGTGAATGAGCTAGTATGTGGAATCAGGAATGCTGGTGGAGTTCTGGATGAAAATGAAATTGTTTGCAAAATTCTCAGATCCCTTCCTGCTGCCTACAAAATCAAGGTTGCTGCCATTGATGAATTCAGAGCCCATGCAACTGTGACAAGAGAGCAATTGGCTGGCAAACTAGCTGCATTTGAAATGACTAAGTTTGGAGATGATCCCCCCAAGACTGAATCTGCATTCAAAGCCAGTGCCTATGTGAAAGGCAAACAAAGATTTGATCCGGGAGAAAACTCTTCAAGGAAGCTGTCATGGTATGATCAAGCAAGAAAAGACATGGAAGAGGAAGAAGCAGAAACAACTCATCTTGAAGCCCTCATTGCTTAGAGACTGCCAAGAGGATCCGGTAAGTATGAAGGAAAATTACCCTTTAAGTGCTTCAATTGCAATAAGATTGGTCATTTTGCTTCAAGATGTCCAGAAAGATCTGCAAGGTCAAATGCTAATAGACAAAGATTCCAAAAGAACTATTATTATGTTCATGAAGAAGATGATAATGAAGGAGTAACAGATGATGAATTAGAAATGGGAAGCAAATCCAGAAATGAATGGGTGTTTATTGCCATCAAGGAAGAAGATTCAATATCCTTTGAATTTGTCAATCATAAGGTTGTGGAAAGAGCCTTGGCTGCCCAAACTGAAGAAAAGGATGATTGGGTTATTGACAGTGGATGTTCTCACCACATGACAGGTGACAAGAACAAGTTCTTAGATTTGGAAAGGTATGAAGGAGGAATGGTAAAGTTTGGTGATAATTCTGCTAGCAGAATCAGAGGTAGGGGAACTATTTCTTTTGATGGAAAGAGAAAAACTGGTAATGTACTATATATTGAAGGATTGAAGCACAATCTTCTCAGTGTTGGTCAGTTGGTGGACAAAGGCTATGATCTCTGGTTCAAGAATGGAAGATGCAGGATCTTTGAAAGCTCCAGAACTGAGATTGCATCCGGTACTCAAACAAAAGGTAATATCTTCCATCTAGTTGGTTCAAATAAAAGTTGTCTGTTTGTTCAAGTTGATCAGAGTTGGTTATGGCATAGAAGAATGTGTCATGTGAATTTTGATAACATCATCAAGATAAGCAATACTCAGGCTGTAAGAGATCTTCCAAAATTGGTGAAACCTACAAATCGTTTGTGCAAAGAATGTCAGCTAGGTAAACAGAGCAGAGTCTCTTTCAAAAGCAAGGATTAGTCCTCTACCGGATTGTTGGAATTAGTTCATACTGATCTCTATGGTCCGACAAGAATCAAGAGTATGCAAGGTGACAAATATTTCATGTTGCTGATTGATGACCATTCCTAGATGATGTGGGTTACCTTCCTAAAAGAGAAATTAGAAGCCCTTGAGAAATTCAAAATCTTCAAGGCTATGGTAGAGAATCAAACCGGATTGAAACTAAAATGTCTAAGGTCTGATAGAGGTGGTGAATTCACATCCGGTGAATTCATAGACTTTTGTGAGAAGCATGGCATAAGGAGACAATTGTCTTCTCCTAGGACTCCACAGCAGAATGGAGTAGTTGAGAGAAAAAACCAGACCATCCAGGAAGCAGCTAGGACAATGATGATGGAAGCAAATGTTCCTTAGATGTTTTGGAGAGAAGCTATCAGCACTGTAGTCTACACCCTTAATCAAGTTCAAATCAAAAGCAATACCGGTAAGACTCCTTATGAACTTTGGTTTGGCATAACTCCCACTGTGAGATATTTCAGAGTATTTGGTAGCAAGTGTTACATCAAAAGAAATGAAGATTTAGGAAAGTTTGATGCTAGAAGTGATGAAGGAATTTTCTTGGGTTACTCCACTCAAAGCAAAGCATACCAGTGTTACAATAAGAGATTGAGAAAGTTGATAGAAAGTACAAATGTGAAGGTTGATGAAGGAATTGAGAAGCCCTCAAGATTCTATGAATGTGATGAAGATGATCAGAATGATTCTCTGGTGCAAGGAGCTCCATCCTCCTCTAAAATTCAAATCCAGACTGATCTGGTAAATCAGGAAGAAGAAGTTTGTCTAAATGAGTCTGATCAAGAATTAGTAGTGCAAGAAACTCCCAAAGTTCCAAGGTATGTAACTCTAAATCATTCTGAAGATCAGATCATAGGTGACAAAAGTAAAGGGGTACAAACAAGGAGAAGAATTGCTCAAGATTCAAATGGATACTGTCTGATTTCAAAGATTGAACCTAAGACAGTTAATGAAGCTTGCAATGATGAAAACTGGACCAAAGCAATGGAGGAAGAATTGATGCAAATTGAGAAAAATCATACTTGGGATCTTGTTCCCAGACCTAGAAACAAGAATGTGATTGGAACCAAATGGGTCTTCTGGAACAAACTAAATGAAGTTGGTGAAGTAATCAGAAACAAAGCTAGATTGGTCTGCAAAGGCTACTCTCAAATAGAAGGAATTGATTTTGAAGAGACCTTTGCTCCGGTGGCAAGAATTGAAGCAGTCAGATTATTTCTTGCATTTGCTGCCTTCAAAGACTTCAAGGTATATCAGATGGATGTCAAGTCTACCTTCCTAAATGGTGACTTGGAAGAAGAAGTGTACATTGAACAACCGGATGGATTTCAATTGTCTGATCATGATGATATGGTCTGCAAGTTGAAGAAAGCACTGTATTGTTTGAAGCAAGCCCCAAGAGCATGGTATGAAAAGTTGGATAAGCATCTTGTACAGATTGGTTTCAACAAAGGTACTACTGATAGTAACCTATACTTCCAAATAGATAAGGAAAACATCTTGATTGTTGAAGTATTTGTTGATGATATCATCTTTGGAGGAAAAGACAGCATGTGTAAAACTTTTGCAAATCAAATGAAAAGTGAGTTTGAAATGTTAATGCTTGGTGAAATGAATTTCTTCTTGGGTCTGCAAATTATTCAGACAAAGAAAGGCATCTTTATCTGTCAAACCAAATATGCAAAAGAATTGTTGAAGAAATTCGGAATGGAAGATTCAAAGCCAATGAACACCCCTATGGCAACTGGATGTAAGTTGAGCAAAGATGACGACTCTCCTAAGATAGATCAAACCAAGTACAGATCAATGATTGGAGGACTATTGTATCTCACTCAGACTAGACCAGATATAATGCAGGCTGTTGGTCTTGTGGCAAGATTTCAGGCTGATCCCAGAGAATCTCATGTCATGGCAATCAAAAGAATTTTTAGGTACTTGAAAGGAACAATTGAGTATGGTCTATGGTATCCTAGAGATCAGGATTTCTCTCTTCATGCATACACAGATGCAGATTGGGCAGGAGATGTGGATGACCGGAAGAGTACAAGTGGAGGAGCATTCTTTTTGGGAAAAAGGTTGGTTTCTTGGCTAAGCAAGAAATAAGAGGCAATATCTCTGTCTACAACTGAAGCAGAATACATTGCAGCAGCAGGTAGTTGCACTCAAATCTTATGGATGAAGCAGATGCTAAGAGACATCAAAGTTGAATATGAGGAGCCTATCATAATTTTCTGTGATAATTCAAGTGCTATAAATATTTCCAAGAATCTGGTGTTGCATTCTAAGACTAAGCACATATCTATCAAGTTTCACTTTCTGAGAGAGCAAGTGAACAAGGATGAAGTCAGATTGGAGTATGTACCCTCCAAGGATCAGATTGCAGATATTTTCACTAAACCTCTTCCCAAGGACTCTTTTGAGTATCTCCAGGATAAGTTAGGGGTCATGGCCCCTCCGGTGATGAACTAGGATGCACTGATGTGCATCAGTCCGGTGGATATCACAGTCATATCTTGTGATCCAGATTGATGATGGGGAGCTGCCACTAAGGGGGAGTAGCTAGTATGATTCTAATGTGTTAGAATTGCAAGTATGAGCCCTTTGCCATTGATGTCAAAGGGGGAGAGAAGACATGTGAAAAACAAGTGGTTGATAATCAAAGGGGGAGCAGTAAAGGAAGAGAAGATTGGTTGATGATCAAAGGGGGAGCAGTAAAGGAAGAGAAGACATGTGAAGAGTTGTTGCTGATAGGGGGAGCTGTGACAGAAAGGAGAAGATCTTGTCTTGATGGTTTTTCACATCATATGTTGCCATCAATGACAAAGGGGGAGATTGTTGCAAGTATAAGGTTAATCAGTGTTGTCATTGATGTCAACATACTCGTATTGCATTGACAAGAAGGATTGGATGAGCTGTGTACTGAGGATATTGAGAAAACTAGTCTCAGTCAGGAACAGTGAAGAACAGTGATGAGAAGAAGGCAAAAGTACTCAACAAGTTAATGATCATAGGATACGGATTAAAGGGTTTGTAGATATGATACTTGAGATGATCAAGTTAAGTTTTCAGAGGTCCGCATGAAGATTTGAAGAAGTTGTGATTGATCAAGTAGAACCGGTTCCGGGAGGTGCTCCGGTGTGACAGAGTGCTACAAAGAGGTCTGGTGAGATCTGGAAGTGCATTATCCTATCTTGTGGATTAGATGGAGTGTTTGGGATGTCCTTGTGATATGTCATCTCAATTTGTTCATGATTTGGAGGTCTAGAAGCACATGTTTCAGTATGACAGTGGCGGTAGACTGTGTTCTTAAAGTTCTGGATGAGGAAGAGAAAAGATTCCGGTGAGCAGATGAAGTGCAGATGTTCTTGGTCATTCAGGTAAGCTTGTGAAGGTTCTTGGATCATGTTGAGGTTGTGTTGTTGATCCACATTGGTGGTAGAGCTCGGAATTGAAGATATTCTTCTGGATGAAGTTCGTGTTCAGACTAGCCAACCGGATGAGTTGTTCATCTTGCAAATACTTTTTTGGTGGCCGACCGGATGTGTTATTCATCTTGCGAATGATCTTATGGTTGATTGCCGACTTAGATGATTGTTCCTAAGTCGATGTCTTGTATAAATAAAGGTTTGTGAATTCATTTCAAAGTGTGTTGAGCAGCGGATGAGTGTGGTATAACGAAAGAGCGAAAGGCAGAGCAGGTGTGTTTTGAGCTTAAATGGAACTTATCCAGACATGGTGAAGATGCCATTCTCCAGTTCAAGGTTGTGATACTTATGATCTTGTAGACAGTGTGTCTCTTTTGTAGGCAGTGTGCCTCTTTGTGAGCAGTGTGCTCGGGCAGTGAGCCCTGACTGGCATGTGCCATTTGTTTTTCTTATTCTTCTAACAGAGAATAATCCTTGGGTTAATCACCCCATGGTTTTTCCCTTAACCAGGTTTTCCACGTCAAAAATCTTGGTGTCTAATGTGTTGATGTTTATCTGCTCCAGTGTTTATGCTTCTTGCTTTCATGAATGGTTAATTGATATGCTGTTAACTAACAAAGAAAAATCAAGTGTTTGAAGTAGAAGCAAGTTTTTGTACAACTGATTCACCCCCCCTCTCAGTTGTGTGCCCTAGATCTAACAAATTCTTCTCCTCTCAGCTTAGAAGAGGATGGTCTCATTGTGTTTGAATCATCATGATTTCTTGGGGATTCTGTATCCTCAAATCTATCAGGGGGATCTAAAAAAGGGTGTTCCTAAAACACATCAGACCCCATTCTCAGGCTATCATTCTTCTATTTTTCTTAAATTTCTTGATTATTAGCCTCTACTGATGAAAAAGGTTGTTGTTTCTTAGGAGGCCTCATATTTTGGGGATTATCATTATTCTTGGGGCTGGGTGAACCCTCTTGGCTGGGTTGAGAACCTCTCTTCCTTCTGTACATTTTTCTAGGTAATTCCTGAAATAAGGGCTTATGCAAGGATCTTCTCCCCTACATACAACTATTAATTTCACTAGCTAGGAGATTTTGCTTAGAGTCGCCACCCACAACTGGGATTTACCTTTTAGATTAGGGCTCTTTCGAATATATCCCCAGTAGAGTCACCAGATCTATTGGGTTTTTTCCAACTAATTATTCCTAAGTTTCCCTACAAGGTAGCCATCTCTTATTAATAGGATCCTTAGTTTAGAGGCCAACAGTATAGGAGACAGACTTTAAATGTCTCATCTCCTTCTTCAGGCACTGCAAAACATAGGGAGGTATTCCCTATTCAATATCAAAGGGATAAATTTATGAGCTTATCTAAGTATTGACATAAAGCAGATGAATCCTCTCTCATGCAGGCCAAAACTGTGAAATAAACACAAAGGGGCTAGCTTTGGTCTTTGTTCCAGGTGTGGACCAGAGTATTTACAAATCCTAAAAACTAGTCCTAGGATCCTAAAGTTTTTGAATGACGTTCTAATTTTGTTTTATGTTTGGCTACAAGATTAGGGTTCTGACTCATAAACTCAATACAAACTCTAACCGATGCTTATCTTTGGGCATGGAGTCAAACTAACATATATGTGTGAATGATCTCATAAACTAAACTAACATTCAAGTTTCAATGGGTTTAGTTAGTATCTGTCTTATAGACACCACCCAAAATAGAGTATTCTGCTAACTCTACTTATTGACATCCCTATTGCAATGTATTCCTTCCCACACTTAACCCTAAACATTTAATCTATTCCATGAATAGAAGTAGAAGATTAAATATGCAATATAGTACACCTATATTCTAGAATTTGAGATAACCCTTAGTTATTTGACCCAAAAGAAGAATACATACAACCATGGAGACAGTTAACAAAACACATGCATATAGCATTTTTTATTTACATCAACATGAAACTGATAAAATTTATGCAAGAAATACATTCAACGCACAGTTCATAGACTTACAGAACAAGAAATGAAGCAACCGAGAAGAACTTGTATCTTATTTACTCCTCAAAAGTTCTAAAATCTTCAACAATGACAAGAATGAGTAACACAGTTCTTCTATAGACCAAGAATGTGTACTCATCATTAATTACATTTGTCCTTTCAAAGAATTGCTTGATACATTGAACCGCCCAGTTTGGTGTTGAGAAATCTACTACATACAGAAAAAAGGAGAAAAGTAGATAGACATTGGAGTGTGATGTCGCATGAAGGAGCTTTGCCTCATCAATACAAGGTAGGTGGTGGTTGATCATTCTTTTCAACTATGCAGGTCCATACTTCTCTATCCAGGTGTTATATATGTCTTTTTTGATGACCATTGGAAAGTGACTATCTCTACAACCTTCTCATTATGACTAGTGTATCGAGCATCCAACAATATCTTTGTTTCCTTACAAAATATTTCAAAATTTATTTCAATTATATGCAATTTATCAACTGTTAAGCTCAAAATCTTCATAGTTGGATAAGCATTAGTACAGTAGGTAGGAATTAATTGGTTATCATTCTCCTTGATTTATGCCTTCCACTTGTCTAGGCCCTTTACTCGCCCATCACCTTCCAAAACAATTGGCAGCCACTTCATGTCCATCTTTTCAATAACCTACTTCTTTTCTCCCAAAACTCTATCTAGCCTCAATTGAAAGTTGGAAACTTCCTCAAAATGTGTCAACATATCCATTACCAACTTCAATTTAGAGGGTGCATGTGCATCAAACCTTGAACATCTATAGAGATTTCTCACTTCTCTGGTCCTTGGCAACCACATTGCTTTGACAATTGAGAGCCTTTCTTTATCTAATTCATGCTTTTCATAGGATACTCTTAATTGTGAATAGGACCACCAAGTCTCATCCACCCTTGCCAAGATCTTCGTCACCCTATGATTTATCAGGTTGGTGACTATATCCTTTACTATATTCTCTTTGTCTTCCTTCAATTTCTTTATCTCCTCTTTCAATTCCCTGATTTTAGACAAAAGAGGCTCTGTGTCCATTGGGAGTGATTCTACAGTCTAAATAATCGAGGGAGTTTGTGATGGACCAGGCTCTAATTGCAATTGTCCCTAGTACTTGCTCAGTTCTACCATGGCTTGTGTATACTTCTCCAACTATTCATTATGTTCCTTCTACATCCTATTTGTTACTACCTCAGTGAATTGTGCAATTTGCACATTTAGATTGGCAGCCTGAGGAGCAGAGTTGGTTGACACCCTCTTGATTATCACATTCCCAGTTAATTAATCTAAACCAATCCTTGGTTTGTTGTCACTTGGGGCCAATGCCCAAAGCAACACCTGTCAAAGCCTTATTGACTTGCTCGTCTGTGACCTTTGAATCATCCCTTGTTATTGTATCAAATGCAATTGCATCTGATAAGGTCCAATGTGGCAGAAGTAGAATATTACTTTTGGCCACTAGAGCTGTGCCCTCTTTTGGGGTCATTCCACTGATATCCTTGTTGACTTCATTAAGACCCTTTGAGTGATTGCAGCATATTCTGATGGGTCAGCTCCACATTTTGCTTCCTCAATCCTTTTTTGGAATTCTTCATTTTTAGTCCTCAAGACAAATGATTTGAATTCTGGAGTGTTAACAAATTCATCATCCTCTATAAATTTATTGCATGCCAATACTCTCACATACTCTATGTCAATTTTATTACCAATAGTTGATCTTGTCAATCTTTTAGCTGGTGAGGAATATGGCCTAATTCTTTCTGGAGGGCTGATTTGATGAGAAGACTCATGAACTTGTTCATTTGCTGCTCTTCCTTCTGAGTCAACAATTTCTATCTATGGATTTGTCTCAAGATCAATAATCTTACTCTTTTTGGGTGAGGGAAGTCAGGGGATTGTGTTTTTATCACATATTCACCTCTAGAGCTGTTAGGCTAGTATGATGGCCTTTCTTCACCTGCATGTGCACTAGCAATTAGATCCTTTGCCTTGTCAAATATCATCTCGATCCTTTTGATGGGATCCCTCACCTCAACAAAAGCTCTAGGGTATGAAAGATTTATATCCCTTCTCATTCTTTCCCCTATCATCACTGCTTCCCATTTATCCCTTAAAAGGTAGACTTCTACCATAGAGAGGTAGTTTCTCACTATATCCTCATCAAGGAAAACTTGATGGGGGTACTTTGGTCTTTTGACCTTCAATCTTGTTTTCTCTATGAATCCTTCTAGATCAAAGATTCTTGACTACTCCATATCCATCCTATAACATTGAAGAATAGAATTCATTTGATCCAATCCATTCTTGTCCACTATTATAAAATCATTGAATTTCAAGGAAGTAGGAATGAGTGAGCCCTTTCTATGTTTCCTAAAATGTTCTTTGTCAGCCTCATTCAGCTACCTTATAATCTCCATGAAAGAGATCCTTTTGGGTACATATTTTGGCAAGGTGTAAAGAGGCACCTCACATCCATAAACTCTGATACAAGTTGTGTGGGAGTGGAGGAACCAATCTCCCTAATTGTGATCAATTCCCAAGTGTGGGGTTCTCTCCAAGGGCCTTAGAAAATATTTCACATCAACATGCAACTGCTCTCCTTCTGGTTCCAAAAAACCAAGGATTCTCCTAACAAAGTGCTCCTCATAAACAACATAGTTTGCATCCTTAAAATGCATGTCCAACATGTATGTCCACATTTGTACTGGCATCATATTTCCCTGAGCATTAGTTATCCTTACGTGCAAGACATTGTGCCATTTTCTAGATAAAGAAAAAAGAATCATGTGGTACATTAATGAGTATCATGTGAATTCCACATGGGGACTTATAGTATACAACTTACTCTTTATGGTGACTGTTTGTTTATGCATCTTTTCTGCTACATAACTTGCATAATCATAAGGCTGTCTTGCTTCATGATCTTGAATGTATACAACCATCATCATCAAAGGTACATACATTCTACTAGTAACATCCCTACCCAATACATGGCATAAACTGTGATATGTCTTTACAAAGTAGTGCATAAACATAGAGCAATGGAAGGGCTCTTCATCTCTGTTAGATATCTTCACCAAACTACCATCTATACCCCTTGGTCTATGTTTGGGCAAGTTAAATGCCCTGTATCCATACTTGACAGTTTTGTATTTCTCCTTCAAGGCATTAAAGTCTACGAGCATACTCGCAGAGGGGTCTAAGTTAAACATAGTAGAGATATAGGCCTTTTTGAATCTTATTATTACAGAACCATTACCAGACAGGACAGATCTAGTGTGAGGGTCATATCTTTCAGCAATTGATCTAACTAGGTCTGGGCTAACAAAGACATTAGGGAAAATTAATTTGGCAAAGTCAAACTTCCAAGCATGATAGATAGGGACTCTATAATCCATCCTATGATACCAGTGTTCAAAAAGAGTCCAAGATGACACATGCAATCTAGCATCTCTACAATTTACACATAGGTCATAGATTTTATCATTTTGTCCTAGTGGACCAAGACCTGTTGCAGCCTTCCTAATTGACCCAGGACACTGGATCATAAGATCTTCATCCAAACTAAATTTTGAAGAGCAGGGTTGACTAGTCTGACTCATTTTTTCCATCTGTAATAACTAACCTAGGGCTTCTGCAACTTACTAGTGACTCTTAGTACCCTAAACAAGCAAATTAACAGTTGAATTGATCAAGTGTATGTAACAAAGATCACTTACTATTTTTTTGCCACTTGCAGAGACCTAAACTTGCTTCTTTCTCACCCATTTCAAAGTCTTCTATGCTGGAAATGCAACTGTGCTCATGAAAATGATGAAGAATGCCCTAGATTGGGTCCTTATGAAGCTAAATTTCCTTACGGTTCACAACATTAATGGTGGTCGTAAAAACCATTACTCTGTTCGTATCTCAGGCACTTTGAAAATCCTCTATTTTGCAAGTTTAAATGAAGGTTGTCTATCTTTTCCTTACTTCTTGCAATCCACGACTGAAATCAATTGACTAGATTTGATGATCTTTGTCATCACAACTAAAAAGTCTTCATCCAATGAGAAAGGGCCACGTCAATCTATAGTCTTATCATTGGTGGCGCTGGTCTGGCTAGACAAGGACATGTAGTGCCATTTCATGGTGTCACAGTCAGAAAAGGCCCATGACTATCAGGCCCTACATAGCCATAAAATTCTAAACTTTTAGTAAATCGAGCCCTTTTATGACATCTGGCAACAACAGGTTCGTCAATGCAGAATCTCTAGCAAAGGGGCTGTAAGCCTATGATTGACAGACAATTGACAACATTTCACGGCGTCGTGGGGGTTAATGATGTCACTAAAAATGCAGTGCGACACCATGAAATACACTTTACAAAGCCTTTTTATGGGTAGTAGTGGGTAAGGCTAAGATAAGGGGCCGTTTTCCTCATGGTCATAAAGGCATTAAGTTATAACTTAAATACCTGGTAACTCCCTACTGACAGTCAACAGATGAATATGAGATAAAGTACAGAAAGAGACATAAGACTTAAACCCTTATGGTTTTAGGGATTCTATAGGATGAAGATAGGTAAATACATAACTAGAAACCCTAATGCGAAGGAGGCACCACTAGGATCAATAAAATATGGGGCTATAGTATGTTTCATAATATGACCATCAACATAGTATTATCTCCTCTCCTCCCACCATGAATGGAATGTGTCAAGATTAGTATCAATCGATCTGACATAATCAATAATGGTTTGCATTGCAGATGCAAACCATGCCACATAAGGGGGAGTATGTAATTTATTTGAATGGAATGAATTTTGTCTTGTAAAATGTTTATGTTCTCATTAATATTTGCTCACAAGTGAGCCTCATCAGGTGGAGGGGTGGGGGGTTTGTTGGTTCAGGTTTGGGGGGTCTTGGCATGGGGGGATTTGGACAGGGGGTTTTGAGGTGGGGTCTCATTTTGTAGGACCTCCACTAGAGCAAGAACTCATGTTGGTAGCTCAACCATATATAAATGCTAGAAGTAGAGCTGCAAATACAAAAAATAATTAATTTAATTAGGAATTGAAAATTTATAAATATTAAATGCATGTATGTAACATGTTCATACATATATCAATCTTTGAAATATATAAATTAAATACATGGTTTAAACAATACATTTAAACAATTAATTGCATAAAAATTTACATATGAAACCAAGGGACATTTTCCAAGAAAATTTTAAAAGCTAGAAAATATGTGTTTAATTCCATAAATACATTTTCCTTTAAATAAATAAAATTTTCAAATAAATACATGATTGCAATTGCAATTACAAAAATATAAATTTAAATATTTATACATTAAATGCAAATAATGAGAACATGCTTATATATAGCAAATACTTATACACTTGATGTCACACTTGGTGATTTCATACCTACAGATACATAAAAGGTGATGTTTACCAAGTAGTTTGTTTAGGTTTGGTTCCAAGTGAACAAGCTACCATGTTCTAAGTGAACAGGTTAACAACATGTATAAAAAAGTAGTTTAAATCTAACTTGTCAATAAGCTTGCTCAAATAACATCTTTTTAAATGTGTTAACCAAGTATGTAATATCATGCATATGCATATAATATAAATAAATGAAATATTGTGCTAATAATTTCTATCAATTAGGTTTCCTAATAATATGTAGACAACATGAAAAAATAAAGCTAATGATCAATAGAAAGAGAGACACTAAGGAGTCCATGAACTATTAAATTGTAAGGCAATAATTTCCAAACTCATCACTAGATGTATCACCATATGGAGGTAATAGACCTAGATGTAAGTCACTAACATATTTCATGCACATAAGATTGACATGACATAAAAATGTGTTGTCCATGTACCCATCTATAAATGAGATGTAGTAGGAGATGTAAGGTAGTAGCTCACATATGGCAAGGCCTTGGATGTGTATGATGTTGTAGAGGAGGATCTAGATAGGAATTATACCTAGAATGAAGGGAGGATACTCCTCAACTGCCTATTACACCATCAAGGAAGTATAACTAGTCTTTGAGGAAATATGAAACCAAATTGTTGAAAATGTAAGAGCATATAAATGTTGTAGAGAACCAAATCATGGTTGCATAATAATATAACTGAATAATACTATATTATTAAATTTAGGTTGATCTTACATTCATTCCAAGATGGATTTTATAAATCCTTTCAAATATAACTTCTCGAACTACCATCTTACGTGAATACAACTAATTGTTGAACTACTCGATAATAAACTACAAGTCACTATGGTGACTTTATTAATGTAAACCTTAATATTCCAACACTACTCCCCCTTAATGTTTACATTACATAAATAGAACATATAACAAAACATTCTGATTACACAAAGCAAATACACATTTTTGAGAAAATTTTTCTTTGAAGAAATAAATCCTGAACTAGGTGGAACTCCATCAAGTTGCGTCATAACCATTGGAAGGGTGTAGCTCTTGAACTAAATTCCTAAGTTCTTGGATTACCACCTCCCTAAACTCCTGAATCATAGATCCCCCAAATTATTAGACAATAATCCATGTTGAGCTACCTCCATAATGCTCCATCAAGTTGTCTCATGACCCTTGTAAGGGTATAATTTCCCAAATCCACAAAACCTAAACTATTTGGACACCAATCCATATTAAGTTCACCAAATCCCTTTCTATCTTCAAAAACAAACTTCACAATATATGCATTCTTTAATTCTATCAGCATAAAAAGAACACATAGGAAAATAAAAACATATGCTTCTTCAATACAAGAAACCATCTTTGAGCAAGAAGCTAGCTTGAGATGACGAAAACTCCTCCAGCCTCCAGTGCCTTCAACCTCCAATTTGACATTTGTTAGTCCTTACCCTCCAAAAATAGCACCAGAGGAAGTACTATAATCCTCGAAAGCCCAATCGACACAAACAAGATTTTTAGACATATTTGTAAAGCTCATAATACAATAAGATGTCAGATTCAATTGAAAAAAAGCATTCATACATTGTCTTTCCTATTCCCCTTTAAAAAATGAAATATCTCCAATATTACACAAAATCATTTATCACCAATGTAACATTAAACCTTATTTTTCCTTAAAACTCTAGTCACCATAACACATGCATTATAAATAAAAATCTCTCACTTATCTCCACTGCATAAGACAAGAATCCTTTATAAATAATCTTATATCTCCCACAATACAATATGCAGTAAAAACCTATAACTTATTTTATATGCTTGTATTATCTTCATTGCACTCCACTCTCTCTCAAATAAATTAGTGTTTTAAACAACTCAAAAAAATTATGAGGGGAAACCACTAACCATACTAATCACACACTATGGAAACCACTAATTGTACCAATCACATGCTAGAACAATCTTCACATTGGGACAATAGTAGCAACTAGTAATCACACCTTGGTGTGCAATGGGTATGCCGAATCATAGTGAAAGTTCAATTGGTATGTCTTTAAGTGAATGATGATTGTCTTGTATCTCCTATGGCCCATTTCATTTTTTTCTTTCTTGAGTGTCATTAATTAATTTACATAATATTAATGGACTTCAAGATTCATGTGTTTTGCTCAGTAGCTACTTCAAATGTGTGATCTTTCATGTTTGGTCTCTAATCTCTACTTGCATGTATCTCCTTTCTAGATTTGTGTTCATGCACTGCACCTAGGTTCACCTGCATTCTATTAGTTGTCACCTATGCATATTATGACAAGCCTCATATTTCACATCTTGACACCTACATTTAATAGGCATTCTCTTGCACATATAAGCATGGTCCCCACTTACATCATGTTTAGTTGTCATCATGCTTACCATCATGCATCCTCTCATGGGATGTCACACAATAGAAATATCGATATGGAAAATTGATTTTCCCAAAGCATATTTAGTGTTAAGTTATGTTGCACTATACATTTGAGCTTGATATTGAGGTGATCTTATGATGATAGAAATGAGCTCTTCTTTTGTAATAAAATGAAGTATTCATATTTTTAGTATGCTAAATTCTAGTCCATTGGTGTCTTGATGTATATGTATTGGAAAAAACATTATCTATTTAGAACAAGATATGGACATCCATCAAAACATTTGAGTAGAGGAATTTATTTGAATGGTATTAAAAGAGAATATAAATAGACATGTGGATTATTTGACAAAATGTCACCTTGTATAATTTTTAAACCAAACATTCTCACCAATAAATTAACTACCACTTATTTATTTTTAATTTTCATCTTTTATTTTTTATTTTTTATAATTGTTTATTTTATCTTTACTTGCTAGGAGGCATGAGAAGGGAGTTTATAATTATTTCAAATGTCACATTTTATTTTTCTTTGTTTTGTCATTATTAAAATTCATGCATCATATATTACACATCTCTCTCTCCCACCGACTTCTTCCCCCCTCCCTCTCTATAAGGCCTCGCCTCGGAACCCTAGAGTCAAGCTTAACTATGCATTTAAAAAGACAACATTTTTTTTTTAAAGCAATAACAATGTAATCAATATAAACAACCATGCAAGTTAACCTTTATTCTCTAGGGTGCACAGGACTGCATCACTAAAACTAACAAAACCAAATTAACATTAATGAATCGAATTGAAACCAAGAGAATTAGAGAGACAACACATAACTACCTCTATCAAAAGACATCAGAAAATGACATCAAGATTTAGCAAAAGATTACAACAAGGTTCCCATTTCATTAAAATAAAATACATCAATACAATGATTACACTAAAGCATCCGGATTACATTAGAAGATATACATCAATAATAATAATACAAGGTTGAAATAGAAACATAACTACCTGCCTCCAGAAGTGAAACAAGATCAGTGATCTTCTACAAGATATGTTGTCCACGTACATGAACAACAGAAAGATGACCAATGGAAAGAGCACATCCACCTGACCATGTGGAACCCTGAGGCCCACCCCCCGTGCTAGGAGATAATGATAAGATCCCACGACCTGAAAAGTCAAGTGGACAACTAGCAGAACAGAGGACTTCATATGACTACAACAACATAGATCACAACGACACCACAAGCAACTTAACAACATATCCAGAGGCAACCATCAAACAAGAGAAAAGGATACAACTTGGGGATGTCAGACTGCAGAAGGGAGAAGTGTCATCGCACGGCTTGTCATGAGTTCTCCTGGCAAGTCTTCCTAGGCCCCGGCCCCCTACCTGGGTTATCCTGGTAGCCTCTCCCGACTTCTGGCCCCCATGCAAACTCGTGTGGAAATAAACCATACCTTTCATGGGGACAAGGTCGTTGATCGTGCCATTCCAGGCCTTCCCATCTCATCTCAAGCCTAACCAAGCACTTGAACCATGAGTGAGGCAATCATTTATCTTAATTAGTGTGATCTAACGACCCAAAACCCATGATTTTACATTAAGGTTATCACTTATTAAGGCACCCTCGCATGGGTTGTCCTGGACGCCACTTTGGGCTCCAGTCCCCATCGAGAGCCACTCCCCTAGCTGCATCTTAGAACCCTCAATCAAAAACACAAGAAAAGATAAACATTACTCTCTTGTATCATCAAAAGCTCAAGGACAACTTCCACACCACATAACCATAGCTCCCATCACATACTAAAACAGTAACCAACACCACATATCTTGATGCATCAACAATGTCGTAAAGGACCAAGCCTTCCAGAAAGTATTAAAGACCAACTCAATCACATAACCATCCAAGCATAGGTATGAGCATGAAACAGACAAGGAGGAACTCAGGAATCCCAACGCAAATCTTAACAACAACATGAGATCACGCAACAAAATCTTATGCCTCTGGAAATCAACTAAACACCATGACTCTAATACCGCGAATGGCATGACTATGCAAGTTGCTCATATTAACAAGAGAGACCGAAAGAAAAGGTTTAAACAACCACTTGTGAGGGAACAAGTACAGAAGGCAATTAGTGACTTTATATACAACTAACCAAACCAAGCTTTATAAAACATGACAAAATTTAGATCACCCTAGGCAAAGCACAAACTTCAACTTCTCATGACATCAAACACAGTATCCTAAAGTGACTCATAACACCATTACTTAAGGATTAAAACACTATTCCAAACATATCAAATAACCTTCTAGCCACAACCGAGATTCAATCAAAAGTCTAAAACAAGTTTTATACATAGAACGATTTCTAAATCATGCGTAAATAATTCAATACTAAAATATTACAATTAAATAACAATCCTTTAAAGTCGGTAATCTACTAACATCACCGAGATATAATATTTGATACTCAAAGGTAAAAATAATGATAATAATAGTCCTAATAAAGAACTTATAATAATCGTAGTGAAAACAATGGCAACTCCTAAATTAAGCTTGTAACTAACAACACTTACACATAAACAAATGTAAACCTATTCAACTAATCCCAAACCCAACATTAGAAGATTTCCTACAATTGTAATAAGAATACTAAATTTAGATTTAAATTTACCCAAGTTCTAAATTCTAATTTATGAGAGAAATGACAACCAGAATACATGATAACAACCTAATAAACCAAAACACAAGGATGTTTTCCCGTATTTCTAACCTACAAGATTGGATTCCTAACTCGAAAGGCAGAAACCTTACTAGATTAACAACTTATACCGACCTATACCTTAAAATCATTCTAATCACATAACCAAAAGATAAGCTCTCAAATCCACCGGGGGTAAGCTCTACGCCACTAAGGTGTCAGCTTCAAAAGGGTAAAAATAATGGATCGAGACATGGCTGGAAAAGGCCACTAAAGGAAATAGTTACAATGCACATTGGTTATCATGATTATTGCAATCCTGAAATGAAGCGCATGAACTGAAGGTGACATTCAAAATGCTAAAAGGGAAACTTTCAACCTAGGTACTTACGTTCGCCAATTCTGCCGACTAAGAGAAGAGGTGCTACAGTAGTCATGCTAGTCGACGCACTACGCCTGCTTAACCACCACTACCAGTCATTCATGCAGTAATTGACACATTCCTAAAAATGACAGGGATACCACAGATCTCGGTCTACACCGAACACAAGTTAGGAAGCCACGCTTACTAGACATTATCGAGGCTTAACTGCAGACGACCACCATTAACACAAGAAGTTAAAAAAGGCAAACAAAGAGAGCGCAAGGCATGCTAGAGGGAGGACCCTTGAAATAGCGACGATAGGGAAAGAACGACAGTTTAGTAAGAGATAATACTTAGTAAGAAAAGTAGGTCACCACCCAAACCCAAATTGATATAAGGTAAGGCTTTCAAATAAATGCTCACGATAAAAGAAGAAAATGCTCTGGAAGACGTGCGAACAAAACAATGAGCTACAGATACAAAAATAATGATGTTGAAAGAATGTGTAGGCTGACATAAAAACGGGCTTAAGAAGTATTCTGACAACAACTATGAGCCAACAATCTGCTAAAAGGGTGCCATGCTAGTGCAACTACAATCTACCTAGAACCAAGCTTATACTGGGGTGATGGGCATGCCACTGTGGATGCAAGTCTTCTCAAGGTCAAAAGATTACAGGATAAGCGCATGGTGAGAAGAAATTCTTTAAGGACAGTAGCTTGAAGAGCCATTCAAATATGATTGATCATGAAAACACTTACAATCTTGATGTAGATCTTTGTAAAGATGGCTAAGGTTATAATCTCCTATCAATTATTCTGGTGGAGCCAAGGATATGCATTAGAGCGCCATAAGCAAAAGTGGTAAACATGAAATATCTAGCAATCCCAAAGAAAATAGATTTAAGCCCGCTACCTACGAGGAAGGTTGCTGTTCTAAAAGAAGGTTGTTCTTCATCCACCGAACCAAGGAGAAACCCTCGCTAACAGTCGTGCGGCATGCAATAGGAGACTTAACAATGTAACAGTAGCAGATTGACCTACTTATAAAGGAAACTGATCACTATGCAGGGAAAACATTAAGCTTAGAAGATGATCTGAGAGGGTGCTTTCTCAACTGACAAGAGAGAGGAAACCAGTTTGATATGATAGGGCATATAATTAATGGATGGCTACTCAAAAGAAGAAGGTATAATGCACAATGAGATCCCACCAGGGTACACCTAACAAATTCACTAAGGAGGTTGAATAAAAGCACAAATAGTGTTGAAGACGGATCAATGAATATCTTAGAAATTTACCCAGGTTTGAAGGACAACCGTGGGTTTAAGCAGAGGGAACAATCAAAGGCCAATATATCCTAAGAGGGTTTTGATGATTATGCATAAAACAAATGTGCACCAACTGTGAGAATCATTGTCTCAAAGGCATTTTCATAACAAGTGATACACTCAACATAGTAAGAGACCTTAGGAGTTTTCAGGAAATGACAAAACACCTTTTTGGAACATCTTCTGTAAAAACAAAACAACCCAGACCAACTAGAGAAAGAACATGTACCTGGCTTCTATCCCCAGACTATGGAACCTCTGAAACCTATTACTCCTCTCCATGGAACAATCCCCCCAACAAAAGACCGTTTTCTTTTCCTAAAAACCCCTTCGGACAGAAGTAGATCCTCCTCAAAAATTCCCACTCCCCAAACATAAATGCAGTAGATCTCCATTTACAAGAGATTTTTCCCAAAATAGAACCAAAATCAATGTCTTTAATATTCACGACAACGCATTACTAACAAAACACATAAATGACATCTGTTCCAAAAAATCTATTTATTCACCAAAATGTCAGTTAAGATATTATTATCCTCCAATGACACCCTCAAACAAACTATTATCATAATTATTTGGCAACAAGGAAAGGTAACAATTTCACTATAAACAAAACAATTATTCCCAACAAAATCTCCCCACATCAACATAAGAATTCACATACTGACTCATACTAACATCCAAACACGACTGTACTAACAGAGACATACAAACACCCATCCCGACCAACCCGACAGGACTCAAGACATGATACATATCCTCCTCAAGGATAGTGACCAATTAGGTAGGGACCTTTCGTTATCTCTTCACAATGATTTCCATTGGTTAAGGCATGCTTAGACTTGTTAATTTAGGTGGAGTCAATGCTTGGTACCTGCAACCTGCACAAACCAGATGTCGAGCACATATACATAAATCATCATCAAAACAACACACTGTGATAGGGAATCACAGTGTAGCAGGGTGCTCTTCGAGAGTAATGCTACAATGTCCCTTCACAAACAAAACATAACACATTATCTACATTGTCAATTAAATCCATAGAAGACATAAGCATTAAACATTGACTCATTCAACATCATCATCATAGCAATAATCAAATGTTAAATATTCTTATGAACATTAATTGAACACATAATTAATCATAACATAGTCATTCTGTACTAACATAAGCATCAGAAACGTCATCAAGGAAAGCATAAATATATGTCATCATCAATCCTAAATTCATCAGAATATACCATCAAGTCTAACCATAAGGATCTAACTAATAGTAAATCAGAAAGCCAAAATGAGGGGCACTACACTCTCTCTCTCGCTCTCTTCCACTTATTTTATTTTCACATCACCATAATTTCTTTTCATATATTCCCAAATTTATGATTCTAAAGACCCTAATGCCGAAGAGTTGTGGAAGTTCAATTGCCATGTCTTTAAGTGAACGATGATTGTCTTTTATCCCTATGGCCCATTTCATTATCTATCATTAAAAGAGATTTGTGGTATTTAATAAATCCTATGAACAAAACTCATGATTTTCCACAATCACCACTTGAATATACTTTGTTGTGGGATCATCTTTGTTGGTCAAGGGATCGACAACCTTCACCTTCACCACAGGTATCGCCACCTGCATACAACACAAGCAATCAATCCCCCTCATCTAGTAGAAATTGTGGGCTTCTACTACTCAATCCTAGCATTTCATTTAATACATGTAGGTAGTGAATGCTTTCAAACATGCAAGTGTTATTCATCCATAGGCACCAATAGTTGGAAAATTTAGATACAAAATTTCTCCTTCCTTTCCATGTGTATGGACTAAGGTAAAGGGTAGAATGAACATGCATGATTATTTGAATCATCTTGCATCACTCTAACTTACACTATCAACTATTGATATTTCAAAATATCTCATGTCATGTTTGGATCATTGGCATGAAATGAGTGATTGAAAATCACTCTCTTTTTGATTGTTGGATCATTGGCATGAAAAGTACCATTTCATGAGGCTCCCATGGAGCTAGCCATACCAAGCTCCATGATCTTTAATGTAGTAATAACCTCCAATTTGGATGCTCATTACATGTGTCATCTTTTGATTGTTGGAATGAAATGACTAATCAAAATGCAGTCTCTCTCTCTCTCTCTTAGGTAAATTAAGTGAGGTGAAAGATGCGTAGAATTTGATAAAATAAATACTTCATGATATGATTAACTAAATTAGAGGTTTTGATATAATAATAGGTGGAAGCATTCCTCTATTTTCTATGAATTTCCATGGATTGTGAATTATGTAAGGTATGAAATATATTTAATTGTAACTTGATAGAATAATGAAACTTTTATTTTGTACTAATTTGGACTTCAAGACTATCTTCTTACATTGCATATCCCTAGCTAGGATTTTCATCATCAGTGTCTACCAACGGATCTAGAGATGTATGGTGCAAGCTCCATGGATGGTAACTATTTGAAAGACTTTCCCAATGGGTTGTAATATCTTTCTCTAATGAACCAATATCATTGTGAATGTTGTAACCCATGTGTTAACACTTAAATAACATGTTGATACTTAGACATAAATTAATATCCTACACATCACTACAATACAATCCAAATGATATCAAAAGACTATGCCAAGGGTTATATTTATAAAATTTTTCCATCATATAAACCACTTGTCATTTCAAAAAACCATGGGCTAATTTTTACACCCCTATGAGAAGTGAAAAATCCCAAAAAAGAAATATAACACTCAATTTGTAAGATTCCACCTTTGAAACAGCCATGGTTAGCATGACTAATCAAACTAATAACCCTAGGATTGCTCCTTACAATAAAAATAATGTCTATAATTTTCAATACTTATTTTTTCTACCCTCAAGTCAATTTGGGGGAACATTACTATGAATAAACAAGAAATTACAAATCTATTTAAGTGGAGGCAAGTATAAAATAAAGAATTCCTCACCAAAATACCATACAGGTCTACCATTGGCAACATCCATACTCACAATTAGTCCCATGTTGATTGTGCAAACAAATTTGCTACATAGAATCAAAATAACTTAATAATGTCTATAATTTTCAATACTTCTTTTTGGTAGCCTCTTCAATTTGGGCAAGAACTTGGCTATGAAAAATAAGGAATTTAGAATCTACTAATGCCTAGATTAGTACAAAATGAAGGTTTCATTGTATTGTCAAGTTACACTTGAATGCATTGCATGCCTTGTAACATAATTCACAATATGTGGAAATTTGTAGAAAATAGAGGAAGGCCTCCCCTCTAGCTCATTCCTTATGTTCTTGTTGTTGCCTATCAAATTATGATAGGGGCTTCTACCTATTATTAGATCAAAACCTCCAATTAAATTAATCATTTCATCAAGTCTTTCTTTTGTCGAACTTTGCACATCTTCCACCTCATTTGATTTACCCTATTTATGTTTTTTGTAGCCAACTTTTGAGGTTAAGCTTGTTTTCTTTACAAGCATATCCTCTTAAACACATCACACAAACAATATAAAAAATTATAAAAAAATATCCTCATCAAACTTCACTGTACTACACATATTTCTTCAAAAGGGTTTAGAAAAATACTTTTATTTAGGTCAAATTATCTTGGTCGTACACGTGCATGGTATGGTAAAAAGAAAGTGACTTTTAAACATTGGTTTTTAGAAATGCCTTTTGAAAATCAATTTGTATCATTTGGGTATTAAAATAAATTACATATTTGGAAACTAGACTCCGAGTACTACGGGTAAGTGCAAGAAGATGGGGGGCCAAAAAGGGGTCTTAAGTGGCCACTTTTTTTCTGAAATCAGGAAATACTAGCCTTGGATGAGAAATTGAGCATAGTTACACTCAAAATTTGGAGATGCAACCAAAACAATGTTCGTAGTGCTCCGAGTCTACTTTCTAAACTACTATTTTTTTTGAAAATGGCATAGATTAAGGGGTTCAAAAGAGGGAGCCACATAAATTGGTTTTGTTTCTGTAAAAAAAAACATAACATAACATGTTTTGTGGCTCCCTCAAAAGGTCATTTTTTTTTGGTATGTTTAAAATTGCTTTAGTGAGAAATTAGCTAATAGCATGTAGTTTATGCCCAATTTTTTTGATAATTTTTTGATGAATATTTAATTTTTTACTAATTTTCAAAGTGGACACATCCTAAAAAATAGAATTTTGGCCGTGCTACTCCTATAAATTTTGAAAACTAATTGAAAATCATTTTTTTCTTTTTTTTTTAATATTTGTAGAATGGAGTCTAGTTTCTAAATATGTATTTTTTTTGAAATTTCAATGAATAATTAATTTACAATGAAAAAAAGACCAAACAATAGTTTTTGCCCAAAAATAGACACACAAACAAGAGAAATTAAAGATGAAAGGCTTAACATTGTTAAAATGTGAAAAAAATCACATCGTCAAATAGTTAAGAGAAAGCCTAACATTACCCAGGTGTTTGATTTGTTTGACCTTGAAACACATGCAAATCTGAGGGTTAGCACGAATGAAATTATGTGAAATCTTGAAGAATATGGAAAAACACGTCTGTGGATGTTGAAAAGGCACTCCAAGCCTTTGGATTGGAAATCCAAAGCAAATCCCAAGCCCAAGGCTTCGGATTCCCAAAGAAAAACATAATGCGAGCACGTTATAATGCACTCGTGTTAGTTTTTGCTTTGCATTTTTCTTTTTCTGCAAAAGTTTGTGTTGTTTGTCATGTTTGAAATAACGTGAGCACGTTATAAAGTTCTCGCGTTATGTTCCCCTTAAATTTTTTTATGTTCAAGGCTATTAATCATGTATGTATGTATGTATGCCTATATGTATGTATGTATCTATGTATGCCTATATGTATGTATGTATCTATGTATGTATAGTGTCGAGGGTAGAGGAGGGTAGAGATGGGAGTGAGCCAGATAGGGGAGGAGAGGGGTGGATAAGGATTGAGTGATTAAGGTTTAAGGTTGAGGGTTGAATGTTGAGGGATAGGATTTAGAATTTAGGGATAGGGGATTAGATTTTAGGACCTAAAGTGATTAGGGTTTAGGATTGAGGCTTTAGGGATAGCGTTTAGGGTTAAGGGTCGAGGGATTAGGGTTAAGGTAGAGTGTTGAGGGTAGAGGGATTAGGGTTTAAGGTATAGTTTAGTAGTTCTTGTGGATAGAGCCAATAAACAATGGAAGATTATTTGCCTGTTTCATAACAATATACCTCCCCTAAGTGCGGGGTGGACAACAAGAAACATAGATGTACCCCAATGAAAATATTTTTCTCATAATGATCATCCTTTCTATTCAACTATTAATTACTCACTGTGGATGTACCATACGTAAATCTTTTCTCATAGTGTGTACACCTATTGGCATAATGAACCCCAAATGGGCCAGAAAAACATGCCATATAACATTACTAACATTAAAAAAGTTCATAGCCATTTTTCTGACATATTCTTGCAACTCAAATATCTTTAAGAGAAGAGTGTCAAAAATGATGGGTTTAACAACCTAACATAAGGCAAAGCAGTTTTGTTGGGTTTAGGGATAGGGTTTAGGGTTTAGGGTTGAGGGATTAGGGTTTAGGGTTGAGGGATTATGGTTTAAGGTATAGTGTTGAGGGTTTAGGGATAGGGTTTAGGGTTGAGGGATTAGGGTTTAGGGTTGACATATTAGGGTTTAATGTTGAGAGTTAAGGGTTGAGGGTTTAGGGATAGGGTTGATGGTCAAGGGATTAGGGTTAAAGTAGAGTCTTGAGGGTAGAGGGATTAGGGATAGGGGTTAGGGTTGAAGGTTTAATGATTGAGGGTTGAGGCTTTAGGGCTGAGGGTTGAGGCTTTAGGGATGAGGTTTAAAATATAGTGTTGAGCATCGAGGGTTTATGGATAGGTTTTAGGGTTTAATTTTTAAGGGTTAAGGGTTGAGGGATAGGGTTTAGGGTTTAGGGATAAGGGATTAGGGTTTAAGGTATAGTGTCCAGGGCTGAGGGTTTAGGAATAGGGATAGCGTTTAGGTTTTAGGGATGAGGGATTAGGGTTGAGGGTTTATTGATAGTGTTTAGGGTTGAGGGATTAGGTTTTAGGGTTAATGGATTAGGGTTTAAGGTATAGTGTTGAGGGTTGAGGGTTTAGGGTTGACAGATTAGGGTTTAGGGTTGACGGATTAGTGTTTAATGTCGAGGTTAGGGTTAGATTGTCGAGGGTAGAGGGATTAGGGATAGGGCTTAGGGTTGAAGGTTTAAGGATTGAGGGTTGAGGCTTTAGGGATGAGGGTTTAAGGCTTAAGATATAGTGTCAAGTGTTGAGGGTGTAGGGATAGGGTTTAAGTTTTAAGGGTTAAGGGTTGAGGGATAAGGATTAGGGTTTAAGGTATAGTGTTGAGGGTTGATGGTTTAGGGATAGGGTTTAGGTTTGAGGGATTAGGGTTTAGGGTTGATGAATTAGGGTTTAATGTTGAGAGTTGAGGGTTGAGGGTTGAGGGTTGAGGTTGAGGGATAGGGTTAATGGTCAAGGGATTAGGGTTAAATAAGAGTGTCGAGGGTAGAGGGATTAGGGCTAGGATTTAGGGTTAAAGGTTTAAGGATTTAGGGTTGAGGCTTTAGGGATGAGGGTTAGGGGATTAGGGTTTAAGATATAGTGTCAAGTGTTGAGTGTGTAGGGATAGGTTTTAGGGTTCAAGTTTTAAGGGTTAAGGGTCGAGGGATCAGAGTTAAGGGTTGAGGGATTAGGGTTTGACATTGAGGGTTGAGTACATTGAGGTTCGAGGGTTAAGGGTTTTAGGATAGGGTTGAGGGTCGAGGGATTAGGGTTAAAGTAGAGTGTCAAGGGTATAAGGATTAGGGATAGGGTTGGAGGGTTTAGGGATATGGGATTAGGGTTTAAGGTATAGTATCGAGCCCATTGAGGGTCTAGGAATAGGGATAGTGTTTAGGGTTTAGGGATGAGGGATTAGAGTTGAGGGATGATGGATTAGGGTTGAGGGATTAGGGTTTAGGGATAAGGTTTAGGGTTGAGGGTTGAGGGATTAGGGTTTAAGGTGTAGTGTTGAGGGTTTAAAGATAGGGTTTAGGGTTGAGGGATTAGAGTGAAGGGTTGAGGGATTAGGATTTGACGTTGAGGGTTGAGGGTTGAGGCTTTACAGTTTAGGGTTGAGGGTCGAGGGATTAGAGTTAAGGGTTGAGGGATTAGGGTTTGACGTTGAGGGTTGAGTACATTAAAGTTTGAGGGTTAAGGGTTCCGGGATAGGGTTGAGGGTCGAGGGATTAAGGGTTAAAGTAGAGTGTCGAGGGTATAAGGATTAGGGATAGGGTTGGAGGGTTTAGGGATAAGATTAGGGTTTAAGGTATAGTATCGATCCTATTGAGGGTTTAGGAATAGGGATAGCATTTAGGGTTTAGGGATGATGGATTAGAGTTGAGGGATGATAGATTAGGGTTGAGGGTTGAGGGATTAGGGTTTAAGGTACAGTGTTGAGGGTTTAGGGATAGGGTTTAGGGTTGAGGGATTAGAGTGAAGGGTTGAGGGATTAGGATTTGACATTGAGGGTTGAGGCTTTAGGGTTTAGGGTTTAGGGATAGGGTTGAGGGTTGAGGGATCAGAATTAAGGGTTGAGAGATTAGGGTTTGACATTGAGGGTTGAGTACATTGAGGTTCGAGGGTTAAGAGTTTTAGGATAGGGTTGAGGGTCGAGGGATTAGGGTTAAAGTAGAGTGTTGAGGGTATAAGGATTAGGGATAAGGTTGGAGGGCTTAGGGATAAGGGATTAGGGTTTAAGGTATAGTATCGATCCCGTTGAGGGTCTAGGAATAGGGATAGTGTTTAGGGTTTAGGGATGAGGGATTAGAGTTGAGGGATGACATATTAGGGTTGAGGGTTGAGGGATTAGGGTTTAGGGATAAGGTTTAGGGTTGAGGGTTGTGGGATTAGGGTTTAAGGTATAGTGTTGAGGGTTTAGGGATAGGGTTTAGGGTTGAGGGATTAGAGTGAAGGGTTGAGGGATTAGGATTTAACGTTGAGGGTTGAGGGTTGAGGCTTTAGGCTTTATGGTTTAGGGATAGGGTTGAGGGTCGAGGGATCAGAGTTAAGGGTTGAGGGATTAGGGTTTGACGTTGAGGGTTGAGTACATTGAAGTTCAAGGGTTAAGGGTTTTGGGATAGGGTTGAGCGTTGAGGGATTAGGGTTAAAGTAGAGTGTCGAGGGTATAAGGATTAGGGATAGGGTTGGAGGGTTTACGGATAAGGGATTAGGGTTTAAGGTATAGTATCAAGCCCGTTGAGGGTTTAGGAATAGGGATATCATTTAGGGTTTAGGGACGAGGGATTAGATTTGAGGGATGATGGATTAGGGTTGAGGGTTGAGGGGTTAGGCTTTAAGGTCTAGTGTTGAGGATTTAGGGATAGGGTTTAGGGTTGAGGGGTTAGAGTGAAGGGTTGAGGGATTAGGATTTGACATTGAGGTTTGAGGCTTTAGGGTTTAGGGTTTAGGGATAGGGTTGAGGGTCGAGGGATCAGAGTTAAGCGTTGAGGGATTAGGGTTTGACATTGAGGGTTGAGTACATTGAGGTTCAAGGGTTAAGGTTTTGAGATAGGGTTGAGGGTCGAGGGATTAGGGTTAAAGTAGAGTGTCAAGGGTATAAGGATTAGGGATAGGGTTGGAGGGTTTAGGGATAAGGGATTAGGGTTTAAGGTATAGTATCGAGCCCGTTGAGGGTTTAGGAATAGGGATAGCATTTAGGGTTTAGGGATGACGGATTAGAGTTGAGAGATGATGGATTAGGGTTGAGGGTTGAGGGATTAGGGTTGAGGGATAAGGTTTAGGTTTGAGGGTTGAGGGATTAGGGTTTAAGGTATAGTGTTGAGGGTTTAGGGATAGGGTTTAGAGTTGAGGGATTAGAGTGAAGGGTTGAGGGATTAGGATTTGACGTTGAGGGTTGAGGGTTGAGGCTTTAGGGTTTAGGGTTTAGGGATAGGGTTGAGGGTCGAGGGATCAGAGTTAAGGGTTAAGGGATTAGGGTTTGACATTGAGGGTTGAGTACATTGAGGTTTGAGGGTTAAGGGTTTCAGGATAGGGTTGAGGGTCAAGGGATTAGGGTTAAAGTAGAGTGTGGAGGGTATAAGGATTAGGGATAGGGTTGGAGGGTTTAGGGATAAGGGATTAGGGTTTAAGGTATAGTATCGAGCCCGTTGAGGGTTTAGGAATAGGGATAGCATTTAGGGTTTAGGGATGAGGGATTAGAGTTGAGGGATGACGGATTAGGGTTGAGGGATTAGGGTTTAGGGATAAGGTTTATTGTTGAGGGTTGATGGATTAGGGTTTAAGGTATAGTGTTGAGGGTTCAGGGATAGGGTTTAGGGTTGAGGGATTAGAGTGAAGGGTTGAGGGATTAGGATTTAACGTTGAGGGTTGAGGGTTGAGGCTTTAGGGTTTAGGGTTGAGGGTCGAGAGATTAGAGTTAAGGGTTGAGGGATTAGGGTTTGACATTGAGGTTTGAAGGTTGAGGTTTGAGGGTCAAGGGTTTAGGGGTAGGGTTGAGGGTTGAGGGATTAGGGTTAAAGTAGAGTGTGGAGGGTATAAGGATTAGGGATAGGGTTGGAGGGTTTAGGGATAAGGGATTAGGGTTTAAGGTATAGTATCGAGCCTATTGAGGGTTTAGGAATAGGGATAGCATTTAGGGTTTAGGGATGAGGGATTAGAGTTGAGGGATGAGGGATTAGGGTTAAGGGTTGAGAGATTAGGGTTTAGGGATAAGGTTTAGGGTTGAGGGTTGAGGTATTAGGGTTTAAGGTATAGTGTTGAGGGTTTAGGGTTGATGGATTAGAGTGAAGGTTCAAGGGATTAGGATTTGACGTTGAGGGTTGAGGCTTTAGGGTTTAGGGTTTAGGGATAGGGTTGAGGGTCGAGGGATCAGAGTTAAGGGTTGAGGGACTAGGGTTTGATGTTGAGGATTGAGTACATTGAGGTTCGAGGGTCAAGGGTTTAGGGATAGGGTTGAGGGTTGAGGGATTAGGGTTAAAGTAGAGTGTGGAGGGTATAAGGATTAGGGATAGGGTTGGAGGGTTTAGGGATAAGGGATTAGGGTTTAAGGTATAGTATCAAGCTTGTTGAGGGTTTAGGAATAGGGATAACATTTAGGGATTAGAGTTGAGGGATTAGAGTTGAGGGATGATGGATTAGGGTTGAGGGTTGAGGGATTAGGGTTTAGGGATAAGGTTTAAGGTTGAGGGTTTAAGGTATAGTGTTGAGGGTTTAGGGATAGGGTATAGGGTTGATGGATTAGAGTGAAGGGTCGAGGGATTAGGATTTGACATTGAGGGTTGAGGGTTGAGGCTTTAGGGTTTAGGGTTTAGGGATAGGGTTAAGGGTCGAGGGATCAGAGTTAAGGGTTGAGGGATTAGGGTTTGACATTGAGGGTTGAGTACATTAAGGTTCGAGGGTTAAGGGTTTCAAGATAGGGTTGAGGGTCGAGGGATTAGGGTTAAAGTAGAGAGTCGAGGGTATAAGGATTAGGGATAGTGATGTAGAGCACACAGTGGAAGTGTTCAAATCAGGGATAAATATCCATCAAACCCATAGTACAGAAAGATTATTACTTAACTTGCTTTAAATAACTTCCTCAAGGTCCAAATGACACCAAACTACATACACATTCTTCATTATCAGTGAGACTGAACCCTATCGGCACATTCAAAAACTCTTTTGCTAATCTCATGTCTCTCACCGACAGCTCAACACTATGCTCCAACCGTCAGTATGACCTTTACCATCGGTGAGCTTGAGAACTGCTCCACCGATACACACTGATCACTTCGATATACCTTCAAACCATACTTGTCACCCAGACTCCTTTCATTGGTGAATGCCTACAAACTTAGGCCAATGCACCGATGGACACACTCCAGCGTCAACCTTGATTTTCTCTATCGGCAACACAATCACTATCAGCCATACTAGCATTAGCTTTGTTGATACACCGATACCAATCACCTTCGGTGAGACTTTTGTCATCGACGGATGTTTATACGCTTGGGCCGATGCGTCGATGATCCTTCTCTTCTTCAGTGTGACAAATGCTATTGGTGGGACTCACTTTAGAGTCACCGATACACCGTTTCCTTCTGATGGATCGGTGTAAGATACCCCTTGTCTCTCTGATACCTTTGATCCTTCTCCTTTCACTTTTCCCTGATACACCTATGATCGACCTAACACCGTTGATTGGTGTAGGTTTCAAAAGCTCCTCTAAGAGGCTTGTTACATCGGTGACAGTAGAGGTGAGATATAGAACATGAGCTAATGGAACTATAGAACATGAGCTAATGGAACTAGAGGTGAGATATTGTAAAGGTGCTATCGAAGGTGAGATAGGTAAAATATTTATTGATCAATCTATAGCAGGACAAAACGCGAGTGCGTTATAATGCGCTCATGTTTTGTCCTGCTATAGAAATGGTAAAAAAGTGTTGACCCCCATGATCTAGGCCCACATGCTCTATTTTCATACTGATTCTGTGCGTGCTCCAACAAAAAAGAAGTGCTTTCATGCTGTTGGGAAGTTCACATGCACATTTTACACATTCTACCACCTTTGCATGATCTTTCCACCACCTTTTCTTCTTTGCCAACTTGAGAAGGAGGAAATAACATAGTTTTCACACCAAGTTTGATATATATCTATTCAAGTTTTAATTTTTGTAGTGTTGCAATGTTAATTGTGATTCAGTTTTAGGAATTTAACATTATAGATTGGTTAATAGTAGTGTTGCTAGTAATTATATTTGAGTGTTATTCAATTTAACATTGAAAAGGAAGCAAGTGGTGAAAAACTCAAATTGTTGAGGAGTTTGATGCAAGAAGAATAAAACACTACATAATTGGGTACTCTCTCCATTTGAATCTTCATTTTTTAGGTATGTCAAGTCTTTACATGCATGTTCTTTACATTTTCCTTAATTCTATTTGAATTACTTTATCATGCTTTATCATACATGTTTAAAATAGACACATTCTCAATCAAGAAAGCAGCCTACAATCTCACATGATGCCATGTATATTTTCTACACTTGGGCTCTTTAATAATTATGTGTAATAAACAGACCTTAATATACCATGATGTCAAACTATACAAGAATAAATCCTTACAACATAATAAAAATACAATCCCACTATTATCTTGTATTCATTTCTTAGGAACTAATATTGGTCTCTTTATCATGCTACAGACAAATTCTCCGTCATGCTGAGGAAATGATCAAGAATTAAACCAACACAGGAAGAGATAGAGGCTAAGAATGCAAAGAAAGTAGTGGCTATGAGGGAACTTTGTGAGAAGAGGAAATTGGACACGATAAATGAAGACATGCCAATTGAAGAGGAACCACAACCATCATAAAGAGATATGGTATTGGTGGCACAAAGAGATCGAATGCAAAAACTTCGTGCTACGAGAGATTTGAATACCATAGTTGGAGATACGTCCTCTATCGCAAGTCAACATGTAGGGACACCATCTACCACATCTCAATTAGAGAGTACATCATCACTCACATGTGATGAAGGAGGTACGCCATCGTTCCCACCTCAACCTCAAGGTATGTCATCTATTCCATCTTCGATCAAAGGTATGCCATCTAGCCCATCTCATTTAAATATTGATGAAATTCTTAATGTTGAGATGAATTTACCTAACTTAACACCACCTAGAATTTTTCATAGAAAGCCAAAGTATTTGATTGATATTGATGAGAATATTTTGCAGCCAATGGAAGGTAAGATTCCAAAACGCACTTGTAGAAGATATGCTCATAAGATTTGGAGATTGTTCTTTGAAAAGTTAAATGAGACTACAAGATGTCAACTATTCATTGAAATGATGCGAAGTATAAAGTATAGGTCCATCATGAAGATTCTTGGGTTGAGAACATCAGAGGCTTCAAGTGAAAAATCTATTGTCAAGAATCTAATGAGTGCATATGAGAGTGTGGGTAACACCTCAAGCACAAAAGATAGTAATGCAACACAGCGTGTGATTACATCGACTATAGTAAGTAGTCAAACGAGGAAAGCTCATCTCATTAGAAAGACGAGTCAAGAATTGAGAATTAATAGGAAAACTTTATCAAGAGCCATTGGAAGATGCCAAAGAATTGAGGACACTAATGCCAATGAATTATGGGCGTTCTCAGGGAGACTACCATGAAAAGATAAAATAATTGTTGAAGCATTGAGTTTACTAATTGAAGACTTTTGGAAGAATTACACAAGGGTATCTCTGAATCAAAGGGATGTGGTAAGAAGGAGAATCGGTAGTCAGAACCATGAGCCACATCCAAAGCATTTTTTGGATGAGACTCAAAGACAATTTTAAGGTAAATTTCTAGAGAAGTATCCTCAAATTAAAATTTGTCAAAGATATTTTGAAATGCTAAAACCTTTCTATGTCAAGATAAATCACGCACGCACTACTTGTTGTTGTAGATTACATATTGAATTTTCTAACCATTTTGATGTTTATAGGTCTATATGTTTAGATATGCATACTAACAATGTTTTGCAGGGTTGTGCCATATGTGTCCCACCAATATCTTCAAGAGACTTCATATCAATAATTTTATGTGAAAGAGAGGAAGGTCAAATATGCTACAAGAAATTATGCTTGGATGGCACATGTCATTGTTGCAGTGGCTTGCGACATTTGCCAATATGTGAACATATGGAAAGAACACATGCAGTTGGAAATGAACTAGTAGAGTTTGGCAAGTATAAAATAGTGGCATACAATACAAAAGATGGTAAAGAAGCAAAGAGGTGTGGATTGGTTATTGAAAAGATTCCAGTGTATCAGTTTATGACTATATTTTGTGACAGCATAGTGTATGAGTATGCAAGACATTCCCATAGAGCTCGATGGTTGGACTTGCAATTCAAGTTATGCAAGGACACATTTCTGGTTAGTGGCATTGTTTCAGTCATCGACTTTGCAGAGAACTAAAGTCTATAGCCACAGCATGAGGTGCAATCACAATATTACAACTCCACATAGGTTTCTATATTTGTGCACTTCACATTCATTCATGCGAATGATAGTACAGAGGATGACAGAACGATCATAAGGGAGTATAATTTCTATATTAGTGATGATTGCACGCATTCTACGGAGTTTGTCCAAGGTTTCTTTGAGGTGTTCTACAATGATTTGGCTAGAAGGGGCATATCGTTCAGTCATCATATCATATGGTTAGATAACTATGCGTCACAATTCAAGAACTTGCAGAATTTCTATTGGCTGAGTAGGAGGCATAATTTTATAGGTATTCAACATATGTGGAACTTTTATGAGGCCGGGTATGGAAAGGGGGAGCATGATGGTGCAGGAGCATGTATCGAAAGAGCCATAGCATGAGAAGAGTTAAAGTATAAAGACAATGCATAGTTGACAGATGCAAAATTGATTGTTGAGTGGTGTAATGCTTCCATGGGTCCAGGTAATGAAGGTAAGTCTTCAGTTTGTAGATTTTTTTGGTTGATAGATGACACTAACATTGCACCATATGAGGACTGTTGTACACTGACAGGATCAAATGAGATGCACTCTTTCAGAAGCTCAATTGCAGGTTCATGGAGTATCCATACGTGAAAGATGTCATGCTTTTGTTCTTCCTATACAATTCAAGTCTGGGATGAGTGCGAGTCAAAGGAGTGGGTTGACGAATGGCAGTTAAGTTATCTTAGCCCACTTGACAAGTATCGACCCCCGATGGCACTAGAACTAACACAGATGGAATCATCAGTTGACTTTGACCACATATCAGATTTAGTTCAACTAGGTAATATAGGGCACATATATGCATCTAATTTCATCTAGTTTAACCAGGTAATGTCATCTTACTTTGTAGTGTTTTTATAATGTTGACTAATTTCATCTAATTTTCTACACATATCAATGTAGGGCACGTATATGTAGTTATTGCAGATGAAGATAATGAAGAGGGAACAAATTATTACTTATGTCATTGTGTTGAGGCCAAAAAGAAATTGGAGGCCCCAGTTATAGATGGAGAAAACATCGAATACCCTACAGGCTCAGTGGTTATTACTAGAACATGGCTTAGAAGGTACCCACATAAGAGTGTTAATGTTTGGCTGTTTCAGGACTTTGACATGCATCGAAAGATTCTTCATTACTCAAACCTTGTCGTGGCATCCAATGTTCATTTGATAAAGTATCAGGGTAGACCTTTGAACAATATCTTGTGGAAGGTGCATGAGTTTGACCATGAAGCAATACTTGACATAATAAAGAGTAGAGCAGACCTAGATGGTTCATTGGATTAATTTGTAAGTATTCACATTGATTTTGTAAAGTCATGTTACATTGAGTTATAAGTATGCACATTAATTTGTAAGGTTTGTCTTTTTTTTAAATTTCCTGCTGCATTTTTACACATATACACATTTTTACATCATGTTATGCATTTTTGGTGTAAAGTTGCAAAGGGGTGTAACTTTCATCCTGATCCTGATGTGACCAAATTGACTATTCCAACGCATCTGGATGGGTACATTTACGCTAGGCATGGTCCTATTTTTCACCCAAACATGTCAAAACAATCTGAGCTACATTGTACCGACGATATCCCTGAAGAGTCCAAAGTGTAAAAAGGCAGCAATCTTTGACGAGATGTTACTTGAAAACTGTGTCACTTAGAAACATTTTGTTTGAGAAAATACAATCATGTAGAGTGCCTCTACAATAACCTCTCTTAGTTTTTTATATCTCTGAGGCATTTGTTCGTGGTGAAAGGTTTTCTGCTACCCCAAAAATCATCAGAAGGAGGCAATGTAAAGTTGCAAAGGGGTGTAACTTTCGTCTTGCTCCTTATGCAACCAAACTAACTATTCCAACGTGTCTGGATGGGTACATTTATACTAGGCATGGCCTTGTTTTTCACCCAAACATGTCGAAACAGTCCGAGCTACATTGTACCGACGATATCCCTAAAGAGTCCAAAGTGCAAAAAGGTAGAAATCTTTGACGAGATGTTACTCAAAAATTGTGTCACTTAGAAACATTCCATCTAAGGCAACGTGATCATGTAGAGTGCCTCTACAATAACCTCTCTCAGTTTTTTATCTCTAAGGCATTTGCCCATGGTGAAAGGTTTTCTGCTGCCCCAGAAATCGTCAAAAGGAGGCAGTGTAAAGTTGCAAAGGGGTGTAACTTTCATCCTACTCTTGATGCGATCAAACTGACTATTCCAACGTGTTTGGATGGGTACATTTACACTAGACATGGTCCTTTTTTTCACCCAAACATGTTGAAACAGTCCGAGCTACATTGTACCGACGATATCCCTAAAGAGTCCAAAGTGCAAAAAGGTAGCAATCTTTGACGAGATGTTACTCAAAAATTGTGTCACTTAGAAACATTCTGTCTAAGGCAACGCGATCATGTAGAGTGTTTGTACAATAACCTCTCTTAGTTTTTTATATCTTTGAGGTGTTTGCCCATGGTGAAAGGTTTTCTGCTACCCCAAAAATCATCAGAAGGAGGCAGTGTAAATTTGCAAAGGGGTGTAACTTTCATCCTGCTCCTGATGTGACCAAAATGACTATTCCAATGCATCTGGATGAGTACATTTACGCTAGGCATGGTCCTATTTTTCACCCAAACATGTCGAAACAGTCTGAGCTACATTGTACAGACAATATCCCTAAAGAGTCCAAAGTGCAAAAAGGCAGCAATTTTTGACGAGATGTTACTCGAAAACCATGTCACTTAGAAACATTTTGTCTGAGAAATGCGATCATGTAGAGTTCCTCTACAATAACCTCTCTCAGTTTTTTATATCTCTGAGGTGTTTGCCCGTGGTGAAAAGTTTTCTACTGCCCCAAAAATCATCAGAAGGAGGCAGTGTAAAGTTGTAAAGCATTGCTAAGAAATCCTCAATGCTCAAACACTCCAATGAACTGAAGCAACTTCTTCTTAGGTGCAAATGTAAGGTACACAAGGGGAAAATGGCACCTAGATGACTTAGTGCATTTCTATGACTTCATTCACATGTTTAAATGTTTGAGGAACTCTCCTTTACTAAGCACTTGTCCTCATGACAATGTTAAGCTTTATACCTCCTAGGCACTCAATTAGGTGATGTCATTAGATACAACTTACCCTTAGGCACCAATGTAGCTTCTTCAATCCATCACACTTCTAGGTGCTCAAATTTGAGGTCTTGGACTTGTATCTTATTCCTAGGCGCAATTGGATGATCTTCCTAGATCTAGGCATTCATGATGGTGGGAAATTACATGAAGGGGTGCCTAAGTCCAATTTGACTTTGTATTTGATATTTTATGACTCTAATTGACTAGGAATGGCTCAATTTCTAAAGTGTTGACTCAATAATGTAAGTTTAAGGTCTTTTCCTCTTAGGCACCAATTAATGAGTTCACTAGATGCAATTTCTCCTTAGGCACCAAAACTAGATAGTAGGGACAAGAGGAGGCACCTAGCATCAATTTAGGCTCTATTCATTATTTGTAAGACCTTGAATGATTAAACATGCTTGAAGTAAGCCTTTCTCTCTTGGAACTTACTCAATGATATAGATTTGTGATACTTTATCTAAGGCGCCAATCTAGATCTATATGGAGGTGAAAGAGCGCCCAACATCATGAAGCTTTATACTTGGCATTTTTTATGCTTCAAATAATTATGAAGGTCTTAGGATGAATTTTCCTGTCTAGGCGCCTACTCTTAGATGTCCTTGGATGCAATTTCAATCTAGGTGCTCATGGAGGTATTGGATGACAAGAAAAGGTGCCTTAGCTTACTTAGCCCATTTCTTTGGATTTTGATGATCTTGACTCTTAAATGCCATCTAGTCTCATGCTCTTAAGCTCTCCTCTTACAAGGCACCATATTGAATGGATTTAAACTCTCTTGTTATGCTTAGGCGCCAATTCAAGGTCATTCTGAAGGCAAAGAGCACCTAGAATCCATTTGACTTAGCTTTTAACATTTCAACAAGTTTAAGCAATTAGAGAGATCTCATCAAGGAGTCCACTCAAAGGATTGTTTCATGTCAACTCTTCCTAGGTGCCAATGTGTGATTAGATGACAAGGAAAGTGCACCTAAACTCCAAACATTCAATCAATCTTCATATACATACTTCTCTCCTTCAAGGCACTCAAAGTGGTTAACTCATTCTTCAATTCCTTATTCTAGTTGGTTATAAGACCTTTAGGCGCTATCATTCACCAATTCAAACCTTCAAACACTTTTAAGGTGCTCAAAGTGATGTCCATCACCAATCCACTCCTTAGGCTCTCAAATTTGATTGTAGAAGCAAGAAATTGTACCTAAGGTTTATGTTGCTCAAGACCTCCTTTGCAAGGCACCTTAGATGATGATCAAGGTGTGAAAATGTGCCTTACTTGAATTTGGATTATTCCTTGATATTTTAAGGCTTTTAACACTTGTTTGCACCCTTGTATGACTACATCACCTTAGGCGCTCATTTTGAGGTGTTATTCATCTACTATGTTGCCAAGGCGCCAAAATTGGTGATATGAAGCATGAAGGGTGCCTAAACTCATAATGTGTTTTCCTTGTCAAATTTTCAATGCTTAAGGTCATTTATATCAATTTCATTCAAGGCACCATAACTTGGGATGATCAAAGGTTTGTTTTCTTCTCTAGGTGCACTTTGAGGTCTCAATCTTAGGCGCTAATTTGAGTTTGCAGAGGTGGGAAAGCATGCCTAACTCCCTAGAGCAATTTTGTGCCTAGAAGTGTAAGTCCCAGAGGATAAGGTATATTGAATATACTTTAAATATTTTTCAATATACCTTTCAGAATGTTTGAGATAGGTCTCGAATCCACATATGTATGTTGCATCAATATACCTTTCAGGATGTTATGTTGCATACTAAAATTAGGTAAGACTCAATGTAATCTCATAACCTCACCTTATATGCAAGAGGAATTACATTTAATAACCACAATGGTCATCAGGTGCTCATAAGCATATGATTTTGACTATCTTATTCAAAACAACAAACATACTCTTTGCATCCCAATATGGTATTATAATAAGGAATTAAGAAATATTTTCAATTGACCAACTCATAAAGAATATGGATTAGCATACTCATTTGAATATTTTCAATTGAGCAACTCATAAAGAATATTAATATTTTCTATTCAACATGATGATTCATTTTTTTTTAAATACAACTTTTATCTTTTAGTTCTAAAATTAGGTTTAGGTGATACTTGAATAACCATAGCTAGTTTATTGGATCAACAAACATCCTATGTAATACAATTGGACTTTAAATATTTGAAGTAGCCATCTACAAATATCCATTCAAATATGCATTTATAATGCAAGTATGGACGCCATCAATAAAAAAGATTTGTATTAACCAAATATCCATATAGGCATACATCAATATCTGTGGATATAAGTATAACATTTATACAAAATAGCCATATAGGCTTACAAGAATGCCATATAGACATACAACAAAGGAACACAATAAAAATTCATTCCCCTCTGCCTGGTGAAGAGAATAGATCGGGCAGCCTTTGATCTTCTAGGGGATGGAGACGTGCATGTGGGTGGTCTACTATGAACCTGAGGGCTGCTCCTCCTATTTAGTTCTTCTTGCATCTTTAGCTATTATAATAAAAAGTATAGACATTAATATATAGAAATTACATGTTATAAAAAATGAAACATTTAACAAAATAATCACTTACTGCTACCATATAATTTGTCTCCTCACTTGCCTCAGTAGCAGGAATAGGCTGTGGTGATGTCATGTCCTATAGAAACTATCCAGATAGAAATTAAACTTCAAATCAATAATCTTTTGATTTTTCAAAAATAAACAACTATAACAATGAATGTAAATTAAAATTTGCTAATCTGCCTCATAGCCCTGTCAATGCCATGGAGCTATGAATCACAGAGGTCACACCATGCTCCATTGCCCTATGAATATCGGGAGGTGTCTCCGCAGCTTGTATCATCTAAAAATAAAATAACATTATTCAATTACGAAAACTATAATAGTGATGCAAATCATGGCTCCTAACATACACACACGTTCATCTAAACATGAAAGTACACACAATAAAGCACATGAGTCACATACAAAAAACTAGTAAGTACAATTCATTCATTAAACTATTTATTTTATTACCTCCATGAAGCTTTGAAGTCCACCACCATTGGCAGGTGTTGCCGTGAAATCTCTAATATTAACCTATTCAACATCCAAAATTAGATATTAGAATACCATTCATATAACAATACTATTTATATGTAATATTTATAATTGTTTACTAGTTACATACCCTGACAGTAGATGCTCTAGTGTAATATGTAGGTGGAGAACCATTGAAAACTGCATCAACGCTATGACCCTAAAATTTCATTAAAATCATCAAACTAAATTAGTTAATCTTGCATTTCAAAAAGGAAATTTAATAAATTAAATTCAATAAACTTGCTAATATTTACTTAAGTATCAAGGCCGAAAGTCTCACTCAGGAGGGTATCTGTCATCACCATCTACTCAGTTGCAAATGTAGCCTGTGCACCTGCATCCTGACTATCCATGGGGTCATAACTGCAGGCTGACCTGTAAGTCTGACAAGTATGGGGTGGGACCATACTCCTCATACTATCTCCCAACCCACTCTGTGTTGCAGGACTAGCGTGCTCTATGATGCTCTGGGTCAAGGCACTAATGGACTGAAGTGTATCGACCTCAACACTCTCCTTCATAATGGAAGGGATAAAAACATGCTCATGGGCTGGTCTGCTAATTACTCATCTCATTGCCCACTGTGGGTCAACACGTGCCCCGGGTCTATCTTATGCTGACCCCCCATCTCTACCCTTGAAGTCCCGCATATCAAAATAGTTTGGCACTTTATTGAGGACAAACTTGCTGTAGAGTTTACTCAAAAAGTATTGCAGTACCTCATTATTATTGTATGGAGGATAGTCAAAAACCATCCACCACATCTGCCCAAAATTGTCCCTTATTGCTTGGTTGTTGTACCAATGGATAGGGAACCTCTTGCATGTAATGGGTGGAGGTTGATTTGTTTGTGGGTTTGTGAAAATCGAACACAAGTCTAATTTTGTAATTTGTAATTTTTTCACATCTTGGTATGACAACTCGTCTGCATAATAGTCTCTAAACTCTCTCCTTTTATCCGTCCAACTAGATATTTGCTTGCTAATTGAATCTACATTTGATAACATAGATTCAAGAGTTTTAGCAAGCATGGACCTATGCAAGGTTGAAGTGGAAGGATCTTTCAACCTTGCGATTATATCTTCAATTTATTTTTTGTTGTTTTCAATTTACCCCATTATATTTTCTTGTGTTCCAAGGGCATGTCAAGGAATGGATGGAGGAGGTTATTGTTCCGCAGGTATTTCCTCAGGATTTTGTGGATTTTGAGGAGGAGAAGGAAGAGGAGGAGGTGCATTAACATTTCCTGACAATTAACGAAATATACATCAAAAATCAACTCAAACCTACCTATTTAGAAACAAATTCAGACAAAAAAACAAATAAAACTCACTCCTTTGGCATGCTCGATGTTGTGGTGGCATTTTGGCGACAAATTAGCAAGATTTTGGTGTTGAATTGTCTTTTGTAAAACGTGAGCGCGCTTCCTAGGGTTTGTAGGCCGCGGGTATAGAGGAGAAAACCAGAAATGAAATGAAATAAGATTTATTTATTTATTTATAATAGATCATAACGCACTCGCGTTATGGTTTGGTTTTGATGAGCTTAGGCTCGTCACTACCAAACCATAACGCAAGCGTGTTATAACGCACTCAGGTTTTGTATTAAATTTTTTTGAAAACAATTCGGCCACTTTTTGGCCCCCCATATTTTTGCACTTACCCCTACATTTCATATTAGTAACTTTTTTTAAGATTCAATTTTTAAGTGCCTCAAATATTCAGGTCAAATGTGACAAAATCTGAAAATTAGGAAAAACACTTCCACTTTTTGGCCAAAAAGTGGACCCAACTTCTTGCATTGACCCTAAACTTATCCTCAAATCCACATAGAAAAACACTCAATTGTGGTGGAATGCGGAGCATTCCAATATGCCACTGGTACTACCATTAGAATGTCATTACAAAGTCTAATACTCTGTCGATTCTACCTTTCACTCTGGAGGGCTTCAAGACCTGAAACTTTGGATTTAGACTCCATTAGTATGCACCAACAATACCTTACAACTGCATAGAAAGATTATTTGTAGTGGAGGAATGCAAACCAAGAAGTTGGTTCCTTGAACATTGAAGACAGTACACCAGGACTTAGACAAATTTGTAGAGTGATTGGTGCATTGGTCTTCTCCGGACCAATATGACTGCATCTTTATTCTTTGTTGTTCTCTTCCATATCACACTTAACCATATTCTCTTCCATATCATACTTAGCAACTTCTCTGTACCAACACAACTATCTTCTTACACCTTGTTGCCACTCTCTAGACCAATTGTGTCTTTACCCTTTGTTGTCGTCAATGAAAACACTCCTCATTGTCATACTCATCACCCTCTTCATAATCATGCATATGTTGCCAACAATCTACCCCTTTGTCATTGATGGCAATATGCACCAAAACTTCTCCCCCTTTGTCATCAATGACAAAGGAGCTACCTGTATATCTACGAATCAAAAACTCTCCCCCTATCTCAAAACTGACCTTACTTTTCTATGTGCATACTCCCCCTTACTATTTTATTTCTATACTTTAATATATACATCAAAATATCAAAAATTCTTTTCTTCTATTCTTCTGCATATGTATAGGAAATTAGAATATGAATCTTACTATTTAGCGGGAAGAATATCCTTGTATATATTCTTTAGCTGAAGCACTATAGAATCCCAATGCATTTTTGCAGAGTTAAGTATCTTTATTTTCCAATTAATCTACAACAACAAGTCTTCTGTTTCTTCTACTGATGCAGGTGCAACTGTCATTTTTCCAACCTTATCAGCTTCCTTTAACAATCTTGCAGACACAGCCATCTTGAAACTAACAGTTTCTGTCAACTGACTCATTTGATCCTCAATTAATTCTCTTTGATTCTATAGTTTCTTAATGATAGCATGAGTCTTTTCAATTTTAGCCCTTAGATTTCCATTATTATCCTTCAAGGGGTCATAAGTTCTAGAGATGTTAGTTATCTACAATTCTAAGCCATCAATCTTATCTTTTATATCTTTTATAGTTATAGGACATGACAAACAAAATTGATATATTACATTAGCATCACCCAAGGCATTTTGAATACTCTTTGTACACTAACTTCCAACAGGTTGTATGCCTTAGAATACTTTTCTGATAGGTCTATCAATCTCTTATTTCTGTTCTCTTCCAATACTTTCTTCTCAGCAACCTTCTCTAAGGACACAAAATGACTGTTAACAAACTCCATTAGTTGCTTCATTTGTTGTACAAGAGTTAGAGAGGCATCCCTCTTGGTTTCTAGAAACATCTTCTCAAAAACTTTCATTGCTTCTTTTAGAAGCTCATTACCTTCTACATGTGATTGTAGTATCTCCTCTTGGGCAATGGCCTAAAAGATGGTGCCTAGTTGTAATTTCTTGAGAGGAGAGATATTAGACAAATTGATTTGTCCATCCATAGATGACAATTGAAGCAATTGTGGTGAGGCCATAGTCTGAATTTGTCTCTGTTGGCCCAAAATTTTTCTGATGAAGTCTATCGGAGAGACTCCAGAGCACTCACTCTCTGAATTAATCTTCTCTTCCTTAGAAATGGAGATTGTGTGAGCCTGGGATCTCCGGAGGACAATTTTCTTCATGTATCTCTTCATATTCTTTGTTCTCCAGAGGAACAAATACATTATCCATATTGCTTTCTGCTTGTTCATTTTCCTTCAAGGCTGTCTCACTTTGTTCTTCTTTTTCTTCATCTTTCTTCTCTTCTAGAGTCTCCTTTTCAACATTCTCTTCATTCTTAGGAGGAAGATTAACCTATTCTATAGGAGATAGATTTCCAACATCTTGACCCTCGTCATTGGTTGTATTAGTGTTTACTAGAGGGGGTGACACATTTTTCTAAGTTTGAACAACTTGATCTACTATGGTCTCTTCATTTTTCTCAGGATGGCCATCATTCTTTTCTCTTTCCTCAAAAGAGGACCATTCTTCAATTGTATTGATTTTTAACTCCTTGAGGACATCTGTAGTTATCTTCAAGGTGTCCTTCTCCAGCCTCTTTATTTTATCTTTATCATTAGACATTAAAGTATTCACTCTCCTTTTTGTTCTAAACTGTTTGGCTAACCTCTGAATAGCCTTATTCTTTTCTTGTACAAAAATTGAGGGGAAAACTTTCTCAATTGCCTTATTTCTCATCTCAAAATCTTTATTCATGGTTTCCTCTCTTCTCTTGGTTAGAACACTAGCAAGACTATTAGGTAATTTATCAATGATATCTATCAAGGCAACATTGAATGCATCCATGTAACTGATTATTGCTATTTTGATGATTGATTGGTTGTTTGAAGATATTTCATCATATATCTCAACTACTTCTTTTAGATTTTCATATTTTGTTATGGCATTGATAGTAGCTTCAAGTTGCAAAGGAGGAAGACTTGACTTCTCTGACGTCTTTGTCTTTTCTCTGCCTTTTTCCTTTGAGACCTCTCCTTTTCCAGTAGCTTCACTTTCTCTTTTCTTCTTTTCCTTTCCTTTCCCCTTAGAGGGTAGGACTTCTTCACCTGATTTCTCTTCTCTCCTTTTGAAAATGAACCGTTCTTTTTCTTTTTCACTTTCTTCCTCTATAATAATATCAATTTTTGCTTTCTTGGTTCTGGCTTCTTCTTCAAAGGTTTGAAGCTCTCTTTTCTTTTTTCAGACCAACTTAGGTCCTTCTTCTTCTTCCTCTTCTTCATTATCATCATCATTGTGGTTGATGTATTTTTCTCTCGTGGCTTTTTCTTTTATCCTTCTTTTGTTGGAAAGTTATGGTTGCATGGAAGCACTGGATGCTTCATTCTTCTCTATACTTGCTGCAGGCATGGATTTGGATGATTTTGGAGTAGCAGTAGAGGAGGTAGAGGTTTTAGTTGACCTTCTTATGCTTGGAGACTCTTTTGGAGTATCAAATGTGCCTTTGAATTTCTTCGTAGGGCCCTTTGGTGACAACATCTCCTTAACCTTAGTTCTCATTTTCTTGACATTTTCTTTTATTTCTTTCTCCTTGTGCTTTAGATGCACTTTAATAGATTTTTCTTCATATGTTCCATATCTTTCTGTAGAGGTATTCTTTGGTTTCCTAAGCATTAGGTCTACAAGACCTGTAACTATGTCTTCTACAACTTCATTGTTCTGGGTTCCACTACTTCCATATAACATTCATCTTTGCTAATCATAAAGATGATGTCATCCTTGTATTTCTGCACAACCCTCTTTGGGATTCTTTCTCTAGCTTGCATGTTCTTCTGGAAGGTTTTGAAGAAACCTCATAATGCAACTGTTTAGGTTTCTAAGTTACCCAATCTTCTCAAATGATATCTAACTTGTACTTCCACCAGAATATGACCCATCCACACTATGTTCTTTGTACCAGGGATTTCTCTGAGAAAGTAAAATAGTAAGAAAATGATTAAAGTACCAAATTTGAATGGGTACTTTGAGTCTTTTGTCTTTTGCAGGTTCTCAAGTAGTTGTTGTCTCAATAGATCACTATTTATTGTTCAAGTCTTGAGCATTCTTCATATTTTTCTTTCAGTTTCTCATTTACGAATTCTTCAATTCTTTTTCCTTCCACAATTTGTTTTTTCAGATTGGTGATTGTTTCATTTGATTGATTAATCTATTCATTTACTTCCATGTATCTTTCTTTGAATTTATTGTTTTGCTCTCTCAACTTCTTGATGCATTCATTTGCTTCCTTAATATTTTCTTCCAAAATCTCTGTTCTTACATTAAACTTTTTCTAGATCTTCAAGGGTTGATTCAAGTTTTCCATTCATGTCAACTATGTAGTCTTCTTTAGTAAATTCAACAGTAGGGATTTCCTTTGGAGGAATAGGATATCTCCTAAGTGCCACGTGTTTACACCTCAAGATCATCCTCAAGTGGTTAAGCTTCTTCTAGGGAACCAGGCTCTGATTTCAATTGTTGAACACCTAGAATATGGAGAGGGGGGGTGAATCAGTATTCTCTGAAACCACTTAATCATTTAAAAATTCATTCCAAATAGCATATTTAATTTACAGTAAGAAAGGAATGCATGAAATCAACCATTAAAGAACATAACACATGAACACCATATTTTTACATGGAAAACCCAAAAAGGGAAAAACCATGGTGAGGATTAGAACACAATATATTAATAATGCAACTGGTTAAAGTTAATACAATTTGGTGGACTCACTGTCCAAAAGAGAATGCTCATTGCAGGTGGCTCACTGCCAAAGGACTCATTGTCCTAAATAGAGAGAGATAGAAGAAAGGGTGGCTCACTACCAAATATGAACTGCTAGTAATGCATCTGACTATTGTTGAAGCTACAGTTCCACTGAAGCTTAAAATACTAAATCAACACACTTCATCTTCACCATAATCTCAACTTATCCTTTACTACATCAGGTTTCGATCACACACCCACACACTTAACATATTTGAATCACACACTCACCTCCACACAAGAATTCAATCTTGTATATATACCAAACTCCAACAAAAACATTAACCAGGTCAGTAGATAGATGTACTATATGGCTTCTTGTTCTGTCAGCCCAAAACTCAACGCTATACACTTTGCGGAGTGAACCAAAGTGTGTAGCACATTCATATAGGTCGGCAATACCTATAATTACTTCCAAGACTCTATTCCATTCATGAATCAACTCCACACAACCTCAACACCTTTAGGTCAGCTCAACTGGTGAAGTAGCAATAGCACGAACTATCTGTTAGTTCACAACTCAACATGCGGACCACAAAAATGCTTATCACTTGGAGACAACACACTCTGACATCCATAAACTTATCCTAAGATCCGCATACCAAAACATTCAACTATGGTGGAATGTTGAGCATTCCAATATGCCATTAGTACTGTCATTACACTATCATTATAGAGTATGATACTTCAATTCTATCTTTTATTTCAGAGGGCTACAATATCTGAAACTTTGGATTTAGACTCCATGAGTATGTACCAACAATACCTTACAACCGCATAGCAAGATTCTTTATAGCAGAGGAATGTGGACAAGAAGTTGGTTCACTAAACATTGAAGACAGTACACCAGGACTCAGACAAATTTGCAGAGTGATTGATGCATTGGTCTTCTTCAAACCAATATGACAGCATCTTTGTTCTTTGTTGTTCTCTTCCATATCACATTTAACTATATTCTCTTCCATATCACACTTAACTATATTCTCTTCCATATCATACTTAGCAACTTCTCCAGACCAACACAACTATCTTCTTACACCTTTTTGCCACTCTTCGGAATAACTCTATCTTTACCCTTTGTTGCCATCAATGACAACACTAATCATTGTCATGCTCATCACCCTCTTCATCATCATGCATATGTTTCCAACAAGTATGAGAGTTAGTTTGATTATAAACTCTACTTGGGTCATTTACTTTAGGGAAGGAAACCAATTTTAGTGCTCAAATTAAAGATTTGAGTGGGATTTTGAGGATAGAAGTTTATTGCTAGCACATTAGGTGTAAACCAATTTGTGGTTCTTGTTTTGTGTCCTAGGAAGTGTGTATGTGAATGTGTGTGTGTGTGTGTTTAGTGTTATAGTTTGCTTTGGGACGTGAGTTTAGTTTTACGATTTGGTTTGGAAATGTCAATTTAGTGGTTTGGTTTGTAATTATAGTTTAGGGTTTTCAATTATGAGTTTATCGTTTTGGGTTTTCAATTAAGAGTTTACAAATTAGGGTTTATGGTTTAGAGTTCCAAGTTTAGGGTTTACATGTAAAAAATAATAAAAAACCATATCCTTACAAATTTAGGTTTTAAAATTAAATATAAATTAAAATATAGTTTAAAACATTAAAAAATAGAAAACCACAGGTACCTGGAAACACCTGACAGTCACTCTAGAGAAGGTGCGAGGTTGTGGAGGTACATTGTGGAGGTTAACTAACATGGGTCCCTATTTTTATTTGCCTATTTTCATAGCTATCATTGTTTCAAGAGTTCAAAATAAACTTGTAGGTGACTTCTAAAAAAATAAATACTTTTCATGAACAGGCATCTGTTTATAAAATGGGCGCTCATTTATAAAACGAGCGCTCATTTATAAAACAGAGACCCATTCCATAAAAATACTTATTATAGAGTTAATGGTCATGATATAAAGCATTATATGATATTGAGGCATACGATTTATGATCTCATGGATAATAATATGATCCATGTTGAGGGTGTGAATAACAACGACAATCATTTAATCACTCCCCTAGTCTAAATTTGTAAATATACATGAATAATTTTCCATCACATCCAAATTTGTAAATATACATGAATAATTTTCCATCACATGACTCTAATAATGTGGATTTGTTTGAGGAACAATATGCACATGAAATATATTCACATATTAATGGATTTAGCATACTAATCTACATGAGTAAAAAATTGAGTTTGTGAGCATTCTTAATCAATGTTTTAGTTACTTAAACCATTTATAGTTTGTGAGGGTGTTGAGGCATGTACTTATTGGTATTGAGGAGCATGTAGGAAAATTAGAGTAATGTATGATAGTATTGACATATATCAATTTTCTTCACTAAATTATTCTTTTCTTCTTCTATAATATTGACTTATGACCGTTAGTTTCTCTGTCCTCTTTATTTTTATATTGTAATGGTGAAATTTGCATACCCATGTAATTTTTCATTTAGTCTTGTGTCCATTTGGAGATAATGGCTTAATTTATTTACATATCAGCATATGACACAATCTTGTGAGAAGGCTTGCTCTTTCCCCCATGTTGTAACTCTTTCATTTACACACATTATCACATTATTTATCCATATTGTATCCACTTTTTCCAAATTTAAATTTACCCTTCATCTACTATGCATGTCCATGCACTTGTCCCTAGACATTTCATTCCCTCCTTGATTTTTCCACTTTTTTGTCCTAATGGTTGAGAGATAGTTGTCTATTGTGTTGATCATAACTTGTGCACCATAATTCAAAGTTGCATCTTCTTAGAAGAAGAATGACCAAATATGAACTAGGTTGCTCTCAAATTTTGATGGGTCAATCATATGCACAGAAAATGGACCCCTCACCCATGGATTTGAACTTTGACATTTTATCTCAAATTCAAATTTTGACTAAATCCCACCCATTTCTTTCCCACCTAGAGAAAAATAAACGCATGTTTGCATGATTTATTGCTATGTACTTATGTTTAAAGGCATTGAATTATATGTATTTGATCATCCAAGTATTTATTCAAATATCATTCACATTACTTTAGGATAAACAATTTAGTTTGGTGCACTAAATAGAATCTAGATTTACAGATTTATCCTAGAAGCATTTGGACAGTTGAGACTTGTTATCTTTGATCACTCTAGGGGTTGATCTAGGAGAACATGTCCCCTAATGACATATTGACAACCTCTAAAGGTATTTCTAAATACTAACATTCTTAAAAAAAAAACAAATGCCAAAGTAGATAGAGGCAAACCACGTGATCTAGAGAGTAGATGTACACATCAAGCAAGATCAAATCCACATGATAGAGGATTAATCTATGGACATGAAAGTGACCCAGAGGCAAGTACTCAATCCTCCACAGTACAAAACTACTCCATATCGAAGATAGAATACTAACATAAACTTATCACTTCTAATCCCAAGACACTTTAATTTTTCAATGTCTATGACATATTCACATGTCATCTTCATATCTAAAACTAAATACCTTTAATTATTACATTTACTTTGGATATTTAACATTTAACTATATATTTCTAATACCCTAAACTACCATTTATTAATCTAAATATAATTAAGTAATATTTATAAAGGAAACATTTCTTAGGTTTAATTTAGGCTAATCAAATAAGATATACACATATAAGTATGAATTAATTAGATTTATATGTGTACATGTCTTATTTGATTAGTCTAAATTAAACTTAAGAAAATTTTCCTTTATAAATATTGCTTAATTATATTTTGTATACATTTATAAATTTAACACTTTTTAAATGAGTTCAATTGTTCTCTTTATTAAAATTCTAATATTCCCTTTTAAAGATTTTAAATTAAAGAAAACAAACAAAGTTTATTTTCCTTTATAAATATATACCTAGTTATATTTTGTTAAAATTCTAATATTCCCTTTTAAAGATTTTAAATTAAAGAAAACAAACAAAGTTTATTTTCCTTTATAAATATATGCCTAGTTATATTTTGTATGCATGTGTTAATTTAACACTTTTTAAAATGAAGTAAACTGTTTACTCTTCACTAAAATTATAATTTTCCCTTTCAAAGATTTTAAATGAAAAAAAACAAACATAAAAATAGAATACATGCAAATGCGATAACCCAAGCAACTAAAAGCAAATGGATGAATGCAACGTGATCTTGCCAATAAGATTTGATAGAAAAACCCTAAATCTACGCTCATGCTGTACCGGTTTGATATTTGAAAAGAGTGGCCATGTTGCTACAATTCAAGTTCTTGCACTGCATTTTCTTAATGAACTTTGTATTGTGTTACCTAAGCGATACAGAAGTCATCTGAGAGTTTCTTGTGTTAGAGAAGTGGGGAAATGCTCGCAAGAAGATGGTATTTGCCAAAACTAGTTCTGTTGCAAGGATTTGGGGTTTCCAGTTGAAGTTAATCTCTGCAAGTCACAGAAGGGCGAGGCCAATTGCAGCAGCTCTCCCATCTCACTAATTCCAGGTCTGGATGTTCTCTCACTAGTGGAAACTAGTACCACAGATTTCGATATAATTTCCTCCCACCTGTTAGTTTTATAATCAGATTTAAAGCAATCAGAAAATGCAACACAATGAACAATGAACACAACAAGATACCCTGGGAAAACCCTCCAACTTGAGGGGAAAAACCCAGCAACAATATATCTCTTATATATTGAATGATAAGAACAGCAATCTGCTTTACAATGGCCAAATCCAAGGCCTATAGGTATGGCTTCACTTCTTGAAGCACAATGAATAAGTCCACACTTGATAAATTTGATTTGATCTTGAAATAACTTGATCTGCTCCTTAGAAATCTACTCTGCTTTAGAAGTCTGCTCTGCCTTAGAAATCTGTTCTGCCTTCTGAATTAAACTTGTGATTTAATGTCTTTTTGATTGAGAGAGCAATGACCTTGTAAATATATATGTATATGTGAGGGATGCACCCTTTCACAAGCAGTCGGCCTGTAGAAGGATCCGACTAACGCTAAAAACATCAACACTCCCTCTTAGCTAGGGAGGATACTTCCAGCTGCATGAGACATATCACCTCATTGTGATGTCAACCACAATGGATGACATTCACTATGGCTTCCCCAAAGGGTGGAATCAAGGGATTTCACCTCAAAATTTTCTCACAGAGAAGAACTTGTTATCAAGGGATTTCACCTCAAACTTCTCTCACAAAGAACTCGTTATCAAAGGATTTCACCTCGAACTTCTCTCACAGAGAAGAACTCATTATCAAGGGATTTCACCTCGAACTTCTCTCACAGAGAAGAACTCGTTATCAAGGGATTTCACCTCGAACTTCTCTCATAGAGAAGAACTCGTTATCAAGGGATTTCACCTCGAACTTCTCTCACAAAGAAGAACTCGTTATCAAGGAATTTCACCTCGAACTTCTCTCATAGAGAAGAACTCTTTATCAAGGGATTTCACCTCAAACTTCTCTCACAGAGAAGAACTCGTTATCAAGGGATTTCACCTCGAACTTCTCTCACATAGAAGAACTCATTATCAAGGGCTTGCACCTCAAATCCCTCTCACAGAGAGAAATGCATTAACAAGGGCTTGCACCTCAAATCTCTCTCATAGAGAGAAATGCATTAAAGTACATCTCAAGAAGTCACTGATACTGATACTCCCTCTTAGCAAGGGCTTCATTCTCCACAACTCCAAGCTTGTCTCGAAAATGCACAAACTTTACTTTGGCAAGAGGCTTGGTGAGAATGTCTGCCATCTGCTCATCAGTGCTGATGTACTACCATATCTCTGAAATAGTGGAATATGATCTCCACATGTTTAGTTCTATCATGAAACACTAGATTGATAGAAAGCTTCACACAGCTTAGATTACCATAATGAATGACAGTCGGCTCCAACGATTGTCCAAACAATCTTTTAAGAAGCTTCCAAAGCCACACTGCTTCTCGAGCTACCACACAAGCTGCAATATGCTCAGTCTCTGTTGAGCTTAGTGCCACTGAAGACTGCTTCTTGCTACACCAGGATATCATAGTGGACCCCAAACTGAAGCAACATCCAGAGGTGCTCTTCTGATTAGTGACACACCCTGTCCAATCAGAATCAATATATCCATGCAGCTTCAAGTCTACACTAGAAGAATATCTCAAGCCATACCCAACTGTGCCATGCAAGTATCTTAGGATATGCTTCACTGCAACTAGATGTACTTGTCTTGGTTCACATATGAACTGACTAAGTGCACTCACTACATAGCAAATATCTGGTCTAGTATTGACTAGATACATCAATGATCCAATCAACTACCTATACATAGTAGGATCCACCAGATCTGAACTAGCTGCAGCCTCTTTTAAATTCTAAAAATTGGTTTCCATAGGTGTAGACATGGACTTGCAATCCATTATACCAAATCTCTTTAGAATATCAATGGTATACTTCCCTTGACTTAGAATGATCTCATCAAGCTTCTGCCATACTTCTGAACCAAGGAAGTAGTGCATGTAACCAAGATCCTTCATTTCCAATTCAGAAGCTAACTCCTTACATTTGATAATGAGGTGATCTTTTCCAGTAAGAAATAAATCACCATAAGGAACCAAGATCAACTAGATTACCATCTTCTTTAGGTTTAGTAGGCATCCTCTGACTCTTTTAGTACTTGCATCAACCTTATGACCTCTTTGTCCAAGATTGGTTGCAATGCTTGCCTTAGAGAAAATTTTCCAGAGCACATCTCTGATATTATAGAGAGTTCAGGATTGTCTTCCTCAACCCCAACCTAGATCACTCTATTCTGAATAGGTTTGCTGAGCTATCAATAAAATCTGGATAGATTATCTTGTGCAATTCTGTTCTCAGCATCCAAAGAGGTCTTCCAAGGACATTTATCATCAGCCTTGCAATGCTGCAACCTTCACTTCTTCTCAGTGAGTCATAGAACTCCCTCTTGACCCCTACCTCAGAGATTGCAAAGAAGACTTCTAGAAGTGAACTCCCTCTAGCCACTAACTCAGTCCCATAGCTGCAAGTTGTGACTCCATGCTTGATCATTTCTTTGGTCGGCATAACTTCCTCACAAGATGCCTGAAGCTCTTCCTCCTAGTGCAATCACTCATTACTTTCATGCTCCTCGATCGATCCTGGGAGCATTTTAGAGAGAGATTACTAACAGTTTGTAACTATCCAAAGAAATATCAAGGCTAGAATCATACACGGTTTACTATCTCAAGTTATAGGATGAATACATAAGAATTTATGAACAATATTAAAACATGAATAATGAAATCAACCTATAAGTGAAATATGTAGCAAATATCAAAAGATAAAAAATGAAGGGATAAAGAAACTTATCATTATTGAAATTTGATACATAACTCTTTCTTCCATGTTTTACTCCTTTCGAGAGTGCTAAACTCACCACAACAAAAGACAATCTGCAAAACTACAAATTTCTTAAATGCATTTAGCATGTAGAACCAACCCTCTCAAAGAGTCAAGGCTCTATCACAATTCATGCATTAGAGAATGATATCGAGATGTGACCAACTAATCACCATCAACATTTCAGATCTGTAGCCTAGATAAGAGTGATTTCAAGGGCACAAACAACAAGGAGAAATACTTATCTCTTTATTGAGTTGTTGGTACACCAATGAGCTAGGCTTGTGGCTGTTCTTGTCAACACACCAATTAGACACGATGATGACAGAGGTTGCAACTTCATAAACTCCCACAACAAACTCCATCTCCTCTGTACGAGTCGAGATAACCAAAATAAGGAGAAGCCATGAAGAAAATAGATCCATAGCCACCATGATCAATTGAAGAGAGCTGATTTCTCAATTCCAAAATCCTCATGAAGTAAGAAATAACCGTTTCTCCTTTCGACATTTTCACATGATGTACTTGTTGCTTCAATTTAAGAGCCCGGTTGGTGTTGTTGATTTCGTACATCTCCTCCAAGGTTTTGAACATGTCCCTTGCTGTCTTCAACTTGGAGACGATCGGAACAATATGATCTTTAACGGAGTCAACCAATATCTTCTTCGCCTTGACGTCTTTCTTTTTTTTTCACTGCAACTTCTCTTCTTCCTCCGAAGGTTCGGGAACTTTGGTTTCCACAAACTCGGCCAAGTCATTTTCTTCCAAGGTGAGCATGATTCTAAACCTCCATGATGTGAAGTTGGATGCTCCTTCGAGTCTATCCTCAATTTTAAGACTGTTCACCATCTTGACTAAAATAGGGATAATAGAGAGTATTGCTGCAATGACAAATCTGATCACGATCTTCTTCAAACCCGCTCTGATACCATGTTAGTTTTATAATCAGATTTAAAGCAATCAGAAAATGCAACACAATGAACAATGAACACAACAAGATACCCTGGGAAAACCCTCCAACTTGAGGGGAAAAACCCAGCAACAATATATCTCTTATATATTGAATGATAAGAACAGCAATCTGCTTTACAATGGCCAAATCCAAGGCCTACAGGTATGGCTTCACTTCTTGAAGCACAATGAATAAGTCCACACTTGATAAATCTGATTTGATCTTGAAATAACTTGATCTGCTCCTTAGAAATCTACTCTGCTTTAGAAGTCTGCTCTGCCTTAGAAATCTGTTCTGCCTTCTGAATTAAACTTGTGATTTAATGTCTTTTTGATTGAGAGAGCAATGACCTTGTAAATATATATGTATATGTGAGGGATGCACCCTTTCACAAGCAGTCGGCCTGTAGAAGGATCCGACTAACGCTAAAAACATCAACACCACCCACATGGTGATTTGAGCAGGCAGTTGCATTGTTCCTTGTTTAGTTCAATTTCTAATGTAAAAGCCCAGCACATCCAGTTGCAAGCTTGGTGTGTGAATAAAGAAAGGAGGAATTTGGTTTGTTCAGTACCAACTTCGGGTTACATGGATTCTTGCTGCAAGATACTCAAAAGAGACCACACTCATACGAAAAATCTGGAATCATTTGCTGCACTTAATATGTTGGCTGATGTGGCTGTTTGTGTTCTGGAAAATGGTTATAAAAGAGAAGATAAGGAGGCCAAGGCTTCATCTGGGCAGTGGGAAATCTTTAAGCCCACTGGAGCACCATTTTCCAATAAGTTAGAAGAGCCAAGAGTGCTTTCAAATGTCTTTCTTCTGAGCTTCATGTCCATGCACAGTCACACAAGCTCTTGCCCGCCAATTCAGAGCATCAAGTTATAGATGAAAACATGCCTCCTAAGGATCAAGAAGCAATCCCTTATGTTCGCAACTCCAACAGAGCTCGACACCATTACCTCTACTCTAAGTATTTTGATTATGTTTTCTAGAGGTACTAGAAATACCTGATTCTGTTTTCAACAAGTATTGGAAGAAAGGAACCTATGGAACATGGGTTGGAATTGTGACTACAATAAAATTTTGGACATGTGGGTTTGGTGGACCCACCTCAATGATAGGGTTCATTAAAAAGTCTTAGATCTGACAGTGGGGGATTTGTTCAAGATCATACATCTTTGTAGCTCTAAAAGGGCAATGCAGCTGTAATTTTTCTCTCTGAACAATAAGAATACTGATACTTTTGCCTTGTGGATGTTTCTCTAGCATACTGCTAGGGTTTTACCACGTAAATCCTTGTGTTGTTGATGTGTGTTTGGTTATTCTGTATTTTTGTTACTATCTCTATTTTCTTTGCAACTAGCTTGTGCTGCAATATTGTACTTTCTAATTATCTATTAAACCTAGGTTTTATCTAAGTTTTTCAACAACATGAATATAATGGCATTTAATGCCCTTTAATGTGTGTTTTCAAGATTTTGATGCTTCCATTTCAGGTACTGGTGTATTCAGTTATGTATTCTGGCTTCTCAAATTTGCTCATTGATAAAATATTGCATCGCTTAAAATGTTTAGATTATAGATTTTATCATTAAAAGCCTTGGCAACTTGTTCAGAGTCATATGAGTCTGTCTCAAACTTCTTGTATTACTTACAGAAACCTTGTTATAAAAGATACATCTAGTCATAATTTCACATGTAAAGCTTCATCTATCAGTTATATTTGCTAAATATTTGAGGTTGATTTGCAGATTTGAAGATTTAGACGAGGCTGATGAGAACACACAGGAATATGAGCAGGGCCTATGCATGAATCCATGTATCCATTGTAGGAGATAAATTTGATAGTCTACACTATTATGCCTTTGTTTTATGCCACCGTGCACAACCTTCTCCCGTTAAGACAAGGAGATAGTGGTTTATGGTTACTTGGGTTTCTAGGGTTTAGGGGTTTGGGGTTTAGGGTTTCTCAGGTTTAGGGGTTAGGGGTTAGGGTTTAGGGGCATTATTTAGGGTTTAGGATTTAAATTGTTTAGGGGTTAGGGGTTAGGTTTAGAGGTTTAGGGTTTTGGATTTAGGGTTTATAGAGAGAGAGAGGAATGATAGGGAGATAGAGAGAGGAGACTGAGGAGAGAGATAAGGAGATAGAGAGTGAGGCACATGGCCAAGGACATAGGGAGAGAGATCAAGAGAGGTAGAGGGATGATAGAGATAGGGAGATAGGGGAGAGATAGGGAGATATAGGTTTAGAATTTATTGGATTTAGGGTGTACCTGGGTTTAGGGTTTCTTAGTTTTGGAGATAGCTAGATAGAAAGAGAGAGGAGACAGATAGGGAGAGATAGAGGAAACAAAGGGGAGAGATAGGGAGATAGAGAGTGAGCGAGATGTCTAGAGAAATAGGGAGAAGGATTGAGAGGTAGAGGGATGATAGAGATAGGAGATAAGGGAGAGATAGGAGATAGGGTTTAGGGTTACTCGTGTTTAGGGTTTAGGGGTTAGGGGTTAAGGTTTAGGGGCATTATTTAGGGTTTAGGCTTTATGGTTTAGGGGTTAAGGTTTAGAGCTTTAGGGTTTAGTGTTTAGAGAGAGAGGACCAATAGGGAGATATAGAGTGAGGGACATGGCCAAAGCATAGGGAGAGAGATTGAGAGGTAGAAGAATGACAGTGATGGGGAGATAGTGAGATAGGGAGATAGAGAGATAGAGGTTTAGGGTTTCTTGGGTTTAGTGTTTAGGATTTAGGGGTTTATGGTTTCTCAAGTTTAGGGGTTAGGGCTTAGGGGTCAGGGGTTGATCATGCATTAATACAAGTTGTGGAGTGAGAAAGGGGCGGTATGGGTATGGTTGAATGGAGTAATGAGGTGATTTAATTGGTGATGACCTAGGTGAAGTGCTAGGTAAGGTGTCTTATGTGGGATTGTTAGAAAGTGTGATTGGTAATGGTGGAGATAGCTAAATGTCATCTTCTAAGGGTTCAAGATGAGGAAAGTGTAAGATGGAGATATGGGATAATCCATGGTTTAATTATTATTCAAGGGAGTCTCCTTATATAATGATTATCAATGATGGTGTCAATAGGGGGAATGGAGTCTATGAATGTAGGTGTGGGAATGTGAGCTATGACATTGGGATTACAGTAGTAGATGAATAATAGAAAGTACCTAGGCACCTGTCTAGTGATGGAAGGAGTCACATGATCAAATGATGTTTGGGGAAGGGCTTTTATTAGGAAAGTAAGGATTTGGGTGATGGTCTAGGGTTTAGTGGAGAAGAATTTATGGAAAATTTGGAGGTCATTAAAATTAACATCCCACCACCTCTATCTCCCTATCTCTCCCTTATCTCCCTCTCTCTATCATCCCTCCACCTCTCAATCTCTATCCCTATCTCTCTAGACATCTCACTCACTCTCTATCTCCATATCTCTCCCTTTGTCTCCTCTATCTCTCCCAATCTATCTCCTCTCTCTCTCTCTCTACCTATATCTATCTCTCTCTATCTCTTTCCTCTCTTTCCCCTATCATTCCTCTATCTCCCTCTCTCTTTAGACATCTCTCTAACTCTCAATCTCCCTATCTCTCCCCTTTGTCTCCTCTATCTCTTCCTATCTGTCTCCTCTCTATATCTCTGTACCTAGCCATCTCTCCCAATCTCTCTATCTCTTGCTTCTCTCCCCCTATCATTCCTATATATCCTATCTCTCCCCTCTATCTTTCCCTCTCCCTTATCGACGAAGAAAATGGAAACAAAAAAACTAGAACTCCCTTTCTCAAGTTTAGGGTTGAGGGCTTAGGGGAATTATTTAGGGTTTATGGTTTAGGGGTTAGGGTTTATGGTTTGGAGGAATTATTTAGGGTTACTTGGGTTTAGGGTTTAGGGGAATTATTTAGGGTTTATAGTTGCATGTCAAAAGCAGTCTCTCTCTCTCTAAATCTATAAACCCTAGAAATAATGCACCTAATCCCTAACCCCTAACCCGTATCTACTTCTCTCATGTATCTACCTCTCTCTAGATATCTCCCTCTCTCTATCTTTCTCTCTCTATCGACATGAATCCAATGATGTTGAGGATGTGCTAAATTCATTTGCCACCTTTAGAAAATAAATGACATCAATCCAATGATTGTCTTAGAATTTGAATAGGTATAGAAAAATGAGAGGTCGATCTTGAGTGTCACAAGTTTGATCTCAATTGTTGACACAAATATCATCTAATATGTAAGTTAAACATGAAATGATTTGTTAGAATTTACGCCAAAACTACTTGCTTTTACAATATTTTTATGACAATTATCTATTCAAAAGTGCCTTTGAAATATTACGAGATACCTTAGTATAAGTAAATCATATAAAAATCAAATATATATATCATCATAATCCTATATAAATTTTGATAGTTTGTCCAAAATCTCTCCTTTCATATGATACAATCTTTCTAAAATTTGGATTGTATTTTATGGCTAAAATGCCTAAATACTAAAATACTAAAATAAAAAACAATGAAAACAATTGGGAAAAATAAAACGGATATCCGTTTTGATAACGGATATCCATTTTGAAAAACATAAAAAGTGAAAAAGGGTCACATTTTTGCAAACCCACGGCTTGCAAAACGTAGTGTCATCTCTCAAGAATGGATATTAGAGGTGAAGAATGGATATCGTATAAAAAAGGTAAGATCTTTCACATTTTTTTGTTTGTTTTGTATATTCAAGCATTTTTTTTAGTTTTTTAATGCTAAGTAAGTATGTTTTATATTTTAATTAGGTAAAATGGATTCACAAAATGAAAACCCAAACCCTACCCCTCCAACAATATAAGAGAATATTCAATGAAATAGTGATCAAATAAGTAGGATCATAGAAATGTATCGCCACCACCCTCGATTGTCTACAATGACATTGAATTTAGAGGGAATCATTAATCATGTTCAAACCTTGTCAACCCAACATGAATCATTTAGGCAATGGCGATAAGCCAAGAAGGCTGAATATGGTAATTGTTTGTCATATGATGAAGTCAAAGAGTTAGAGATTACAAACGCTATGTTAGCCGAATACTTTGTCAATCCTAAAATTGGATAGGATGTTGATGTCAATAAGCCCAAGTTTTCAATCAAATGGTGTATTCATGAGGGCATTAGTCAGAACTTTTGGGATCATTGGTGGATGGTTTTTGATAAACCACCCAACAATGATTTAGATCTACCTTTGTATTTCCTTTGTAAACTCTATGCAGAGTTCGTCATGGGTCAACATGTTAATTATTTTGATTTTAGAGAGTTTCAAGGAGTGGGTAAGGGAATGCCTCAAGATAGACCTGGGGCAATGAGACAAGTACAAGGTCCCTATATTCCCCCTGCTGCTATCCCTTCTCCACCCCTAATGAAGTACCCAGACATTTGCAACAATAGGGCCTTAGTGCCATACAATCTTTTACTGAGCATTTGATTATACAGACATCTCAGTTTGCACAAGCACATGATGAAGGTGATGATATTGGATCACCTGGTTCTACTAGACCATTGTCGTCCACACATGTATGTGTGCCCCATCATTGCATTTCTTGCAATCATTTATGATTAGGTCCTATTATGGAGAGTAGTAAGCCACCGTTGAACACATCAAAGTATGATCTCCATTCATAAGATGAGGCAATGGGGTCTAGAACTCAAGCTGAGGGGTCAGGGACAAGAGTAGAAGCTACCAGATCAGTGAACTATAGAGAAGGAGAAATGCATGAGCAATCTTTTATACAAGTAAAATTTAAAGTTAAATTTTATGGTTTATTCCATTTGAATATATAAACAAATTTATTAGTACTAATGTATCTAAGTGGGATAACAGTTGATGACAGAGGAGGAGTTGACAGAAGTTCATCATGGAACTTTGTCTGCCATCCAATTTGGCTTGGACTTGCCGGTATAATTTGTTCTACACATCAACTTTTTTTTTATGCATTTATTTCTTTGTGAGTAATTATATATTAATTTATATCTTGATGTTAATTTTATTTTATAGTCAATTGAAAATATGAATGATGTGGCATCTTTGCCAATAGTCTTTTCTCAAACTCTTGATCGACCCAAGGGACTATCATTTGCAGAACGGATTTCTCAATGCCAACAAAGGGTGGAGGTAATTTGATTGAATTGTACTTTAATTGATAATTTAGAAAACTTAAATATTTGATTATAGTCATTTAGAGTCTTACATTCTTGTCATTTTGATAATTCAGAGTCTAATTGATGTAGGAGGCCTCGATGGTGGTATGTTCTTGTTTTCTAGTAGATAGGTTTTTGTGTAGTGCACTCTAGATTGTTTGTGTGTAACACATCTAACCATTTTAAATGTATGCATTTCCTATCTTGTTTAATAATTATATATTAATTTATTTCAATGTTACTTTTCTTTTATGTAGTCTCTTGAGAATGTGAGTGATGTGCCACCTTTGCCATCATGCTTCACTAGGACACTTGATTGTCTTAAGAGAAAATCATTTGCAGAACAATTGTCCGAACAACAACATAGAGTTGAGGTAATTGAATTGAATTTTTCTAAATAATTGATAGTTTATCTAGCGGTCTTATAGTTGATTGTAGTGATTTAGATGTATGTTAATAAATTAAAGTTCTTAATTGTAGTAGATAAGAATCTATTTACTAACTTTAACTTATTTTTATTTACCATTGAAGAGATTAATCAAATTTGTGTTTTGACTTGTTAATACAGGAAACTTTGCCTCCATCAATTACTAGACATTCTGGTACAAAGAGGACACTTTTTCAGGATCCATCACAGATTGAGGGTCAAGTGGACTTATAGTATTTGATGTAGCTATTCGGCATGTAGATTGTATATAGATTTTGAGACATGGCATATGCCACATTTTGTAAAAAAATGTTTTGAGTTGGCATATTTGCCAAATTTTTGTATATGTCTACCATTATGGACTAGATTTTAATATATATACACCTTGATATACAATATAATTTAAATTCCTTATGTACATTTCATGATACTTCCCATGATGCCATACATTATAATGATAGTTCTTTAGTCCATTGATGATATGTTTAGCATTGAGAATGGTTTTAGATCAATAGAATCAATATGACAAAATTCCTTATATGCCCTAATCAAGCATAGTAGCTTAAAATCTAATAAGGTCATGATAGACCATTTCATCATGTATTTAGTCTTCATCTTGTCAAATTTTGTAAATATGTCAAAGTTGTCATATGAGAAATCTAAAAAAAATGCAAAAGTATGGAAGATGAACAATCAAGTACTCAAAAGTTAGTTGGAGACTATTGGTTTCCCTCAAACCATGTATAAAGATGCATAAAATTTCATGGAAAAGGCATTGGAGATGTATTGAAAACATTTTTAAGATGATTTGAAGACAAGTTTGAATGAAATTAATGTCAAGAAACTCTATTTTTGCAGATTTTACTATTTTCCTGCTATTTCTTTGTTTAGTACAGCCCTATATGGATGGGTTAGGGCCTGAGAGCAATTGTAATTGAATGCTGGTGGAATCTACTTTCTCGTGTTTCTTGTTTCATTCAATTTCATGGAGAAATAAGTAAGTTATGGTCGTTTTACCAAAAACTGCTCCAGACTATCAAAACCCTCATCTAGGGTAACAACAAATAGATGAAATTGTATTGCTCTAGTATTAGGTCAAGTCATGAACTCTAATGGTGGTGAAAATGCTCACTCTTGTATACCTTTTGATACCCCAATGTTTCAGATAGAAAAAATGAAGTTTGTTATTAATTCTTGATACTATAAGACTGTATTCTCATGTATTGCAGATGGTTAAGACAACAGAATAAGGGTTTGAGACTTTTGTTGACAAGTTTAGTGTTCCTCAAAAGTGGAAGTGACTTGAGAATGATGTCAAGATGCATAATGAACCCTTTGCATAGGTGTTCTTAATGGGCTAGTAGGTATAAATTTGAGCATAAAATGAAAGGGATTTTTGCAAGAAAGGGAACAAGATTAAGCAAGGGGATTAGGGTTTATGAATTCACCAGTAGGCTACCATGAAAGTGTAATGAATCCCAAACTAAGAGCAAGGGACATAACATCCAAAGACATAAGGAGCCACTAGGATACAAAAGCATGCCATGAAGGCTACAAGAAAACTAAAAACATGAACATGCACAATGTAACATGAACAAACATTTAGATTACTACGTGCAAGACCCAAACATGAAGCCCTAATGTATGAGGCATCTCAGGTCAATTGTAATTTGAGGGTTACAAGGACAGTAGGGGCACTTTATAAACATAAAAAACTTACATCTTGGGGGGAAGTGCCAATAAGGCCAATAAGGATACTATTTCATTTGGGTGTGTGTGTGTATGCAAATCCCATTTATGGCCGAGAAGCTCTCTATTTACTATTATTAAACTCTCGTTGATAGGAGGTTGGCTCTACAACTATTGCAATTTGTGTATGAAACCTAGATGCCTATGAGATCATATATATATATATATGTATGTAAATCCTATTTATGGTCAAGTAGCTCTCTATTTACTATCATTGAACTCTCATTGATAGGAGGTTGGCTCTCTGACTATTGCAATTCAATCCATTTGTAATGATGCCTCTATCATGTTGAGTTGAATCCTATCTCTACATCAAGTTAAAATCATGAAGATCACAACACCATACAATCCTCATTGGGCTGTTAAAATGCACAAAACAATCATACAAGACAGTCATTCATGAAATTACTATGCAAAGAGGGTTTATAAGTTGCATTAGGGTTTGTATAAATGATCTAATGGATTTATCAGGTTGTCAAACACCAAAATGGATGATTTATATGAGTTTTGGGACTATCACAGTCCATGTACAACTTGCCCTTTATGATTGTTAAAAAGATACACATGGCTGTCCAAAACTACCCTTTATGACTATCCTAAAACAACATCGTGTATATGATCATAAAAGCCATCAAACTCTGAGAATAAACTCATCATTGGATAAGGAGTGGAAGGATAAAGTCACATTCCCAAAAACCTCTTAAAATCACATGTCTCCCCTTATGAAAACTAGGGTCTTTGTTGATACATTGTTCGGTAAGAGCAAAGTCACTTAAGATCCTAAGAGTAAAAACCTTGCCAGGTTCCATATTTTTTGTTTTGCTCGTCATGGGGCCGAATAGACTATGCCAACACGATAAGGTGGGTGGGTAAATGCTAGGGGAGGTCTCATTTTGTGCGCCAAGCATCCCAGTCATTCCGGGAAAGATGCTATCGGCAAAGTCCCTTAAGATCCTTGAGACCAAAAAACTGCCAAACTTTGACGGAGTAGTTCTTAGAATTTGTGATAGCTGGGAATGTTCTATTTTGACCTATAGGTGCATTTGGGGTCCATCCACAATAACCTCTCTCAATTTTGGTCAACTCCATTCTATTTGACCGTACTGAAATCAAACGCTTTGTTGCAAAATGCTTCAATTTGATGTAGTGGAAAGGTGCTAGGTGTGACATTTATCATTCCATAGCTTGTGGGGTCAAATGGACTATGCCAACGTGTTGGGGTGGGTGGGTAAATTCTATTGGAGGTCTCATTTTGTGTGCCAAGCATCCCAGTCATTCTGGGCAAGAGGCTATTGACAAAGTCCCTTAAGATCCATGAGACCAAAAACATGCCAAACTTTGATGGAGCAGTTCTCAAAATTCATGATAGCTAGGAATGTTCTGTTTGGACCTACAAGTGGATGTGGGGTCCGTCCACAATAACCTCTCTCAGTTTTGGTCAAATCCATTCCATTTGACCGTGCTGAAATCAAACACATTGTTACAAAATGCTTCAATTTGATGCAATGGAAAGGTGCTAGGTGTGACATTTTTTATTTCATAGCGCGTGGGGTTGAATGGACTATGCCAATATGTCAGGGTGGATGGGTAAATGCCAATGAAGGTCTCATTTTGTGCGCCAAGCATTCTAGTCATTCCAGGCAAGAGGCTATTGGCAAAGTCCCTTAAGATCCCTGAGACCAAAAAACTACCAAACTTTGATGGAGCAGTTCTCAAAATTTGTGATAGCTACGAATGTTTTGTTTGGACCTACAAGTGTATGTGGGGTTCGTCCACAATAACCTCTGTCGGTTTTAGTCAACTCCATTCTGTTTGACCATGCTGAAATCAAACGCATTGTTGCAAAATGCTTCAATTTGATGTAGTGGAAAGGTGCTAGGTCTGACATTTTTCATTCTATAGCTCATGGGGTCAAACAGACTGCACCAACGCGTCGGAGTGGATGGGTAAATTCCAGTGGAGGTCTCATTTTGTGCGCCAAGCGTCCCAGTCATTCCAGGCAAGAGGCTATCGACAAAGTCCCTTAAGATCCCTAAGACCAAAAAATTACCAAACTTTGATGGAGCAGTTCTTGGAATTTGTGATAGTTGGGAATGTTCTATTTGGACCTACAGGTGCATGTGGGATCCATCCACAATAACCTCTTTTGGTTTTGGTCAACTCCATTCTATTTGACCGTGCCGAAATCAAACGCATTGTTGCAAAATGCTTCAATTTGATGCAGTGGAAAGGTGCTAGGTGTGACATTTTTCATTCCATAGCTCGTGGGGTTGAATGGACTATGCCAACGCATTGGGGTGGATAGGTAAATGCCAGTGGAGGTCTTGTTTTGTGCGCTAAGCATCCCAGTCATTCCGGGCAAGAGGGTACTGTCAAAGTCCCTTAAGATCCCTGAGACCAAAAAACTGCCAAACTTTGACGGAGGAGTTTTCAAAATTTGTGATAGATGGAAATGTTCTGTTTGGACCTATAGGTGCATGTGGGGTCCATCCACAATAACCTCTCTTGGTTTTGGTCAACTCCATTCCATTTGACCGTGCTGAAATCAAACGTATTGTTGCAAAATGCTTCAATTTGATGCAGTGGAAAGGTGCTAGGTGTGACATTTTTCATTCCATTGCTCATGGGGTCGAACGGATTGCACCAATGCGTTGGAGTGGATGGGTAAATGCCAGTGGAGGTCTCATTTTGTGCACCAAGTGTCCCAGTCATTCCGGGCAAGAGGCTACCGATAAAGTCCCTTAAGATCCCTGAGACCAAAAAACTGCCAAACTTTGATGGAGCAGTTCTTAGAATTTGTGATAGTTGTGAATGTTCTATTTGGACCTATAGGTGCATGTGGGATCCATCCACAATAACCTCTCTTGGTTTTGGTCAACTCCATTATGTTTGACCGTACCAAAATCAAACGCATTGTTGCAAAATGTTTCAATTTGATGCAGTGGAAAGGTGCTAGGTGTGACATTTTTCATTCCATAGCTCATGGGGTCAAATGGACTGCGCCAACACGTTGGGGTGGATGGGTAAATGCCAATGGAGGTCTTGTTTTGTGCACCAAGCATCCTAGTCATTCCAAGCAAGAGGGTATTGGCAAAGTCCCTTAAGATCCCTGAGACCAAAAAACTACCAAACTTTGACGGAGGAGTTTTCAAAATTTGTGACAGCTGGGACTATTCTGTTTGGACCTACAGGTGCATGTTGGGTCCATCCACAATAAGTTCTCTTGGTTTTGGTCAACTCCATTCTGTTTGACCATGTCGAAATCAAACGTATTGTTGCAAAATGCTTCAATTTGATTTAGTGGAAAGGTGCTAGGTGTGACATTTTTCATTCCATAGCTCGTGGGGTCGAACGGACTATGCCAACATGTCGGGGTGGATGGTTAAATGCCAATATATGTCTCATTTTGTGCACCAAGCGTCCCAGTCATTCCGGGCAAGAGGCTACCGACAAAGTCCCTTAAGATCCCTGAGACCAAAAAACTACCAAACTTTGACAGAGTAGTTCTCAGAATTCATGATAGATGGGAATATTTTTTTTGGACCTACATGTGCACATGGGGTCTATCCACAATAACCTCTCTCAATTTTGGTCAACTCGATTCCGTTTGACCATGTCGAAATCAAACGCATTCTTGCAAAAATGCTTCAATTTGATGCAGTGGAAAGGTGCTAGGTGTGACATTTTTCATTCCATAGCTCGTAAATGCTATGGGAGGTCTCTTTTTATGTGCCAAGGATCCTAGTCCTTCTGAGTTGTAAGGTCAACTCCATTCGGTTTGACCATGCCAAAATCAAACGCATTGTTGCAAAATGCTTCAATTTGATGCAGTGGAAAGGTGCTAGGTGTGACATTTTTAATTCCATAGCTTATGGGCCTGAAAAGACTATGCCAATGCGTCGGGGTGGGCCAGTAAATGCTAGGGGAGGTCTCATTTCATGTGCCAAGTGTCTCAGTCGTTCCGAGCTGTAAGCTACCAACAAAGTTAAAAGTTGCTAGGATTGAAATTTTGCATTCCATAGGTCCTGGGGATGAACGGATTGCACCAACACATCAGGGTGGGCAAGTAAATGCTATGGGAGGTCTCTTTTTATGTGCCAAGGCTCCCAGTCCTTTTGAGCTATAAGCTACCAGCAAAGTGACTTTGCTAGTAGCTTATAGCTTGGAATGACTGGGATGGTTTGCACACAAAATGTGACCTCACCTAGCATTTACCCACCCACTCCAACATGTTGGTGTAATCCATTTGGCCCCAGGACTTGTGGAATGTAAAATTTCAATCCTAGCAACTTTTGACTTTGTCGGTAGCTTACAACTTGGAACGATTGGGATGCTTGGCACATGAAATGAGACCTCCCCTGGCATTTACCCACCCACACCGATGCGTTGGCATAGTCTGTTCGGGCCCATGAGCTATGGAATTAAAAATGTCACACCTAGTACCTTTCCACTGCATCAAATTGAAGCATTTTGCAACAATGCGTTTGATTTTGGCATGGTCAAACGGAATGGAGTTGACCAAAACTAAGAGATGTTATTGTGGACAGACCTCACGTGCACCTGTAGGTCCAAACAGAACATTCTCAGCTGTCACAAATTTAGAGAACTACTCCGTCAAAGTTTGGTAATTTTTTGGTCTCAGGGATCTTAAGGGACTTTGCTGGTAGTCTCTTGCCCAGAATGACTGGGACGCTTGGCACACAAAATGAGACCTCCACTAGTATTTACCCATTTGCCCCAACGTGTTGGCATAGTTCATTCAACCCCACGAGCTATGGAATGAAAAATGTCACACCTAGCACCTTTCCACTGCATCAAATTGAGGCATTTTCCAACAATGCATTTGATTTTAGCACGATCAAACAGAATGGAGTTGACCAAAATTGAGAGAGGTTATTGTGGATGAACCCCATGTGCACTTGTAGGTCTAAACAGAACATTCCCAACTATCACAAATTCTGAGAACTACTCTGTCAAAGTTTGGTATTTTTTTCTCTCAGGGATCTTAAGGGACTTTGTTGGTAGCCTCTTGGTGCACAAAAAGAGACCTCCACTGGAATTTATCCACCTACCCCAATGCGTTGGCATAGTCTGTTTGACTGCACGAGCTATGGAATGAAAAATGTCACACCTAGCACCTTTCCACTGCATGAAATTGAAGTATTTTGCAACAATGTGTTTAATTTTGGCACAGTCAAATGGAATGGGGTTGACCAAAATTGAGAGAGGTTATTGTGTATAGAATCCACGTGTACCTGTAGGTCCAAACATAACGTTCCCAGCTGTCATGAAATCAGAGAACTACTTCGTTAAAGTTTGGTAGTTTTTTGGTCTCAGGGATGTTATATGGAACCTAATCAGACTCGGAGGTTATATTTACCCCTCTTTTATTAGCACGGTTTCCCCCCAAATCCCTACGGGGTCAAGGGGCAGCGCCCCCAAGATGGGGTCCAGGGACAGCGCCCCTAGTGCGTTCCCTGTCGCGATACAGGGCGGGGTCGAGGGGCAGCGCCCCCGTGGGGGCTCAGGGGCAACACCCCCGAAACCTCACATAATTTTTTATTATTTTATAAAGCACTGAGAGTTATTTTTTCATTGACCAACATAAGAAAACCCTATTTTTGTAACCGACAAAAAGCTTAATAAAAGGTGGCCAAGGGTTAGGGTTTGGGTATTGTATTATAGCATTTTGCAGCGGTATTGAGTTATAGGGATTGTTGATTGTAATCGGTTTGATTTACTGGATAATAATATTGGACTCTCTGTTTGGTGGATGTAGCCCGAGTTTGGGTGAACCACGTTAAAACTTGTCTCTCGCTATTATTATTTCTGTGTATTTCCATTCCTCTGTTTAATCTTTATTTGCATTTAATTGATATCTTCTTCCGGCTAACCCTGACAAGTGGTATCAGAGCGGGTTGTGTTCGATTATCGTCTGCAGGAAAGTCTCACGGTTGAGTGGGAGCAATGGCAGATGAGGGTAAATTAAAGGTCGATAAATTCAATGGGAAGAACTATTAGTTATGGAAGATGCAGATGGAGGACTACCTCTATCAAAAGGATTTATGGATGTCGTTGGAAGGAGTAGCCAAGAAATCGGCAACAATGTTTGATGAGGATTGGAATCTTCTTGACAGAAAGGCACTGGGAACTATTCGATTATGCCTGGCACCACCGGTGGCATTCAATATAACAGAAGTGAAGACAACAGATGGTTTGATGAAAGCTTTGGCAAAATTGTATGAAAAATTGTCAGCCTCAAATAAGGTATTTCTCATGAAGCATTTGTTTAATCTGAAAATAGTTGAAGGTGGATCTGTGACAGATCATTTAAATGAATTGAATATGATTATCAGTCAATTGACTTCTGTAAATGTAAAATTTGATGAAGAAGTTAGAGCTCTCTTGATATTATGTTCATTGCCTGAAAGCTGCGATAGTTTGGTAATGGCGGTTAGTAACTCTGTTTCTGGTTCAACTACCCTAAAATTTGATGATGTTGTTGGTGTTATTTTGAGTGAGGAAATTCGTAGGAAAAGCTCAGGTGGATCCACATCAGGCAGTGTTTTGAATGCAGAAAGCAAGGGCAGATCAAAGGAGAGAGGAAAAGGTTCTAAAGGTCATGGGAAGTCACGAGAAAAATCAAAGGACATAAGATCCCAAACCAGAGGACAGAAGGATTGCTGGTACTATGGAAAACCAGGTCATCTAAAGAAAGATTGCTGGTCTCGAAAGAACAAAGGAGACAAACAAGAAGGCAATAAGGAAGCAAATGTGGTAAGCAATAAGTCTGAAGATGATGCTTTAATTCTTTCCCTAGATAATGCTGATGATTCATAGGTTTTAGATTCAGGGGCCTCATTTCATGCTACGCCCCATAGAAGTTATTTTCTTGATTATGTCCAAGGAGATTTTGGGCTAGTTTATTTGGGAGATAATGAACCCTGTCAGATTGTTGGAAAGGGAAGAATCAAGATTAAGTTGCAGAATGGAAATCATTGGCTACTACAAGAGGTAAGGCATGTTCCAAGGCTTAGTAGGAATTTAATTTCAGCAGGGCAGCTAACTGAACAAGGTTGCACTGTTACATTTACTGATAAAAATTGGAAGGTTTCAAAAGGTGCCTTAGTAGTAGCAAAAGGTCTAAAAGTAGGCACCTTATATCTTTGTACAGGTCATACTGTTCCTTTTACTTTAGCTATTACAGAGAAAAAACAATCAGGTTCAGGAATAGTTGCTGCAAGTTTGCAGGAAGAGACTGGAAAAGTTGCTGCAGGTTTTGAGACAACATTGTGGCATAACAGACTTGGGCATATGAGTGAAAAAGGTATGAAGGTACTTCATTCTAAGAAAGTTTTACCAAGTCTGAAATGTATTAATATGGATTTCTGTGAAAGTTGTGTGTATGGAAAACAAAAGAGAGTCAGTTTTCTCAAGGATGGGAAGCAAAAGAAAAATGAAAAGTTGGAGCTTGTGCTTACAGATGTATGGGGACCAGCTCAGGTATCTTCTCTCGGTGGCTCTCGGTATTATGTTAGATTCATAGATGATGCAACTAGGAAGGTCTGGATTTATTTCCTTAAACAGAAATCTGATGTATTTGAAACATTTAAAAAATGGAGAAGCTTGGTTGAGAATGAGACGGGTAAAAGATTAAAATGTCTCAGATCTGATAATGGCAGTGAGTATTGCAGCAAAGAATTTGAAGATTATTGTTCCTTTAATGGAATTCGTAGGTAGAAAATGGTTCCTGGGACTCCACAGGAAAATGGAGTAGCTGAACGCATGAATAGGACAATAATGGAGTGTGCAAAGACCATGAGATTGCATGCTGGACTGCCTTTAAACATTTGGGCAGAGGCTGTCAACACTGCTATATATTTAATTAACAGAGGTCCTTCAGTTCCTTTGGGCTGTGGTATTCCAGAGGAAGCATGGACAGGCAAGAAGGTGAGTTATTCTTTTCTGAAAATCTTTGGCTGTGAAGCATTTGCACATTAAGATTCTGAAAATAGAACCAAGCTGGATGTGAAATCAAAAAAATGTACTTTTGTTGGATATGGCATTGATGAATTTGGTTATAGACTTTGGGATTTTAAAAATCAAAAAATTGTGAGAAGCAAGGATGTTATATTCAATGAGAAGGTGTTGTACAAAGATTAGTTGTAGCAGCATGAGAAGAAAGAAAAGGATTATGTGGTGCTGGATGATACTCCAAATAGTGATGTTCTAGTGGCTCCTCATGCTCCGCAACAGCAACCAGAAATACCACAAACTCTAGTGAATGTTAGACGGTCAACAAGGATAAGTAGACCTCCTGAAAGGTTTTCTCCCTCTTTGTATTTTATTTTGTTAACAGATGCTGGTGAACCAGAAGGGTATGATGAAGCTATGCAGGTGGATACATAGGTTCAGTGGGAGCTTGCCATGAAAGAAGAAATAGACTCCTTGCTGAAAAATCAGACTTGGGAATTATGTAAGTTACCTGCAGGTAAAAAGGCTTTACCAAATAGATGGGTTTACAGGTTGAAAGAGGAAGATGGAGGTAAGAAAAGATTTAAGGCCAGGTTAGTTGTAAAAGGATTTGCACAGAAAAAGGGCATTGATTTTGATGAGATATTTTCTTCGGTTGTCAAGATGACTTCTATTCGTACTGTTTTAAGTATTGTGGCTGCTGAAGATTTACATTTGGAACAGCTAGATGTTAAAACTGCCTTTCTCCATGGTGGTTTGGAGGAGGAGATATATATGGAACAACCCCAAGGCTTTGAGGTCAAAGGTAAGGAGAAATAGGTGTGCAGATTGAAGAAGAGTTTGTATGGCCTGAAACAAGCACCTCGGCAATGGTATTTGAAATTTGACAGTTTTATGGCTGAGCAAGGCTACAGCAGGTGTAATTCTGACCATTGTGTTTATTTTAAGAGGTTGGAAAATGACAGCTACATTATTTTATGTTTATATGTTGATGACATGCTTGTAGCTGGGTCTAACATGGATCACATAAGAGAGTTAAAATAGCAGTTAGCACAGTCATTTGATATGAAGGATTTGGGGGTAGCACAACAAATCCTTGGTATGAAAATTTGCCGAGATAGGAAGAACAAAAAATTGACTCTATCTCAGGCTGCTTATGTTGAAAAGGTGTTGCAGAGATTCCATATGGAGAATGCAAAAGTTGTTAGCACACCTTTGCCTAGTCATTTGAAATTGACTAAGGAGATGTGTCCTAAGACACAAGAGGAGGAAGAGAAAATGTCTAAGGTACCATATGCTTCAGCTGTAGGAAGTTTAATGTATGCCATGGTATGCACGAGACCGGATATTGCACATGCTGTAGGAGTCGTTAGCAAGTATATGAGTCATCCCAGATTAGAGCATTGGAATGTGGTAAAATGGATTCTCAGATATTTGAGAGGTACATCTAATAAACACTTATGTTTTGGGGGCTCTAATACTGATTTAGTAGGTTATGTAGACTCAGATTTGGCAGGGGATATTGATACCAGGCAAAGTACTACAGGTTATGTCTTTACTGTAGGTGGAACAACGGTGAGTTGGATTTCCAAGTTACAAAAGGTGGTTGCTTTATCCACCATAGAGGCAGAATATGTAGCTGCAACAGAGGCAAACAAGGAGATGATATGGCTGCAATCTTTCATGAACAAATTGGGCACACAACAGGTTAACAGTTATTTGTTTACGAATAGCCAGAGTGCCATACATCTTGCAAAGAATTCTGCCTTGCATTCAAAGACCAAACACATACAGTTGCGGTATCACTTCATTCGGTTAGTGTTGGATGATGGATAGTTACAGCTGGCCAAGATATATACAGATGACAATCCTGCAGATATGTTTACAAAGGCAGTGACAAGCGAGAAGCTGAGCTCCTCTTTAGCTTCGGTTGGTCTTCTAGACTGAAAACAACAAAACCAAAATAGTAGAGTCCAGGGTGCTTATTTCTAGTGGGAGCTACAGGGTCAGTGGTGTTATGATCAGTCTCCAAGTGGGAGATGATATGTTGTGGAGTCTGATCAATCTTCAAGTGGGAGATTGTTGTTATATGGAGCCTAATCAGATTCGGAGGTTATATTTACCCCTCTTTTATCGGCACAGTTTCCCCCCAAATCCCTACGGGGTCAAGGGGCAGTGCCCCTTGTGGGGGTTTGGGGGCAGCACCCCCAAGACGGGGTCAAGGGGCAGCACCCCTTGCGGGGTCCAGGGGCAGCGCCCCTAGCGCATTCCCTATTGTGATACAGGGCAGGGTCGAGGGGCAGCGCCCCCGTGGGGGCTCGGGGGCAACGCCCCTGAAACCTCACATGGGTTTTTATTATTTTATAAAGCACTAGGAGTTATTTTTTCATTGACCGACATAAGAAAACCCTATTTTTGTAACTGACAAAAAGCTTAATAAAAGGTGGCCAAGGGTTAGGGTTTGGGTATTGTATTGTAGCATTTTGCAGTGGTATTGAGTTGCAGGGATTGTTGATTGTAATCGGTTTGATTTACTAGATAATAATATTAGACTCTCTGTTTGGTGGATGTAGCCCGAGTTTGGGTGAACCACGTTAAAACTTGTCTCTTGCTGTTATTATTTCTGTGTATTTCCATTCCTCTATTTAATCTTTATTTGCATTTAATTGATATCTTCTTCTGGCTAACCCTAACAAGGGATCTTAAGGGACTTTATCAGTAGCCTGTTGCCCGAAGTGACTGGGACACTTGGCACATGAAACGAGACCTCCTCTAACATTTACCTACCCACCCCGATGCGTTGGCACATTTGATGCCTTCAATAACTATAAACTCCTTTGATGATGCATTTTATCCTTCCAATTCACTATCTATCCTTAGGCACACATTTTAGGTTGATCAATCATAATCTAGTGCCCTAAGTACCAAGGCGCACTTTTAGGTTAGTTTGATCAAGGATTAGCACCTTCACTTCTAGGCGCAAGTTTGGAGTTGAAATACATCAAAATAACAAGTTTCTTCATCACTTCAAACATCTTTAACACTTTGAAGATCTCCAATGCATGATTGAATATCAAGAAACCAATGTATCATTTCATGAAAGTCTTTATGAGCAGAACAAAAAATATTGTTCAAGTTGACACATTCTCAATCATTGACCCAATGAAATTGATGCAAACATCCAATTTGTTCATGTTGTGCCATCATATTGATGCAAACATTCTCTATCATTCATATTGTCACATGTTGTAAGCCATGTATGTGAAGATGTAAACATAGTATTGGTGATATGAGCAACACTACTACATATTCTTAAGTGTTGTAAATATGCATCTTCTTATTTAATCATGTGTTGTAAATGAAGGAATGCAATGATTGCAATACGTGTACAAAATGGAATTTTTGATAAGGATTGCAAGGAAATGTTAAGAAAATGCAATTGGCGGGTGTAAATCCAAATTCCACAACCTTATCCACCATTCTCCTTGCCTATGCAAAAATGGGATCTTTGGAATAGGATGTATTTACAATTGCCCTTGTAGACATGTATGCAAAGTGTGGAAGCATAGACAAGGCATGTGAACAGTTTGGCATGAAACCTCAAAGAGATGCTATCTCATGGAATGCAATGATTGCAAGATATGCACAAAATGGATTTTTTGAAAAGTCTTTAGAAACTTTGAAGCAAATACAATTGGAACATGTAAAACCAAATTCTATAACCTTTGCAAGCATTCTCCCTACTTGTGCCAAATTAGGATCTTATATATACATATATGCATAATGTCATTAAAATAATGTATAGTATATATATCAAGCCATATAGGCATGTACAAATAAAACCATATGGGTATATACAATGATATACATTGATAACATACAAAAGTATGTTTACAAAGCCAAATAGGCATATGTAACAAAATGTCCCAAAATCAAATCTCCTATGGATTGCTATCAAATAATCTATGGCTCTTGCTAGGCCATGAAGATGGTGAACCAATCAATGACTCGTCCTCTATCACTCATCGACTAGATCTCCTCGATAGAGATTTTTGAATTTCCACCTATTAATACAATCAAACAATGTGCACATTAATATAGAATTTAATATTCAAAATATATAACATGACATAAGTAATCAATCACTTACCACAAATTGGTGATCCCTCTTGATCGTTTGTTGTCTCTCTTCTTCTGTAGAGCTGGATGGGTAGGGGAGGTGGTGTTCTATGAGAAGCATGAACAAGCAAATTTAAGTAAACAAGAATATCATAAATATGTACATTAAATGATGTGCTTATTATAGGACTGTTCTAGGACTGTTGTAGGATTGTTGTAGTTAAAACTATCCTAGTAGACATGTATAGGACTATTATAGGACTGTCATCTCATGGAATACAATGATGGCAAGATTACTATCAAGATTAGTATGAATATTAATTATGACTGTTATAGGAATTTTATAAGAATGCAAAGTAAGGAAGCATAGGTAAGGCACATGAATTGTTTGGTGGAATACCTCAAAGAAATGAAAATTTTGTCAGATATTGTAGTTGCAATTGCCATGTGACACATGTAATATGTGAAAGCATAGACAAGGCACATGAATTGTTCAGCAAAAGACATCAAATACATGTCATCTCATGGAATGCCTTATGTAGAAAAAGGTACAAATGTGCAACATTAAGAAATATAAATGAGAACTAAAAATCATACCTCAAGTATAGTCAAAATAACCTACGATGCCATACAAAATAATTTATGATGCCGTGCAAAAATAATCTATGATGCCATGTAAAATAATTTTATTCGCATTCTTGCATAGTCAAAAGCATGCATTATAGTTTAAAAAGAAACAAGATTTTTAATAAAACAATTCTAAAAAAATAGAAATAAAAAACATGATTGGTGGGAGAAATCAAGATAAATAAGAGGTAGGTATAATTTGGACTCAATTGGACTCCCAATCATAGGCCAAATTTGAAAATAAATGACCCTATATATTAACCTAGGTCATCTAGGAAACCTTAGGATCTCTCCATGCTCCAACTTTGGGAACAAATTTATGCTTATCCAAACTCTAAATTTGTTCCTAAATACCATTGTTCACCATCAAGTGCTCCTACCTTATAGGATTGTTTTAAGACTTTTATAGAATTGTTCTAGGACTATTTTAGGATTGTTACAGGACTGTTGTAGTTAAAACTATCCTAGTATGAAGATAGGACTATTATAGGACTATCATCTCATGGAATACAATGATGACAAGATTACTATCAAGATTACTATGAAGATAATTATGACTGTTATAGGACTTTTATAAGAATGCAAAGTAAGGAAGCATAGGCAAGGCACATGAACTATTTGGTGGAATACCTCAAAGAATGCCATACAAAATACCTGGAAGGCACATGTCATCTCATGGAATGCCTTATGTAGAAAAAGGTACAAATGTGCATTATTAAGAAATACAAATGAGAACTAAAAATCATACCTCAAGTATAGTCAAAATAACCTACAATGCCATACAAAATAATTTACGATGCCATGCAAAATAATCTACGATGCCATGTAAAATAACTTTATTTGCAATCCTGTATAGTCAAAAGCATGCATTATAGTTAAAGAAACGAGATTTTTAATAAAACAAATCTAAAAAATAGAAAAAACAAGAACAAGTTAAGATAAAAAAATGTCATACCTGTCCATCTGAAAGTTTAAATGCTAGTCAAGCGTACCTAAGGGGTCATCTCTTACCTTCAAAGTATCCAATATTGCTTCATGATCAGCATTACTAATTGTCCATAGTTCTTTTGATTTTGGTTTTCCACGATGCTTTAGTAACTTGACATTTGTTGCTACAACTAGGTGAGAATACATCAATATGGTTTTATGATTCTCAAAGTCTTCAAAGGCCAGGATGCCATTCTTTTTAATCATATATGTTCGTAACCAAGTCCCAGCAATAACAACTGATCCTGTAGGATATGTGAACCCATCATCATCTGTCATAGGTTGTTTTAGCTTTTGTTTTCCCTATACACATCGTGCCAACCAATAGTCTAACCTCTCTTCATTTCCATGCGGTGCAACAACTGCATAAACATGACCTGGCTGTACAAGGTCTGAAAGATGTTCATAGTCAAATGAGCTCTCCATGTCATTGACGGAAGATGATTGACCTTCATATAAAGGGATTAAATATCATGGAATCCATGCATCTACCCACTCACTTGACTCACAATTGTCCCAATCACATTTAATACAACTCTGACAAAAACAAGCTAATTCTCATGTCTAAATAGTCCATGTACTTGCATCTGAGCTTCGAAATGAATGCATGTTTGATGATTCATTGATTCTCTGACATTCCAATTTCTCTATCGCTATCCCATCATCAATCAACCAAAAGAACCTGCACACTTCAGAATCAAGAGCCACTCCTTGTGACAATGCATAGTTATACCACTTAACAATGGAATCTGCATCACTGAATGTAGCACCACCTCTAATCTTTAGTTGTTCTTTAAAAAGAGCTCTCTTCACGCATGCACCTACTCCATCATGTTCACCTTTTCCATGCTTGGCTTCAAAAAAATTTCAAATATGAGGTATACCCTTCTCTACATGCATTTTTCTCAACCAATAGAAATTATGAGCATTCTTGAATTGACCAGTGCAATTATCTGACCAAATGAGATGTTGATCCATTCTAATATCTTTTTCTTGCAAGAACCCATAAAATTGTTGAAAACAATATTGCACAAACTCTGCTGAATGCGATCGATCATCACTGATGTAAAAATTGTATTCTTTGACAATCTTCCTGTTCTCTTATGTACTCTCGAGGGCATGTCTGTATGTGATGTGAACAAAAATAACAATCTGAATAGAATTGTAGTATTGGGATTGAACTTCATTTTGGGGTTGCAATGTATAGTTTTCTATAAAATCAACTACAGAGACAATAGTTACAATTAGGAAAGAGTCTTTACACATCCTGAACTATTGATCTAACCATCAAGACCTATGGCTATGTCTGACATACTTGTAGAAAAGATTTTTCTTAAAATCATCAATAAAAGCAGCAATAGTTACCTCTCTTACAATCAACTCACATCTAGAACCTTTACCTCCACTTTTCAAATTGTATTTGACTATCTCATATCTCTTTTTCTCAACCATTCTCTTTCTAAAATCATGCCCATTGCTCTCATGAAAACATGATACAAACTTTGATAACCCACCACATTGTAAACACTTTTCATTTAAACAATCATTCTTGTAGAACATGCAACCATCATCTCTAATACATAGAAATAAATCCAATAAGTCCCTAGATGACTTTGGTAGTTGAATTGCACCACACTCCTATAACATTTCATTAGTGTGCAAAGTAGAACGAATATTGCATAATAATTCATGGTACATAAAAAACTCTACATGGTATTTGCAACAACATGTATTACTAACTTTAAGAGGAACACAATAAAATGGCTTAAGAGATTCAAATGGTCTTTGTGAGATTGTCATACTTGGGTGAGTTTCATAATATTGTTTGTACAATGTTGTTTGGCTACATTCTAAGTAATGTTTAGGATGTGGTGTGCGGTCTTTATCACCAATTCTTAACTTTACATACCCTAGAGTTAGTGTGCCAAAATCGTTCAATTTCTTCCTTTGTGCTATCAATTAGCTTCTTGTCAACTCATGGAAGCCTACCACTGAGAGCCCAAGTATCATTGGCAAGAGGACTATCTAGCCTTGATCTTAATGCTAGTGCTTTTGAAAATGTTTTATGATTCAATCTTAAGTCAACACAAGTTTGCCTCATTAATCAAGCATTTCTCAATTGTTTGCTTACTATTGAGGTTGTTATTACTCTATAAGAATTTCTTTTATCTTTCTCTTTGCTAGTCTTTCCAATAGAATTAAATGCATTGAAGAGGCTTCTAACAATAATTTTATTCTGAATGGACACTTTGTTTAACTGAATCTTTAATTTCTTTAGTAAAGGTCTCATTTTGTACATCTTTAATAATTGCACAAAAAGTTGGCATTGTTCAGTTAATGTTTTTTTCTCAAAGTATTCATTGAAGAGTTTTGAAGCCCACAATCGAACTGTTCATGACGACCTCTTGCCTTCAAGTTTTTCCATTATGTTCTCATCAATTTCAAGCAACCATTTTGGGGTTCTTGGGTGTTTTCCAATTTCATCATGGTTATTCTCTTCTTGACAAATGTCCTCTCTTCTTATGAAATTTGGAGATACATTGATTGTTCTTGTTTCATCCATGTTATCAACCTCATCAATTTTATCAACAAATGGATTATGGAGTGCAATTTCAACATCATGATGTTCATATCCAGTTTCTTCAAGTGCACATCTTCATTTTTCTTCTTCTTCTTTGTCCATGGTATTGCTATTATGAATAGTTGTTTCATAACATTTTTCAATATTTTCATTTGCAATATCATGGTGAATTTCATTCTTATCTAACATTTCATTATAATCAAAATTAACATCTTCAATTTTCATGTAATTAGATGGTAAAGAAGAAGATTCACCTTGATGAGCATCCACCAAACCCACTCTTCCAATCCTCTTCCTTTCCCTATCTTTTTCCCTAATTGCTTCAATTTCCTCCAGTGTAACTTTCCTCCTCCTTTTTGCTTTATGACAACTGTTGCTCCCCATTAGGGGAACAAAAATATCACCCTTATGATTGTAACAAGAAAATTGTGTCTCCAAAAGTGTATAAAAATATTCCTTTCACAGTCATAGCTAGAAATCACGAGTATTTCAACAGCAAAGGGTCTCTAGGCACGAATGTTGGGCCCAACAATATTCCTTTTGTCTTTTTTTTGCATTTACATAATAGATATCCATTTTAGAAATGGATATCCATTTCTTAAAGCCCAATTCTTTTCCAACAGACACTCTGCAATGTCCATATCGCTACTACAAAACAAATATCCATTTTCAAAATGGATATTTGTTTTGTTTTCCTCACAAAGCATGAAATAATCTACAAAGAATACAACTAGATATACATAAATGAGAATAGGAGATGACAAGAACACATAAGAAGGACAAATTAAATGTTAAAATACATATATAAATAATTAAAGAATAAGAACGCTAAATGTGTAAGAACCATAAGTATGTTTAAGTATTAGAAACATCATGATAAGCATGGAATATGGATACATAAGCGATAGAGATCACAAGCATAGATCATAGGAATATAGGGACATCATGGATATATAGCATAGGGATATATAAGTAAACAAGTAGCATGGAAAAATATAGGTTGTAAACATAGAACATAGAGATGTTTAGGAACCAAACAAGGCATATAAGAAAGCCTAGGAGGTAAGGATTGAATATACGAAGAATACGAGCTAAACAAGTAACATAGGATAGAATATATGGTTATCATGGAAGATAGGAACAACAAGTCATATGGGTTTGACATCTATCATCACCTTGACCACTTGATCCATGCACCACACGCATGTACATACAAACTTGTACAAAAGTATAGACAGGGAAGAATAAGCTAAACATTGCACATTTGTACATGCCTTCTCCAATTCAATAAAGTAATTTGTTCAAAGTCTTTAATGCCTTTGCATATGTACATTTGGATTCTAGACTAGGGATTCATTTTATTATTCTATAAACTTGTGAATTACCATCTAATTTGAATGTTTACACACTAATCCACCTAGGTGTCAACTTAATAAAGCTCTGGATATAAGTAATTATTTGATTTGAGTAATCTTACTTTGGACACATTTGTGAAGACTCCTAAAGAGCCTGGACATACAATTGTAAAGATGATATAGCCTCCATATAAGCATAAAGATGATATATAATTTTAGTTTGTTGAAGGCCATGTAAAGAGGCAAGTGACTTGTAATGCTTAAGTAAACACGAGTCTCAACATGATGTAGTTCAACTTGATGACAAGTCTAAATGTGACACATTTTAGTTTGTATTGCATGGGGACTTCCTTATTCATGCATATCAAATTTATAATTAGGTATATTTTTCTGAAGTGTATGAGTTTGAGGCTTTCAATTTTTGTATTGACTCACTTGAAGATGCTAGCAGCCATGTGAACATGATTAATATGGGATCCAAGAGTTGTCCTTTTCCCATGCATTTGGAGTGGATTGTTGGTCCTTATGATTGTTTAAATCATGTTGGCCTAGCATTTGAATAGTTGCTTCATGACATGGATGGGAATAGATAATGTATAGACTTTATCACACTTTAGGGTTTTCCCATTATGACTATCCACTTATTCTATTTTAGGCTATCATGAAATGAGGAGCTTCTAAAGGCAAAAATGTTGTCCCAAAAGAAGGCTCAATGTTATTTGTAAAGACATTAGATTGTTAAAATATAAATTCAAGGGTAGATATTCCTTGGGATATTTTAGTATAGAGAAGCAAAATTGTAATATGACTATCCTAGGAATTAGAATGGTTGATCATAGGATATTCATGGCATTTTCATATTAATGGATGGATTGATGGATGTTTAGGGAGGTTAAGTTTAAATGTAATGTATGAGAATTCTTATTTATGAAGGATCTAATAGTTCTTATGTCTTATTTGCAGTCCATTCAAGAAAGAAATGAAAAGATACCAAGGACTATCATAACACCTATTACAATTAGGTGCATCAAAGGATTGTCATCCAGGACCTTACCAATATGGGAAGTTATCAAAACCATGTCATGTTTAAAATTAAAGGCTTTATCACCTCTTTGTACCTATAGGCCTATTAGAACAATAGGTCACATTTTATTCATATACCGGGGTTGCGAATAAACACTAAGCATTTGTAGTTATGGCAGGTGTAAATGGAAATAGATTACAACTTTAGACAATCTTTCCTCTCCTAGATTGCATTGACTGAGTGGAAATTAAAAATTCCCTATCAATCTCCTTTATATACTGAAGGTATGGGTGAGAAAGGTAAACTTTGTATGTTGTAGACAAGGCCTCAAATGTAAAATATATTATGACAATAACGATAAGGACTGTTAGGCATGAATGCTATCACTATTATGGATTGTCAAACCAACCATCGGTTTCCATAATAATACACTGCTGACTATCATACCTTTAGGCATGGTGCCATGAATCTTATGAGTAGAATGCATTGGTATTTGTGAGAAATGTATTGCTTATGTTAAGAATAAGTATTTATATTGTTTGAACATCATCAAAAGGTGGACTACAAATACTACTTTGTCAAAGGAAAACTTTAGTGGAAAACATCTAACTATGAACTATTGTGCCATCCAAGCACAATCATGACCAACATCAAGGGATAGTCAAGGCATGGTTGTCTTAAGAAACACAATTGAAATTGTCCATGGATATTTGAATTAATTCGCAATATTCATGATCAAGAATCAATTCTAACTATCTCAACAGTGGTAAATTTAGCTTCAAGACAATCAAAAATGAGTTTAGGGATTCATTATCACCAAGTAATAAATAAGAGTAACCGTAAGTGTCGACCTTCAATTTTATTATACAAGAGGGTGAAGAAGGGGCCATAGTATTTTCATACCATAATACAACATACAAAAGGAAAATCATGAAGTCAAAACATGTGCAAAGGGTATCTATGTTAAAGAGGAGAGTTGTGAATGGAAGATGACTGTCACTGCCAAAATAAGATATAGTCTTAGTAAGGACAGTTAGGTGATTTGTGGATTGTCATGACTACAAGGCATGAGAATCTTGTGTATGAAGAGGAAATAAATATAAATAAAAGAAGATTGAAGGATTGTTGCACTTGGGTACAATGATCCTAAAGGATTGTCATGCTAAAAAGGATAGTCAACTGTACAAAGATTCATATTTCAAGGCTATCCTTAATCTCATTCACATGGTCCTAATGTTGGTTTGATTTGCATGGAGTGAGATGACACTATCAGGATTAATTGAAAAGGTGAAAGGGTTTGGTACCAAATTTGGTCACAAGTGTAAAAATTGCAATAAGCTTGAGAATATTGTTCACTAAACCTAGAACTATCACCAAGCAACATCCGTTTCATAAGATGTTATCAACAAACATGTAAGAAAAATGGATATCAACCTTCTTAGTTATGCGTTCTTGATAAGAGACCATACTTTTCACAAGGAGCCACCAATTTTTAACTAATTAAAAATGACAAGCGTTCACATGAACTTCCACCATATTATAATGAGTTGACTCACATGCATACGTGCAGCCAACTCGTGTGCAGGGGAAGACTCCACCAAATCTAGACTTAATTCTTACTTCGCCTTAAATTTAAAACCTTTTCTCTATACATTTATTGTAAGGGAAAAAAACATTTGCAAGTTCTAGAGCATTGTGGACCAAACATACCAACACAACATAGATACCAATTCCACATGGAAACCCAAAAGCATTGGATACCAACTTTAAGAAAATACATAAAGAATGCATATGCATGAATTCCACTAGGAGACAGATGCACCAAGATAAAAGAAGAACATTGGATTCTAGTATAAGACAGGTTCGATTCATGCTTTGACACTTGTACACAACACGCTATGGCATAGGATCCTCTAACAGGACCCTGCCCCATGTTTCCTTGCATCCTTTGCCTCTAACTATCTACATTTGTTAGTATTTTTTTGTCTACATTCTTATTTCATTAAATAAATATTTCCATTAGAAACAGATATCCGTTTTGAGCTGCTAAAATGGATATCCATTTTGCTTTGGTACAAAGCAAGATGGATATCTATTTTGGTTGTTGACTTTTCATGGATTCTAACGTGTTTTCATGTTTCAGTCTCTTCTTCGAACTTCACCCTTCGTGCTAACAACTTTTTGTATGCAAAATTGATAAAATGAAAAGGGTTTATAGAAAAAATTGTTAGCTTTCTAAAAATATAAGATTTGTTTGGTTATCATTTTATTAAATAATTATTAATAATTTTCTATATACCATGTCTCTGAAATCCTAATGGACACACTGATTGAAAAACATCCATAACTTTCAAACCATTTCACCTTTTTGAGATCCGAAACCTGCGTCACACTCTATGCTTTCCTGGCTATAGGTTAAAAAAAATTGAATTTCAATTTTTTTTATTGAGTTAGGTTGGCTGGAAAATTACTTTTTAGTTTTTAAAAAAAGTCATAGTAAAAAAATCATAACTAATTATTTTATTGGAAAAAAAATTCAAATAAATATGCGTCATATCCTGACATGAATCCTCTACTTATTTTGAAAGTTTCAAAAATATATATATATTTTTACTCATAGTTAGGTTGGCTAGACAGACACCCACTTTTTATTTTTTTCTGAAAAATTTAATAGCTATTCATTGAAATATTCAATTTTTACTAAGTAAATTTAGTTTTTTTTAAAAAAAATAGTAGCCTATAAACTAGATTCAATTCTCTACAAATTTTGTTCTTACATCTTTTTCAAATTGTGTAGATAATCCATTCAAATTTTCACATGAACTTGATAAAGTCTGATTTTTTGTATTTTCATTGCCACTTAGAGGTATAGTTTGGCCCATCATGATCTTGCACATACCCAAACATTACTTCTATTTTGGGGGAAATTAGTCCCCAGAGCTCACTCATCCTTGTCTCTATGCTCTCCTTTTCTTTTTTCAATTTCTTTATATCTTCAATTAAGTTGATTGTTTGACACTCTTGGCTCATCACTGACACTATCAAAGGATAAAAAGATTTGGATACATTTGACATTTTTTCTTTGGGCTCCTTTATTTTTATTTCAATGTCCTCTATAGCTTTAGGACAAGACAAACAAAATTTGTATACATTCCCTCCTTCTATAAGAGCATTTTGAATACTCTTTACATTGGCATCCAGTGCCATTCTATCAACTCTAATCAAACCTTTAAGAGCATCAAATCTTTTTGTATGCAGCAATATAAATTTCTATTAAAAAGGTAAGAAACTATTGCAAACCCTAGAAACTTATATCAAATGCACCATCAAATAGAACAAAAGATATGATAAAATAAATGTTACCAAACACGCTTAAAAATGTGGTTGCTCAGATAATTGCATAACTCCACGATAGTTTGTCTAGGGGGTGGTAAATGATAAATGAAACTTATTTTATAAGGTTTGGGTAGAAGTGGTTCGGATGGTTGAATGGTAAAAGGTAGGTAAATAACGAGTTTTTGGTTATGTGAACTGTAAATAATAAATTAAGTTTATTAATCTTAATTTATTATTTATAGGAGGATTTTAGGTTTTGTAAATAATAAATTAATTTTAATTTATTATTCACAGGATATGGTAATTTAAGGTAAAAAAGTTTAATTAATTAATTAAAATTAATTAAACTTTAGGGAATTAAGGGTGGATTAAAGATAAATGGAAATTTAATTAATTAATTAAAATTAATTAAATTTCATGTGAAGGGAGGACTTAGGAAATTGATCATAGGTCAATTTTTCATGTCTATAGTTTTATTGTTGAATTCCTTTTGGACCTTGACCTCTGCAGACTTCTCTAAAGATTCAAAATGAGAGCATACCGAGTTTATCAAGTTCTTTAACTGTCCGGAGGGAGGTGCAAAAGAATCCTTCTGGTATGTTGGCACGATTTTCTCTAAAATCCCTGATCCAAGACCAAGTAGCTCACTATCTTCTATGTAAGATTTCAAAATGTCTTCTCTGGCTTTAGCTTGAGCAATGGAAGCCAGCTTTATCTTTTGTACCATAGATAATGTGTCAAAATTTATTGGACCTTGGATTATGTCCTAATCTTCTTCAATTTGTTTGTCCCTTTCCAAAATTTCCTTTACTGCCTTCACAGTGTCTCTTGCCTAAGATGATGATGTGTCTATCTGATTCTTACTAGTACTGTCAACTGGATTATCCTGCTTGGGCTCTTCATCATCCTTTACAATCTCTTCTTCTTTATCATTTTTTTCCAAGCTGCCATATGGCCTTTTTGCCATTACTTTTGTTCTTTTCTTTTCCTTACCAGATGATTTGTCTTCCAGTTTCTCAGTCTTGGTGGATTTTGTGGGAACAGGGGCAACAATAGAGCTCCTAGTTTTTCTAGGCTGGTTGGAGGAGACTTCCAGAGCACTTTCTTGTTTCTTATCTTGCTTTTCCCTCTCAGCCTTTTTAGTTCTTTCGCTAAATTGCCTCACAGCTTCCTTGGTGAGGCCTAGATTCTCGGCCAATTGCTCAACTTGGTAGAGTCTCCTCATCTTACACTTGAATGCATTGCATGCCTTGTAAAATAATTCAGAATATGTGGAGATTTGTAGAAAATAGAGGAAGGCCTCCCCTCTAGCTCATTCCTTGTGTTCTTGTTGTTGCCTATCAAATTATGATAGGGGCTTCTACCTATTATTAGATCAAAACCTCCAATTAAATTAATCATTTCATCAAGTCTTTCTTTTGTCAAATTCTGCACATCTTCCACCTCATTTGATTTACCCTTTTAATATTTTTTGCAGCCAACATTTGAGGTTAAGCTTGTTTTCTTTACAAGCATATCCTCTTAAACACATCACACAAACAATGTAGATGAAAGAAGCCGAGTGTAGTGATGTTGTGGCTAAATTTAAACTTCAACTTAAAAATGTCTAAAATCTCATACACATCTTAAGAACAATTTTAACAATGTTCACTTGATCTCTATATGATCTTTTGCTATGATTTACCAATGAAATCTTGGTGTGTGGATTGATAGGATAATTACTATATTTAGAATGGATTGACTTAAGAGCTCAAAATTAGGTTTTTGAATGAGGTGGACTATGTCATGTTGTGTGACCTAGTTCATAGATCAATGGTGATGAGATTTAAGTGAGAAGCAAGTTGATACACAAAATCAATTGAAAATTATGACTGTATATTTATGATATATATTGAAAATAATATAAAACAAAGGTATAAAAATACAAGCTTACATTTTATTCCTCATAATATGTTAAATCTTAATTTGCTAACACATTGTAATTTTGATGTTTCACAGTTGAATAGGCAAAGTAACTATAATTGAAAATAGAAAAAATATAAAATTAAATTATTTTACTGATGTAAAAATGTACCAACTATTAACACTTAATTATTTATATAAGTAATTTTTGATTTTATTTTATAATTTGAATGACTGCACATTTAAATTTATCAAAAATTAAAAAAAAAAACTACAAATGTTGTTATCTAGATCGACACCCTAGACTCTGCATTTTTTCTTGTAAAACTCCTACTATATTCTAAAAATATGTAGAGATAAAGGGGGTCCAATTAAGAGGACACAAGAACATTTAGATCTTTATGCTCACAATCTATACATGATGCACCTTGCATGCAACACAGAAGTGATAGGAATAATTGTCTAGATGTTGTATAAAGTAGCCAATAGGGCTTTCTTGTAGATTTCATGTTTGCAAAGAATATTAAGCCTTGGTGGATATGGGGTTAGTGAGCATCTCCTCTCATGTATGTTAAAAATGCCATTATGGTGAATGGATTTGTAGCAAAGCGTTTGATGGATACCAAAATTGAGTGCTCTATTAAATGTCCTATAACAGAAGCAATTAGGAATGTAGAGGGAATTGAAAAGAGAATCTCTATATTTCTCTCATTCTTTATTTTACCTATCTCTCTTTGTTTGTGGGAAAATGATATCCTTATTTATGTATGATGTTGAACTAAAATTTGTGGATTCATAGTACTTTTCAGTTTTAAGAAGAAAAGATGCCTATATGCATAACCTTCCTATGAATAATTATTTTCATATTTTACAATTACCACTCATGAAATTGAAGAGACATTTCCTAAAACACAAATTCATTGGCCATCATGGGATTAAAAGAGTAAGATTAATTACATAAAAATAGTGGCAAAAAGTGTTTCATTTTGTGATAGACTTCGGGCTATGGTCAAGCATTATAATGGAAAACCCTACATTAAAGATTAGGCATGGTGCTTTGACAATGTAAAAAGTGGATCTTGGTATGGGTTGGTCCAGATCATCTAGCTCCATTGGAGCCTCATGAAATGGTACTTTTACAAAAATAGGGAAAGAGAGAGAGGAATAAAGAAAGAGAGATAAAGTGAGAAAGAGATTGAGAGAATATTTTACTATATAATTTGAATGGCTACAAATTTAATTTTATCAAAATTAAAAAAATTAACTACAAATCTTCCTATCTAGATCAATACCCTAAACTCTATGTTTGTTCTTGTTAAACTCCTAGTATATTTTTAAAATAACCAGAGCAAAAGGGGTCCAATCATGAGAGAGAGAGAGAGAGGTGGAGGAAGAGAATAATAGTGAAGATACCATCTTTTTGTTTTGAAGCCTATTTATCTAAAGGGGATACATATCATTTCTTTGTTTTGTAGAACAAGTGGTGCAGAAGTTGCTTTTCATCATTTGGGTATACCACTCAATTATGTTATATCTTTAAAAAATTATAAAGAAAACAAGTTTATCCTCAAAAGTTGGGTCTATTTCTCTCTCTTGCTTTATGTCTCTTTCTCTATTCATCTCTCTATCTTTGTGCCTCTCCCTCGCACTCTTTCTCTATTAATTATGGGTTAGAGTTCCTTTAGGCAAGGTTGATTACCAAGGTCAACTACTATCTCACACAATTATTATAAGGAAAGAATAATTTACTATAACAAAATTATTGAACATGTGTATTCTTTTGAAGAAAGGACTATTTATTTAAGTATATTAACACTATAATTAATGATAAATATATTAATCATCACCTTCCACATCCTAGACAACAATGTTCTATACTATTAATTTCAACTATCTAACTAATAACTATAAACATAAATATTAAATATATAATTTTTGTAATATAAATATATGATTTTGTAATATAATGTTGTATTAGAAATATATATGTGATTTACATGATATAAACTACCGTATATAATAATAAATATAATATAATTATATATAAAATAAATATAAATATTTTACTCAAACTAATAACCCTACAATTATAATTGGCAACATCCAAGCATGCCCTTAGTCCCATGTTGATTGTGCAAACAAATTTGCTCCATATAATCAAAATAATATCCGTAATTTTAAATACTTGTTTTTGCTAAACTCTTCAAATTGGGGGGACATGATTATGAGAAAACAAGAAATTAGCAATCTATTTAAGTGTAGACAATTTGTCACTAGAATACCATACAAGTCTACAATTGGCATGTTGATTATGCAAACAATTTTTCTAAATTGAATCAAAATAATAGTAATGTCCTTAATTTTCAATACTTGTTTTTGGTAGCCTCTTCAATTTGGGCGGGAACTTGGCTATGAAAAATAAGAGACTAACAAAGATCCAATGCCAAGTGGAATATATATGCCAAGAGGTGCACTTATTATAGTTTAGTGCAAAAGGGTGACAAAATGTTGAAGAGATTCATCATTAGTATGTTCAACAAAAAATAGTTGGCTAGTAAGAGTAAGATCTTGTTTGGCAACATGAGTGTCATGATCATAATTTTGTTGATGATCAAAGTGGTTCTCATCATGAACATCATAAATATTTCATTTTCATTTGATTGAGTAGTCATAGTAGGGTTAAAACAAGCACCTCTTCTCAAAGGAAGATTGAGGTCTTAAGTAGATGGTGGCATAAAAAATCAATACCATTATGAGAGAGCTAATATAATGTAATATAAAATCATTATCATATTTAAATATACAAAAATCAACAAGATAAATTAAATTTGAAAATGAATTATTTAGAATATTATATTATAAATTGTATATTTAAATTCAATATATTTATTTTATATATACAATATACAATATATTTACTTATTATTTTTTATTATGTTTTATATAATGCAAATTATTAAATATATATTTTAAATATTAGATATATTATATATTTAACACTTATATATTTGTTATGTAATTTATATATAAAATCTATATTATATGTATATTTATTATATTTTATAATATTATTTAAATTAATTTGTAAGAAATCTAACAATTTAAGTGACCTTTTATGGATTGAGAGAGAGGGGACGGGGAGAGAGTTGATACACACCATTAAAGGCACACATACTTACAATGTTTAGACTCTTTAGAGAGACATAAGCTCATTACAAAGACAATTTTGAACATTAGGATTAAATAATAATAATAATCAAATTATAATATCATAATACAAAGTTATAATGACATGCTTTTAAATATAATTTTAGTAAATACACGTTATTAAAAAATATAAATTTTATTCCTAATTTAAATTGCTAAAGTCACCAAAAATCATTTAAAATAAAATAATTTAAAGTCATTAAAGGTGAGTAAAACCATCATTATAGAGGCCCCTAAATTTCTTTCGGATTCTCCCTATTGTTTATTGCAACAATTCATTTTGTGTTTTTTAAATAAATATTTAAAAACATATTTATATGTATTTAAGATAATATATTTTATTTATTTTTTAATATGAAGGGTTGTTGAATATAAAGTTAAATGTATAATATATATTGAATGAATTATAAATTAAAATAGAATTTAGAAATTATATGATTTTAGGAATAAAGTTAAATAGATTAAAAGAAAAAAGAAGATCATAAATATAATGAAAATGTAAAATATATTTTAAATATGAAAGGTTGTTGAATATAGACTTAAATATATAAAATATATTGAATGAATTTGATTATAAATTAAAATATAATTTAGAAACTATATGATTTTAAGAATAAAGTTAAGTAGATTAAAAGGAAAAAAGATATCATAAATATAATGAAAATGTGTTTAAAGTTAAGAGAGAAAAAAGTTTAAAGTTCAAAAAAATTAAGGGAAATCTCATGTTAAGAGCTGCATAGCTGGCAATAGAAATATTTATAATATATTTTGATTGCAATAAAAAAGAATATTGTACACTTTGTAACTTAAATAATAAAGTAAGGAGCAGACGATCATCTATTATTACAAGTACAAAGTTGTATATAGTTAAAAAAATAGCATGCAAATTGCAAGTTGTTATGATTAAACTAAAAGTCTAAAACTTGTTAACTTGAATTCCTTAAATTACAAATAACATTGAAAATAGGTAACGTCTTCCTACATGCCTGACCATATGTTAGAAGAAATTTATGGAATGATATTTGTCATGTTCGTATCCAAGACAGCTCTGGGTAGTTTTCAGGCTCAGAATACTAGAATTAGTAGGAGCAAAGTTCTGTTGTAGTAGGATATCGAGGAATCAAGGTTTCACGGTGGTGGTTTCTGGTGGTAGAGTGCAAGTGGATCTTAAGAGAAAGATAAGGATTCAAAAATGGCTAATGGAGAAGGCAGAAAGGATAAAATCCTACTGTGTAGCCTGAAAACTACTTCTGCTGAAGCCAACTGTGGTATTAATGAAACAAGTGGTATTGGAAGCTCGTCCTCTCCAGAAAAGAAAAGCAAAGGAGGATGGTGTGAGAAACTAGAAGTGGAATTAGAAGGAAACCCTAGTATTAATGCGGTCAAACAATTTACAGTGTAGGTCAATCCACCTGCTCCTCGGTTGATAGAAACAAGAGTGTCCATCCCAAGCTATAGGTATTTTTTACATGACTTACACATCAAGATAAGTGTCCAGGGAATGCCTTCCACGTAATTACTAAACTGCCTTCTTCTCTTCAACATATTTTGACATGCAACCCAATCAAAAAAATATAACCCAATAACAACAAATAAGAAATTTAAATAGTACTTATCCCAATACTTGGATCATAGTAGCATTCAGAACAATGAAAATATATCCATAAATCCAACTCCTTACATCCTAGCAGCGATTGGTAGTCTGCAGCGGCCAACTGATGTATCTATTGTTGTATGGCTCAAATAACCTAGTCCTTGCGTAGAAAATGAAATATTTTATGGCTGTCCACAACATCAATAGGGTGAAGTATTTTCTCCACATGGCTAGTAATATCTTCATTTTATAGACCTATGACTTCCAACTTAAGCGACCAAACACTACACAATATGATCACTCTAAAATGAGGACCACTCTCTTAAATGAATCCACTTCCACATGTCACCATGGAATCAACATAATTGTAGAATAGACTAGAGTGCCAGTTGTAAAATCCTCTAACCAATCTTCCTCATGCCATCAACAATGAACCAACACTTTTGCACCCAATGATCTAAGACATGGGCTCTCATACTAAATAATATTATATTATTAAATTTGGGTTGATCTTACCTTCATTCCAAGATAGCTTTTATAAAGCCTTTTAAATATAACTTCCCGAACTATCATCTTACGAGAATAGATCTAAATTTTTAACTACTTAATAATAAACTGCAAGTCACTATAGTGACTTTATTAATGTAAACCTTAATATTCCAACAATTGTGAGGATTTAGGACCAAATTTAGATTTTGAGTTAGGGTTCCAATTTTAGGGTTCATGTTTAATGGTTTCATTTCAATATGTGAGTTTAGGGTTCACGTTTAAAGATCTTTATGGTTGGGGTTTCGATTTTAAGCACCAAGTTTGATGTTGTATTAATATTTCATAGGTTTTGATAACTAAAGTACTCCTAGCAAATGATTGACTTAGGTGTAAGTAAATTAATGATATTCTAATATTGAGTTTATCATACCCATGTCCATGCCCATTTGTTGGAACAACTTAATCCAATTACTTGTTGATAAATTCTACACTCTTGTGTTATGCTTGGCTTATGGCCCAATGGTTATCAATTTTACACTAATATACACTTACTTCCATGCTTGTGACCTTATCCCATTACTGTTTACACACAATCCAAATGTAATGGTGAAATTTGAATACCCATGTTGAGTCCCATTTAGTTTTGGGTCCATCTTGATGGAATGACAGTCATCAAGTGCCATGTTTAGTTAAGAACTCTTACTGATCACTATCAATTTCACATTATTTTACACCTAATTCCATTCATTCTTGACCATATCATATCACTACTTACACACATTCCCACATACTCACCATTTACATATCAATTACTAGATTACATATCATTTAATTTTGATGACCATTTGTTTTAAATTATTGATTTGAGACTAATAATGCTACAAAACATGTTCATTAATACCCATAAAAGTAAATAAATAAAATAATGGTTCTTAACTCTAGGTTCATGAATTAGAGGCTTTTTGGAACCTCCAAAGTGTAAAATACCTAGGAGATACAAATACTTTATAATGTAATAATTAATATATAAATTAGCTAAATAAGTCTAAACTACTATAATAATAAAAACAATAAAATATTAGATCTATAAGCAACTAGTACAATGAGATGGGGAAGATAAATTATAATATAAATTTGGGAAATGAACATAGAAATGATTATTAGAAAGGCAATGTTAAATTAAAATTATACATACAAAAAATTTGAAGTTTGATACTAGAAATAAGATTGGGAGGCTGAAATTAGGCTCTTTCATGAACTTAGGGTCAATATAGAAGAATTTTTATGATAGGGGTACTAATGGACCCCACTTTATGTAGTATAGTACCACAAACTATGTTTTAGGTCCCTTCTAGGGTGGTAGGGTATTTGACAAATACATATATGTATGTTTTAGGGCATCTTTATGAATATATATTAGTCTTGTTTCTCTTCTAGGCTCTTCCATCCACACCAGAATCTCTCTAAATCTAAGTTCAAGCATGGGGACAAGAAAAAAGTTGTTGTTGTATTTGAGATACTAGTTTGGTTAGTATTCTATATGTGGTTTATTTCAATATTCACCATAGAAAGTTTGTAAAATAGATGTTTAGACTTGGGTGCTTAGTGTTTGTGGTGTGTGTAATAATGGTGTTAAAAATAATAAAAACCTAGTAGGATGTGATCTATATTAGATTAAGGAATTATCTCATCTAGATTCATTTAACTATGCCATGATCCCCATGTTCCCCATGCCATGACCTAAAGTTTAATTTTGATGACCATTTGTTGGAGTCATTTAACTATGCCTAATGTAATTATGCTTAGCTAGAGGGAGAGTATTGTTGAACACCTGGAATACTAAGAGGGAGGGGTGAATTAGTATTCTTTGAAACCACTTAATCATTTAAACATTCATTCCACATACCATATTTAATTTACAATAAGAAAGGAAAGCATGAAATCAACCATTAAAGCACATAACACATGAACACTAGATTTTTACATGGAAAAAAATCCATGGTGAGGATTAGCTCACAATATATTAATAATGCAACTAGTTAAGGTTAATACAATTTGGTGGACTCACTATCCAAAAGAGAATACTCATAGCCAAAGGAGTCACTGTCCTAAATAGAGAGATAGAAGAAAGGGTGGTTCACTGCTAAATATGAACTGCTAGTAATGCATTTGACTAATGCTGAAGATATAGTTCCACTAAATCTCAGAATACTGAATCAACACACTTCATCTTCACGATAATCTCAACTTATCCTTTACTACATTAGGTTTCTCTCTCTCACACACACTTAACACCTTCGCATCACACACTCACCTCCGCACAAGAATTCAATCTTGTATATATACCACACTTTAGCAAAAACATCAACCATGTCAACAGATAGATGTATTGTGTGGCTTCTTGTTTTGTCAACCCAAAACTCAAACCTATACGCTTTGCGGAGAGAACCAAAGCATGTAACACATTCATATAGGTTTCCACTACCTAAAATTACTCCCAAGACTTTGTTCCATTCATGAATCAACTCTACACAACCTCAATACCTTTAGATTGGCTCAACTGGTGAAGTAACAATAGAATGAACTATCTATTACTTCACAACTTAACATGCAGGGCACAAAAATGCTTACCACTTGGAGATAACACACTTTTAACATCCATAAACTTATCCTCAAATCTGCATAGAAAAACATTCAATTGCGGTGGAATGTGGAGCATTCCAATATGCCACTGGTACTATCATTACACTGTCATTACAGAGTTTGATACTCTGTCAATTCTATGTTTCACTCTAAAGGGCTTCAAGACCTAAAACTTTGGATTTAGACTCCATTATTATGCACCAACAATACCTTACAACTGCATAGAAAGATTATTTATAGCGGAGGAATGCAAACCAAGAAGTTGGTTCCTTGAACATTGAAGATAGTACACTAGGACATAGAAAAAATTGCAGAGTGATTGGTGCATTGGTCTTCTCTGGACCAATATGACTGCATCTTTATTCTTTTTTTTTTCTCTTCCATATCACACTTAACCGTAATCTCTTCCATATCATACTTAGCAACTTCTCCGGACCAACACAATTGTCTTCTTACACCTTATTGCTACTCTCCTGACCAATTGTGTCTTTACCCTTTGTTGTCATCAATGAAAACACTCCTCATTATCATACTCATCACCCTCTTCATAATCATGCATATGTTGCCAACAATCTCCCACTTTGTCATTGATAGCAACATGCACCAAAACTTCTCCTTTGTCATCAATGACAAAGGAGCTACTTGTATATCTACAAATCAAAAACTCTCCCCCTATCTCAAAACTGACCTTACTTTTCTATGTGCATACCCCCCCTTACTATTTTATTTCTATACTTTAATATATACATCAAAATATCAAAAAATCTTTTCTTCTATTCTTCTGCATATGTACAATAAATCAGAATATGAATCTTACTATTTAGTGGGAAGAATATCCTTGTATATATTTTTTAGCTGAAGCACTATAGAATCCCAATGCATTTTTGCAGAGCTAAGTATCTTTATTTGCCCATTAATCTACAACAACAAGTCTCCTATTTCTTCTATTGATGCAGGTGCAACTATCATTTTTCCAACCTTATTAGCTTCCTTTAACAATCTTGCCATCACAACCATCTTGAAACTAACAGTTTCTCTCAACTGACTCATCTGATCCTTGATTAATTCTCTTTGATTCTATAGTTTCTTAATGATAGCATGCATCTTTTCAATTTTAGCCCTTAGATTTCCATTATTATCCTTCAAGGGGTCATAAGTTCTAGAGATGTTAGTTATTTGCAATTCTAGGCCATCAATCTTATCTTTAGAATCTTTTATAGTTACAAGCCATGACAAACAAAATTGATATATTACATTGGCATCACCCAAGGCATTTTGAATACTCTTTGTACACTAACTTCCAACAGGTTGTATGCCTTAGAATATTTTTCTGATAGATCTATCAATCTCTTATTTATGTTCTCTTCCAATACTTTCTTCTCAGCAGCCTTCTCTAAGGACACAAAATGATTGTTAACAAACTCCATTAGTTGCTTCATTTGTTGTGTAGGAGTTAGAGAGGCATCCCTCTTCGTTTCTAGAAACATCTTCTCAAAAACTTTCATTGCTTCTTTTAGAAGCTCATTACCTTCTACATGTGATTGTAGTATCTCCTCTTGGGTAGTGCCCTGAAAGATGGTGCCTAGTTGCAATTTCTTGAGAGGAGATATATTGGACAAATTGATTTGTCCATCCATAGATGACAATTGAAGCAATTGTGGTGATGCCATAGTTTGAATTTGTCTCGGTTGGGCCAAAAATTCTCTGATGAAGTCTATTGGAGAGACTCTAGAGCACTCACCCTTTGAATTCATCTTCTCTTCCTTAGAAATGGAGATTGTGTGAGCTTGGGATCTCCGGAGGACAATTTTCTTCATGTATCTCTTCATATTCTTTGTTCTCTAGAGGAACAAATACATTATCCATAGTGCTTTTTGCTTGTTCATTTTCCTTCAAGGCTGTCTCACTTTGTTCTCCTTTTTCTTCATCTTTCTTCTCTTCTAGAGTCTCCTTCTTTTCAACATTCTCTTCATTCTTAGGAGGAAGATTAACCTATTCTATATATGAGATAGATTTCCAACAATCTTGACCCTCATCATTGGTTGTATTAGTGTTTACTAGAGGGGGTGACACATTTTTCTAATTTTGAACAACTTGATCTGCTATGGTCTCTTCATTTTTCTCAGGATGACCATCATCCTTTTTTCTTTCCTCAAAAGAGGACCATTCTTTAATTGTATTGATTTTTAACTCCTCGAGGACATTTGTAGTTATCTTCAAGGTGTCCTTCTCCAACCTCTTTATTTTATCTTTATCATTAGACATTAAAGTATTCAATCTCCTTATTGTTTTGAACTCTTTGGCTAACCTCTGAATTATTGAGAAATGGTGAGAAAACATACACAAAATTAAACCATAATAAAATAATATAGTATTGTCTTCAGGATGATTTTACAATGCAATACATTGGCTTTTTAAAGCCTTAGTTATTCCCGTATATAACTTCTTACGGGAAAGTAACTTCTCGTAACTTCCCAAAACCTAACTTATAAACTAACATTTATTTAATATGCATAAACGAACAATGTAATACTATATACTATTATGCCAACATTCCCCCCCTTATTACATTGTTCTTGCAAAAGTACCAGGTACTCCCCCTTAATGCTAAAATACTCAACAAAGCTGATTACATAATATGAATACATATTTTATAGAAGATCTTCCCCCAAAGAACAAATCCTGAACCAAGCGAGGCTCCATCATGCTGTCTCGTCTACCCTCGGAAAGGCATCGCTTCGAGTTGTGTTCTTGAGCTCTTTAGTCCCAAGCTCTCAAATCACAGAGTCTTGAATTATTCGACAATGGCCCCTAAGAGATACGACAGATCTCTGCCATGTTGTCTAGTGACCGCGAAAGGGTATAATTCAAGATCATATACTCTTTGAAGCTCGCTAGACAACAATCCATATTGAGCTCAACACCAAACCCCAAACCTGTCTCCAAAACAAAATCTTCACAAAACATACATTCTTCAAATCTGTCAGCTCTGTCAGCATCAATAAAGAAAAACAAAACAACCAAAACCAAAAATGCTTCTCATGCAAAGCATCATCTCAAAGTGAGAAGCTAACTTGAGATGATGGAAAATCCTCCATCCTCCGATGCCGCCTGCCTCCAATATGACCCTATTACACTTTAACCAGCTGATGTCTTGGATAAGTCTTTCTAGGCCTCATCAGGTGTAGTATAAATGGATCTGAGAGCAATTGATGTAGCCATGATAAAACAAGGTGTCAGATTCCACCAAAAGTGCACCTTTTACAATATAGTGTAAACACAATTATATCCTTATAACTCCAATGTTTTCCACCTTATTACTCCAAAATAAAACCTTATATCTCCAATGACAAAATAATATTTAAAATTTATACCTCCCAAATTTTGAACTCATAACCACCTCATACCAACTATTAATTCCTCCAACCTTCATTTAATTTTTTTTTTTTTTTTAATTTTATTCCCTTCCAAAATTTTGGTTCCAAAAATAGCTATGAACCATAATTTTCCAAATGAAAATAGCATTAATGTTTTTAAATGTGAACTTACTGCTGCGCGTTCAAATCAAAACCTAAAATATGCCGCACATTTTACTCTCCTTAATACTTCCTCTTAGAAACTTTTTAACTTTATCCAAAAGGAAATTGTATTACTCTAGGTAATAAGTGAAAACTTTTCAATGTTTGCTATAAACTCATAAAACATTTTCCCTCATGTATCATTAAGAAATTTTAGTCAGTTTTAATCTCACCATATGAATTGCCTCTTTCACTTACATTCAACGCAATAGAGAAAATATTTTTCCTTTCACAAGTTTGCACTGCCAGCAATCATAAATTCATCATCCATGGTTTTCACTTCATAGTTGTCTTTATCAACCTTCTTCAAACACACCAACTCCCTGATTCAAAAATGTGAAATAGGCATCCACAGTTGCTACTGTGTATGTAAATTAACCATCTAAACCGCACCTTTCTTAAACCCTAATTAATTTCCCCATATTGATCGGCCACCTTCTCTAATCGTTGGATGCTTGGAGGCTGCATTTAGAAACAGATTCGTATACCTTCTATCTGCTGCAATAATTATATTCCATAAGATATCATCAAAATGCCTCAAAAAAAATATCTCCAAAATCACATATCTATGGGAGATCAAACATCAATAAAAACTATCATGAAAAACAACTAAAGACTTCATTCAAATGTCCATTCTTGTGCGCAGTCATACAATGTGCTCCAAAATTTTTCTTTATATATATTGAACATCTCCTTTATCCAGTGCACCAATAAATCAGCAATAATGGTAGTTTTAGATCCTTTATCACACAGGCCATTATCGAACCATCTCTATGCTTCCCCTAGATTCTAACCCACAGGCACAACGAGCTCTGATACCATATTGAGAAATGGTGAGAAAACATACACAAAATTAAACCATAATAAAATAATATAGTATTGTCTTCAGGATGATTTTACAATGCAATACATTGGCTTTTTAAAGCCTTAGTTATTCCCGTATGTAACTTCTTACGGGAAAGTAACTTCTCGTAACTTCCCAAAACCTAACTTATAAACTAACATTTATTTATTATGCATAAACTAACAATGTAATACTATATACTATTATGCCAACATTATTCTTTTCTTGTACAAAAATTAAGGGGAATGTTGATAACTGAGAGGGGGGGGGGTGAATTAGTTATCTTAATTATCTTGACTTTTTACTCCTTTTATAACTAGTGCAACATCAAAACAAATAAGCATCCATTATCATGAAAGCAGAAACAAAGACAATTCACATAACACAATGATTTTGATGTGGAAAACTCTGTTAAGGGAAAAACCATGAGGTGACTAACCCAAGAAAGTATTCTCTGTTAGAAGAATAGAAATACAAAAATGGTACTTGCCAATTAGAGCTCACTGCCTGAGCACACTGCTCCCAAGAATCTCACTGCCTACAAGAGACTCACTGTCTACAAGGTACAAGAAAGTAACAAGATACTTGAAATGATGAGAAGCATCCACATATGCTGAAGTTCAGTTCGAGTTAGGCTCAATATACTGATCTGTTACACTTCATTCTTCCTCTTTCTTTGGTGCTGCTATCCATTCACATACCGGACCTGTATTACTACTTTTATATTGTTGTCTACTTTTCTTCACACCTCACAACACACAAACACACCTTCGCATCCAAATCCATCTGGTATATATATGTGCACTAATGCTTTCAACACCTTTCTAGTCGGCATCCAGAATAGTCAATATTTTCCCAAACTTTGATCTATCAGCTGAATCCTTGCTTATCAAGTGATGCGTATCAAGGAGATGCTTATAGAAGTCATCAATCATGTCAGCCAATCATGAATGATACCTCAAGAAACTTGATCATCATCATCTTATCCAGATTAAGGTCTGATGATCTGTCGGTCAGTTCTTCCGCAGTCTACTCTGCCAATAGGAGCCCAATACTAAGGTGTTCATATCTCTTCACTCTTTCTTCACCGAATGCTCAATCCCTGGAATCTATCAGTCAAGATACTCCTCTTGACTTCCCCAAGTCCGTACTTTAATGAGATACTTCTTTTGAGAGATCTGGACCTGACTGTCAGACCTTGCTACATGCTCTATTCTTTCTTACCGGACCTCAACACTCTTCAATCTGACTTCTGGTATAGGCACACGATGTCTTGCGGATGGGTGGGATGAACTTTGTTGCCATCAATGACAACACTCATAAAGCTACACTGTGTCTCTTGCCAACAATCTCCCCCTTTCACATTGATGGCAACACTTAGTGAAAAATGACTAAGTGTCACACTACACTCCCCCTTGGCCGATGCTCCGTTCTAATGTACACTTTACCAGAGCTCCCCCTTAGCTAGATTCCACATTTTTCACTGCTCCTCACTCCCCCTTTGACATCAATGGCAAAGGGTAGGGTCCACACACCAAAATTTTCAAGAAAAACAATCTATACACATCCGCATAAGTATATATACAAGTTGTACTTACATATACTTAAGTATATCTACAAAAGTATTCTTCAACTGTACAACTTATGTCATCCAACTCTGCTTCATCCTGTCCAAAATTGAGATGTGACCACTTAACATGAATGCAAAAGCTTCTGCCTTCTTGAGATATGTCGGATCACTGGTCCAGGCTGTGGCCTGAGCATCAGTTAGGGCTTCATGCATAGCCTCTAACTTAGGGATAATGATCCCTCTAAGTTCACTTAACCTGTTTATTCTATTTTTCTTCTCCTTCTCAAGCTTCTTTATTTCATTTGTGACTGCAATAGTCTGACACTGTTGATTGATTATGGAAGAGGAGAGAGGATCAGAACTTTGAGATAAACTTAACAGTTTATCCTCTTGCTCTTTTACTTTCTTCTCAATGTCCTTAGACACTTTGGGCCATGATAAACAAAACTTATATATATCTCCACCATCTTTAAGAGCATTTTCTAAGCCCTTTATTCCAATATCCATAACTCTCCTATCATTTATTATTAGACCCTGCAACTTAGTGAATCTCTTTCCCAAAAATTCTTTCCGGACTTTATCTTTAGCTGACTTCTCCAAAGAATCAAAATATGTGCTAATTGAATTGACAAGAGATTTTAAGTTACATGATGAAGAGGTTGAAAGATCCTTCTGGAAGGATGGCATGATTTTCTCCAATGCACTGGATGCAATTTCTATTAGCTCACAGTCTTCCATGTGAGACTTCAAAAGTTTTTCTTTTGGCTTTGCATGGACAAAGGAGGCTATCTTCATAGTCTGAACTGGGGAGAGGGAATCAAAATTGAATGGTCCTTGAAGTAGCTCCGGTTCATCTAATTCCATCATTTCTTTTGTCAAGAAGTCTTTGACTTCTTCTACAGTGTCTCTTGCTAGAGATAGAGTTTTCTTTCCTTCAGTAGCCTCAGCACTGTCACTTGTGGTCTTCTCTGTTTGACCTTCTTCTCTTTCCTTCACCTCTTCTTCTTGACCAATTTTCTCTTTTGTTCTTTCTTCTCTTCTAGATCCGGAGTCTACTAGGGAAACCAGAGGAGAGATGTTTGCTTCTTTAAGGACTTCCTCTTCTGGAGCAGAAGAATCTAGATCCTCAGTTTTCGCTTCACTTGTCTTCTTTGCCTCTTCTGCCATTATCTCAGTAGATTTTCCTTTGTCATCCATGGTAGATGGTTCATCACCTAAGTCCTTTATAATAGGAAGATTGAATCTTTTAAAGGCATTTCGGAGGATATCTTCTGTTTCCTTTGCCACTTTGTCAGTTTCACCAAGCATAAGTTGATTCATTTTAGCTTTGCTCTGGAACTCATCCTTATAGTCCTTAAAGATAATGTTCATTTGTTTAGGCGTAATGGATGGATAGAACTGAATAGCAATCTGCTCTTGGATTTCTAGATCTTTTGCTTGGGCATTGTTCTTCCTTATTTCAAGTTCCTTCTCTAAGCTTTGGGAATAAGAGATATAATTTCAATGAATGCTTTGTTGTAGATGTTTAGATACCTAATTGTGGCATCTTGCAATATCTTCTGATCAGTTTCATTATATTCATCATATAATTCAACCATTGGTTGTAAGTTCCCATCCACAATAACTGATTTGATGATATCATCAATGCGGAGGGTAGGTTTTTCAACAAATTCCTCTGCCTTCTCCTCTTTGCCTTGACCGGTAGAAGGTTCACCAGTTGTTTTCTTCTTCTTCTTCATTTTCTTTACTTCCTCATCTGTCTCTGTCTCTTCATCATCATTGAGGCTTGTGTATGATCTTGTAGCCTTTGTCTTGATTCTCTTTTCTCCTTTACCGGATGATTTTGCTTCTGATTTTGATGCCTTTGAGCTCTTAGCAGTAGTAGGTGCAAAGCTCTTAGAGGATCTGGTCCAGGAGGGGGCTTCTACCAGCGCACTTTCCTTTTTTGCTTCTTCATTTTCTTTCTCTACCCTTTCCATCTTCTCTCTGTTTGCATCAAGAGCCTCCTTTGAAATTACATGCCTCTTGGCAAATTCTTCTACTTCCTTCCTCACTTTTCTTTTCATTTCTGGTTGTCTTAGCTCTAAATGAATCTTCACACTTAATTCTTCAAAGGTTCCAAACCTTTCCGCCTTAAGGTCCTTGGGCTGACTTAGCAAATGTTGAATATGCAGCTCTAGAATTTTCTCATCAACTTCATATCCCATTGGCATGATCCATACTGTTCTTAGTTCCACTGCCTCCATTAAGCATTGATCAATATCCACCATGAAGCATACTGTATCTTTGTATTTTTCTAATAGAGATTGGGGGATTCTCTCTCTTGCTTGCATCATACTCTGAAAGTTCTTGAAGTAGCCCCATAGTGTTGTATTCTGTGCCTTAGCATCACCTATTCCATGTAAATAATCTCTGATTTGTATGGCAACAAGTCTATCATTTTGCCATATCCAGCCACTAGATCCGAGTAGCTCATTCATGTAATAGAAGAATAGACAGAGTATCAAGCCACCATATTTGAAGGAGTTCTTCTTGTCCTTCTTTATCTTCTGTAGATTCTCCAAAAGTTGATTTAGAAGAAGCTCACAGAGATCATAGTTAGCATTCTTCCTTAACATTTCATAAGCAGTGTAAATTGCTGTTCTAGAAACAAAATTCTCTCTGCTGGAGTGATAAGTCTTGTAGCCAATTATCATGGAGTCAAACTTGATGTCTGAATCTGTGATATCCTCAATTGTCATTGCTTTTTTATCAAATTTGGATCTTGTTGCCTCACTCACTATATGATTCTTGACAGATTTGAGAGTAGGTAACTCACCAGATGAGTGCAATCCGGTAATTGCCTTAATGACATCCTTGGTTATCTTGAATGGCCTCATCAACCACATAAAGTTATCATGCATTCTACTCATAATATACCAGACCCATTCATCTTCTGAAAAATAGGGGAAATGAATGCACTATCCGAAATGCTTGTCCCGGATGGCTTTGTACTGAGGTTTGAGTTCAAAGGAATCATCTATTAATTGTTTATGATAGATATCTATTAGTTTGGAGTCCCCAAATTCCTCAATGTTTGCATGAATATATGCCCTAACATCTTCTAATGCAAAACCTAATGCGGAATGTTTGAAAAGGCGCCTAGGGGATCAACTTCTAGGGATTTGTATGGATGTTTCTTGAATTTAGGACGCGGTCTATCAGTGATCTTCACAACATTTGGAATAGCCATCTTTCAAAAGATTCAGAGAGAGATTTCAAGAATGGAGAATACCTCTTACGCTTTTAGGGTTCACGAATTGAGCCAAAAAGATCGTTGGTTGACTTGAATTCTGTGATTGATCCTTGAGAGAGATGAAGCAAACTTGTTTGCAGAGATCTTTATCTCTTTCACTAATGCAAATGTGCAAATGACAAGCAAACAAACCCTTTTATCTTTGAGAAAACCCTAATTTCATTTTGTAATAAATGCACAGCTTAAGTTATTCCAGTTGCCTTATCATGAGAGAGATCTTTTTGGATCACTGAAATGTACTTAGAGCTAATCTTAGTGATTAATTTCAGTGTCTCTACTTTCCTCAAATCATCCCCTTTATCTGTAGATCAAGATGTTTTAGTTTGGAATCACACTAGATCAAACTGTGAAAATCCTGCTTCTTACCGGATGACTATTAAACCAGATCAATCTTAGATGATTACCCTCTTTAAATCCCTTGCAGATCTTTCATATCTTTCCCAAGGGTTATTTAGATGTTTCTCCGAGAACCCTTTTAATCCGCAACCATCCATGTGCCAATTTCAAGCACCAATTGACTGGCTAGGGGAAATTGTTATCTTTTGTGACTCCCCCTGAGCCAGAGCTCATCTATTTAGTTTCTGGAAGGAATATCAGCACCAAATTCTGGTGTGGATCTATCCTCAGCATTCACTTTTCCTTTTCCTTTGTCTTGGTTTTGATTATGATGTACCAGACCCTTTTTGTCTTGATTCTTACTTCTGCAAAATTTGGCAATATGACCAGATCTATTGCAATTATAGCAAACAACATTTCTTTGCATATTTGACTAATATCATCTTGATCTACACTGATTAGCCATATGTCCCATTCTATTGAATGTAAAGCATCTACCATTGAATGAATTGTTCATTTACATATTTCTACACTCATGAGATTTGTGACCATACCTTTTGCAATTAAAACATTGTCTGGAGAAGGATGAATTAGTCTGATTCATTCTTCTTTTGTATTGATTTGCTTTGTGACCAAAGTTATTGTAATTATGGTAGTATCCATTAAAGGATGGATATCTTTGAGCATTTGGTTGTCTTACTGGAGGTCTTCTAGGCCTGTTCCTTGGATTTCCTAATCCAGATTTCTTCTGACCTGATCCGGAGCTTTCACCTTTCTCATACCCCAAGCCTTGCTTGTCATCTACTCTCTTTTGGATTTCAAGAAGAACTTCAAGCTGAGCAGAGCTTATCTTGAATTTCTCTTTGTATTCATTTGCTATTTGGAGATCCTTTTTTAAAGTGATAATCTGATTCTCAAGTTGTTCTTCATTATCTCTAGCTTCTTCAAGATCAAATTCCAAATGCCTGATTATTCTATCCATTTTGTGGCAATCTTCTGACTTTTCTTTTAGAGATTGTTTTAAATTATCTTCAGTCTTTCTTTTCTCTTCAATTTCTTGAGTGAATTTCATAACAGCTGATTCCATTTCATGTCTCACCATAATGACCTCTTTTGATAGCTTCTCACATAATTTGTTCTTTTCATTCAGATCTTCATCAGTAACATTGGCTTCGTTTTGACTTGCTAACTGTTGAAGTAGTTCCTTTCTCTTTTTCATAGAGGTACTCAGTTTCTCATTTAGTTCATTTATGAAATCATCAGCTTGTTTGAGTCTTTCCTTCAATTCATTGACTTCAAAGTGAGATTGGTCAAGATCATCTAGAGCAGACTAAAGTTGTTCCCTCATACCATAAATATTGAGATTCCCAGATCTTCCTCAAGCTGTTAGGCTCTGTTAGGAGGAACTTGGCTCTGATACCAATTGTTAATAACTGAGAGGGGGGGGTGAATCAGTTATCTTAATTATCTTGACTTTATGTTCCTTTAATAACTAGTGCAACATCAAAACAAATAAGCATCCATTATCATGAAAGAAGAAACAAAGACAATTCACATAACACAATGATTTTGATGTGGAAAACCCTATTAAGGGAAAAACCACGGGGTGACTAACCCAAGAAAGTATTCTCTATTAGAAGAATAGAAATACAAAAATGGCACTTGCCAATTAGGGCTCACTGCCTGAGCACACTGCTCACAAGAGGCTCACTGCCTACAAGAGACTCACTATCTACAAGGTACAAGAAAGTAACAAGATACTTGAATTGATGAGAAGTATCCACATATGCTAAAGTTCAGTTCCAATTAGGCTCAATATACTGATCTATTGCACTTCATTCTTCCTCTTTCTTTGGTGTTGTTTTCCTGTCAGATACCAGACCTGTATTACTACTTTTATACTGCTCTCTACTTTTCTTCGCACTTCACAACACACACACACACACCTTCTCATCCAAATCCATCTGGTGTATATATCCACACTAATGATTTCAACACCTTTCTAGTCGGCATCCAGAATAGTCAATATTTTCTGAAACTCTGATCTATCGGCTAAATCCTTGCTTATCAAGTGATGCGTATCAAGGAGATGCTTATAGAAGTCATCAATCATGTTAGCCAATCATGAATGATACCTCAAGAAACTTGATCACCATCAATATCTTATCCAGATTAAGGTTTGATGCTCTGCCGGTCAGTTCTTCCTCAGTCTACTCCGCCAAACAGGAGCCCAATACTTAGGTGCTCATATCTCTTCACTCTTTCTTCACCAGAGGCTCAATCCCTGGAATCTATTAGTCAAGATACTCCTCTTGACTTCCCCAAGTCCCTACTTTATTGAGATACTTCCTCTGAGAGATCTAGACCTGACTGTCAGACCTTGCTACATGCTCTGTTCTTGCTTACCGGACCTCAACACTCTTCAATCTGACTCCCGGTATAGGTACACCATGTCTTGCGGATGGGTGGGATGAACTTTGTTGCCATCAATGACAACACTCATGAAGCTACACTATGTCTCTTGCCAATAGGGAAAACTTTCTCAATTGCCTTATTTCTCGTCTCAAAATCTTTATTCATGGTTTCATCTCTTCTCTTGGTTAGAACACTAGCAAGACTGTCAGGTAATTTATCAATGATATCTATCAAGGCAACATTGAATGCATCCATTTACTTGATTATTTCTATTTTGATGATTGATTGGTCATTTGAAGATATTTCATCATAGATCTCAACTACTTCTTTTAGATTTTCATATTCTGTTATGGCATTGATAGTAGCTTCAAGTTGCAAAGGAGGAAGACTTGAATTCTCTGACGTCTTTGTCTTTTCTCTACCTTTTTCCTTTGAGACCTCTCCTTTTTCAGCAGCTTCACTTTCTCTTTTCTTATTTTCCTTTCCTTCCCCCTTTGGTGCAGGAGCACCTCGAAAATCATGTTTTCATTTGTAATAGGACATTTGTCAAGTTGTAATCACATAATGGTAAAAATAGCAATAATGCAAAAATAAGGCAGTAGGGTAGTTTTGGTCGGTTGTCTCCCAGCCACTTGGATTGTTCTCCTAGCCACTTGGAGCTAGTGTGGTACTACTCAGGGCAAGTTGTTAAATTCCCAGAATTATGAACTGAATGATCATTATTGTAACCAGATCGAATGTGATTGACTATGCTCAAGAGAAATAAAGCTATTCTATTCTGTCAATTAGTTTTCTATTTTTCCTGTAAATGTAGATCACGCAACTGTAGATTTCCATTCATTTTACATTTTCCATTTGTTGTCGTATGTCGCTGTGAAGCATTCCACTGGTGACATTTCTGTCGAAATTGGTGGAATGGCTTCAATGTCTCAGTATTTGTTTTGTTCTTTGTTTTGTTTTTCTTGTTTGATAGTGCAGATGATCAAGATCGAGGGTTTCACACAGTAAGAACGTCCTAGCATTTTCATGTGCTAGGGTTCGCAGGAGGGAAGGTGTGTGACTACGTTTTTGGTGAATTGGCCAATGTTACAAGTGACCACCGACAGAACGTGACTCTCCAAGGGTAAATGCCATCGGGGCATTGGTGGAAAGGTGAGGAACTTGGCCGAAAATTTAGGGCATCAGTCTCGTATCCGCTATACACTGGCCATCATATTGGTATCAGACCCTGAAAAAAATTTTGGACTACAAATCAAATTGAGGATTTGCAAGAGTGTTGGTGTTTGGGTGTTGTTTGTGAATGTTTATGTCAGATAAAGAAAGTGAGATAGAGGTGGAGAGGATGCCTCCCAAAAGTATGTTGTAGGATGCCATTAAGAAGTTGATCGAGGAGATGCTTGCATCTAAGTTGGGGGAGTTCAAGTAGGCCAAAGCCAAAGAGAGGGAAGATGAAAGTGACAGAGATGAAGGTGATGCAGAAATTGCCGAAACCAGTAAAAAGACAGAGGAGATACCAGCAGACCAGAGGGCATTTTTAAATGCATTAAAGTTAGTCAATAGGGACAACATAGATGGGTTGCCTATGTATAGTGGAAGTATGGAAGCTGAAGAGGTGATTGAATGGATTGAGGCATTGAACAATCATTTTGAATATAAAGAAATCCTTGATGATAAGAGGGTTAAGTTGGCAAAGGCAAGATTGCAGGGATCTGCTCTTGCATGGTGGAATTATGAACAAGGAGAGAGAGTCAAGGAGGGGAAGAATATGATAACCTCCTAGGAAATGATGAAGACCAAACTCAAGGCACAATTCTTACCCCTGGACTATGATGTGCAGATGTATAAGAAATTGCAGAACCTCAGACAGAGAGACCTTGATGTAAATGCATACACACAAGAGTTTCATAAACTCAGTCTCAGATCAAAGAGACAAGAAGAAGAGTCAGAGAAGGTGGCCAGGTACTTGAATGGCCTAAGGATGAACATCCAAGATGAGATTGGCATTTTAGCACCGGATACAGTGAACAAGTGTTTCCAAATGGCCTTAAGGGCCGAAGAGAAGATAAAGAGAAAGAGTGAGTAGAAAAATAGAGGCAGAAGTGGAAGGAATTTTAGAGGTAGAGGCAGTTTTGGAGGAAGAAGTCCTAACCAGAGGCCTAGTGGTGAGTCTAGCCAAGAAGAACAAGTTGGGGACTCAAGTAGCAGAGGAGGCTACCAAGAAAAAAGGCCTAATGGAAGAGGTGGGACAAGTGGATCAGGTAGAGGATCCAAATTCTCCAATATGAGATGTTATAACTGCAATCAAATAGGGCACTCGACATACAAGTGTCCAGAGAAGGCCTCAACTTATCATGGTGGTGAAAAGAGAACCACTTTGATTCAAGAAGATGCAAGGAGTGTGACATCTCCTAAAGTAAATCTAGAATCAGAAACAGGAGAGAATCTGATGATCAAGAGGACGATGTTCAAGGAACCAGTGCAGGCTAAACCATCGCAAAGAAGGGCTTTGTTTAGAATCAACTGTAAGATCCAAGGTAAGGTTTGCAAAGTCATTATTGACTCTAGTTCTACTGATAACATTATATCTTTGGAAGCAGTGAATAAGTTGAAGTTAGAAAGGATACCCCATAATAGTCCATATAAAGTCAGTTGGTTGATCAAGGGGCAGCATGTGGTCATCAATGAATATGCATGGGTAGAATTCAGTATTAAGGGGTATAGAGATAAGATCTTGTGTGACATCCTTCCAATGGATGCATGCCATCTTTTGTTAGGCAGACCCTGGTAGTTTGACAGAAAGGCTCATCATGATGGAGAAAAGAATGCTTACTCATTCCAAAAGGATGGTACGACTTATAGGATACAATCATTGGTAGAAGAGGATCCACAACATGTAGGGTCTAGTGTAATGCTGGTAGGAGAAAAAGAATTCATGGATATGCTAAAGGAAGGTGATGGAGTAGGTTTTGCTTTGATTGTGAAGCCTAAGGAGGAAAAGAAGAAAAGTGTGAGAGAAGTAGGGCCTAAAGAGGTCAGAGATTTGCTTGACAGTTACAAAGGAGTGATTGCAAAGGATATACTTGATTCCCTACCACCAATCAAAGACATTGGCCATCACATAGATCTCATACCAGGAGTAATACTTCCTAATAAGGCAGCGTATAAAATGACACCACAGCAAAATGAAGAGATAGCAAAACAGATTCAAGAACTCCTAAACAAAGGGCTAATAAGGAAGAGTCTTAGTCCATGTACAATACCTACTATTTTAGCCCCAAAGAAGGATGGGAAATGGAGACTGTGTACTGATTCTAGGGAAATAAATAGGATAACCATCAGGTATAGGTTTCCTATTCCTAGAATAGAAGATCTAATGGATTGTTTGGGAGGGGCTACTCATTTCTCCAAAATAGACTTGAAGAGTGGGTACCATTAGATAAGGATAAGAGAAGGGGATGAGTGGAAGACAACTTTCAAAACCAATGAAGGGTTGTATGAGTGGCTTGTGATGCCGTTTGGTCTTTTAAATGCCCCTAACACCTTTATGAGGCTGATGAATAGGTGTTGCAAGAATTCATAGGCAAATTTGTGGTAGTCTACCTTGACGATACCTTGGTATTCAGTAAGAGCAAGGAAGAGCACTTGAAACATCTGGAGATAGTCCTGAAGAGGCTGCAAGATCAGAAATTATTGATAAACTTGGAAAAGTGTGACTTCATGAAATAAGAATTGGTGTACCTAGGTTTTGTCATCTCTAAGGGTGATTTAAAAATGGATCCTTCCAAGGTAGAAGATATTTTGAATTGGCCTACACCCAGGATAGCAGGAGAAGTCAGAAGATTCCATGGGTTGGCCACATTTTACAGGAAATTCATTAAGAACTACAGTGACATCTGTGCACCTATGTTGGAGACCATCAAGGGTGGAGGTAAGATGAAGTTTGTGTGGACAAGCAAAGCAGATAGGAGCTTTGAGAATATGAAATAGAAAGTTGCTAAATTCTGTCTTAGTGTTGCCTGATTTCAATAAGGTTTTCACAATTGAATATGATGCAAGTGGACTGGCCATAGGAGCAGTGTTGAGCCAAGAAGGTAGACCAGTAGCCTTCTTCAGTGAAAAGTTAAATGAAGCCAAGAGAAAATACTCCTCTTATGATTTAGAGTTGTATGCTATGGTACAAGCTCTGAAAAAATGGAGGCACTACTTGTTTCCTAAGGAATTTATTGTATACATTGACAATCATGCTCTTAGTTTTTTGAATGGACAGGAAAATCTTAGTCATCGGCACATGAAATGGGTAGAAAGTCTTCAAGCATACACCTTCATCATCAAACATAAGAAGGGGATAACCAATAAGGTTGCTGATGCTCTAAGCAGAAGGGTGTTAACAGTGCAAGAAGTGCAGCTACAAAGTATGGGTGTTGAGTCACTCATAGGATTGTATGAAGAGGACCCAGATTTTAAGGAAATTTACAAGGTGTGCAGTGAGTTTGCCAATATTTTCCACAATGACTTTTCAGATTATACATTGCAGGATGGACTTTTGTTTAAGGGAAGTCAACTTTGTATCCCTAAGTGTTCAATGAGGGATAATATTGTGAAGGAAAAACATAGTGGTAGTTTAGGAGGACATTTTTGGCCCAATAAGACCTTAGATTTTGTTCGAAGATTTTAATTTTGGCCAAGGATGCAATTTGATATTAGAAAGTTTGTTGAGAATTGCATGATTTGCCAGCGAGCAAAGGGGGTCTCAACCAACACAAGACTGTACCAACCTTTGCCCATACCAAACAGACCTTGGGAAAGTTTGAGTATGGATTTTGTGATGGGATTGCCCAAGACAAGGATAGGTTATGATAGTTTGTTTGTTGTGGTAGATCAATTCAGCAAAATGGTACACTTTATTCCTTGTAAGACCACCAATGATGCTAGTTACATTGTAGGTTTGTTCTTTAAAGAAATTGTCCGAATTCATGGATTTCCTTTGAGTATTGTATCTAACAGAGACAACAAATTTGTGGGACATTTTTGGAGAACCTTGTGGAAAAGATTGGGTACAAATTTGTCTTTTAGTTCAACCTATCATCCTTCGACTGTTGGTCAAACTGAGGTTGTCAATAGGTCATTAGGCAATCTGCTGAGATGTTTGACAAGAGAACATGGCAGTAGTTGGGATGTGGTACTCCCACAAGCAGAGTATGCATATAATGATTCTACAAGCAGAAGCATAGGTTTAAGTCCTTTTGAAGTTGTTTATGGTAGTCTTCCTAGAGGAATTTTTAAATTATGAGATGTTCAAGGGTTGGACAAAAGGAGTGGACATGCTGATGCTTTTGTAGAGGCTATGCAAGAGATCCATCAACAAGTTAGAGATACTCTACACCAGAACAGTCAGAAGATCAAGGCTCGAGTAGATCAAAGAAGAAAGGATGTGCAGTACCACATAAGAGATATGGTCATGGTTCATCTCAATAAGAACCGACTACCCAAGGGAAGCCACAACAAGTTGATGATGAGGAAAATTGGACCTTGTCAGATTCTGGAAAAATATGGTTCTAATGCTTACAAAATTGCACTCCCTGATGACATTGCTATTTCACCTATCTTCAATGTTGCTAATCTGACATTATATAGAAGTCCTGATATAGGCACAGGTACAATAGATTCTGTTGAAGACAATGCAGAGTGGATGCAGTCTTTACCACCCAAGGAACCACCAAAGATGGAGTGTATCTTGGATAGTAGGATAGCCAAGAAGACCAGAAATCAGACATATTTTGAGCACTTGGTCAAATGGCAAGGACTTCCAGACTCAGAAGCCACATGGATGCTGGAAGAAGACATCAAAAAGCAGGGTGGTGATTTGCATCAGTTAGTCTCTAAGAGGACTTGAGACAATTTTCACCTGGGGAGTATGGTGTAGGAGCACCTCAAAAATCATGTTTTCGTTTGTAATAAGGTCTATTTGACTAATGCATTTTCATTTTCAATTTGTAGCTAGGTCTATTTTGTAAAGTCCCAAGTGACTTAGGGGACATTTGTCAAGTTGTAATCACATAATGCTAAAAATAGCAATAATGCCAAAATAAGGCAGTAGGGTAGTTTTGGTCGGTTGTCTCCCAGCCGCTTGGATTGTTCTCCCAACCACTTGGAGCTAGTGTGGTACTACTCAGGGCGAGTTGTTAAATGCCTAGAAGTATGAACTCAATGATCATTATTGTAACCAGATTGAATGTGATTGACTGTGCTCATGAGAAATAAAGCTATTCGGTGCTGTCAATTATTTTTCTATTTTTCCTGTAATTGTAGATCACACAACTGTAGATTTCCATTCATTTTGAATTTTCCATTTGTTGCCATATGTCGCTGTGAAGCATTCCACTGGTCACATTTCTGTCGAAATCAGTGGAATGGCTTCAATGTATCAGTATTCATTTTGTTCTTTGTTTTGTTTTTCTTGTTTGATAGTGTAGATGATCTGGATCGAGGGTTTCACACAGTAAGAACGTCCTAGCATTTTCATGTGCTAGGGTTCACAAGAGGGAAGCTGTGCGACTACGCTTTTGGTGAATTGGTCAATGTTACAAGCGACCACCGATGGAACGTGACTCTCCAAGGGTAAATGCCATCGGGGCATTGGTGGAAAGGGGAGAAAATTGGCCGATGGAGTTGAATCGGTGGCTCATCAGCTATTAGTTCATTGACTACGAAAATTTAGGGCATCAGTCTGGTATCCGCTGTGTGCTCCCCATCACCCTTAGAGGGCAAGACTTCTTCACCTATTTTCTCTTCTCTCCTTTTAAAAATGAACCCTTCTTTTTCTTTTTCACTTTCTTCCTCTATAATAATATCAATTTTTTCTTTCTTGGTGCCAGCTTCTTCTTCAGAGGTTTGAGGCTCTCTTTTCTTTTTCTGGACCAACTTAGGTCCTTTTTCTTCTTCCTCTTCTTCATTATCATCATCATTGTGGTTGATGTATTTTTCTCTTGTGGCTTTTTCTTTTATCCTTCTTTTGTTGGAAAGTTGTGGTTGCATGGAAGCACTGGATGCTTCATTCTTCTCTATACTTGCTGCGGGCATAGCTTTAGAGGATTTTGGAGCAGCAGTAGAGGAGGTAGAGGTCTTAGTTGACCTTCTTATGCTTGGAGACTCTTTTGGAGTATCAAATGTGCCTTTGAATTTCTTCGTAGGGCCCTTTGGTGACAACATCTCCTTAACCTTAGTTCTCATTTTCTTGACATTTTCTTTTATTTCTTTCTCCTTGTGCTTTAGATGCACTTCAATAGATTTTATTCATATGTTCCATATCTTTCTGCAGAGGTATTCTTTAGTTTTCTAAGCATTAGGTCTGCAAGACCTGTAACTAAGTTCTTGTTGCAAGGATTTGGGGTTTCCAGTTGAAGTTAATCTCTGCAAGTCACAGAAGGGCGAGGCCAATTGCAGTAGCTCTCGCATTTCAGTAATTCCAGGTCTGGATGTTCTCTCACCATTGGAAACTAGTACCACAGATTTCAGTATAATTTCCTCCCACCCACATGGTGATTTAAGAAGGCAGTTGCATTGTTCCTTGTTTAGTTCAATTTCTAATGTAAAAGCCCAGCACATCCAGTTGCAATCTTGGTGTGTGAATAAAGAAAGGAGGAATTTGGGTTGCTCAGAACCAACTTCGGGTTACGTAGATTCTTGCTGCAAGATAATCAAAAGAGACCACGCTCATACGGAAAATCTGGAGTCATTTGCTGCACTTAATATGTTGGCTGATGTGGCTGTTTGTGTTCTGGAAAATGGTTATAAAAGAGAAGATAAGGAGGCCAAGGCTTCATCTGGGCAGTGGGAAATCTTTAAGCCCGCCAATTCAGAGCATCAAGTTATATACGAAAGCATGCCTGCTAAGGATCAAGCAGCAATCCCTCATGTTCGCAACTCCAAGAGAGCTCGACACCATTACCTCTACTCTAAGTATTCTGATTATGTTTTCTAGAGGTACTAGAAATACCTGATTCTGTTTTCAACAAGTATTGGAAGAAAGGAACCTATGTAACATGGGTTGGAATTGTGACAACAATAAAATTTTGAACGTGTGGGTTTGGTGGACCCACCTCAATGATAGGGTTCATTAAAAAGTCTTAGATCTGACAGTGGGGGATTTGTTCAAGATCATATATCTTTGTAGCTCTAAAAGGGCAATGCAGCTGTAATTTTTCTCTCTGAACAATAAGAATATTGATACCTTTGCCCTGTGGATGTTTCCCTAGCATACTGTTAGGGTTTTACCACGTAAATCCTTGTGTTGTTGATGTGTGTTTGGTTATTCTATATTTTTCTTACTATCTCTATTTTCTTTGCAACTAACTTGTGCTGCAATATTGTACTTTCTAATTATCTATTAAACCTAGGTTTTATCTAAGCTTTTCAAGATTTTCATGCTTCCATTTCAGGTACTGGGGTATTCAATTATCTATTCTGGCTTCTCAAATTTGCTCATTGATAAAATATTGCATCGCTTAAAATGTTTAGATTATAGATTTTATCATTAAAAGCCTTGGCAACTTGTTCGGAGTCATAGAAGTCTGTCTCAAACTTCTTGTATTACTTACAGAAGCCTTGTTATAAAATATACCTCTAGTCAAAATTTCACATGTAAAGCTTCATCTATCAATTATATTTGCTAAATATTTGAGGTTGATTTGCAGATCTGAATATTTAGACGAGGCTGATGAGAACACACAGGAATATGAGCAAGGCCTATGCATGAATCCATGTATCCATTGTAGGAGATAAATTTTATAGTCTGCACTATTATGCCTTTGTTTTATGCCACTGTGCGCACCCTTCTCCCGTAAAGTGTCAGTATTTTATTATAATGTACACCTTATTTATGTGTGGGACCTGGTGTGTTGACTACAATGTACATGTTATTTATATATGGAAATATGGAATCTGCTTCCAGTGTAAACAACTCACAAGGTTATTTTTAAACATTATCCACTTTAACAGTCAAAAATCAATATGGACTAACAAAAATACGACAAATATTTACCACTTTTTGTTGTGGATGAGGTATAAAATTACTATTCATTGTTTGACCATTGAAGTGGATGATGTTTGAGTAGAACCCATTATACATATTGTAAATATACAATAATAATACCCTATTTGACTTATTAAGATCTCAAACAAACTCCAACCCAATATTCATCAGCAATACATCATCTAATCCCCACTACAAATCACTTCAGCCTTCTTGTTGATCTGTAGGTCATTTTAATTTTAGATCATCAGTCAGGAGACTAGCCAACCAACCTCAAATTCAACTATTTATCCAGCTATAAAAAATAATCTCTTTTTAGTAACTTTAGTTAATTATTTAGATGTGATTTGTTATTGATTAAATTATTCAGATATGATTTGTTATTGATTAAATTTATTATTTAGATTATTGTAGGAGAATATTAGTGTAAAAGTATTTTATTTCTTACACCATTCAACAGTTTGCTCTAAGTTATTCTAAAATTTAGAATCCATAAATCTTTTGATTGAATCTATCTTATTCAATATGAATTCACCACTAGTTATGGGGTATATATTAAATTCACCTTTGTTGGAACTGGACTTGGCCTCAATATATGGAATGGGGGGACTTGTTGGAACTGGACTTGGCCTCAATATATGGAGTGGGGGGACTTGTTGCATCTACTTTGGATATATACATCTAACTCTCAAAAAATTGAGATAACAGTAAAAGGGTTTTACAATATTGGTTAAGAACTACTAGGTACAATCACATTTACCACTCACACTTGCATCATTTACACTTAGCACTCTATGTTATATGATGTCTTGTAGACAAGCATATGATATTCTTTTAGGGCATCCGTAAATTCATGTCATAAGGGTGGTTATTATAACTCTTCATCTAGTATATGATATTCTTTTGAGGCATCCATAAATTTATGTCATAAGGGTGGCTATGATAACTCTCCATTTATTAGTAAATTTTATATTTAAAGTATATAGTTAATGCTCATGATAATATATTTATATTTTTTCAAATGATGGAGTCCTAACCTGGTTGTACCACAAAACTAATTCACTTTAATAGAAACATTTAATCATAAGAAAGAGAGTACATCCAAGAGTCCCATCATGATTGGGAAAATGATTATGAGACATAAAACTTTACACCAATAAGGGGGAAAATATAGTGGCTACTAACAATTTTGAATGTAGACTCCTATATATATGTATCCATATGTACTTATATGACCAAATCCCATAACTCCTAAGGGGATTCACTTAATAAATTAATGACATAGCACCAAATTTCATAGGGTATTAATAAACACCCCTAATTTCATTTCTACCCCTTAAGTTTATGTTTTTGATACCCCCTTTGCATACACTAGTATAATTAAAATACCTCTCTATTTTCATCAGGCATCCTATGTAACTATTTTTAGGTTACATTTTTATATTCCCTTATTATTTCTACCTTATCAACTAAGGGCACTACCCACACTTACATTTGACTCAAAACTAGTTTTGATTACCATTCCATACATTAAATCCTTGTCATAGAAAACCTAGATGAGCTATGATAAATATATCATCCTATAGAAAGCTTTGATTTAGAAGCATGTATATATCTCAACCCCTAAACCCTTACCACATCAACTCTAACAATGAATCCACCTAATAACACATATCTCAATTATAGTATACATATTAATCTAAATTATAACAAAAGGGTTTTAACGATACTTGGTGATTCTTCTAGGTAGGATCATGACATTACTGAAAAGTGCCCAATGACTAGTTTTAAGAAACTTGGGTACACTTATATGAACTTGTACAACTTTGGTGTGACCATTATTTTTTTGTTAACTACATAAAGGTTGGGTTTAAGCAAGTGTCCTTATGACTATCTAGCTCTAACACAATATAACACAACGTGGTGTAGAAAAAAGAAAGCTTCATGACCCTAGCAAGACCAACATAGTGAATGACATTTTCTCTATTTAACTTGTGTAAATTGATTTGTAGATGATTTGGAACACCACTTATAAGAACCCAACCCTATTTTGTTCATGTTTCCTAACCCCTAATACCTACCAGCCATATCACATTAGTTAAATTGTCTCATTTTCCCCTAGTATTGAAGTGATACATTGGATCACATTTTGGTTATTTAAAAGGCCCCAATATGCATGCAGATGATAAAGTATTGCTTTAAAGGTGAATATGTTAGGTACAAACCAAAAAAGAAAATAAGGATGAATGATCTATCAATAGTGCACGTGTTTATGATAGTGAATTAGAATCATATGAAACACATAGTGATACATCTTTACCATCCTTTTAACAAATTCAAAAATAATACAAGCCTGGGTTTAATTTTTTACAAAAATACATGTATGGAAAGTTTAAGGCTTAGCTCCTCATGAATAGGCTAATTTTGAGCCTATACAACCTAATGAGCATGTTCGACCTGTAATATTAGAAATTGCATACCTTGCAACTTACACATTATAAGTTGCACTATTTTTAGTGTTTTCTCATGTGGCACATCTTAAATTGCATTTAGCCAATGCATCAGCCTTACACCCAATCCAAAAACGTCTTATATTTTGGTAAAGTGTATAACTTTGTCAAACATCAAGTTATCCCAAGCATTTATCTCCATTTTCTTATCTTTCTATCATTATTTCCTAAATTCTAGGCTCAAGACTCTAGCATGACCACACCGACATCTTCACGATTGCATTAGCATCCCCTAATAAAATAAAAAAACTAAAAGATAGAAAAAGATTCATGATAGCATATTTCAATGACTCATGAACTATTTGTTGAAAATAATTTAATATCACTACTTCCCAATACAATTTCTCATTGGCCTAACTATTGCCACCAAAAATTGCCCCAATCATCTTCCTCCATTACAAATGATTTTCCTCTTCCTCCTTAAAACAAGAATTAAAGCTTTCAAAATGGTTCTAACAAGCTCTAAGAAATTATTTGTCATTTCAAATACTTTAGACTAAGTTTTCAAGAATAGTTTCTAAGGTCACTCTACCTACTCTCTTCTCTAAGGATTTTTCTTAAAAGCTTCAAGTGATTTTCACTCACCATATTCATAACACTCTTGGATCTACATTTATATAACAAATTGTGGAGATTAAATCTTATGTTTGTTGGTCTATCCATAATTGGAGATGGCAAGCATTTCAGTTTTTGCACATTTGCAAGAAATCCTTTCTTCCAAAAGAACCCATTTGGGGCTTTCACTTGGTAAAGCTCTTTTTAATTTTATTTTGAATTCTTTATGATCATCTGATAACTATTTTGAGAATTTATACTGAAGAATCCATTGAAGCATTCCAATTCTTTTCTTTATACCCATTAAATGATACTTGTATTTGCTGAAAATCTATAATCTAATATCTTCTTCCTCTTCTTTCTTTAAGAGAAACAAGTGGAGTTGAAGATCCTTTCTTGAGTTCCTGCATATTTATCCTCTTTGCTCTCCTACTTTCATTCCCATCTTCTTAAATCAAATCTTTATTGGGGAAGATTTCCTTTGTGGAGACATAGTTTATCCTTTTTCTAAAAGTATAAAGAATTCCCTTTGTAGTCCTCTCTTGACTTGGGGTATATTCCCTTCTTCATCCTTCATTTTATTTTATTATTTTTACATTTAACACCAAACATGTTCATCTTTAGCACTACATTTATATTCTTCATATCCTCTATTTGTCAAAGCATATAGCATAAGCATACAAATTTTATTTGGACTAATCATAGTCCCATTCCTAAGTGCACACACTTTATACTATTGACTATCATTGAGTTAAAAGGCTAAATTAGATTTAACCAACTTGGCAAGCTCCCAACCATTCTTAACCATTTTTCTAGCTCTTGAAATCTATAATTCAACAGGAATTTCCTCTTTTAAAAAACTTAGTGATTCACTACCCCTCTCTTCTCCCCTTTGTATTTTTTATTATTCATTTATAAAAATGTCAACTTCATTATTCCATTCATCACTTTTCTATATTTCTAGCAAGTTGTTGCTTATCAATTATTCGTACTATTTTTCAAATTTTCCATTTGCAATACATAGTCATAGTTGCGATAACATTTCTATGTGTGCACCAATATTCTAATGAAAAGATTGAACTCTATTTCTTCAATGAACAATCTAAAACCATTAAACATAGGACTCTTTAGATCTTCTATTTCAATTAACATACCCAAGTTCTATCTCTATTAGCATTTAACATTCTTATCTCCTATCACATTCATACATTTAATTACCACTAAATCTACGTAAATCAACTCAAATCAAGTTCTTGTTTGTGTTTACATTTCCCAACTTAGTCTTATTTTAGCTAGAAATCTAGTTTAATAAGACACTGTTAGTATGTAATATCCCCTTTCTAATAATTTAATTTGAGGACCCAAAATCTCATTTCATATTTCCAATGGGCTTAGGGAAAGTGATAGGGAAATAATTTTAATTTAATATTTATTTTTTTGGCATTTCCTACATTTTTGTGAATTGCATTTTTGGAGGTCTTTGAAGCATTTCTAGGGCCTAGTTTCTCTAAAAATCAGTGTGATTTTTTTTAGCATAGGTCTTTTGGAGATCTTTCTAAAACACCAAAGAGGTTTGATTTTCACCCTTGGGCTAACAGTTAGGACCCCACTAAGTTGGGGTACCTAAAATAAATATTTTGTGCATCTTATTTAATTTGTAGCCAGTATGTCCTCACTTGACTATCCATTTCAACTTTCAATGAGGCATGAGATTCTTAATGGGCATTGTGTAACTCCCACTATTTTTAACATATTTTATGACAAGCTTTTGTGGAGGAGTGTCCATCTATTTTTAGACATGTATTAAATGGAGGTTATAACTTATCTTTTGGTGGGCACTTTAGAAGGGAGAATATTAAAATTTAGTAGTATATTAATCATTATTTGGTAGAAAAGAGGGGCATTCGATTTGGGTGCCCAAGTTGGGATTTCAACATCTATAAAATGCAAGCAATTTCTTCATTTCAACATCTCATTTTTGTATCATACCAAAACTCTACTGAAATTATTTGAGCACTCCTTGGATGCTAAAATTAGAGGATGAAACCCCTTTGGTTTCTTTAGGGTAATCACATAGAGTTTGTAATCTGCACTTAAAATATTATTTGGATTCTAACATAGTTTTTAGTAATTTGTTTGTAGGATTTGTGAAGGAAGGAGCTCCTACATATAGAGTTTTGTTTGCAAATCTAAATATCATTTGTATTGTTCTTTTTTATTGATGACATTTAGACAAACATTCTATCAATATAAATCAACTCCAACATTTTGGAGAAGTTTGTTTTATGTGTGCAAACATTGAGTTATTTTATGACAGTTAATTGTAAAATCAACATTTTATGTTACAATCTTTAGTAGGGCGGGCGCAAAAAGTTGGGAGGCCAAAAAATGGCCAACCTTTTTTTTAAAAACTTCTAAGCCATAACGTGAGCGTGTTATAACACGCTCGTGTTATGGTTTGGTGATATCGAGCCTAAGGCTCAGAAACACCAAGCCATAACACGCTTGCGTTATAGCTCAGCAACACCAAGCCACAATGCGCTCGTGTTATAATGTGAGTGCGTTATGCCTATTTAAAAAAACCTACATTTTTTGTCATTTTCCCATTTCTTTTTATTCTACCCACGGCTTGCAAACCCTTGAGAGCATGCTTGCATTATTGGAGGTCAAAATCATTGCCAAATCGTCATTAATTCATCATCAAAATGCCACCACGACATCAGGGAGGCCGAAGGAGTAAGTTGTATTTAGTTTTTTTTTTTTTTTTCTGAATTTGTTGTTAAATATGTAGGTTTAAGTAGATTTTTTATGTAAATTTCTTTAATTTATTGGAAATGATAATGCACCTCCTCCTCCTCCTCAAAATCCACAAAATCCTAAATCACCTGAACAGCAAATACTTGCTAAAGGACAACCCCAACAAAAAACACCTCCATTCATTCCTCAACATGCCCCTAGAACACAAGAAAATCTAATAGGGCAAATTGAAAACAATAAAAAACAAATTAAGGACATAATTGTAAGGTTGAAAGTGTTGGAATTAGGGCAGACAACTGAGAGGGGGGGTGAATTAGTTGTCTCAAAACTTTAACACTTTCTGCAATTTATTCTTCTCTTCCACTTATTTACAAATCATTATTATAACCATGAAAGCATGAATCAATAACACATCAGAAGAAACACAAATAACACACTTGACACCAAGATTTTTAACGTGGAAACCCGATTAAGGGAAAACCACGGTGGATGTTAGTCCACAAAGATTAATACCCTATTAAAAGTATTACAAATGGGGAAGGCACATGCCTTCAGGCTCACTACCTAGAGCTCACTGCTCAAAGAGGCTCACTGCCTATAGAAATGATTACAAGAAGATTACAGAGTGTTTGAAGTGATGAATAACATCTGCCAATGCAAGAATTCAGTTCCGGTTAAGCACAGAATACTGATCTTACACACTTCATCCTTGTTCTACCATGTTTACTAATCTTCCATGATCTGGTCCTTAGATCTCTTCTCCTTCGCATTTCTTTTCACCTTTTTCACACTTGCTCCATCACAACATCATAATCACACACCAAAAGACTCGAATCCATCAGCTATATATATCCACATCAAGAAGTTCAATCAATTGTAGTTGGCTTCAAGGAAACTTAGAACTTTTATTAAGAACTCTTCTCTGTCAGCTGAATCCATGCACAAATAACAACATAAACCAAGAACTTGTGTTCCTGGATCATCAATCATGTCGGCCAATACCACTGTTTATCACTAATTCCTTATCCAACAACTTTTCTGCATCTAGACCAAGATCAAATACTAGGTCACCCTATTTTTCTTCTGACTGTGCTGACTAATTGGAACCTGATACTCAAATCCTTATAACTTTTGAATCCTTTATCACTGGAGGCTAAATATCTGGATTTAGATAGTCCTGGCAATCCTTATCACTCCCTCAGATCCACAACACTCTATGAATTACCACTAGAGAGATTTGGACCAAGATACCAGACCCTGTCACATGCTCTGTTTCTGACATCCAGACTTAGATAAATCCTCACTCTGACTTCCAGTATGAACAAATCATGTAATACAGATGTGTAAGGTAGACTTAGTTGCCATCAATGACAACACCTATCATACGTAGCAGTGTCTCTTGCCAACAATCTCCCCCTTTGGCATTGATGGCAACACTAAGTGAAAAATGACTAAGTGTCAGAATAACTCCACCTTATTGAGTTCACTTATGCTTTTCACTGTTCTCTAATGCTTCCCCTTTGCTAGATTCCTTATTTTTCACTGCTCTTCATTCCCCCTTTGACATCAATGGCAAAGGGTGGGATCTACAAATCAAAATTTACACAAAAATTGTATATACTAGGCTGCATATGTACAAATAATCCTTAAGTCCTATTTACATATACTTGAGTACATCTTTGAAAATGTTCTTCAATTGTGCCAGATCACTATCCTATCTCTTCTTTATAGTATTTAAAATTGAGATGTGACCACTGAAGAGAAATGCTTGTGACTCTGTCGTCCACAGATCAATGGGATCATTTGACTGAGCTGTAGCTTGGGCTTCAGTTAAGGTATTGAACATTACTTCCATTTTGGGGGAAATTAGTCCCTAGAGCTCACTCATCCTTGTCTCTATGCTCTCCTTTTCTTTTGTCAATTTCTTTATATCTTCAATTAAGCTGATTGTTTGACACTCTTGGCTCATCATTGACACTATTAGAGGATCAAAAGATTTGGATACATTTGACATTTTTTCTTTGGACTCCTTTATTTATATTTCAATTTCCTCTATAGCTTTAGGACAAGACAAACAAAATTTGTATACATTCCCTCCTTCTATAAGAGCATTTTGAATACTCTTTACACTGGCATCAAGCACCATTCTATCAACTCCAATCAAACATTTAAGAGCATCAAATCATTTTGTATGCAACAATATAAATTTCTACTAAAAAGGTAAGAAACTATTGCAAACCCTAGAAACTTATATCAAATGCACCATCAAATAGATCAAAAGCTATGATAAAATAAATGTTTCCAAACATGCTTAAAAATGTGGTTGCTTAGATAATTGCATAACTCCACAATAGTTTCTCCAGGGGGTGGTAAATGATAAATGAAATTTATTTTATAAGGTTTGGGTAGAAGTGGTTCGGATGGTTGAACGGTAAAAGGTAGGTAAATAATGAGTTTTATGTGAGCCGTAAATAATAAATTAAGTTTATTAATCTTAATTTATTATTTATAGGAGGATTTTAGGTTTAGTAAATAATAAATTAATTTTAATTTATTATTCACGGGATATGGTAAAAGGTAAAAAGGTTTAATTAATTAATTAAAATTAATTAAATTTCATGTGAAGGGAGGACTTAGGAAAGTGATCATAGGTCAATTTTTTATGTCTACATTTTGCCCCTCTTTGAAACGATGTTGTGAAGCAATGTTGTTTCAAAGAATATTAAAACATAGGTTGGAATGGATTTCGAGTAGGCTGAGGCTTCACATGGGGCTCATAAAAATGAAAGAGATGAAAGAGCAATAGATAATTCCCCCTCAAGAGGATATGTAGGGATGAAGGAGATGGATAGGCTCTTGAAAAAGGAAACGAAGGGGAGGATGTGGAGTTATGCTAGTTAAACTTTGAGCAACCTGATGTTTGATATAGCACCTAACATTATGCACCATGTATAAAGACCAAGGTGACAATGTGTCATGTGCCCCTACGTAATACAACCTTGTCTAACGTATGTGGAAGTAAACTTAAAGCATTAAAGTCCTAATGCACAAATGGTATGATATGACCTTAGATGCAAAGGATAATGCAAAAATCTATTCCAACATACACAAGCTATGAATATTAGCTGGAATGATATGGATGTGATTCAAATGCAAGATGAAAAGATAACACACACAAGCAAGCAAGAAAGCATGCACAAATGATTCAAAAACAAACAAGGCATTGCCCCTGTCAAGATGAAAACCAATGATCGATTGGATTGATTGATATGATTGATTGATAGCGTTGTTGATGTGGGAACAATTTATCCCGAGAACAACGCGAGGATTGATGATTGAGTGATAGCATTGTTGATGTGGGAACAATTTATCCTGAGAACAATGCAAGGATTGTGTTGTTGATATGGGAACGACATATCCCGAGAAAAACACTAGGATTGGGAACGATATATCCCATTGATGATGATGATTGATCAGGTTCGCAACAAGGCTAGGAACAAGACCATTGATGTGATTGGATAAATTGGCTTGATTGATTGACTTGATTGGTATGGATTAAGGATGACTTGCATTTGGATCAGTGTTATTTGGAATGATTTGATTGATTGCATTAATGGATTGAGGTGAATGATTTGAATTGGTTGGATGAACTTGATTGAAGTGATTTGAAGAATTGATGGTGATTGGATTGGATGTGGATTGATTTTTTTGTTTGACATTTGATTTTTTTAGTATTTTTAAAATGTTTTATTTTTTTGGGATTTTTGACAATATTTTGATGTTTAGCATTGGATTGTGCGTGGATAGCCCTTATATAGATACTAACGACAAGGAAAAACCAAACCAAAAGGAAAGGAGGATGATAGGATGCGGATGAGCAATAATGGATAGGATAGGTAAAAGGATTAAATGGATGAATAAGAGTATGGGCAATAGGATAAAGGTAGGATGAAAAAGATTGGAAATGGGATAAATGTAGGATTGGATGGATGGCTACAAGGATTGGCGATAGGATAAAGGTAAGTGTATGGATGGATAATGTATGGGAGAGATATGATAGATGGATGGAAGGAGTCTAGGATGTGATCTTCAAGGACTATGTCGCATAGGAATAACCTACCCCTACTCTAGATATTATGCCTTAGGATTTAACAAGGTGATTCTGATTAGGATGCATGATAGGGACAATGGGTGGAAGGGATGAATGGACTGAGGATGTAGATGGATGTATGGATGATATTTTTAGAAAAAGATGGATGGAATTTGGAGTATGACAAGAGGTGTCTAAAAGAATTTTTCAAAATTTTGCCCCTATCCTCATCAAGATCAAAAAGAAGGAAGGGAAGATGAATAGTGCAATGAGGAAGGTACAACAGATATGATGGGTAAGGATGTCAAGATAAGATGGAAAATGATAAGATAGGATATGAGATGGGTAGATAGGATATGAGATGGGATAGATGTGACAACATGTCCCCAAGTGTAAAGCACATAGATAATCACCTACGCATGATGCCTATTTGCCAGGTTTTCATCATGGTACTTATCCAAGGTGCCTGTTTACTAGGTTTTCACCATTAGATGAAATGGTTTATCTTTACTATTTTGATTTTTTTCTTTGTAGGGGATAGTCGGATGGAATAGATGGGGACTCAAGATTTTGTTCCCATAGAAATGTCCCAGGACGGATAACTCATAGACCATGTCAAATGTCATTATGCTCATAGATGTTGGTAGGGAATTGCATGAGAGGATAATGGATTTTGATGTGGATTATGAAAGGTTCATGCAAGGAATGACTGGGGATAGGAGAGTATGATGTGGACAATGATGGAAGGATAGTGGATGAGGATGGAGTTAAAAAGATAGATATCGCTTATGCAAAAGCATGGACCATAGGATTATGATGGAAGGAATACGTAGGATAGTATATGGGAGATGGGGAGATGGAGGTATGTGGGAATGTTGTGGAATGGAAGGGAACTGCGACCAATGGTTGCACACACCAAAATGGACTTTGAAGCTTAGAAAGGGGATTTGGGAGTAATGGAGATGTTATCTAAGGGGATTGCCTATTCAGGTCTTTAGGGACCCAAATTGACTTATGAATTTTAGTATTTTGTGATAGGGAGTGGGATATTTGGGATTTTAGATGTGTGGATGCTCTAATTGAAGTAGATACGTTTTTCTTGGGGACCCAAACCATTTTGGTTTTGAGATTATCTTTTGGAGATGTGGACTTGGGTAGCCTCTTTGAATTTTGATTCTTCACATTTGTGCCATATGGCATGAGAATTATTGGGATTTTTGGCTTTATGGGTGGAGGCATCCAAATTTTTATTTTTGAATCCCATAGGGGTGTTTAGGATAGCTTCATGTTTATTCAATGTGTGCATTTGTTGATCATGATTAGGAATTGTAGGGGATTTATGGGAATGGGATGTATGGAAGGAGGGATTAATGGATTTTTGGCTAAAGTGATAAGGGGATGTGAGAATAGGAATATTAGGAGTTGGAAGGAGGGGAGGTAAAGTAGATGGAGGGATGTTAGGAGTTGGAAGAAGTGGAGGTAAAGTGGATGGAGGAAGATGAATGGTCATGTTCTTTTTGGGTTTGTAGGATGATGGAGGAGGAATGGAAACATATGTTTTATGGGTGCGATGAGGTGCACCTAGTTTGGGCTTAGATGGAGTGGATTTATGAGGCGGAAATGTGGTACCAACAACTTGATATTGCTTACCTTGGGGTGTATATCCAAGGCCATATGAACGTGGAGGGACTTTGAAATGAATAGGCTCCAAAATACCTTGTTCATGAAGGCCTAAGCCTTTACCTTGATAGTTCATGTTTTAGATGGAGAAGTGGTAGACAATGGTTGCTGCTCTCCTAGTGAAGAACATTCATTTAGGAAGGTAGTAAGACTAATAGGACATGATGGTGGATTTGAAATGGGATCAATATGAGATGGTGAAGGAGTGATAGGATCTTGATTAACATCATGCTTAAGATCCAATGTATTTATTTGATCATCTATGTTCTTGTGGGGATCAAGCATCTCATCAATGGAAATGGATGTTGTGGGATCATGCATTGAAGGAGAATGGATGGGACTAGAGGAGGTTTCTTGAGCATGGATAGTATTGGGACCATGAGTGGAAGGAATGACAAGCTCTTGATCACAGATAATATCTTTATCATAGAAAAGATATAGGTTATGCATAGGTGGAAAGGAAGAGCTTTGATCTTGATTTGGTAAGGAGAAAGACTGATCATGCTTTAGAGTTGACTCTTGACATAAATCTTGAGTTTGGATAGGAATGGAGGTTTCTTAGATAGGTTTAATGTATGGTGGGGAATTAATTGGGCTTATGGTAGGTGGATCTTCAAGAACATTTGAAGGTTCTTGCATACTTTCAAGGATAGGCATTTGATGGCATGAGGGTGGTGGTTGATTCCTTGCTAGTACCTAATGGATCACATCCTTCATTAGTATATGGGTAAATGGACAATATAATGGATGGATAATGAGAGTGGAAGTTGTAGGATTAGAATGCAATGGAGGGATAATGGGATTGGATGTGATAAGAGTGGGATTAGGATCAGATAGATGGACAAGAGGGTTGGATATAATAGGATTATGATTTGGATTAGGTGGGGGGATGATAGGATTGGTTGTGATAGGATCAAAACTTGGATTGGGCTTAGATGGATGGTTAATAGGATTGGACTTAGGTGGAAGATTTGATGGTTGAGAGTTTAAGTGTGTTAAGGATTGGCTTAATGGATTAGGATTTGGAAGGTTGGAAGGATTATATGATGGAGGTCCCATAGGAATGGATGGATGAGGAGGACTAGTGGATGGATTGGTGTATGAATCCAAACTTGAGGTGGTATCTCCCTTGTCAAGAGTATCTTTAAGATGAATTGCAAATTTTTGATCTTGGTGTAAGGAGGGATTAGTTCTAGTATGCTCATGTTGTGGAGGATTTTGAGATGGATATTGAGGAATATTCATGAGATTGGTTGATGTGGAGGGACTAGGTTGGAATGATGATGGGGGTGACTCATAGAATTTGGGTTGAATTTTTTTATGTTGTATGGATGATGGTGGTGAAGGTAACAAAGGGATTGATGAATGAGAAGGTTGGGGGGCCAATGGATTAGGATTGAAATTAGATGGAATTTGTTGTTGCATGGATAAAGGTATGGAGGATGATGTATTAAATGAAGGTTGTGGTTTTTGGGCCAAGATTTGTTGTTGTTGAAGGAGGGCTTGTTTTTTTTGGCTTTGTTGTTGAAGATATAAGGTGAGGGGACTTGGTATGTGTGAAGATGAAGCATGGGTAGGGATATGGACCTGTGAGGTTTGAGGCAAAGTTATTGTTGAATAGGTTTGAGGTATGGATGTGTTGGGTTGATATGAGTGGTAGATTGGTTGTGAGGTTTGATGTAAAGTTATTGTTGAATAAGTTTGGGGTATGGATGTGTTGGGTTGATATGAGTGGTAGATTGGTTGTGATAAAGATTCGTAAGAGGTGGATGGAGATGACTCATAGAGTTGGGGTGTTGACGTGGTAAGATGTTGAAATTGTGAAGATAATTGTGATAGTTGTACCAATTGAAATCTAAGATTTGTCTCTTGTTGTAGTGATTGGACGAGTTGTTGTTGTAGCTGAAGGACTTGGGGATTAATGGATGTCGAAGTTGAGACCTAGGTAGGATTATAGTTTTGTGAGGTTGAGGGCATGGAAGGAAAATCTTGGGTTTTGTTAAGATGATAAGAATGTTCTTGTGGATAATGATCATCATAGATATGTTGAAGCTCTTGTATTTTCTCATATTCTTGAGATGATAGTGATGTTGGTGGAGGCCAAAATGGGGAGATATATGGTTCATGGGTATCAAAATATGCATCATGATCTACCAAATTCTCATCATTATTAGAGCCAGGAGGGCCTCTGCGAAGTATGAATTTTGGTTTTTGATTTGTCCTAGATTTGTTGATGGTCACAACCATTTTGACGAATAAGGATTGGACTAGGTTAAGGATGGAATATGAGTAGGATGATGATAAATGAATTAGGTGGGAAATGGATAGGAAATGGATGGATTGAATGATTTGTTCAATTCAAAGAGCTTCTTAGGATTCAAAGTGACAAGGTTCCACTTGAGATGTGACACTGAAAGATGATAGGTTCCTAATTCTGAAGGCCAAGTTAATGATATAGGGGATAAGTTGTAGTGGTGATTAGAAAATGCAATATGATGATTTGAAATGAATGGATGAAAAGAATGTCTAAGGGTGATAATCAAGCAAGCACACGCATCAATCATATAAGACACACAACAATCAGATTGGTTGTTTTGTTTTGATGATATCTTGATGTTTTGCAAACACTTGTAAACATGCATGATCCTACGCTAGGAAATGACAATACTTGCTGAGTTTCCACTTAGTTTTATCTAGCCGCGCCTACTTATGGTGTATAGGTCCAGGAACTTGGGGCAGGGGCTCCCCCTTATAGTGCACTCACTTCTGAGGCACACCAAGTTCTAGGTCCTAGGATGCGTAGATCTTGAGGTACCTTTCTATCTCTTCCATACGCCATGAAAATATGGGATGGCTATCAGATTTTCCTCTTGTATCAACAAGTAGACAGCTTTTGGCCACTAAACAAAAGGGTTCTAATGAATATCCGGGGCACCGGCACCCCACGAGCATCCAACAAGCCACTTAAGGCTCTAACTAATGCTACTAGGAGTTTAATATACACTAAGGTACGCCTCCTTTCGAGCTAGTACTGTATGGTGAGCGCTAATACCAGTTAGACTTGGCTTTTGCCTTATCCTCAATTTATATAGCGGGCTGGATAAAAGTCCCGCTTGGGGTCGCAAGTGAGTTCTCCTTTCAGATGTGTCTCAAGAGTAGGCCCACTCTAAAGAGTAACAAAAGCAAGGAAAAACGTTGTTTTTGATCTCTCAGATCGCACGAAATGCAAGGAGAGAGAATACACAACACCTTTGCCTCACACTCGCATGGGGTTCATTTTAATTCCAAATCTAAATGTGTGGGTGGTTATACAAAATGTCAAAGAAATGCTTTTGATTCTCAACATCACTGAGTGGCACAAAAGAAGAGCATATGCATTCAATGAAAAAAATGCAAACCACAAGACATGGCAAACACTTGTTAATTTTAACCCTTGCTTATGATGTGATGTGATCTAATCTATAAAAAGAAAACACAATGTTCCAAGATTAGATTCTCTGACAATCGAACCTGCAACACACTAATTAGTAGTTTGAAAAATTTGTTTTTGACAGGCGTATAGCTGTAATGAAAATGTTAGGACAGTATGAATGATCCTACAAAAGTCCACATGAAACGTTAAATGCATCATGAGATGAAAAATGTTTAATGATTTGAAACAAAAGACTGAATTTTAAATGGTTATACCAGAAAATCTGAGATGAATTTGAGCAAATGGATTGTATTATTGTATAGATGACTAGATTAGCTTTCCAACACCTGTAAAAATGTGAAAATCTGATGAAAGGTGAGAAAGTTATGCATGTTTGAAAAATACAACCTCTAAGGGTTAGAAATTGGCACTCTAGTGCTTTGCTAATTCTGTGTTTAATAGTTTTGATCTCTAGCTGATTGTATAAGGCGGTTAAAATGTAGCATTTGTGGGTTATGTTAAAAATTCACATGTCACAAGGTTTTCTCTGAGATTAAATATTAGCATTGAAAATAAGTGTTATTTACCCTGCAACAATAAAAGATTAACATTAGTATCAAATGTAGAAAACAATGAGTTTATAAAATTTTGCACCATGAATTTTGTTTATAACATGAGATAATTTTTTTAACATAATAATGCTCATGTATAAAAGAAATAACTTGAAGATAATTTAGGGTGTGAGACCATTTTTGAACATTATAATGCATAGATGTAAAAGGAATTAATTTTCTAGCACTATAATGTTCACATAAAAAAAAAGTGGGAATTTTCCAGCACGATAATGCTCACATAAAAAAGGTGAATATCTTTTATGAGGTGCAATGATTTTTCCAGCAATATGATGCACACATAAAAAAAGAAAATGAATAAATTTTGTGGGGTGAAGTGATTTTTCCAGCAATATGATGGGGCAAAATGATTTTTCCAGCAATATGATGAACACATAAAAAAAGAAAATGAATATCTTTTGTTTTGTTTTTATGACTTCACTTTAAAGTTTATTAAATATAAAATGTAGCCAATGTATGGAAAATCTCATTAAAAAATAATTTTGTGGAATGTAATAACTCTAAAAATGCACAAAATGGTGTGTTGGAAAATTTTTAGAAATCTTTTAAACAATACACGTGTAATTTAAATGCAGCAAATGAAAAAAAATTAAAATTTTCACCATTTGCCAAACTCTCCAAACCTGCAAAACTTTAAAACAAGATCTTGCACAATATCAGTGGCATGTTCACGTCAGGTTCACCATTGTATGCAGCAATATAAATTTCTATTAAAAAGGTAAGAAACTATTGCAAACCCTAGAAACTTATATCAAATGCACCATCAAATAGATCAAAAGATATGATAAAATAAATGTTATCAAACACACTTAAAAATGTGGTTGCTCACATAATTTCATAACTCCACGATAGTTTCTCCAGGGGGTGGTAAATGATAAATGAAATTTATTTTATAAGGTTTGGGTAGAAGGTTGAACGGTAAAAGGTAGGTAAATAACATGTTTTTGGTTATGTGAACCGTAAATAATAAATTAAGTTTATTAATCTTAATTTATTATTTATAGGAGGATTTTAGGTTTAGTAAATAATAAATTAATTTTAATTTATTATTCACGGGATATGGTAAAAGGTAAAAAGGTTTAATTAATTAATTAAAATTAATCAAACTTTAGGGAATTAAGGGTGGATTAAAATAAATGGAAATTTAATTAATTAATTAAAATTAATTAAATTTCATGTGAAGGGAGGACTTAGGAAACTGATCATAGGTCAATTTTTCATGTTTACACTTTTATCGTTGAATTCCTTTTGGACCTTGACCTTTGCAGACTTCTCTAAAGATTCAAAATGAGAGCTTACCATGTTTATCAAGTTCTTTAACTGTCCAGAGGGAGGTGCAGAAGAGTCCTTCTGGTATGTTGGCATGATTTGCTCTAAAATCCCTGATGCCAGACCAAGTAGCTCACTATCTTCTATGTGAGACTTCAAAATGTCTTCTTTGGCTGTAGCTTGAGAAATGGAAGCTAGCTTTATCTTTTGTACTGGAGATAATGTGTCAAAATTTATTGGACCTTGGATTATGTCCTAATCTTCTTCAATTTGTAGGTCCCTTTCCAAAATTTCCTTTACTGCCTCTGCAGTGTCTCTTGCCCAAGATGATGATGTCTCTATTTGATGCTTACCAGTACTGTCAACTAGATTATCCTTCTTGGGTTCTTCATCATCCTTTACAATCTCTTCTTCTTTATCATTTTTTTCCAAGCTTCCATATGGCCTTTCAACCATTAATTTTGTTCTTTTCTTTTCCTTACTGGATGATTTTTCTTCCAGTTTCTTAGTCTTAGCAGATTTTGGGGGAATAGAGGCAACAACAGAGCTCCTAGTTTTTCTAGGCTGGTTGGAGGAGACTTCCAGAGCACTTGCTTGTTTCTCTTTTCCCTCTCAGCCTTTTTAGTTCTTTTCCTAAATTGCCTCACAGCTTCCCCAGTGAGGCCTAGATTCTCAGCCAACTACTCAACTTGGTAGAGTCTCCCCAACTTACACTTGAATGCATTGCATGCCTTGTAACATAATTCACAATATGTGGAAATTTGTAGAAAATAGAGGAAGGCCTCCCCTCTAGCTCACTCCTTGTGTTCTTGTTGTTGCCTATCAAATTATGATAGGGGATCAAAACCTCCAATTAAATTAATCATTTCATCAAGTCTTTCTTTTGTCAAATTTTGTGCATCTTCCACCTCATTTGATTTACCCTTTTTATGTTTTTTGCAGCCAACTTTTGAGGTTAAGCTTGTTTTCTTTACAAGCATACCCTCTTAAACACATCACACAAACAATGTAGATGAAATAAGTTCAGTGTAGTGATGTTGTGGCTAAATTTAGACTTCAACTTAAAAATGTCTAAAATCTCATACACATCTTAAGAACAATTTTAACAATGTTCACTTGATCTCTATATGCTCTTTTCCTATGATTTACCAATGAAATCTTGGTGTGTGGATCGATAGGATAATTACTTTATTTAGAATGGATTGACTTGAGAGCTTGAAATTAGGTTTTTGGATGAGGTGGACTATGTCATGTTGTGTGACCTAGTTCATAGATCAATGGTGATGAGATTTAAGTGAGAAGAAAGTTGACACAAAAAATCAATTGAAAATTATGACTGTATATTTATGATATATATTGAAAATAATATAAAACAAAAGTATAAAAATACAAGATTACATTTTATTCCTCGTAATATGTTAAATCTTAATTTGCCAACACATTGTAATTTTGATGTTTCACAGTTGAATAGGTGAAGTAACTATAATTGAAAACAGAAAAAATACAAAATTAAATTATTTTACTGATGCAAAAATGTACCAACTATCAACACTTAATTATTTATATAAGTAATTTTTGATTTTATTATATAATTTGAATGACTGCACATTTAAATTTATCAAAAATTAAAAAAAACTACAAATGTTGTTATCTAGATCGACACCCTAGACTCTGTGTTTTTTTCTTGTAAAACTCCTACTATATTCTGAAAATATGCAGAGCAAAAGGGGGTCACATTAAGAGGAGACAAGAACATTTAGATCTTTATGCTTACAATCTAGACATGATGCACCTTGTATGCAACACATAAGTGATAGGAATAATTGTCTTGATGTTGTATAAAGTAGCCAATAGGGCTTTCTTGTAGATTTCATGTTTGCAAACAATATTAAGCCTTGGTGGATATGGGGTTAGTGAGCACCTCCTATCACGTATATTAAAAATGCGATTATGGTGAATGGATTTGTAGCAAAGCATTTGATGGATAACAAAATTGAGTGCTCTATTAAATGTCCTATAAGAGAAGCAATCAGGAATGTAGAGGGAATTGAAAAGAGAATCTCTATATTTCTCTCATTCTTTATTTTCCCTATCTCTCTTTGTCTGTGGGAAAGTGATATCCTTATTTATGTACGATGTTGAACTAAAATTTGAGGATTCAAAGTACTTTTCAGTTTTAAGAAGAAAACATGCCTATATGCATAACCTTCCTATGAATAATTATTTTCATATTTTACAATTACCACTCATAAAATTGAAGAGACATTTCCTAAAACACAAATTCATTGGCCATCATGGGATTAAAAGACTAATATTAATTACATAAAAATACTGGCAAAAAGTGTTTCATTTTGTGATAGACTTCGGGCTATGGTCAAGCATTATAATGGAAAACCCTACATTAAAGATTAGGCATGGTTCTTTTACAGTGTAAAAAGTGGAGCTTGGTATGGGTTGGTCCAGATCATCTAGCTCCATTGGAGCCTCATGAAATGGTACTTTTACAAAAATAGGGAGGGAGAGAGAGAGAGAGAGAGAGAGAGAGAGAGAGAGAGAGAGAGAGAGAGAGAGAGAGAGAGAGAGAGAGAGAGAGAGAGAGAGAGAGAGAGAGAGAGAGAGAGAGAGAGAGACTGTGAGAATATTTTACTATATAATTTGAATGGCTACAAATTTAATTTTATCAAAATTAAAAAAATTAACTACAAATCTTCCTATCTAGATCAGTACCTTGAACTCTATGTTTGTTCTTGTTAAACTCCTAGTATATTTTTAAAATATGTAGAACAAAAGGGTCCAATCATGAGAGAAAGAGAGAGGTGGAGGAAGAGAGAATAATAGAGAAGATACCATCTTTTTGTTTTGAAGCCTATTTATCTAAAGGGGATAAATATCATTTCTTTGCTTCGTAGAACAAGTGGTGTAGAAGTTGCTTTGCATCATTTGGGTATACCACTCAATTATGTTATATCTGCAAAAAATTATAAAGAAAACAAGTTTATCCTCAAAAGTTGGGTCTATTTCTCTCTCTTGCTTTATGTCTCTTTCTCTATTCATATCTCTATCTTTGTACCTCTCCCTCACACTCTCTCTCTATTAATTATGGGTAGAGTTCCTTTAGGCAAGGTTGATTACCAAGGTCAACTACTATCTCACACAATTATTATAAGGAAAGAATGATTTACTATAACAAAGTTATTGAACATGTGTATGATTTTGAAGAAAGGACTATTTATTTAAGTATATTAACACTATAATTAATGATAAATATATTAATCATCACCTTCCACATCCTAGACAACAATGTTCTATACTATTAATTTCAACTATCTAACTAATAACTATAAACATAAATATTAAACATATAATTTTTGTAATATAAATATATGATTTTGTAATATAATGTTGTATTAGAAATATATATAGTCTTTTACATGATATAAAATACTGTATATAATAATAAATATAATATAATTATATATAAAATAAATATAAATATTTTAATCAAACTAATAACCCTACAATTATAATTGGCAACATCCAAGCTTGCAGTTAGTGCTATGTTGATTGTGCAAACAAATTTGCTCCATATAATTAAAATAATATCTGTAATTTTAAATACTTGTTTTTGCTAAACTCTTCAAATTGGGGGGACATGATTATGAGAAAACAAGAAATTAGCAATCTATTTAAGTGTAGACAATGTGTCACTAGAATACCATACAAGTCTACAATTGGCATGTTGATTATGCAAATTGTTTTTCTACATTGAATTAAAATAATAATAATGTCCTTAATTTCAATGCTTGTTTTTGGGAGCCTCTTCAATTTGGGCGGGAACTTGGCTATGAAAAATAAGAGACTAACAAAGATCCAATGCCAAGTAGAATATATATGCCAAGAGGTGCACTTATTAAAGTTTAGTGCAAAAGGGTGACAAAATTTTGAAGAGATTCATCATTAGTATGTTCAACAAAAATTAGTTGGCTAGTAAGAGTAAGATCTTGTTTGGCAACATGAGTGTCATGATCATAATTTTGTTGATGATCAAAGTGGTTCTCATCATGAACATCATAAATATTTCATTTTCATTGGATTGAGTAGTCATAGTAGGGTTAAAACAAGCACCTCTTCTCAAAGGAAGATTGAGGTCTTAAGTAGCTGGTGGCATAAAAAATCAATACCATTATGAGAGAGCTAATATAATGTAATATAAAATAATTATCATATTTAAATATACAAAAATCAACAAGATAAATTAAATTTGAAAATGAATTATTTAGAATATTATATTATAAATTGTATATTTAAATTGAATATATTTATTTTATATATACAATATACAATATATTTACTTATTTTTTTATTATATTTTATATAATGTAAATTATTAAATATATTTTTTAAATATTAGATATATTATATATTTAAAACTTATATATTTCTTATGTAATTTATATATAAAATCTATATTATATGTATATTTATTATATTTTATAATATTATTTAAATTAATTTGTAAGAAATCTAACAATTTAAGTGACCTTTCATGGAATGAGAGAGGGGGATGGGGAGAGAGTTGATACACACCATTGAAGGCACAAATACTTACAATGTTTAAACTCTTTAAAGAGTCATAAGTTCATTACAAAGACAATTTTGAACATTAGGATTAAATAATAATACTAATCAAATTATAATATCATAATACAAAGTTATAATGACATGCTTTTAAATACATTTTTAGTAAATACACGTTATTAAAAAATATAAATTTTATTCCTAATTTAAATTGCTAAAGTCACCAAAAATCATTTAAAATAAAATAATTTAAAGTCATTAAAGATGAGCAAAACCATCATTATAGAGGCCCCTAAATTTCTTTAGGATTCTCTCTATTGTTTATTGCAACAATTCGTTTTGTGTTTTTTAAATAAATATTTAAAAACATATTAATATGTATTTAAGATAATATATTTTATTTATTTTTTAATATGAAGGGTTGTTGAATATAAAGTTAAATATATAATATATATTGAAGGAATTATAAATTAGAATAGAATTTAGAAATTATATGATTTTAAGAATAAAGTTAAATAGATTAAAAGAAAAAAGAAGATCATAAATATAATGAAAATGTAAAATATATTTTATTTTTTTAAATATGAAAGGTTGTTGAATATAGACTTAAATATATAAAATATATTGAATGGATTTGATTATAAATTAAAACATAATTTAGAAACTATATGATTTTAAGAATAAAGTTAAGTAGATTAAAAGGACAAAAAATATCATAAATATAATGAAAATGTGTTTAAAGTTAAGAAAGAAAAAAGGTTTTAAAGTTAAAAAAAATAAGGGAAATCTCATGTTAAGAGCTCTATAGTTGGAAATAGAAGTATTTATAATAGATTTTGATTGCGATAAAAAAGAATATTGTACACTTTGTAACTTAAATAATAAAGCAAGGAGTAGACGATCATCTATTATTAAAAGTACAAAGTTGTATATAGTTAAAAAAATAGCATGCAAATTGCAAGTTGTTATGATTAAACTAAAAGTCTAAAACTCGTTAACTTGAATTCCTTAAATTACAACTAACATTGAAAGCAGTTAACATCTTCCTACATGCCTGACGATATGTTAGAAGAAATTTATGGAATGATATTTGTCATGTTCGTATCCAAGACAGCTCTGGGCAGTTTTTAGGCTCAGAATACCAGAATTAGTAGGAGTAAAGTTCTGCTGTAGCAGGATATCGAGGAATCAAGGTTTCACGGTGGTGGTTTCTAGTGCCGGAGTGCAAGTGGATCTTAAGAGAAAGACAGGGCTTCAAAAATGCCTAATGGGAAAGGCAGCAAGGATAAAAGCCTACTGTGTAGCCTGAAAACTACTTCCGTTGAAGCCAACTGTGGTATTAATGAAACAAGTGGTACTAGAAGCTCGTCCTCTCTAGAAAAGAAAAGCAGAGGAGGATGGTGTGAGAAACTGGAAGTGGAATTAGAAGGAAACCCTAGTATTGACGTAGATGCTCTTTCATGTGGTCAAACTATTTACAGTGTAGGTCAATCTGCTTGCTCCCCTACTGATAGAAACTAGAGTGTCCATCCCAAGCTATAGGTATTTTTACACGACTTACACATCGAGACAACTCGTGGGCCAATGAGAATTTAACACATTTTTCATATTTATTAAATGATCAAGATATATTCAATCATCTTGCCTGGTTAAAATGCCTTTTCAATGGTAGATCACTGAGCTTATGGATTGGTTTGCCAAAGGGAATGCCTTCCGTGTAATTACTAAACTGCCTTCTTCTCTTCAACATATTTGACATGCGACCCAATCAAAAAAATATAACCCAATAGTAACAAATAAGAAATTTAAATAGTACTTATCCCAATACTTGGATCATAGTAGCATTCAAAACAATGAAAATATATCCATAAATCCAACTCCTTACATCCTAGCAGTGACTGGTAGTTTGTAGCGGCCAATTGATGTATCTATTGTTGTATGGCTCAAATAACCTAGTCCTTGCACATAAAATGAAATATTTTATGGTTGTCTACAACATCAATAGGGTGGTGTATTTTCTCCACATGGCGAGTAATATCTTCATTTTATAGACCTATGACTTCCAACTTAAGCGACCAAACACTACACAATATGATCACTCTAAAATGAGGGCCACTCTCTTAAATGAAACCACTTCCACATGTCACCATCGAATCAACATAATTGTAGAATAGACCAAAGTGTCGGTTGTAAAATCCTCTAACCAATCTTCCTCATGCCATCAACAATGAACCAACACTTTTGCACCCAATGATCTAAGACATGGGCTCTCATACTAAATAATATTATATTATTAAATTTAGGTTGATCTTACCTTCATTTCAAGATAGATTTTATAAAGCCTTTTAAATATAACTTCCCGAACTATCATCTTACAGGAAGACATCTAAATTTTTAACTACTTAATAATAAACTGCAATTCACTATAGTGACTTTATTAATGTAAACCTTAATATTCCAACAATTGTGAGGATTTAGGACCAAATTTAGATTTTGAGTTAGGGTTCCAATTTAGGGTTCATGTTTAATGGTTTCGTTTCAATATGTGAGTTTAGGGTTGACATTTAAAGATCTTTATGGTTGGGGTTTTGATTTTAAGCACCGAGTTTGATGTTGTATTAATATTTCATAGGTCTTGATAACTAAAGTACCCCTAGCAAATGATTGACTTAGGTGTAAGTAAATTGATGTTATTCTAATATTGAGTTTATCATACCCATTTCCATCCCCATTTGTTGGAACAACTTAATCCAATTACTTGTTGATAAATGCTACATCTTGTGTTATGCTTGGCTCATGGCCCAATGGTTATCAATTTTACACTAATATACACTTACTTCCATGCTTGTGACCTTATCCCATGCCTATTTAGACACAATCCAAATGTAATGGTGAAATTTGAATACCCATGTTGAGTCCCATTTAGTTTTGGGTCCATCTTGATGGAATGACGGTCATCAAGTGCCATGTTTAGTTAACAACTCTTACTGATCACTATTAATTTCACATTTTTTTACACCTAATTCCATTCATTCTTGACCATATCATATCACTACTTACACACATTACCACATACTCACCATTTACATATCAATTACTAGCTTACATATCATTTAATTTTGATGACCATTTGTTTTAAAGTATTGATTTGAGACTAATAATGCTACAAAACATGTTCATTAATACCCATAAAAGTAAATAAATAAAATAATGGTTCTTAACTCTATGTTCATGAAGTAGAGGCTTTTTGGAACCTCCAAAGTGTAAAATACCTAGGAGATACAAATACTTTATAATGTAATAATTAATATATAAATTAGCTAGATAGGTCTAAACTACTATAATAATAAAAACAATAAAATATTAGATCTATAAGCAACTAGTACAATGAGATGGGGAAGATAAATTACAATATAAATTTGGGAAATGAACATGGAAATGATTATTAGAAAGGAAATGTTAAATGAAAATTATACATATGAAAAATTTGAAGTTTGATACTAGAAATAACATTGGGAGGTTGAAATTAGTGTTAGGAATTTGCAGGCCTAATTAAACCAATTCTACATAACCCAATAGGAGAAACAAGATGCTGAAACAAACCATAATGCAAAGATCAAATGAACAAGAAATAAGATAACACAAGATATACCCTAGGAAAACCCTTTGTAGGGAAAAACCCAGCCTCCAAAAGCATCCACACTCAAATGTATTATTCAGCAATAAGAGTATTACAATACAATCCATGAGCCTCCATGAATACCCCTGAACCATCAAGCACCTCCAATTCAACCTTCATGTGTACAAGCATGAATCCACACATCACCTGCCATGCTTCACAATATGCACTTACAAGAGAGAACTCAATATAATGACAGTCTCTCTCAAACCTCCAATCCACCTACAATGAAACAACCAACATTACCCAAACCACTAACCATGTGCTTTCTTTTATAGACCAAGCTCACACAAATACAACTTGTGGTATTGGATAAAACCATGTGCCCCAAAAAACCATGATAACACAAAACCATTAACTTATAAAACCACTTGACCCCACATTTGACTATTGGTACTAACTTTTCCCAATTAATCAAATAATACAAATAATAATTAATTACTCTATGTGTCCCACACACATAAAATAACTAACCCAATGTTACAATATAACTTATACAAGTGGTAACTGAATCAAATAGTACGAATATTATGCAAGGTGTACAATACATATCCCAACATTCTCCCACTTGTTGTATACATTGCATAAGGGTTAATACATGAAATCACATGAATCTCCAGAATGCTCTCATGCTCCAACAAGATAGCTGCAACAAAGCAAAGTGACCACCATCTCAAGCAAGAACTCCTGTCATCCTCCAACATGCCACCTATGGAAGAAAAGGAACATGCCAAGGTGAAGATGCACCAATCCAAAGAACACAAACATCAAGTCCAAGTGAAACCATAAGGCTCCAAGCTGTTGTCAAAGGTAAAAAACCCACATGATTGGAAATAGCACCCACAGGATATGCTAATACATCCAACCATCCATACCTCATAGGTATCAACAACATCAATAAATGCATGCCAACAACACATCCAACCCATATACTGCAATGACAAGCTCCATGTATAAAACCTGTCAATGAAGAACACATACATCCAGGAACTCCCGCTGCATGGGTAATGTCAAATCTGAAAATAGATCCAAGGCATACAAAGTCAATCGATCTGCAATCAAATCAAGGTGTGGCTAATCAGCAAGCCAATGTAGTACCAAGAACAATCATAAGTATCCACAAATGTATGATAAATCAATGCATACTCTCTCACAACATGCCACCATAACTATCCCAAAGTCCAACCATATCAACATGATCCTCCAAGAAGTAGCCATAAGACAAGGAGAGAAAACCTATAAATCATAATGTCCTTCTACAAATAACTATCCCAAAGTCCAACCATATCAACATGATCCTCCAAGAAGTAGCCATAAGACAAGGAGAGAAAACCTATAAATCATAATGTTCTTCTACAAACACCTCAAAGTGCTAAGCTATGTCAAGTATGATCTCCTCTACAACCCCAAATGAAAAGCCTCAACAACACCCAACCATTCAATCTCATAAGATCAAATGAACATATATAACATGTAACCAACATGGATGTAAGCCTCTTTAATCAAGGTAGATCAAACTCATAACCATTCCATAACCAGGAATAAGCCCAATCACACCTCCTAAACTCCTCATAATGAACATGATAAATCAAAACATACAAACAAGAGGATAACCATGCTAACATCCCTCAACTGAACCCTCCAAAACCAATAACTATAGCTCAAGATCCATATCTTATGAGAAGATGAAACATAAAGTAAAACACATCTAAAAGGATGGGCAATACCTCATAGATGATAAACTACCGAGTAGACCAAGCGTGGGGAATGAGAATGCTCCTCTAGGATACACCAAGCCACAACAACTCTCTCCAAGAACAATCTCCTCTAGGTCCATAATGAACTCACGTCCATATCCAGGTGTAAGGCTCCTCGGTCTATCTACTAAAACCTCCAAAGAGTAACTGTCTCAATAAGTGTCTCTAATCACAAGAGAAATCCAGCCTCACCTAAGTCTCCAAGTATCCATGAGCACCTATAACTGACCAATACATGCCAAACTCCAAATGCAACATACACCAAGCCACAACAACTCTCTCCAAGAACAATCTCCTCTAGGTCCATAATGAACTCACGTCCATATCCAGGTGTAAGGCTCCTCAGTCTATCTACTAAAACCTCCAAAGAGTAACTGTCTCAATAAGTGTCTCTAATCACAAGAGAAATCCAGCCTCACCTAAGTCTCCAAGTATCCATGAGCACCTATAACTGACCAATACATGCCAAACTCCAAATGTAACATAGCACCATCATGAAGTAATCAAGCAAATGATCAAAGTACTCAATACCAAGAGAACAAACAAGACCACTATCAATGCTCCTACTTCATATCTGCATAATCAAGAATCCCATCATGACATCATGATCTAACCATCTCCTCGTACGAAGATCACATGCAAAAAAGTGTACAATGATGCATACATCTTGTCTCAAGAGAACCTGTATCATGCCAAAACTCTAAACCGGTATCAAGAATCAAGACACAATGTCAACATCTCTAAAACAAGGATAAACATGTCATACGAACAAATCATAAACCTGACATCTCAACCAAAGACTCAAGTAAGTCCTCCATGGTAAACCAAGTTGTCAACATCTCCAATCATATAAAGATAACCATCTCCTAACAACTAAACTGAAAATGTCAAAGAACTCTCACAACCAAGAGCTTCTCCATGATACCAACATTCACTGCAGAAGATCATCCATCATGTATGATGAATCCAACATGTTGTCAAAGCTCCCACTAAACCGTGATACCGAGCTATCCATGACAACAAAATAATCATCTCCTAAATGAAGATTATCCATGGCCCCAAACCAATCAAGGAATCCCACTGTAACATCAACAGTTCCCAAAAAGTCTAGTGAACCAAAATCTCCAAACAAGAAGATAAAACCATCACTATCAAAAGATAACATAAGAACATGCATCCAAGCTCTCCATGACATCATGATAAACATGCTGCAAGTCCCACCAACTGACTCTCCAGGCACTCTAATCATCCATCCTCTTATCCCAAAGAAACATACCAATGCACAAATGACCACAGACAAGGCCAACTATCAAAGTCTACATAAACACTGAATTAATCTGGTGGATAAAGACAGTCCACATCCGAGTCATCCCATTGTAGCCAAGGGGTAGCTAATACACAAAACTACATAACTCATAGATCCAAAATAGATGTAACATGCAAAATCATCATCACACTATTAAACTACAAACTGAGATATCAAAGAAGATAACATGTAGACTCCACGACTCAAACACCAAATCAACTCTAGATTTGATTTGCCAACAAGTCTAGAAATGAATACCATAGTCAAGGAACTAATCAAGCATCCAGGAGATAAGAACAATCCCCTAAAACAACACCACCTGTAATCATGAATCGAACATCATAGCCCATACCTATCAATTGAATACATGATCATGTTGTGCCAATGCAAAAGTGTGCCTGCATATCCATGACACCATAATCATCGTCATCGTTGTACAAGGTTTAATAAATATTTTTAAAGTTTTAAATGCCCCGTGAGGGGTTGCCTTAGACGCGGGTCCAAAGGCAAGGAGGAGCATGTGAGGGGACTAGAAAGGAAGTACAAGGGACTGGCAGGGCTGGTACCCTCTGCAGTGCCTATGCAGGGGTGGGGTATGGGTCTACAGGTCCGTACCCCCCAAAATTCCTTTTTTTTTAAATTTCAAATGTGATTTTTTTTGGGTAACATTCTATAGTTTAATTTTTTTTTTAATCAAACCAAAATTTTCAAACTATAGCATTGTGTAGGGATTTTTATTTTCTACAAAAATTTTGCCTCTGCAAACAAAAATTCCATACGGCGTACCTAGGAGGGGGGCATTTTTTGCTTTTTTCTCCAGTGACCAAACTATGGAAAATTTTATATGATTTTTCGTCTCTCATGCCTCCTGGATTCAATGGCGAGGTCCATTTTGTCCTAGGAGGTCATCTATGAAAGTTCCTCCTCAAAACTCTCATGAAGCCAAAACCTGTAAACCCTCTTCAGCCATGATTTTTCAATCACCCAATCTGCAACATGCACAGCAAATCACCAATACCCAAAACCCCCAAACTGCAATACAACTTGCACAAAACCTTGTAGTGTCCCAAATCATTACATGCATTGCCATGGCTTCCACTTTGCACCTAATCTACACAAACAAGGGTTATACTTATCCAGGGAGCTTACACCTCCCTCAACCATAAACATGGCTCTGATACCAACTATTAGGAATTTGTAGGTCTAATTAAACCAATTCCACATAACCGAATAGGAGAAACAAGATGCTGAAACAAACCATAATGCAAAGATCAAATGAACAAGAAACAAGATAACACAAGATATACCCTAGGAAAACCCTTTGCAGGGAAAAACCCAGCCTCCAAAAGCATCCACGCTCAAATGTATTATTCAGTAATAAGAGTATTACAATACAATCCATGAGCCTCCATGAATACCTCTGCACCATCAAGCACCTCCAATGCAACCTCCATGTGTACAAGCATGAATCCACACATCACCTGCCATGCTTCACAATATGCACTTACAAGAGAGAACTCAATACAATGACAGTCTCTCTCAAACCTCCAATCCACCTACAATGAAACAACCAACATTACCCAAACCACTAACCATGTGCTTTCTTTTATAGACCAAGCTCACACAAATACAACTTGTGGTATTGGATAAAACCATGTGCCCCAAAAAACCATGGTAACACAAAACCATTAACTTATAAAACCACTTGACCCCACATTTGACTATTGGTACTAACTTTTCCCAATTAATCAAATAATACAAATAATAATTAATTACTCTATGTGTCCCACACACATAAAACAACTAACCCAATGTTACAATACAACTTATACAAGTGGTAACCGAATCAAATAGTACGAATATTATGCAAGGTGTACAATACCTATCCCAACAATTAGGCTCTATGATGAACTTAGGGTCAATATAGAAGAATTTTTATGATAGGGGTACTAATGGAGCCCACTTTATGTAGTATAGTACCACAGGCTATGTTTTAGGTCCCTTCTAGGGTGCTAGGGTATTTGACAGATATAGCTATGTAAGTTTTAAGGCATCTTTATGACTATATATTAGTCTTGTTTCTCTTCTAGGCTCTTCCATCCACTCCAGAATCTCTCTAAATGTAAGTTCAAGCATGGGGACAAGAAAAAAATTGTTGTTGTGCTTGAGATACTAGTTTGGTTAGTAATCTATATGTGGTTTATTTCAATATCCACCATAGAAAGTTCGTAAAATAGATGTTTAGACTTGGGTGCTTAATGTTTGTGGTGTGTGTAATAATGGTGTTCAAAATAATAAAAACCTAGTAGGATGTGATCTATATTAGATTAAGGAATTATCTCATCCAAATTCATTTAACTATGCCATGATCCCCATGTTCCCCATGCCATGACCTAAAATTTAATTTTGATGACCATTTGTTGGAGTCATTTAACTATGCCTAATGTAATTATGCTTAGCTAGAGGGAGAGTATTGTTGAACACCTGGAATACTAAGAGGGAGGGGTGAATTAGTATTCTTTGAAACCACTTAATCATTTAAACATTCATTCCACATAGCATATTTAATTTGCAATAAGAAAGGAAAGCATGAAATCAACAATTAAAGCACATAACACATGAACACTAGATTTTTACGTGGAAAACCCCAAAAGAGAAAAACCATGGTGAGGATTAGCTCACAATATATTAATAATGCAACCAGTTAAGGTTAATACAATTTGGTGGACTCACTATCCAAAAGAAAATGCTCACAGCCAAAGGACTCGCTGTCCTAAATAGAGGGAGATAGAGGAAAGGGTGGCTCACTGCTAAATATGAACTGCTAGTAATGCATTTGACTAATGCTGAAGATACAGTTCCACTAAAGATAAGAATATTGAATCAACACACTTCATCTTCACCATAATCTCAACTTATCCTTTACTGCATCAGGTTTCACTCTCACACACACACTTAACACCTTCACATCACATACTCACCTCCACACAAGAATTTAGTCTTGTATATATACCACACTTTAGCAAAAACATCAACCATGTCGACAGATAGCTGTATCGTGTGGCTTCTTGTTTTGTCAACCCAAAACTCAACCATATACGCTTTGTGGAGAGAACCAAAGCATGTAGCACATTCATATAGGTTTCCACTACCTAAAATTTCTCCCAATACTTTATTCTATTCATGAATCAACTTTGTACAACCTCAACACCTTTAGGTTGGCTCAATTGGTGAAGTAACAATAGAATGAACTATATACTAGTTCACAACTTAACATGAAAAGCACAAAAATGCTTACCACTTGGAGATAACACACTTTAGACATCCATATACTTATCCTCAAATCTGCATAGCAAAACATTCAATTGCGGTGGAATGCGAAGCATTCCAATATGCCACTGGTACTATCATTATACTGTCATTATAGAGTCTAATACTCTGTCAATTCTATGTTTCACTTCGAATGGCTTCAAGACCTAAAACTTTGGATTTAGACTCCATTAGTATGCACCAACAATACCTTACAATCGAATAGCAAGATTTTTTATAGCAGAGGAATGCAAACCAAGAAGTTGGTTCCTTAAACATTGAAGATAGTACACCAGGACTTAGACAAATTTGCAGAGTGATTGGTGCATTGGTCTTCTCCGGACCAATATGAATACATATTTATTCTTTGTTGTTCTCTTCCATATCACACTTAACCGTATTCTCTTCCATATCATACTTAGCAACTTCTCCAGACCAACACAACTGTCTTCTTACACCTTGTTGCCACTCTCCAGATTAATTGTGTCTTTACCCTTTGTCGTCGTCAATGAAAACACTCCTCATTTTCATACTCATCACCCTCTTCATAATCATGTATATGTTGCCAACAATCTCCCCCTTTGTCATTGATGGCAACATGCACCAAAACTTCTGCCCCTTTGTCATCAATGACAAAGGAGCTACATGTATATCTACGAATCAAAAACTCTCCCCCTATCTCAAAACTAACCTTAATTTTCTATGTGCATACTCCCCCTTACTATTTTATTTCTATACTTTAATATATACATCATAATATAAAAAATTATTTTCTTCTATTCTTCTGCATATGTACAAGAAATCAGAATATGAATCTTACTATTTAGTGGGAAGAATATCCTTGTATATATTCTTTAACTGAAGAACTATAGAATCCCAATGCATTTTTGTAGAGTTAAGTATCTTTATTTTCCCATTAATCTACAACAACAAGTCTTATGTTTCTTCTACTGATGTAGGTGCAGCTGTCATTTTTCCAACCTTATCATCTTCCTTTACAAATCTTGCCAATGCAGCCATCTTGAAACTAATAGTTTCTCTCAACTGACTCATCTGATCCTTGATTAATTCTCTTTTATTCTATAGTTTCTTAATGATAGCATGAGTCTTTTCAATTTTAGCCCTTAGATTTCCATTATTATCCTTCAAAGGGTCATAAGTTTTAGAGATGTTAGTTATCTCCAATTCTAGGCCATCAATCTTATCTTTTATATATTTTATAGTTACAGGCCATGAAAAACAAAATTGATATATTACATTAGCATCACCCAAGGCATTTTGAATACTCTTTGTACACTAACTTCTAACAGGTTTTATGCCTTAGAATATTTTTCTGATAGATCTATCAATCTCTTATTTCTATTCTCTTCCAATACTTTCTTCTCATCAGCCTTGTCTAAGGACACAAAATGACTGTTAACAAACTCCATTAGTTGCTTCATTTATTGTATAGGAGTCAGAGAGGCATCCCTCTTGGTTTCTACAAACATCTTCTCAAAAACTTTCATTACTTCTTTTAGAAGCTCATTACCTTCTACATATGATTGTAGTATCTCCTCTTGGGCAGTGGCCTGAGAGATGGTGCCTAGTTGCAATTTCTTGAGAGGAGAGATATTGGACAAATTGATTTGTCCATCCATAGATGACAATTAAAGCAATTGTGGTGAGGCCATAGTCTGAATTTGTCTCTGTTGGACCAAAAATTATCTGATGAAGTCTATTGGAGAGACTTCGGAGCACTCACCCTCTAAATTCATCTTCTCTTCCTTAGAAATGGAGATTGTGTGAGCTTGGGATCTCCGGAGGACAATTTTATTCATGTATCTCTTCATATTCTTTCTTCTCCGGAGGAACAAATACATTATCCATAGTGCTTTCTGCTTGTTGATTTTCCTTCAAGGCTATCTCACTTTGTTCTCCTTTTTCTTCATCTTTCTTCTCTTCTAGAGTCTCCTTCTTTTCAACATTCTCTTCATTCTTAGGAGGAAGCTTATCCTATTCTATATGAGATAGATTTCCAACATCTTGACCCTCATCATTGGTTGTATATGTGTTTACTTGATGGGGTGACACATTTTTCTAAGTTTGAACAACTTGATCTGCTATGGTCTCTTCATTTTTCTTAGGATGGCCATCATCCTTTTCTCTTTCCTCAAAAGAGGACCATTCTTCAATTGTATTGATTTTTAACTCCTTGAGGACATCTGTAGTTATCTTCAAGGTGTCCTTCTCTAGCCTCTTTATTTTATCTTTATCACTAGACATTAAAGTATTCAATCTCCTTTTTGTTCTAAACTCTTTGGCTAACCTCTGATAGCCTTATTCTTCTCTTGTACAAAAATTGAGGGGAAAACTTTCTCAATTGCCTTATTTCTCATCTCAAAATCTTTATTCATGGTTTCATCTCTTCTCTTGTTTAGAACACTAGCAAGACTGTCAGGTAATTTATCAATGATATCTATCAAGGCAACATTGAATGCACCCATTTACTTGATTATTGCTATTTTGATGATTGATTGGTCATTTGAAGATATTTCATCATACATCTCAACTACTTCTTTTAGATTTTCATATTCTATTATGGCATTGATAGTAACTTCAAGTTGCAAAGGAGGAAGACTTGACTTCTCTGATGTCTTTGTCTTTTCTCTACCTTTTTCCTTTGAGACCTCTCCTTTTCCAGTAGCTTCACTTTCTCTTTTCTTCTTTTCCTTTCCTTTCCCCTTAGAGGGAAGGACTTCTTCACCTAATTTCTCTTCTCTCTTTTTGAAAATGAACCCTTCTTTTTCTTTTTCACCTTCTTCCGAGAATAATATCAAATTTTTCTTTCTTGGTGCTAGCTTCTTCTTCAGAGGTTCGAGGCTCTCTTTTCTTTTTCCAAACCAACTTAGGTCCTTCTTCTTCTTCCTCTTCTTCATTAACATCATCATTGTGGTTGATGTTTTTTTCTCTTGTGGCTTTTTCTTTGATCCTTCTTTTGTTGGAAAGTTGTGGTTGCATGGAAGCACTGGACGCTTCATTCTTCTCTATACTTGTTACATGCATGGCTTCGGAGCATTTTAGAGAAGCAGTAGAGGAGGTAGAGCTCTTAGTTGACCTTCTTATGCTTGGAGAATCTTTTGGAGTATCAAATGTGCCTTTGAATTTTTTTGTAGGGCCCTTGGGTGACATCTCCTTAACCTTAGTTCTCATTTTCTTGACATTTTCTTTTATTTCTTTCTCTTTGCGCTTTAGATGCACTTCAATAGATTTTTCTTCATATGTTCCATATCTTTCTGCATAGGTATTCTTTGGTTTTCTAAGCTTTAGGTCTGCAAGACTTGTAACTGTGTCTTCTACAACCTCATTGTTCTGGTTTCCACTACTTCCATATAACATTCATCTTTGCTGACCGTAAAGATGATGTCATCCTTGTATTTCTCTACAACCCTCTTTTAGATTCTTTCTCTAGCTTGCATGTTCTTCTGGAAGGTTTTGAAGAAACCTCATAATGCAGTTGTTTGGGTTTCTAAGTTACCCAATCTTCTCAAATGATCTCTAGCTTGTACTTCCACCGGAATATGACCCATCCACACTATGTTCTTTGTACCAAGGATTTCTCTGAGAAAATAAAATAGTAAGAAAATGATTAAAGTACCAAATTTGAATGGGTACTTTGAGTCTTTTGTCTTCTATAGGTTCTCAAGTAGTTGTTGTCTCAATAGTTCACATAGGTCATAATTTGCACCATTCTTGACCATCTCATATGCTGTGTTGATGGTAGTGGTAGAGACAAAGTTTTCTCTGTTGGTGAAGTAGATTTTGTATTTGATCATCATAGATGCATACTTCATTGTAGGGTCCTCAATGTCATTCATAGTTAGGGCTCTCTTATCAAATTTTTCTCCAGTGAGCTTCATTACTACATCATTTTAAACTGATTTTAGTGCTGAAACTATTCTGATAGAACATAACTCTGTTACAACCCAAATATCTTCCTTTCTTATCACATGCGATAGATCCAGCCACATGAATTTGTCATGAATGTGCCTCAAAACATACTTAACCCATGCATTTTCATAACAAAAGATAGGAAATTCATTCCATACATCCAATTTCTTCTCAATCAAATCTTTAAACTCTGTCTTCAACTCAAATTCATCATTGATTAACTCATTCACCCATACTTCTCCCAGTTTTGCATGATTGTATTCTTCCATCTTTGTATGGATATACATCCTTGCATCCTCTATATGTAAAACCATATGGAATATTTGAAAAGGCACCATCCGAATCTATCTCCATAGACTTGAATGGATGTCATTTGAACTTAGAGTGAGGTCAGTCCACTACATCTATGACTTGTGGAGTAAACATCTTTAGAATACTACTGAATAATTTAGGGAAAGATAGAAAACTGTAAATACCTTTCAATCACTTCTAGTTAGGGTTTGATTAGCTTCTCCTTGCTCTTTCTCTGCTCTTCTCTCTTTAAAGTTTGATTGCAAATGATTTTCTTGTTAAGCAAGATTTCATAAAAACTCATTTTTGTAAAAGCTAATTTGCATTCAATGCACAGATTGATAAAGTTGTCAAAGCTTCAACTATGATACATAGTCACCTTTAATTGTTTCCCAACCTTTCACAATAGAATATTTTTCACCAGTGTTTTCCCCAATAGATCAAGCATGTCAATCTACACCACATATCCATGTGTTGAGAGCATCAACACCATATCTTTGGTAGGGGATTAAAGTTTGTCTATTAAAGCTCCCCCTGAGCCAAAGCTTTCTACTTAGTTTCTAGAGGAAACATCTGCACCAGAGACTGGCACAACCTCATCATTCACTTTATTTTCTTCTTTCTTTTTCCAAACCTTGTCCATTTCTTTCTTCATCTCTACTGGATCCACATTCTTCACTAGATCACTCTTCCTTACCGGATCAACCTTCACATTCTTACTTCTTCAAGGTTTAGCAATGTGACCTAATTAGTTGCATTCATAACATCTGAGATTTTGAACAAGCTTACTTTCATTCATTCTGGATCTACATTGATTGGCCTTATGCCCAAATCTATTGCATGTATAGAAATAACCATTGAAAGATGAAACCATCATACCCTTATTGTAACCATTCATCATCCAATTTCTGCATTCACTATCTTTATGACCAATTCTTTGACATGTAAAACATTGACCAAAGAATAATTGAACATTCTGATTCATCCTACTTCTACATTCCATAGCCTTATGTCCAAATTTATTGCAAGAGTAATAGTAGCCAGAGTACCTTTGTGCAACTGGTTGTCTAATAGCTGGCCTCTTAAAGTTTTTCTTCTGGTTTTAGACATGTCTGTTAGTACCTTTCTTGATTGCAACCTTCTTTTGGTTATTGTTCTTCTTCTTCTTAGCATTATTTTCCTTTGAACTTTCACCCTTTTCAAACCCCAATCCTTATTTATCCTTAGGATCCTTTTGATTTGTAATCATTTCATCAAGCAGTATGGAGCTCTTCTTGAATTTGTCTTCTTGAACTTTTGCCTTTTCCCACTCTATCTTTAAGATCACTATTTATTGTTCAAGTCTTGAGCATTTCTTAGATTTTTCTTTCAGTTTCTCATTTATGAATTCTTCAATTCTTTTTCCTTCCACAATTTGTTTTTTCAGACTAGTGATTGTTTCATTTGATTGATTAATCATTCATTTACTTCCTTGTATCTTCTTTGAATTTCTTGTTTTTCTCTCTCAACTTCTTGATGCATTCATCTAATTCCTTTATATTTTCTTCCAGATCTTTGTTCTTACATTAAACTTTTTCCAAATCTTCAAGGGTTAATTCAAGTTTTCCATTCATGTCAACTATGTAGTCTTCTTTAGTAAATTCAACAATAGGGATTTCCTCTGGAGGAATAGGATATCTCCTAAGTGTCACATGTTCACACCTCAAGATCATCCTCAAGTGGTTAAGCTTCTTGCAGGGAACCAGGCTCTGATACCAATTGTTGAACACCTAGAATACTAAGAGGGGGGTGAATAAGTATTCTCTGAAACCACTTAATCATTTAAAAATTTATTCTACATAGCATATTTAATTTACAGTGAGAAAGGAATGCATCAAATCAACCATTAAAGAACATAACACATGAACACCATATTTTTACATGGAAAACCCAAAAAGGGAAAAGCCACGGTGAGGATTAGCACACAATATATTAATAATGCAACTGGTTAAGGTTAATAAAATTTGGTGGACTCACTATCCAAAAGAGAATGCTCATTATAGGTGGCTCACTGCCAAAGGACTCACTATCTTGAATAAAGAGAGATAGAAGAAAGGGTGGCTCACGACCAAATATGAACTTCTAGTAATGCATCTGACTATTGTGGAAAATACAATTCCACTAAGGCTCAAAATACTGAATCAACACATTTCATCTTCACCATAATCTCAACTTATCCTTTACTACATCAGGTTTTGATCACACACACACACACACTTAACATCTTTGAATCTCACACTCACCTCTAGACAAAAATTCAATCTTGTATATATACCAAACTCCAAAAACATTAACTAGGTTAGTAGATAGATGTACTGTATGGCTTCTTGTTTTGTTGGCCCGAAACTCAAACCTATATGCTTTGTAGAGAGAATCAAAGTGTGTAGCACATTCGTATAGGTCAGCAATACCTATAATTACTTCCAAGACTTTGTTCCATTCATGAATCAACTCCGCACAACCTCAACACCTTTAGGTCAGCTCAACTGGTGAAGTAGCAATAGCATGAACTATCTGTTAGTTCACAACTCAACATGCAGACCACAAAAATGCTTACCACTTGGAGACAACAGACTCTGACATCCATAAACTTATCCTAAGATCCGCATAGCAAAACATTCAACTGCGGTGGAATGTTGAGCATTCCAATATGCCATTAGTATTGTCATTACAGAGTCTGATACTCTGTCAATTCTACCTTTCACTTCGAAGGGCTACACGATCTAAAACATTGGATTTAGACTCCATTAGTATGTACCAACAATACCTTACAACCACATAGCAACATTCTTTATAGCGGAGGAATGTGGACAAGAAGTTAGTTCCCTAAACATTGAAGACAATACACTGGGACTCAGACAAATTTGTAGAGTGATTGGTGCATTGGTCTTCTTCAAACCAATATGACCATATATTTGTTCTTTGTTATTCTCTTCCATATCACACTCAACTATATTCTATTCCATATCATACTTAGCAACTTCTCCAGACCAACACAAGTATCTTCTTACACATTTTTGCCACTCTCCGTACCAACTATTTCTTTACCCTTTGTTGCCATCAATGACAACACTACTCATTGTCATGCTCATCACCCTCTTCATCATCATGCATATGTTGCCAACAAGTATGAGAGTTAGTTTGATTATAAAATCTACTTGGGTCATTTACTTTAGGGAAGGAAACTAATTTTAGTGCTCAAATTAAAGATTTAAGTGGGATTTTGAGGATAGAAGTTTATTGCTAGCAAATTGAGTGTTAACCAATTTGTGGTTCTTGTTTTGTGTCCTAGCAAGTGTGTATGTGCATGTGTGTGTGTGTGTTTAGTGTTATAGTTTGGTTTGGGATGTGAGTTTATTTTTACGATTTGGTTTGGAAATGTCAATTTAGTGGTTTGGTTTGTAATTACAGTTTAGGGTTTTCAATTATGAGTTTATGGTTTAGGGTTTTCAATTAAGAATTTACAAATTAGGGTTTATGGTTTAGAGTTGCAAGTTTAGGGTTTAAATGTAAAAAATAATTAAAAAACATATGCTTACAAATTTAAGTTTTAAAATTAAATATAAATTAAAATATAGTTTAAAACATTAAAAAATAGAAAACCACAGGTACCTGGAAACACCTGACAGTCAATCTAGAGAAGGTGTGAGGTTGTGGAGGTACATTGTGGAGGTTAACTAACATGGGTCCCTAAAAAAATAAATACTTTTCATGAATGGGCATCTATTTATAAAATGGGCGCTCATTTATAAAATAAGTGCTTGTTTATAAAACGGACACCCATTCCATAAAAATACTTATTATAGAGTTAATGGTCATGATATAAAGCATTATATGATATTGAGGCATATGATTTATGATCTCATGGATAATAATATGATCCATGTTGAGGGTGTGAATAACAACGACAATCATTTAATCACTCCCCTAGTCCAAATTTGTAAATATACAAGAATAATTTTCCATCACATCCAAATTTATAAATATACATGGATAATTTTCCATCACATGACTCTAATAATGTGGATTTGTTTGAGGAACAATATGTACATGAAATATATTCACATGTTAATGGATTTAGCATACTAATCTACATGAGTAAAAAATTGAGTTTGTGAGCATGCTTAACCAATGTTTTATTTACTTAAACCATTTATAGTTTGTGAGGGTGTTGAGGCATGTACTTATTGGTATTGAGGAGCATGTAGGAAAATTAGAGTAATATATGATAGTATTGACATATATCAACTTTCTTCACTAAATTATTCTTTTCTTCTTCTATAATATTGACTTCTGAGTGTTAGTTTCTCTGGACTCTTTATTTTTATATTATAATGGTGAAATTTGTATACCCATGCCATTTTTCATTTAGTCTTGTGCCCATTTGGAGATAATGGCCTAATTTATTTACATTGACACAATCTTGTGAGAAGGCTTTCTCTTTCCCCCATGTTGTTACTCTTTCATTTACAAACATTATCACATTATTTATCCATATTGTATCCACTTTTTTCCAAATTTAGATTTACCCTTCATTTACTATGCATGTCCATGCACTTGTCCCTAGACATTTCATTCCCTCCTTGATTTTGCCACTTTTTTGTCCTGACATGGTTGAGAGATAGTTGTCTATTGTGTTATCATAACTTTTGAACCATAATTCAAAGTTGTATCTTCTTATATGTGTTGGAAGAAGAATGAGCAAATATGAACTAGGTTGCTCTCAAATTTTGATGGGTCAATCATATGCACAGAAAATGGACCCCTCACCCATGGATTTGAACTTTGACATTTTATCTCAAATTCAAATTTCGACTAAATCCCACCCATTTCTTTCCCACCTAGAGAAAAATAAATGCATGTTTGCATGATTTATTTCTATGTACTTGTGTTTAAAGGCATTGAATTATATGTATTTGATCATCCAAGTATTTATTCAAATATCATTCACATTACTTTAGGATAAACAATTTAGTTTGGTGCAGTAAATAGAATCTAGATCTACAAATTTATCCTAGAAGCATTTGGACAATTGAGACTTGTTATGTTTGATTGCTCTAGGGGTTGATCTAGGAGAACATGTCCCCTAATGACATATTGACAACCTCTAAAGGTATTTCTAAATACTAACATTATTCAAAACAAAATAAAAGCCAAAGTAGATAGAGGCAAACCACGTGATCTAGAGAGTAGATGTACACATTGAGCAAGATCGGATCCACTTGATAGAGGATTAATCTATGGACATGAAAGTGACCCAAATGCAAGTACTCAATCTTCCACAGTACAAAACTATTCCATATCAAAGATAGAATACTAACATAAACTTATAACTTCTAATCCAAAGACACTTTAATTTCAATGTCTATGACATATTCACATTTCATTTTCATATCTAAAACTAAATACCTTTAATTATTACATTTACTTTAGATATTTAACATTTAACTATATATTTCTAATACCCTAAACTACCATTTATTAATCTAAATATAATTAAGTAATATTTATAAAGGAAACTTTTCTTAGGTTTAATTTAGGCTAATCAAATAAGATATACACATATAAGTATGAATTAATTAGATTTATATGTGTACATCTTATTTGATTAGCCTAAATTAAACTTAAGAAAAGTTTCCTTTATAAATATTACTTAATTATATTTTGTATACATTTATAAATTTAACACTTTTTAAATGAGTTAAATTATTCTCTTTATTAAAATTCTAATATTCCCTTTTAAAGATTTTAAATTAAAGAAAACAAACAAAGTTTATTTTCCTTTATAAATATATACCTAGTTATATTTTGTTAAAATTTCAATATTCCCTTTTAAAGATTTTAAATTAAAGAAAACAAACAAAGTTTATTTTCCTTTATAAATATATACCTAGTTATATTTTGTATGCATGTATTAATTTAACACTTTTTAAAATGAAGTAAACTGTTTACTCTTTACTAAAATTATAATTTTCCCTTTCAAAGATTTTAAATGAAAAAAAAAAAACATAAAAATAGAATACATGCAAATGCGATAACCGAAGCAACTAAAAGCAAATGAATGAATGCAACGTGATCTTGCCAATAAGATTTGATAGAAAAACCCTAAATCTACGCTCATGCTGTACCGGTTTGATATTTGAAAAGAGTGGCCCTTATTCACTTCCGTGTTGCTACAATTCAAGTTCTTGCACTGCAGTAAAGGTCACCTGTCTTTAACATATTTTCTTAGTGAACTTGGTATTGTGTTACAGAAGCGATGGAGAAGTCAACAGTTTCTGCAAGTGGGGAAATGCTCGCAAGAAGATGTCATTTGCCAAAACCAGTTCTTGTTGCAAGGATTTGGGGTTTCTAGTTGAAGTTAATCTCTGCAAGTCACAGAAGGGCGAGGCCAATTGCAGCAGCTCTCCCATCTCAGTAATTCCAGGTCTGGATGTTCTATCACCATTGGAAACTAGTACCACAGATTTTGATATAATTTCCTCCCACCCACATGGTGATTTGAGCAGGCAGTTGTATTGTTCCTTGTTTAGTTCAATTTCTAATGTAAAAGCCCAGCACATCTAGTTGCAATCTTGGTGTGTGAATAAAGAAAGGAAGAATTTGGGTTGCTCAGAACCAACTTCGGGTTACGTGGATTCTTGCTGCAAGATACTCAAAAGAGCCCACACTCATACGGAAAATCTGGAATCATTTGCTGCACTTAATATGTTGGCTAAAGTGGCTGTTTGTGTTCTGGAAAATTGTTATAAAAGAGAAGATAAGGAGGCCAAGGCTTCATCTGGGCAGTGGGAAATCTTTAAGCCCACTGGAGCACCCTTTTCCAATAAGGTAGTGGTTAGAAGAGCCAAGAGTGCTTTCAAATGTCTTTCTTCTGAGCTTCACGTCCATGCACAGTCACACAAGCTTTTGCCTGCCAATTCTGAGCATCAAGTTATAGATGAAAGCATCCCTGCTAAGGATCAAGCAGCAATCCCTCATGTTCGCAACTCCAAGAGAGCTCGACACCATTACCTCTACTCTAAGTGCTCTGATTATGTTTTCTAGAGGTACTAGAAATACCTGATTCTGCTTTCAACAAGTATTGGAAGAAAGGAATGTTAGATCTAGGGCACACAACTGAGGGGGGGGTGGGGGTGAATCAGTTGTACAAAACTTGCTTCTACTTCAAACACTTGATTCTTCTTTGTTAGTTAACAGCATATCAATTAACCATTCATGAAAGCATAAAGCATAAACACCGGAGCAGATAAACATCAACACATTAGACCCCAAGATTTTTAATGTGGAAAACCTGGTTAAGGGAAAAACCACGGGGTGATTAACCCAAGGATTATTCTCTGTTAGAAGAATAAGAAAAATGAATGGCACATGCCAATTAGGGCTTACTGCCCGAGCACACTGCTCACAAGGAGGCACACTGCCTACAAGAGACACACTGTCTACAAGATCATAAGTATCACCAACTTGAACTAGAGAATGACATCTTCACCATGTCTGGATCAGTTCCATTTAAGCCCGAGTCACACCTGCTCTGCCTTTCACTCTTCTGCTATACCACACTCATCTGCTCACCACACTTCGAAATGAATTCACAAACCTTTATTTATACAAGGCATCGACTTAGGAACAATCATCTAAGTCGGCAATGATCCACAAGAACATTCACAAGATAAATAACTCATCCGGTCGGCCAGTCTGAACAAGACCATCTTCATCCAGAAGAACTCATCCGGTCGGCCAGCAAGAACATCTCCATCTAGAAGAATATCTCCAATTCTTGGCTCTAACACTAATGCAGACCAACAACACAACCTCAACATGATCCAAGAACCTTCACAAGCTTGCCTGAATGACCAGGTACATCCGCACTTCTTCTACTTATTAAAATCTCTTCTCTTCTTTATCCGAAACTTCAAGAACACAGTCTACCGCCACTGTCATACTGAGAAAGGTGCTTCTAGACCTTCAAACCATGAACAAATCGAGATGACACATCACAAGGACATCCCAAACACTCTGTCCAATCCGCAGAATAGGACAATGCACTTCCGGATCTCACCGGACCTTTTTGTAACACTCTGTCACTCCGGAGCATCTCTTAGAACCGGTTCTACTTGATCAATCACAACTTCTTCATATCTTCATGCGGACCTCTGAAATCTTAACTGGATCATCTCAAGACTCATATCTACAAACCCTTTAATCCACATCCTCTGATCCTCAACCTATTGAGTACTTTTGCCTTCTTCTCATCACTATTTTTCACTATTCCTGAATGAGACTGATTTCCTCAATAACCTCAGCACACAGCTCATCCAATCCTTCTTATTAATGCAATATGAGTATGTTGACATCAATGACAACATTGGTTAACCTCATACTTGCAACAATCTCCCCCTAACATATGATGTGAAAAACTATCAAGACAAGAACTTCACCTTTCTGTCATAGCTACCCCTATCAGCAACAACTCTTCACATGTCTTCTCTTCTTTTACTGCTCCCCCTTTGATCATCAACCACTTGTTTTTCACATGTCTTCTCTCCCCCTTGGACATCAATGGCAAAGGGCTCATACTTGCAATTCTAACACATCAGAATCATACCAGCTGCTCTCCCTTAGCAGCAGCTCCTCATCATCAATCCGGATCACAAGATATGAACTGTGATATCCACCGGACTGATGCACATCAGTGCATCCTAGTTCATCACCGAAGGGGCCATGACCCCTAACTTCTCCCGGAGATACTCAAAAGAGTCCTTGGGAAGAGGTTTAGTAAAAATATCTGCAATCTAATCCTTGGAGGGTACATACTCCAATCTGACTTCATCCTTCTTCACTTGCTCTCTTAGAAAGTGAAACTTGATAGATATATGCTTGGTCTTAGAATGCAACACCAGATTCTTAGAAATATTTATTGCACTTGAATTATCACAGAAAATTGTGATAGGCTCCTCATATTCTACTTTAATATCTCTTAGCATCTGCTTCATCCATAAGATTTGAGTGCAACTACCTGCTGCTGCAATGTATTTTGCTTCAGTTGTAGACAGAGATATTGCCTCTTGTTTCTTGCTTAGCCAAGAAACCAACCTTTTTCCCAAAAAGAATGCTCCTCCACTTGTACTCTTCCGGTCATCCACATCTCCTGCCCAATCTGCATCTGTATATGCATGAAGAGAGAAACCATGATCTCTAGGGTACCATAGACCATACTCAACTATCCCCTTTAGATATCTAAAAATCCTCTTGATTGCCATAACATGAGATTCTCTAAGATCAGCCTGGAATCTTGCCACAAGACCAACAACCTGCATTATATCTGGTCTAGTCTGAGTGAGATACGATAGTCCTCCAATCGTTGATCTGTACTTGGTCTGATCTGTCTTAGGAGAGTCACCATCTTTGCTCAACTTATAGCCAGTTGCCATAGGAGTGTTCATTAGCTTTGAATCTTCCATACCGAATTTCCTTAACAATTATTTCACATATTTGGTCTGAGAGATAAAGATGCCTTTCTTTGTCTGAGTAATTTGCAGACCCAAGAAGAAATTTATTTCACCAAGCATTGACATTTCAAACTCACTTCTCATTTGATTTACAAAGGTTTTACACAAACTGTCTCTCCCTCCAAAGATGATATCATCAACAAATACTTCAACAATCAAAATATTTTCATTATCTATTTAGAAATATAGATTACTATCAGTATTACCTTTGTTGAAACTAATCTGCACAAGATGCTTATCCAACCTTTCATACCATGCTCTTGGGGCTTGCTTCAATCCATATAGTGCTTTCTTCAACTTGCAGACCATATCATCATGATCAGACAATTGAAATCCATCTGGTTGTTCAATGTATACTTCTTCTTCCAAATCACCATTTAGGAAGGCAGACTTGACATCCATCTGATATACCTTGAAGTCTTTGAAGGCAGCAAATGCAAGAAATAATCTAACTGCTTCAATTCTTGCCACCGGAGCAAAGGTTTCTTCAAAATCAATTCCTTCTATTTGAGAGTAGCCTTTGCAGACCAATTTGGCTTTGTTTCTAATTACTTCACCAACTTCATTAAGTTTGTTCCGGAAGACCCATTTGGTTCCAATCACATTCTTGTTTCTAGGTCTGGGAACAAGATCCCAAGTGTGATTTTTCTCAATTTGCATCAACTCTTCCTCCATTGCTTTGGTCTAATTTTCATCATTGCAGGCCTCAATTATTGTCTTAGGTTCAATCTTTGAAATTAGACAGTATTCATCTAAATTTTGAGCAACTCTCCTCCTTGTTTGTACCCCTTTTCTTTTCTCACCTATGATCTAATCTTCAGAATGGTTTAGAGTTACATACCTTGGAACTTTGGGAGTTTCTTGCACTACTGTTTCTTGATCAGGCTCATTCAGACAAACCTCTTCTTCCTGATTTATCAGATTAGTCTGAATCTAAATTTTAGAGGAGGATTGAGCTCCTTGAACCAGAGAATCATTCTGATCATCTTCATCATATTCATAAAACCTTGAGGGCTTCTCAACTCCTTCATCAACCTTCACATTTGTACTTTCTATCATCTTTCTCAATCTCTTATTGTAACACCGGTATGCTTTGCTTTGAGTGGAGTAACCCAAGAAAATTCCTTCATCACTTCTAGCATCAAACTTTCCTAGACCTTCATCTCTTTTGATGTAACACTTGCTACCAAATACTCTGAAATATCTCACAGTGGGAGTTATACCAAACCAAAGTTCATAAGGAGTCTTGCCAGTATTGCTTCTGATTTAAACTCGGTTAAGAGTATAAACTACAGTGTTGACAGCTTCTCTCCAAAACATCTGAGGAACATTTGCTTCCATCATCATTGTCCTGGATGCTTCTTGGATGCTCCGGTTCTTTCTCTCAACTACTCCATTTTTCTGTGGAGTCCTAGGAGCAGACCACTGTCTCTTTATACCATGCTTCTCACAAAAGTTTATGAATTCACCAGATGTGAATTCACCACCTCTATCAGACCTTAGACATTTTAGTTTCAATCCAGTTTGATTCTCTACCATGGCTTTGAAGATTTTGAACTTCTCAAGGGCTTCTGATTTCTCTTTTAGAAAGGTAACCCACATCATCCGGGAATGGTCATCAATTAGTAACATGAAATATCTATCACCTTGCATACTCTTGATTCTTGTCGGACCACATAGATCAGTATGAACTAATTCCAATAATCTGGTAGAGGATTGATCCTTGCTTTTGAAAGAGACTCTGCTCTATTTACCTAGCTGGCATTCTTTGCACAAACTATTTGTAGGTTTCACCAATTTTGGAAGATCTCTTACAGCCTGATTATTGCTTATCTTGATGATGTTATCAAAATTCACATGACACATCCTTCTATGCCATAACCAACTCTGATCAACTTGAACAAACAAACAACTTTTATTTGAACCAACTAGATGGAAGATATTACCTTTTGTTTGAGTACTGGATGCAATCTCAGTTCCGGAGCTTTCAAAGATCCTACATCTTCCATTCTTGAACCGGAGATCATAGCCTTTGTCCACCAACTGACCAACACTGAGAAGATTGTGCTTCAATCCTTCAACACACAATACATTACCGGTTTTGCTTTTTCCATCAAAAGAAATAGTTCCCCTACCTCTGATTCTACCAGCAGAATTATCACCAAACTTTACCATTCCTCCTTCATACATTTCCAAATCTAAGAACTTGTTCTTGTCACCTGTCATATGGTGAGAACATCCACTATCAATAACCCAATCATCCTTTTCTTCAACTTGGGCAGCCAAAGCTCTTTCTACAACCTTATGATTGATAGATTCAAAGGATATTGGATCTTCTTCCTTGATGGCAATAAACACCCATTCATGTCTGGATTTGCTTCCTATTTCTGATTCATCATCTGTTACTCCTTCATTATCATCTTCTTCATGAACATAATAACAATTCTTTTGGAACCTTTGTCTGTTAGCATTTGACCTTGCAGATCATTCCAGACATCTTGAAGCAAAATGACAAATCTTATTGCAGTTGAAGCACTTAAAGGGTAATTTTCCTTCGTACTTACCGGATCCTCTTGGCAGTCTCTTTGCAATGAGGGCTTCAAGATGAGCTATTTCTGCTTCTTCCTCTTCCATGTCTTTCCTTGCTTGATCATACCATGACAGCTTCATTGAAGAGTTCTCTCCCAAATCAAATCTTTGTTTGCCTTTCACATAGGCACTGGCTTTGAATGTAGATTTAGTCTTGGGGTGATCATCTCCAAACTCGGTCATTTCAAATGTAGCCAGTTTGCCAGCCAACTGCTCTCTTGTGATAGTTGTATGGGCTCTGAATTCATCAATGGCAGCAACCTTGATTTTGTAGGCAGCAGGAAGGGATCTAAGAATTTTGCAAATAATCTCATTTTCATCCAGAACTCCACCAACATTCCTAATTCCACACACTAGCTCATTTACTCTTGGCATAAAGGTAGTAATATTTTCATCATCTCTCATCTTCAATCTTTCAAATTTCCCTTTGAGACTTTACAACTTTGCACTCTTAACAAACTCATCTCCTTCATGTAGAAGTTCCAGTTTAACCTAGATCTCATATGCAGTTGGTAGGTCAATAACATTTGAGAGTTCTGAGTCATTCAATGTGCTTAGAAGAGCTTCTTTGGTCCGCAGATTATTTTCAGCATCTGTGATTTCATTCAGAGTTGTCGGACCACCCTGTGGAGGTACATATGCTTTTGTGATCATGGACAAGTATGCTTTTCCCATACACTCCAAGTGACATTTCATGCGACCTTTCCAGAATGAGAAGTCGGTTCCATTGAACTTCAGACTATCCTTCTTGTATGACGACATCCTGGATCTCCTCAAGCGGTTAAGCTCCTTTTAGAGGAACTTAGCTCTGATACCAATTGTTAGATCTAGGGCACACAATTGAGAGGGGGTGAATCAGTTGTACAAAACTTGCTTCTACTTCAAACACTTGATTCTTCTTTGTTAGTTAACAGCATATCAATTAACCATTCATGAAAGCATAAAGCATAAACACTGGAGTAGATAAACATCAACACATTAGACACAAAGATTTTTGACGTGGAAAACTCGGTTAAGGGAAAAACCACGGGGTGATTAACCCAAGGATTATTCTCTGTTAGAAGAATAAGAAAAATGAATGGCATATGCCAATTAGGGCTCACTGCCTGAGCACACTGCTCACAAGGAGGCACACTGCCTACAAGAGACACACTGTCTACAAGATCATAAGTATCACCAACTTGAATTGGAGAATGACATCTTCACCATGTCTGGATCAGTTCCATTTAAGCTCGAGTCACACCTACTCTGCCTTTCACTCTTCCGCTATACCACACTCATCCGCTCACCACACTTCGAAATGAATTCACAAACCTTTATTTATACAAGGCATCGACTTAGGAACAATCATCTAAGTCGGTAATGATCCACAAGAACATTCGCAAGATAAATAACTCATCCGGTCGGCTAGCAAGAACATCTCCATCCAGAAGAATATCTCCAATTCTGGGCTCTAACACTAATGTGGACCAATAACACAACCTCAACATGATCCAAGAACCTTCACAAGCTTGCCTGAATGACCAGGTACATCCGCACTTCTTCTACTTATTAGAATCTCTTCTCTTTTTTATCCAGAACTTCAAGAACATAGTCTACCGCCACTGTCATACTGAGAAAGGTGCTTCCGGACCTTTAAACCATGAACAAATCGAGATGACACATCACAAGGACATCCCAAACACTCTATCCAATCCGCAGAATAGGACAATGCACTTCTGAATCTCACCGGACCTTTTTGTAAAACTCTGTCACTCCGGAGCATCTCCTAGAACCGGTTCTACTTGATCAATCACAACTTCTTCATATCTTCATGCGGACCTCTGAAATCTTAATTGGATCATCTCAAAACTCATATCTACAAACCCTTTAATCTGCATCCTCTGATCCTCAACCTATTAAGTACTTTTGCCTTCTTCTCATCACTATTCTTCACTGTTCCTGAATGAGATTGATTTCCTCAATAACCTTAGCACACAACTCATCCAATCCTTCTTATCAATGCAATATGAGTATGTTGACATCAATGACAACACTAGTTAACCTCATACTTGCGATAAGGAACCTACGTAACATGGGTTGGAATTGTGACAACAATAAAATTTTGGACATGTGGGTTTGGTGGACCCACCTCAATGATAGGGTTCATTAAAAAGCCTTATATCTGACAGTGTGGGATTTGTTCAAGATCATATATCTCTGTAGCTCTAAAAGGGCAATGCATCTTCAAGATCATATATCTCTGTAGCTCTAAAAGGGTAATGCATCTTTGTAACAGTAGCTGTAATTTTTCTCTCTGAACAATGAGAATATTGATACCTTTGCCCTGTGGATGTTTCCTTAGCATACTGTTAGGGTTTTACCACGTAAATTCTTGTGTTGTTGATGTATGTTTGGTTATTCTGTATTTTTGTTACTATCTCTATTTTCTTTGCAACTAACTTGTGCTGCAATATTGCACTTTCTATTTATCTATTAAACCTAGATTTTATCTAAGTTTTTCAACAACATGAATATAATGGCAGTTAATGCCCTTTAATGTGTTTTTTCCATTTTAGGTATTGGTGTATTCAATTATGTATTCTGGCTTCTCAAATTTGCTCATTAATAAAATATTGCGTCGCTTAAAATGTTTAGATTATAGATTTTATCATTAAAAGCCTTGGCAACTTGTTCTAAGTCATGGGAGTCTGTCTCAAACTTCTTGTATTACTTACAGAAACCTTGTTATAAAAGATACCTCTAGTCATAATTTCACATGTAAAGCTTCATCTATCAGTTATATTTGCTAAATATTTGAGGTTGATTTGCAGATCTGAAGATTTAGACAAAGCTGATGAGAACACACAGGAATATGAGCAGGGCCTATGCATGAATCCATGTATCCATTGTAGGAGATAAATTTGATAGTCTGCACTATTATGCCTTTGTTTTATGCCACTGTGCGCACCCTTCTCCCATAAAGTGTCAGTGTTTTATTATAATGTACACCTTATTTATGTGTGGGCCCTGGTGTGTTGACTACAATGTACATGTTATTTATATATGGAAATATGGAATCTGCTTCCACTGTAAACAACTCACAAGGTTATTTTTAAACATTATCCACTTTAACAGTCAAAAGTCAATATCGACTAACAAAAATACGACAAATATTTACCACTTTTTTTTGTGGATGAGGTACAAAATTACTATTCATTGTTCGACCATTGAAGTGGATGATGTTTGAGTAGAACCCATTATACACATTGTAAATATACAATAATAATACCCTATTTGACTTATTAAGATCTCAAACAAACTCCAACCCAATATTCATCAACAACACATCATCTAATCCCCACTACAAATCACTTCAGCCTTCTTGTTGATCTGTAGACCATTTTAATTTTAGATCATCAGTCAGCAAACTAGCCAACCAACCTCAAATTCAACTATTTATCCAGCTATAAAAAATAATCTCTTTTTAGTAACTTTAGTTAGTTATTTAGATGTGATTTGTTATTGATTAAATTATTCAGATGTGATTTGTTATTGATTAAATTTATTATTTAGATTATTGTAGGAGAATATTAGTGTAAAAGTATTTTATTTCTTACACCATTCAACAGTTTGCTCTAAGTTATTCTAAAATTTAGAATCCATAAATATTTTGATTGAATCTATCTTATTCAATATGAATTCACCACTGATATATATTAAATTCACCTTTGTTGGAGCTGGACTTGGCCTCAATATATGGAATGGGGGGGCTTGTTGGAACTAGACTTGGCCTCAATATATGGAGTGGGGGGACTTGTTGCATCTACTTTGGATATATACATCTAACTCTCAAAAAATTGAGATAACAGTAAAAGGGTTTTACAATATTGGATAAGAACTACTAGGTACAATCATATTTACCACTCACACTTGCATCATTTACACTTAACACTCTATGTTATATGATGTCTTGTAGACAAGCATATGATATTCTTTTAGGGCATCCATAAATTCATGTCATAAGGGTGGTTATGCTAACTCTTCATCTAGTATATGATATTCTTTTGAGGCATCCATAAATTTATGTCATAAGGGTGGCTATGATAACTCTCCATTTATTAGTAAATTTTATATTTAAAATATATAGTTAATGCTCATGATAATATATTTATAGTTTTTCAAATGATGGAGTCCTAACCTGGTTGTACCACAAAACTAATTCACTTTAAGGCTTAGCTTCTCATGAATAGGGTAAATTAGAGCCTATACAACCCAATGAGCATGTTGGACCTATAATATTAGAAATTGCATACCTTGCAACTTACACATTATAAGTTGCATTATTTTTAGTGTTTTCTCATGTGGCACATCTTAGATTGCATTTAGCCAATGCATCAGCCTTACACCCAATCCAAAAATGTGTTATATTGTGGTAAAATGTATAACTTTGTGAAACATCAAGTTATCCCAAGCATTTATCTCCATTTTCTTATCTTTCTATCACTATTTCCTAAATTCTAGGCTCAAGAGTCTAGCACGACCACACCGACATCTTCACAATTGCATTAGCATCCCCTAATAAAATAAAAAAACTAAAAGATAGAAAAAGATTCATGATAGCATATATGTCAATGACTCATGAACCATTTGTTGAACATGATTTAATATCACTACTTCCCAATACAATTTCTCATTGGCCTAACTATTGCCACCAAAAATTGCCCCAATCATCTTCCTCCATTTCAAATGATTTTCCTCTTCCTCTTTAAAACAAGAATCAAAGCTTTCAAAATGGTTCTAACAAGCTCTAAGATATTATTTGTCATTTCAAATAGTTTAGACTAAGTTTTCAAGAATAGTTTCTAAGGTCACTCTACATATTCTCTTCTCTAAGGATTTTTCTTAAAAGCTTCAAGTGATTTTCACTCGCCATATTCATAACACTCTTGGATCTACATATATATAACAAATTGTGGAGATTAAATCTTATGTTTGTTGGTCTTTCCATAATTGGAGATGGCAAGCATTTCAGGTTTTGCACATTGGCAAGAAATCCTTTCTTCCAAAAGAACCCATTTGGGGCTTTCACTTGGTAAAGCTCTTTTTAATTTTATTTTGAATTCTCGATGATCATATGATAACTATTTTGATAATTTATACTTGTTACCCAGATTTTCACTACAGCTCAATCAGGTAGAGTCCATTGTTTTAAATTAGGAAGTGAGATTCATTTTTATACTTTCCAATGTTACATTCAATTGTATAAGAAAAATCAGAAAAAGAATTACAAAAGCTGTAATGGATTATTGCATTGACACAAGTGCATATAAAAGAGAAAAGTAATCTTTATTGAATGAAAAAATATCCATTGTCTCACACAAGCCGTGAGATTAGCTTAAGCTTAATCAATACAAATTGAGAAAAGCATATACATGAATAAGTAATGAAAATAAATAAATAAGTATAGAATGAGGGTAACCAGTCATTGCCTGAATGACTGGTCTGTCTGGCCGGTGGAGTTGTTGACTGAGTTTCCCTTGTCTGTGGTCCTATTTCCCTAAAAAGATGAAGTAAGGTGTTAGACCAATGTTTCTCTAAGTAATGACTGATTACATTCATTATATACGCATTCATTATGCATGTATAGGCTTTATAGCAAGATGCATAAAATCAGTCATGCATACCATAAATGTACTAGAGAACTGCTAAAGTTATCTAATGCATCCAAGGTATGCATTTGTTTTTATTAACAAGTTTGCTTCATGTGCAGATACAGGTGTAATTAGTTTTCTATTTGATTCATCAGGTTACATTATGAGTGGAGAAAATGTGGCTCCCACAAGGGTTGAGCCTAGCTCATAAACATTGCAGTAGATCTCATATATGTTCAACAGAAAAAAAGATCAACTTGTATAATAAGAGCTATTCATATACTTTTATAAGGTATAGTCATGCATCTCAGCCAAGGACATTGTACCTTTCAGGACAGTCAAGTCATCAATATGAGCATAAAGAAGATATCATTCATTGTTGCATGGAAACTACAGTCAGATAAATAGAATAGTAGACCAATGAGAGCAAAGGCATATAAAGACCTAGTAGGGACAATACATGATGTGTGAAGCCCTAGAATCCCTGCCAATCCATTGAGATCTAAAATTCATGTTAGAAATGTTAGAGATCTTCAGACTATATGGAAGTGTCATTAGCATGCAGACAACAAACAAGACAAATGGAATGTTTTGAAGTTTTTAAGAGAACTATAGTCATGGAGACAGTCATAGAAGTGGATCAACAAAATGCATTGGGTGCCTTGAGTTTTCTGAGTAGTCATGATTGAACAATCAAAATTTCTAGGGTCTAGAATAATGAAGACAAGCAGTTATACTAACTACGGAGACAGTCCATACTATCATGGTGATTTCAGTGCTACATCAAATATTCAAAGTGTTGCCTATCTTCTAAAGACCAATGGGATAGTTCATAATAAGTCAGATAGGTTTTCCTAGAATCTTGAAGTTTCATTTTTCATTCTAGAAGAGATTTCATATGGTCCTATATAAGCTGACAAGTCCTTATAGGCATGCCTATTGTTTTAAGGTTTTTTGACTATGTTGAAAACCTTATAAAGTCTTGTTTTCCTTTGAAGGAAGTTTGCATAACTTGTTGTCAAGGATCAAACAAACTTGTTAGGGCTCTGTGATTACCATGAAAGCAAGCTGAAGGAGAAGGCCACGAAGATTTGTTGGACCATCTGAAGCTAGTTGCACAAACCTAAGGTTACACAAATCTGAGGCAGTAAAACTATTTATCTCAACCTTGTAAAATCCTGTAGGAGCAAAGTACAATGACTTTAGAAGCAAAGTATAGAGTTTTAGATCTACAAAAGCATTTAAGTTAAGACCTATAAGTATTGTCTCCAAGGTTTTATTGATAAGAGTCCTTACAAGTCTGTTACATATTTAGAGGGATGGAGTAGCAATCACCATTAGAGACAATCCTCTACTAGTTGTCAGTAATCAATAGTCAACAGTCATCAAGTGATGTCAAGGTAGGAAGAGTTATAAGGATGTAGAGATAAAATTTCCACATTGACAAAGTCCACATAAAGATTCATAAAGCCTAGAGGAGAGCTTAGGTATGCAGAAGGTTGGTGGATAGGTCCCAGTGGAAAAAAGGAAACATGAAATGAATATAGGGTCTTGACAGGGATAGTAACAATCAAGATATGCCAGAGCTATCAAGATAGGTTAAGAGACAGTCATGATAAAATCAAACATTGCCAAAATGAATGCAAAGTCTCCGATAGTATTGACCAAAAATAGCAGCAAGAGGATATAGTGAATGCAAGGGGGATATAAGAGATCTTGAGTTTGAAACAACGCTAAGAGATACAAAGATGCAAACACATCTGAGAAGAAGCACAGTACATAATGAGGGAAAGTGATGATGATGTAGGAGATATTCACCTTTTAAACAGAAAATATAGTCTAGAACATTATTTTCATTCATTTTTTGCCATTTCATATGTTTCCATATATGTGAATTGAAAGGAGGTTAAACATGAAACCCTAGTCATGATTTAAACGCACCAGGAGAAACAGTATAAATCATGCTCGGGATGTCACAACAAATCTCAAAAAATCTCCTACAGAACAACATAGAGATTCAACTACAGAAATGCAAGTAAAAAAGAACACAGTGAGGGTTCTCCATCAAAACCCTAGTTCTAGAAGCAAGAGCAAAGCTATATATAGGAATATCACACAAAGTAATATTTCTGGGTGGTTAATGTCACATTTTTGCTACTTTCTATAGCATTATACCTGAAAAAGGTAGTCATTTGTGCATAAACTAAAAAATATCTATCTCAGCCACATAAAAATGAAACATTTAACATATGTAGTGACAGTACCAAGTGTTCATCACAGTTAATTGTAAAAAGACAGTGCAAAAAAACAAGATCACCTACAGGAATCCCTTGTATTTCAATTACAAAATGTCTTATCCTTACAGTGAGAGAAGAGAATGAGCAGTTCTAACCATGGCCATTTGGTATAGGGTAAGGGTTTATTATTTTCCAGAAACCCTAACTGAAGAGACAGAAAAAATAATAGCAAATACAGAAAATATATTTTTCCATACCTCAGAAAGAGACAGCCTTACAAAATGAAAGTTTTATAGCATGTACAGTGGTTAGAAGCTATAGGAAAATCATTAATTTTGCATTATTTTCCTAAAAATGAGCTTACCTCAACTTTTGGAGCGGAAAGAGTCAAAGATACTTGTGAGAAGACATAGAAACCCTCTATAGGAAGCCCGAACAACAAACTCTCTTCTCGGCGGCAAGAAAACAATAGAGCAACTTTTCAAGAAAACAAGAAGTACAAAATGAGGGTTCCAAAATGCTTTTTGTCCAAAAGGGTTTCAATGCCCTAAAGTGCCCGATGGGCCTTTCTTCTATTTGCATTTTTATTTTTAATTGCATATCTTTTGATAAAGCCATGGTCAAGACTCAATGACTTGTGAACCCTAGGAGAGTGCCACGAAGGGGCCATGAGTGATATGAAGACTTTATTAAGTCTTTACTTCCTTAGATTAGAGTATGCACTTTGGTACTTTTTATCACATTCATGTTTATTTCTCCTTGCACATACAATGATATGTAAAACAACAAACTCTAAATGATGATCTTATAAATCATTTAATGGTTGTTGTTACCTCTTAATACAAGGAGGATGAGGTGGCCACATGCCTTTGTTGTAGCATCTTTTTCTGCCTTGGAGAAGAGAGTGTTTGACTAGGTCATGTTGACAGTTACTAGTTGTCTTAACTACTTGGAGAGTATCTAGGAGGGCTTTATTGCCTTTTAGAGTCCTTTTTAGACTTTTCCTCATGAGCCATAATGTTGGATGAAGTCCTAATGGACTTTTTCTTGTAGTTTGGGCATGTTTGGAGAAGTTTTAGGTCCTTGATTTGAGGCTTTGTCTAGGCATCCGACCCAAATTAGTTTTGTTTTCTTGGTTTGGTGGAAAACACTTAGATGGATATAGCTTTTGATTGACTCATTGGAGTTAGTTCTGATTATGCTACTTGTAGAGACTTGTGATTTTTTTGATCCTTGCTCTAGATTTTGACAAGATTTGTAACTCATGTTACCAGTTTACTTGATATGATATACAGAGAGAACCTTGGAGATTGTTGATTGGAAGTTGTACCTATCTATCTTATGCATTTTGTGTTCATTATCTGATTTGATGGAGTTAACTGTGAGGTAAGTTTATTTCCTCTTAATTTTTGTCTTGGAAAGGAGCCTTTTTTACAGAAAGTACTTATGCAGGTTACAAGTTGTGTCTAGATATGCATTAAGATTAAGTGTGAAATTACTATTCCTCTTAAAATTTTTGCAACTATAAACCTGTTTGTGAAATATTTATGCAGAGATATAACTGATAGGTTGTGCCAAAGTCATTTCAATCACATTAGCAAGTATCTGTGTTGTTTTTTTATGTTCCTCATTTAAGATAGGTGTATCACCCTTAGAGTTAAATTTTATTTGTAGAACATAGTTTTCTTACGCTTTTCCTTGTCAAAGTCATAAGAATAGTAAAGTTTTAGGGGATACAAAGTTAGGAAGTTGGCCTTCTCCAGAGGTTGACCTCTATCATAAATTGACCCACAGCTTTAGAGGTCTTCCCATGTTTCACGAAATAGACTAATTTCTACAAATTAGTCAGGGTGCACATTTAGGTGATAACAATTTTTGGCACGCCCGGTGGTACTGTTCGAGTATGAACAGTGCTTATTGTTTTAATCATATTGCTAGTTTTGATATGCTACTAGCATTATTAGGCCTTTAAGAGGTAGTTTTCTACATATCTGGCGACTCATACTAAAGAAAGACAAGTAGATCAGTGATGTCACACACTTTATGAGAAAGATACAGACTCAGAGTTTGAGTTCCTTTGATTATTTGTAGCTGTCTCTACCTAGAAGATAGAGTAGAAATGTGGTAAGGACTCCAGTTTTAAAAAGGATCCAATCAACCCCACCAAGTTTCAGACTAGTCGTACCTCCAATTCCTATACCAGTTCAAGAAAACCCACATCTAGCTATTCCAATGGCAAGGAATCAACCATTTGTGGCTTTTGATGGGGGCAACATATTGAACTTGACAGTGCATGATAATATACCCATGGCATCTTTGAAGAGCCTACCCTATTTCACTGGGGAGGATCAAACTACCCCAATCGAACACATTAGACACGTAGCTTCTCTATGTGGTGTTCAGCATGTAACTCAAGAAAATGTAGCCATCAAGCTACTGGCTGCCTTGTTTAAAGGAAAAGCATTACAGTGGCTCAGGAGTTTACCAGTACAAACCATTGCAACTTGGGATGATCTGGGTGATAAGTTGAACAAGCAATTTCAAGATAAGTCTGATAACTTATCACTGGTTGAACAGTTGACTACAATAAAGAGAGCTCCCCAGGAGCAAATGATGGATTTCAATTTCTGGTTTCAGAAGATATGGAACAAAATTCCTGCCATGGTAAGACCTTCATCAAAATATGCATTTCTATATTTTTTGAAAGCTCTTAATAGTGATATTTCAGTAATGATACAATCAATGGGAGGTACAAGTTTACTTGATGCATATGAAATAGCTATTAGAACAAAAAATAGCCTGATTCAGGCTGGGGAAATAGCACCTAGACCACTAGTGCCCATTTTTCCTAAGATTCAAGCTTCAATGCCTTTGTCGATCCCATCATCTTCCCCTTTACCTGATGTAGTAGCATTGCCAAGTACTGCCAATCTTGAGACTATTGTTTTGAGCTCATCACAAGAGTTAAGAGAGATTAAAAATAACCAACAGAAAATAGAGAACATCCTGCAAACTTTTGGGAATGACCTGATGAATATAAAAAAATAGCAGTCCCAGAACAAACAGCCTTATCGGCCACACAATCAAGGGCAAAATTAGCCTTATCAAGGGCAAAACCAGCCATACCAAGCCAATAGGCCGCCATATCAAAGCAATTACTAGGGTGCTAGGCAGAATGTGAACCAAATGCCTTTGCAGCCTTACAATCCTGCACCCATTAATGTAGTTAGAGACCTTGTCCTTGTTCATTGCAACTGAGTATGAATGGTGTTTTCCCTACAATCAGCCACATAGTCAGGCAACCTGTTCAAATGGAGTGATAAATCAGATTTTAATGGTACAAAATGTTGCAGTTTCACGGCCAAACATATCTAATGATGGGGCTGTACAGCAGTAAGAACAGCCTTAGAATGATACTACCTTCCTAAATTGGCAGGGAGATGAGTTTTGTGGTGTGAACAGAGATGATACTTCAATTGTAGCAAATACAAAAGATAAAAAGAGGGGTTATGAGATAGATCAAGTAGAAAACAAAGGAAAAGGACCTGTTGATCCTTCTACATCCCAGATTCCCCATATTTTGCAAAGGAACACTCAAACAACTGCCAAGGAATAGCCTCATTTTTAGGTTGATATTGATGTTACAAAGTCACATCAAAAGGTAAATGTCACTTTACCTTTTAATATCATTGAAAATATAAAGAAAATGAATGTGACAATATCTATGTGGGATTCCTTTGTCATCCCAGGTCAAAAGGACATGTTACAATCTTCCTTGTCTGATTTAAAAGTGTCAAATGATGCAACTATTGACCCAGCTAGGGTTGTCCTTATAAATTCATCCCAAGACAGTAGTAAACAACCAAATAAGAGTACTAAACCACTTCCATTTTATGTGTCATTAATAATAGGAGACAAGTTAGTACATAACTACATGGTGGATAGTGGTGCAAGTAGTTCTCTAATGCCAAAACAGATTGCGGACCAATTAGGATTGAAATACTAGCCCCTTGAGAAGGCTGTGCTCTAGCTAGATGGCACAACTGTTAACACTATAGGTGTGATAAAAGATCTAGGTCTCACTTTGCATACCTGTCCAAATGTTTCTATTTCTCAAGAGGTGTTCATCATAGATCTACCTCCTTATTTTTCCATGTGTTTGTCAAGAGAGTTCACAGCCAAGATAGGAGGATATTTATCCTCAGATTGGTCCCACATGTTTTGTAGAACCCGATATGGTACAAAAGTGACCATAAAGTCTAAATTGCTTGCCAAGGATCACATAGAGCCTTATGTGCCAAGTGTTGTTAATGCAAATTGCATTATTTCGGATGATCCTGAGCTTGTTGCTGCTTAAGAACTACAAGATGAAAGTATACCAGAAGTGTTGTTAAAAGAGTGGGCATTAGAAAATATTGTAGATGATCCTGAGGGACACATTCAAGAAACTGGTATGGGGGTCTATATGCTGCACGAACCTGAAACGACAATTCCAAACCTTGTTAAGAGTGTAGAAAAGTAGATAGAACAGCAAGATGAGGTATGGAAAATGTACTTTGATGGCTCTAGGATTAGGAATGGATCTAGTGGTGGTGCAATGCTTGTGTCTCCACAAGGTGACAGATATTATTCTACTTTCCATTTTGCTTTTTCATGTACAAATAACACTGTTGAGTATGAAGGGTTAATTCAAGGTTTGCAGTGGGCAAGGAAGAGGAAAATTGGTTGTTTACAGGTATATGGGGATAGTGAACTTATTGTGAATCAAGTGAGGGGACTGCATGTTACAAAAAATGATGTTTTGAAATGCTATAAACATAGGGTATGGGATATGATTAAAGAGTTTGATGCGTTCAATCTAATCTCTATTCCAAGAAATCAGAATAAGCATGCAGATAGGTTAGCCACAATTGGGGCTCAGTTTGATATCCCTAGTGATATTCAAAGAGAAAAGGTACAGCCTCATGTGAAGATTGTTGATAGACCCTCTATTCCTAACAATAACATTCATTGGCAGGTTTTTTAGAGTGATGAACAGGTTTTGCACTTTCTATTAGAAGAGGATGAGTTCTCTGTGATGAATCAAAACAAACTCAAACAACAATATGGTGATGATCAGGTTGTTTAGTTAAGGACTAATAAGCTACCCAAAGGATTAGTAACATTGGAATCCATTTTTGGTACTGATGATTAGCTAAAAAAGAGCAAAACTAGCATGCAGGTCAAAGAAGAACATTATGAGGAGTTGGAAATTTTCAAAGGTAAGCTTCTCAAAATTGGTAAAATCTATTCACCTGAGGATAGGAAAGCTTTTATTGCTCTTTGTCAAGAATTTGAAGCTGTGTTTGCTTGGGAATACTTAGACTTAAAGGAATTTGATCCTTAAATTGCCCAACATAATATAGAGTTAGAGCCAAGTGCAAAACCTGTAAGGTAGAAACAAAGACCTTTAAATCCAAAACTTAAGCCTCTGATGATTAAGGAATTAACCAAGCTAATCGAAAGAAATATTATTTTTCTGATCAAGCATACCTCTTGGGTCTCTAATCTTGTTCCTGTGAGGAAGAAGAATGGAGAGATTAGGCTCTGTGTTGACTTTAGAGACCTTAATAGAGCTTCCTTGAAGGACCACTACCCGATGCCCTTAATGGAGCAAATTCTGCAAGTAGTGGCTGGTTCAGAAAGATTCTCCTTACTGAATGGATATTCAGGTTATAATCAAGTCTTAGTCAAGGAGGAAGATCAGTTTAAAATTGCTTTTACCACAAAATGGGGCATCATGCCCTACAAAAGGATGCCTTTTGGTCTGTCAAATGCTGGCTCTACTTTTCAGAGAGCTATGGATATGGCTTTTAAAGGTTTGCTTTATAAATTGGTACTTGTGTACCTTGATGACATAACAAATTTTTCTAAGGATTCAGCTAAACATTTATACCACCTGAAACAAGTATTTGAGAGATGTAAAGAGTTTGGGATATCTCTCAATCCCAGGAAATGCATTTTTGTTGTGCATGAAGGCAAGCTTTTAGGACACATTGTGTCAAAAGAGGGAGTTACCATTGATACAGAAAGAGTAAGAGCTATTTTGGAGCTACCTTTACCTAGTCACAAGAAAGGGCTGCAAAGTTTTATTAGCAAAATTAGTTTTCTACGAAGATTTATACCTGACATTGCAAATTTATTGAAGCCATTGACCTCTATGTTGAAGAAAAATGCAGTTTTTAGCTGGACAAAAGAGGGCAAACTTAGTTTTGAGTCCATAAAAGAAGCATTATTAGCTGTACCAACTCTGGTAAATCCTAATTTCTCAAAAGATTATATTTTGTATGCTTATGGCAGTATAGATACAATTTCTGTAATTCTAATACAACAGCAAAGTGAAGGTTTTGAGCAGCCAATTGCTTTCTTTAGTCAAGGACTGAAGGAGTATGAACATAGGTATTTCATTGAAAAACATGTCCTTGTAGTGGTCAAGAGTCTCAAGAAGTTTAGGCATCTTATTTCTAACACAAGGTACATTTGATGGTTGCTCACCCTAGTGTGAAAGAGTTTTTGTTAAGTAAGGATGTTAATGAGAAAAGGGATGGTTGGATTACCAAAGTCATGGAATATGACGTGGATATCAAGATAACCAAGCTCATCAGAGGTAGAGGACTTAGTGAACAACTTGCTACTAGGTCTGAAAATGAAACAGAGAAGGAGGAAGAAGTACTTCTGATCATTGAAGATGAGCATCAGAATGATACAACAGTGGGTGGAACAGGTTGGGTTAGTGACATGACTCATTTTCTATAGACTCGTGAATGTTCGGCAGGTTTAGATAGAGCTAAGAGGAGATATTTTAGACTGTAGACTATTCCATATGTTTTAATTAATAATATCCTTTTCATAAAAGATTTTAATGGTGTGTTGTTAAGATGCATTGATAATGATCAGACTAACAAGGTGCTGCATGAGTTTCATGATGGAATAGCAGGGGCACATTTTGCCCCAAGAACTGTTGCCTGAAAAATAATGAGAGCTAGCTATTATTGGCCTAGTTTATTCAAGGATGCCCATGCATGGGCCAAAAAGTGTGTAAAATGTGCCATTTTTGTAGGGAAAGAAAGGCTGTCAGCTTTACCTTTGCAGCCAATTCAAGTAGAACAACCCTTCATGAGATGGGGCATTGATTTTATAGGTCCCATTAACCCACTATCAAGTGCAGGTCACAGGTGGGTACTTATGGCAACAAACTATTTCACAAGGTGGACTGAAGCAGTGGCTTTGAAGGAAGCCAATGAGAATGCTATTTTGAACTTTTATTATAATTTGGTATCTAGATTTGGAGTACCTAAATCAATTATCTCAGACAATGCTTTAGCCTTAATTGGATTGAAGGTAACTGACTGGGCTGTGAAGAATGGAATCTATTTAAACACTTCATCAAATTATTACCCATAGGGTAATGGCTTGGCTGAATTCACAAATAAGAATCTCATAAGGATTATCAAAAGATCAATGGAGGACAACCAGAGAACCTGGCACACCAATCTGAAATCTGCTTTATGGGAAGATAGAATAACTCCTAAGAGGTCAATTGGAAACTCCCCATATATGTTAGTTTATGGAAAAGAGCCAAGATTGCCTGTATCTATGGAGCTGCCAGCTCTTGATATCATGAATCAGCTAGAGATGTTTGAATAAGAAGATCCCATGGCCGTTAGATATGCTCAACTTATGGAGCTTGAAGAGATCAGAGATAAAGCTATGAAAGCTATGGAGTATCATCAGCTTCAGACAAAAAGAGTTTTTGATAAGAAGGCCACTCCCAAAAATTTTAGGGAGGGTGATATGGTGCTCAAATGGGATGAGTTGAAAAGCAAGTTGAGGAAACACTCCAAGTTTGACAGCATGTGGAGTGGCCCGTTCATCATTACTAAATGCAAGGAGCATAATGCATTTCAGTTATCAAACATGGATGGAGAAAATTTCCCTATCCCAGTCAATGGGATACACCTGAAGACGTGTTTTGAGGTATGAGTTGCCGTGTAAACAGCAGATTAGGTTTCTTGCTTTCAATAAGTGCTGCTGCACAATAGTTTAGATGCCTTTTGGTTTTCCCTAAGTGTTGTCTAGCACAGTTAGGTGAGTTTCTTTCATCATTTTTGTTTTTTGTTTCGGGTTTCCAAGTGTTCTTCATAGCTGACATACTGAGTTACATAAGTACAATAGTTTGTTTCTCAAAAGTGTTTTGAAGTCTCTGAATGACCCTGTGCCCAATGGATAAGGTCTAGGTAGCTGGTCTGATGTTTAGTAGGCAAACATATAGTAGATGTCACCAGAAATGTTACCCAAATTTTCACTATAGCTCAATCAAGTAGAGCCCATTTTTTTAAATAGGGAAGTGAGATTCATTTTTATAGTTTCCAATGTTACATTCAATTGTATAAGCAAAATCAAAAAAAGAATTACAAAAGCTGTAATGGATTATTACATTGACACAAGTACATATAACAGAGGAAAGTAATTTTTATTGAATGAAAAAATATCCATTGTCTCACACAAGCCACGAGATTAGCTTAAGCTTATTCAATACAAATTAAGAAAAGCATATACATGAATAAGTAATGAAAATAAAAAAAGAAGTATAGAATGAGCGTAACTAGTCATTGCCTAAATGACTGGTCTGTCTGGCCAGTGGAGTTGTTGACTGAGTTTCCTTGGTTTGTGGTCCTGTTTCCCTGAAAAGATGAGATAAGGTGTTAGAGCAATGTTGATGTAAGCAATGACTGATTACATTCATTATATATGCATTCATTATGCATGTATAGGCTTTTCAACAACATGCATAAAATTAGTCATGCATACCATAAATGTACCAGAGAACTACTAAAGTTATCTAATGCATCCAGGGTATGAATTTGTTTTTATTAACAAGTTTGCTTCATGTGTAGATACAGGTGTAATTAGTTTTTTATTTGATTCATCAAGTTACATTATGAGTGGAGAAAATGTGGCTCCCTCAAGGGTTGAGCCCAGCTCGTAAACATTGTAGCAGATCTCATATATGTTCAACAGAAAAAAAGGATCAACTTGTATAATAAGAGCTATTCATATATACTTTTATAAGGTACAGTCATGCATCATAGCCAAGGACAATGTACCTTGCGGGACAATCAAGTCATCAATATGAGCATAAAGAAGATATCATTCATTGCTGCATGGAAGGTACAGTCAGATAAATAGAACAGTAGACCAATGAGAGCAAAGGCATATAAAGACCTAGTAGGGACAATGCATGATGTGTGAAGCCCCAGAACCCCTGCCAATCCATTGAGATCTAAAATTCATGTCAGTAATGTTAGAGATCTTCAGACTATATGGAAGTGACATTAGCATGCAGACAACAAACAAGTAAGACAACTATAGTCATGGAGATAGTCACAGAAGTGGATCAACAAAATGCATTGGGTGCCTTGAGTTTTCTAAGCAGTCATGATTGAACAATCAAAATTTCTAGGGTCTAGAATAATGAAGACAAGCAGTTATACTAACTATGGAGACAGTCCATACTATCATGGTGCTTTCAGTGCTACATCAACTATTCAAAGTGTTGCCTATCTTCTAAAGACCAATAGGATAGTTCATAATAAATTAGATAGGTTTTCCTAGAATCTTGAAGTTTCATTTTTCATTCTAGAAGAGGTTTCATATGGTCCTATATAGGCTGACAAGTCCTTATAGGCATGCCTATTGTTTTAAGGTTTTTTTACTATGTTGAACACCTTATAAAGTCTTGTTTTCCTTTGAAGGAAGATTGCATAAATTCTTGTCAGGGATCAAACAAACTTGTTAGGGCTCTATGATTACCATGAAAGAAAGCTAAAGGAGAAGGCCACGAAGATTTGTTGGACCATCTGAAGCTGGTTGCACAAATCTAAGGTTACACAAATCTGAGGCAGTAAGACTATTTATCTCAACCTTGTAAAATCTTGTAGAAGGAGTAGAGTACAATGAATTTAGAAGCAAAGTATAGATTTTCAGATCTACAAAAACATTTAAGTTAAGACCTATAAGTATTGTCTCCAAGGTTTTATTGATAAGAGTCCTTACAAGTCTGTTACAGATTTAGAGGCATGGAGCAGCATTCACCATTAGAGACAATCCTCTACTCGTTGTCAGTAATCAACAGTCAACAATCATCAAGTGATGTCAAGGCAGGAAGAGTTATAAGGATGCAGAGATAAAGTTTCCACATTGACAAAGTCCACATAAAGATTCATAAAGCCTAGAGGAGAGATTAGGTATGTAGAGGGTTGGTGGACAGTTCCCAGTGGACAAAAGGAAACATGAAATGAATATAGGGTCTTGACAGGCATAGTAACAATCAAGATATGCCAGAGATATCAAGATAGGTTAAGAGATAGTCATGATAAAATCAAACACTACCAAAATGAATGCAGAGTCTCCAATAGCATTGACCAAAAATAGCAGCAAGAGAATACAATGAATACAAGGGGGATATAAGAGATCTTGAGTTTGAAACAACGCTAAGAGATACAAAGATGCAAACACATATGAGAAGAAGCACAATACATAATGAGGGAAAGTGATGATGATGTAGTAGACAGTCACCTTTTAAACAAAAAATACAGTCCATAACATTATTTTCCTTCATTTTTTGCCATTTCATATGTTTCCATATATGTGAATTGAAAGAAGGTTAAATGTGAAACCCTAGTCATGATTTAAACGCACCAGGAGAAATAGTATAAATCATGCTTAGGATGTCACAACAAATCTCAGAAAATCTCCTACAGAACAACATAGAGATTCAACTACAGAAATGCAAGTAAAAAAGAACACAATGAAGGTTCTCCATCAAAACCCTAGTTCTAGAAGCAAAAGCAAAGCAATATATAGGAATACCACACAGAGTAATATTTCTGGGTGGTTAATGTCACATTTTTTCTACTTTCTGTAGCATTATACCTGAAAAAGGTAGCCATTTGTGCATAAACTGAAAAATATCTATCTCAGCCACATAAAAATGAAACATTTAAAATATGTAATGATAGTACCAAGTGTTCATCGTAGAAAATGGTAAAAAGGCAATGGAAAAAAACAACAAGATCACCTATAGGAAACCCTTGTACTTCAGTTACAAAATGTCTTATGCTTGCAGTGAGAGAAGAGAATGAGCATTTCTAACCATGGTCATTCGGTATAGGGAAGGGTTTATTATTTTCCTAAAACCCTAACAGAAGAGACAAAAAAATAATAGCAGATACAGAAAATACATTTTTCCATACCTCAGAAAGAGACAGCTTTACAAAATGAAAGTTTTATACCATGTACAGTGGTTAGAAGCTACAGGAAAATCATTAATTTTGTAGTATTTTCTAGAAAATGAGCTCATTTGAACTTACCTCAGCTTTTGGAGCAGAAAGAGTCAAAGATGCTAGTGAGAAGACATAGAAACCCTCTACAATAAGCCCTAACAACAAACTCTCATCTCGGCGGCAAGAAAACAACAGAGCAACTTTTCAAGAAAACAAGAAGTGCAAAATAAGGGTTCCAAAATGCTTTTTGTCCAAAAGGGTTTCAAAGCCATAAAGTGCCCGATGTGCCTTTCTTCCATTTTTATTTTTATTTTTCATTGCATATCTTTTGATAAAGCCGTGGTCAAGACTCAATGACTTGTGAACCCTAGGAGAGTTCCACAAAGGGGCCATGAGTGATATAAAGACTTTATTAAGTCTTTACTTCCTTAGATTAGAGTATGCACTTTGGTGCTTTTTATCACATTCATGTTTATTTCTCCTTGCACATACAATGAAATGTAAAACAATAAACTCTAAATGATGATCTTATAAATCATTTAATGGTTGTTGTTACCTCTTAATACAAGGAGGATGTGGTGGTCGCATGCCTTTGTTGTAGCATCTTTTTCTACCTTGGAGAAGAGAGTGTTTGACTAGGTCATGTTGACAGTTACTAGTTACCTTGACTACTTGGAGAGTATCTAGGACGGCTTTATTGCCTTTTAGAGTCCTTTTTAGACTTTTTATCATGAGCCATAATGTTGGGTTAAGTCCTAATGGACTTTTTCTTGTAGTTTGAGCATGTTTGGAGAAGTTTTATATCCTAGATTTGAGGCTTTTTCTGGGCATCTGACCCAAATCAGTTTGGTTTTCCTGCTTTGGTGGAAAACACTTAGATGGATATAGTCACTTTTGATTGACTCATTGGAGTTAGTTCTGATTATGCTACTTGTAGAGACTTGTGATTTTTTTGATCCTTGCTCTAGATTTTGACAAGATTTGTAACTCATGTTACCAGTTTACTTGATATGAGATACAGAGAGAACCTTGGAGATTGTTGATTAGAAGTTGTACCTATCTATCTTATGCATTTTGTGTTCATTATCTGATTTGATGGAGTTAAATGTGAAGTAAGTTTATTTCCTCTTAATTTTTGTCTTGGAAAGGAGCCTTTTTTGCAGAAAGTACTTATGCAGGTTACAAGTTGTGTCTAGATATGCATTAAGATTAAGTGTGAAATTACTATTCCTCTTAAAATTTCTGCAACTATAGACCCGTTTGTGAAATATTTATGTAGAAGTATAACTGATAGGTTGTGTAAAAGTCATTTCAATCACATTAGCAAGTGTTTGTGCTATTTTTTTTATGTTCCTCATTTAAGATATGTGTATCACCCTTAGAGTTAAATTTCAATTGTAGAATAGAGTTTTCTTACCCTTTTCCTTGTCAAGGTCATAAGAATACTAAAGTTTTAGGGGATACAATGTTAGGAAGCCAGCCTTCTCCAGAGGTTGACCTCTGTCATAAAGTGACCCACAGCTTTAGAGGTCTTCCTGGATGTTTCACCAAATAGACTAATTTCTGCAAATTAGTCAGGGTGCACATTTAGGTGATAACAATACTAAAGAATCTATTGAAGCATTCCAATTCTTTTTGTTTATACCCATTAAATGATACTTGTATTTGCTGAAAATCTATAATATAATATCTTCTTCCTCTTCTTTCTTTAAGAGAAACAAGTGGAGTTGAAGCTCCTTTCTTGAGTTCCTTCATATTTATCCTCTTTGCTCTCCTACTTTCATTCCCATATTTTTAAATCAAATCTTTATTGGGGAAGATTTCCTTTGTGGATACATAGTTTATCCTTTTCTAAAAGTATAAAGAATTCCCTTTGTATTCCTCTCTTGACTTGGGGTATATTCCCTTCTTCATCCTTCATTTTATTTTCTTATTGTTACATTTAACACAAAACATGTTCATCTTTAGCACTACATTTATATTCTTCATATCCTCTATTTGTCAAAGCATATGGCATAAGCATACAAATTTTATTTGGACTAATCATAGTCACATTCCTAAGTGCACACACTTTATACTATTGACTATCATCAAGTTAAAAGGCTAAATTCGATTTAACCAACTTGGTAAGCTCCCAACAAGTCTTAACCATTTTCTAGCTCTTGAAATCTACAATTCAACAAGAATCTCCTCTTTTAAAAAACTTAGTGATTCACTAACCCTCTCTTCTCCCCTTTGTAATTTTTATTATTCATTTATAAAAATGTCAACTTCATTATTCCATTCATCACTTTTCTATGTTTCTAGCAAGTTGTTTCTTGTCAATTATTTGTACTATTTTTCAAATTTTCCATATGCAATACATAGTCATAGTTGTGATAACATTTCTATGGGTGCACCAATATCCTAACAAAAAGATTCAACTCTATTTCTTCAATGAACAATCTAAAACCATTAAACATAGGACTCTTTAGATTTTCTATAACAATTAACATACCCAAGTTCTATCTCTATTAGCATTTAACATCCTTATCTCCTATCACATTCATAAATTTAATTACCACTAAATCTACGTAAATCAACTCAAATCAAGTTCTTGTTTGTATTTACATTTCCCAACTTAGTCTTATTTTAGCTAGAAATGTAGTTTAATAAGACACTGTTAGTATGTAATATCCCCTTTCTAATAATTTAATTTGAGGACCCAAAATCTCATTTCATATTTCCAATGGGCTTAGGGAAAGTGATAGGGAAATAATTTTAATTTAATATTTATTTTTTTGTCATTTCCTACATTTTTGTAAATTGCATTTTTGGAGGTCTTTGAAGCATTTCTAGGGCCTAGTTTCTCTAAAAATTAGTATGATTTTTTTTAGCATAGGTCTTTTGGAGATCTTTCTAAAACACCAAAGAGGTTTGATTTTAACCCTTGGGCTAACAGTTAGGACCCCACCAAGTTGGGGTACCTAAAATAAATATTTTGTGCATCTTATTTAATTTGTAGCCAGTATGTTCTCACTTGACTATCCATTTCAACTTTCAATGAGGCATGAGATTCTTAATGGGCATTGTGTAACTCCCACTATTTTTAATATATTTTATGACAAGCTTCTATGGAGGAGTGTCTGTCTATTTTTAGACATGTATTAAATGTAGGTTATGACTTATCTTTTGATGGGCACTTTAGAAGGGAGAATATTAAAATTTAGTAGTATATTAATCATTATTTGGTAGAAAAGAGGGGCATTGGATTTGGGTGCCCAAGTTGGAATTTCAACATCTATAAAATGCAAGCAATTTCTTCATTTCAACATCTCATTTTTGTATCATACCAAAACTCTACCGAAATTGTTTGAGCACTCCTTGGATGCTAAAATTAGAGGACGAAACTCCTTTTTTTTCTTTAGGGTAATCACATAGAGTTTGTAATCTGCACTTAAAAGATTATTTGGATTCTAACATAGTTTTCAGTAATTTGTTTGTAGGATTCGTGAAGGAAGGAGCTCCTTCATACAGAGTTTTGTTTACAAATCTGAATATCATTTGTATTGTTCTTTTTTAGTGATGAAATTTAGACAAACATTGTATCATTATAAATCAACTCCAACATTTTCAAGAAGTTTGTTTTATGTGTGCAAACATTGAGTTATTTTATGACAGTTAATTGTAAAATCAATATTTTATGTTACAATCTTTAGTAGGGCGGGTACAAAAAGTTGGGGGGCCAAAAAGTGGCCAACCTTTTTTTTAGAAACTTCTAAGCCATAACGTGAGCCCGTTATAACACACTCGTGTTATGGTTTGGTGATGTCGAGCCTAAGGCTCGACAAAACCAAGCCATAACCTGCTCGTATTATAGCTCGGCAACACCAAGCCATAATGTGCTTGTGTTATAATGCGAGCACATTATGCTTGCCTATTTTTAAAATAACCTACATTTTTCCTTATTTTCCCATTTCTTTTTCTTTTACCATGGCTTACAAACCCTTGAGAGTGTGCTCGCATTATTTGAGGTCAAAATCATCACCAAATTATCGTGGATTCATCATCAAAATGCCGCCACGACATCAGGGAGGCCAAAGGAGTAAGTTGTATTTAGTTTTTTATCTAAATTTATTGTTAAATATGTAGGTTTAAGTAGATTTTTTATGTAATTTTCTTTAATTTATAGGAAATGATAATGCACCTCCTCCTCCTCCTCAAAATCCACAAAATCCTAAATCACCTGAACAAAAAATACTTGCTGAAGAACAACCCCAACAACAAACACCTCCATTCATTCCTTAACATGCCCCTAGAACACAAGAAAATCTAATGGGGCAAATTGAAAAGAAAATAAAAAAAATTGAGGACATAATTGCAAGGTTGAAAGTGTTGGAATTAGGGTAGACAACTAAGAGGGGGGTGAATCAGTTATCTCAAAACTTTAACACTTGCTGCAATTTATTCTTCTTTACCACTTATTTATAGATCATTATTATAACCATGAAAGCATGAATCAATAACACATGAGCAGAAACACAAATAACACACTTGACACCAAGATTTTTAACGCAGAAATCTGGTTAAGGGAAAACCACGGTGGATGTTATTCCACAAAGATTAATACCCTGTTAAAAGTATTACAAATGGGGAAGGCACATGTCTTCGGGCTCATTACCCAGAGCTCACTATTCAAAGAGGCTCACTGCCTATAGAAATGATTACAAGAAGATTACAGAGTGTTTGAACTGATGAATAACATCTGCTAATGCAAGAATTCAGTTCTGGTTAAGTATAAAATATTGATCTTACACAGTTCATCCTTGTTCTGCCTTGTTTACTATTCTTCCATGATCTGGTCCTTAGATCTTTTCTCCTTCACTCTTCTTTTTTCCTTTTTCGCACTTACTCCATCACCACATCACAATCACACACCAAAAGACTTGAATCACTCAGCTATATATATCCACATCAAGAAGTTCAATCAACTGCAGTCGGCTTCAAGGAAACTTAGAACTTTTATTAAGAACTCTGCTCTGTCAGCTGAATCCATGTACAAATAACAACACAGACCAAGAACTTGTGTTCCTAGATCATCAATCATGTTGGCCAATACCACTAATTATCACTAATTACTTATCCAACAACTTTTCTGCATCTGGACCAAGATCAAATACTAGGTCACTGTGTTCTTCTTCTGACTGTGCTGACTAACTAGAAGCTAATTGTAACATCCATATCTGATTTTACTTGAAAACTATGTTTTAACATAGGTATTTTTTTTTTCTTTGTAATAAAAAAGAATTCACTACTATCAAGTATAACATTTTTCTCTTTAACAATAAACATGATTTCATTTTTTTCACAAAGATGAAAGAAATGATAAACCATAAACATTTTGTTTTCTCACAATTTGAAATATTCTTAAAACAAATACAATATTAGAAACATACCATTATCACCGCATCTCGATTGTCGACCCATCACATTCAAGACTCGGCAATCCTCAATATTTGGAAGAGAAAGTATCTTCAAGGAGCTTAACCTCCAACCACAGACCGTCGGTCTCCCGCAGTCCTTCCTAACCGGAAGTGGCCCTACCCTACTCAAGAGGATAGACTTAGGATAACCATCAGTGTTTGCCATCTGAGCTCTGGTGTTGTAACTTACGTGTCTTGTTATCATGTAGATCCCTAGATACCCTCTAGTCATGCATGACTCTCCACAAGAAACGCCATCCAGTCACAGTGAACATTCAATGCACTTGAGGATCGTGCATCACCTTGGCCAAAGGATTTATATTTAAATAGCATTGTATGAATGCATAAATATAGTTCACCCACCCTACTCGACTTGAATTAATCGCAATCCTACAGTTTTCCTATTTGTAAGGTTTATAAATATGTTGACCTCGATGACCTCAAGGTATTTGAATTTTCCTCGTGCATTAGTGCATGGCGCAAAGGTTTACTCTATTCTCGAGTTTATGGATTCATCTCTATTTACATGATGTATAAAGGGTGTTCTATTTCATTGTTTATACGGATAGCATTTGTAATGCAAAAATAATCCCATAACCGTTTAAAACATTGTTTAAAATTATCCACTCCTAAGTGGTCTCTAACTTGGCTATACAGTTTCCATAAGTTTATACAACATACTCAAGTATATAATACAATTACCCGTAAGCCCGGAGTTTTAAGTTTTAGACTCATAAAGGTCTTCAAGGTAATAGCGACACAAGGATCATCGCATGCAATTTACTTAACTAAAACACAAAATGCGGGTTTCCCACCCTTATCTCTTCACTTTAAATGCATGACGGTATTTTTGACCAAGGATAATTACTTATACTTCAGCTCTACACCTCCTTCCAAAACAAATGGTTTCACATGGTTTGATGAGGTAAGAGTTAAATGATAAAGATATGAAAAGACTTGGAATCTATCTTAAGACACTAGAGATGATCAAACTCATATGTCGACCTCTAATTGAAGATCTAAAACCGAATAAGAAACTAGCTAAATACATTTGTCGGCATTCAATGTCTTATTTTCAGGATTCTTATCTGTTTGAATAGAGAGACATTTTGTAACCTTAGCCTACTCTGGTTTTTATCTCTCGAAACCACAGCCAGTTAAAATTACACCATCTAGCTATCAAAACAATCTAAAAACTACCTCGAAAACATGCATTAGATCTAAGGTTTAGACTCCTTCACAGTAAGCATGTGGTGCAATGTGGCTTCTCACTAAGAAACTAACATTTCGAGTGTACAAAAGATAGTTTGAGCTGGTATTACAGTCCTATAAGAACAACTCCATGCATACATCATTACCGACACCCAGTAGAACATCATTCACAATTCACATCATACATTTAACAGCATTGGTGTATATATTTGAAAACTGTGTTCTACTATTATTAGGGTATCGTTCATGATGTATAATGATAACGTTTTCTGAGAAGACAACAATGGTTTCGTATTCTGAGAAGACAACAATGATAATGTATTCATTGTAAACAACCCTCACTCTGAGCTTACAGTAAGATGACATTATTTGCATATCCTTTACGTTGTAAGATCCTACACTATCACTGTGCTAATAAGACATGACAAAGATCATAGACTGCGCAGAGGGGAAGAATGGAATCCTGTCATTGTTCTAAGAGTTTCGCTGTTGCTAGCTCGTCCTTGGTGAGCTCTCAGCGACGTCCTCAAGTTTCTTCCTTCGACTCAAAACCCACAGTACTCTCCTATCCGTGTCCTCCTCAGAAAAGAACGTACTCCCTCTCTGGTTTCAATTTCTTAACCAACAGAAAACTAATGCCTCCCAGACTCCCCACGATGAAGAAGAATAATCGCATTTAACCTCTGTTGTTCCATGCCTAAATAGAAGGAGATCAGTTTATCTGCATGCCACCCGACTTCCTAACCTACAGCGACCACTAAACATGATGGAGGCTCCTTTATGGCGACGTGGCAGCTGTGGCACAACAACCTCATCCACTTACTCGCACAAGAAGGCTTCTTAACTTTCGAATATGTAACTAACACAATTAGTGGAGTTAAATTCTTACAAGGTGGTGAATAATAAATGCATATTGTGTCTCCAAGGTTGAAAAGAGAGAAAGAGTAAAGACCGACTTAATAAAGAAAGTATAGGTTAGATTAATGATAACTCAAGTCTTAAGCTCGAAGGGAAAAGATGCATTCGAAATGGAAGACGTCCAAAACGACAGAACTTGGGCGTAAACCTACTCGACTTGACGAGAAAACTGCCATCAAACAAACTAACGAAAATACCTCATGTTAACCAAGATATAACTAAGGCAATTTTGGAATATTCTTCCAAATAACGACTAAAATAGGTTATTGCTCATCTCGGCTTCAAATTTGACTTTCGTCGATTTTCAAAAAGGAATAAATTCACAACACATGTTCAAAGCATTTTTATGGCAATCATGATGGATTGGGCATAACGTAAAACAAGTTTTCTAAATCATTGACGCACAATTACGACTTCTCGCATCTTTCGACTACGAGACGCAACTCACAAATCTGCCACAAATAAGTTTATTTATTTACCTATAAATGAAATATTAGTCATCTATATAAGATGACTTGCTTTAGTGGACTTGCGACAACAACGTTGATTTCCAAAATTCTATAAGATGACTACAAAACAGTGTTAAACCTTATCTTCAGATGTCGACATCTAGTCTTAAACTATCTTAGTCATAAACATGACTAAATTTAAGGCTTTAAGGTTTATCTACCTGCTTGGCGTTTTCAGTAACAAACACCCATGGTTAATTTCCAGAGTCTATTCTCTTTCTCAAAGATACTTTCTCTTCCTGTCGAACATGGTCCACCTGTTCCTGCAACGACAGTCTCACATACAATTTTTGTGGTCAAAGCACCTATATTCCAAATCAAAGAATAATATATCCAAACATCATTTTCTCCTAGCAAAAGGACATTTTAGTTTATAATATCACATTGATCATAATCAATAGATTCCAAAATTTCATAGAACTAACTTTGTCTATCTACATCACCAATTTCCATGTCGTCCACAACATATTATATAACTGAAATTTGCAAGAAAAGTAAATAGCATTATCGATTCCAAAAAGAGGGATGTAACATATCCTTCCCCTTTAAAAATCATCGTCCCCGATGATTGAGTTTATCAAGCAAAAATTAAACTTAAAACAAACTTTTTATAGTTCAACATTAATGTCTTTGAAAAGTTTAGGAAATCTTTGGTAAATGTCTTTATAGTCTTCCCAAGTGGCGCTATCCTCACCATATTGGTCCCACTAAATTTTGCATTGCAAAACTTCTCGATTACGTAAACGAAGTTTACACATTTCTAGCACCTTGAGTGGCTTGATCACAACCACCCTGGGTTCTTGCATCTATAATGAATTCTAGTTAAGGATGTGGTTATTACCTACAAAATATTTCTTTAGATATGAAACATGAAAAACATTATGCATCTTGGACAAGGCTGGAGGTAGAGCAAATTTTTAGGCAACTAGATTGATAATCTCTAGAACTTCAAAAGGTTTGACATAACAAGGAGCCAATTTCGATGATTTACCAAATTTTATTGAACTCTTATGGGGTTTCACTTGCAAAAGCACTTTCTCACCAATAGAGAAATGTCTAGGCACTCATTTGCGATCTGCATAACTCTTTTGCCTGTCATTGGCTTCTGCCAACCTCTTCCTAATCATTTTCACTTTTTCTTCCATATCAGCAAGCATTTCAGGTCCAATGCTTATCCTATCTTCCAGCTTATCCCAGTTTATAGGAGTTCTGCATTTCCTTCCATATAATGCTTCAAATGGCACCATCTTAATGGCAAAATGATAGGAGTTGTTATAGGCAAATTTGACAAGAGGTAGATATTCCTCCCATCTGTATTGCTAATCCATGCAATACATTCTCAAAAGGTCTTCTAATACCTGATTCACTCTTTCTGTTTGTCCATCAGTTTCTGGATGATAAGTAGTACTCACATTAAGTTTAGTCCCTAATGCAGAAAATAAGGTTTGCCAAAACCATGAAGTTATATGAGCATCTCTATCAAATATAATCTTTTCAGGTACACCATGCAATCTAAAAATTTCCTGCACAAATTTCTGAACCAAAAGATGAGCTCCATCCATCAAATTTCCTGGTATGAAATGTGCGACCTTGGTTAGTTTATCCACAACAACCAATATTGCATCATGCCTATTCTTAGACATTGGTAACCCCTGGACAAAATCTATACTAACAACCTACCATTTCCATTCTGGAATATCATGCGGGTATAACAATCCAGCAGGATGTTGGTGTTCCGCCTTAACTTTTTGACACTCCAAACAACTAGCCACAAACCTTGCAGCATCGCTTTTCATTCCCTTCCAGAAATATAGCAGCTTGACATCAGCTAATAGTTTTGTTACACCAGGGTGTCCAGAGTATGGTGCACAGTGAACTTCCTTCCACACAAGGTTTCTAAGTTCTACTAAATCAGGAACGTAGATTCTTTCCTTGAATCTCATCAATCCATTCGATTCAAAACTGAATCCGTCATATCTTGGGTCCTCAGGGTTTAAGTGCAGAGCCTGTTTCACTTGCTCATAATACTCATCTCCAGACAAGCTTTGTATTACTAAATCTTTAAAGTTAGCATGTATGGAGATTATAGAAGCTATGTGCCTTCTTCTGCTTAAGGCATCAGCTACTCAATTTTCCTTGCCTTTGATATAAGAAATCTCAAAGTCATAATCTGATATTAATTCCAGCCATCTCCTCTTCCTTGCATTGAGATTAGGTTGTGTGAATATGTAGCAAAGACTTTGATGATATGATTTTAGTATAAAAGTCTTTCCCAACAAATAATGTCACCACATCTGAAGGGCGTGAATCACTGCTACCATTTCTAAGTCATGAGGAGCGTAGTTCTTCTCATAGTTTTTCAACTTCCTTGATTCATAGGCTACTACCCGGCCATCTTGCATAAGTACACCTTCTAACCCTTCCCCCGAGGCATTAGTAATAACTTCAAAATCTCCCTCAGGGGAGCGGTTGTTTATTTTTCTTTTAACAAGTCAAAAGCCTTTTGACATTCTTCCATCCAAACAAACCTTTTTCCTTTTCTTTGCAAGGAGGTAATTGGGCTAGCAATGCTTGAGAAATTCAACACAAATTTCCTGTAATAACCTGCCAACCCCATAAAACTTCATACCTCTGAAACATTGGAAGGTTCAAGCCACTCCATAATAGCTTTTATTTTGGCCAAATCAACTGATATCCCATCAGCTGATATTATATGCCCCAAATACTGCACTTCTTTCTGAAAGAAGGTGCACTTTGAGAGTTTCGCATACAATTTGTGTTCTCTTAATCATTGCAAGACTATTTGAAGATGTTGTCTATGCTCCTCTTCATTTTTGGAATAAATCAGAATATCATCAATGAAAACTAGCACAAATTTATCAAGACAATCTTTGAAAACACTATTCATGAGATTCATGAAAGCAGCAGGTGCATTGGTCAATCCAAACGGCAACACCATAAACTCATAATGACCATATCTCGTTCTAAATGCCATCTTGGGAATATCTTCATCTTTCAACCTTAACTGATGGTATCCAGATCTCAAATCTATCTTAGAAAAGACTGATGCACCACGCATTTGGTCAAATGGATCATCAATCGTGGCAAGGGATACTTGTTCTTTATTGTCGCCTTATTAAGCATCCTATAATCTATACACAGCCTTAGAGTTCCATCTTTCTTCTTGACAAATATAACTGGGGCTCCCCATGGTGATACACTTGGCCTAATTAGATTCTTAGACAATAGCTCCTGCAATTGAGCTTTTAATTCCATAAGTTCAGTGGTGGTCATACGATATGGAGCTTTAGAGACTGGCTCCGATCCTTGTTTAATATCTATGCCAAAATCAAATGTTCTTTTTGGAGGCAAGCCTGGTAGCTCCTCGGGAAATACATCATTGAAATTGCAAAGATATGGATATTTTTCCTCAAATGTTTGTTTCTCCAAGGTTTCCTCTACTAGGTCCATTTTGACTGCAAAAAGTTGACATCCCTTTCGCCTAGCCCGTTTTAGTTGTTTTGAAGAAATGGATCTAATCCTTATTTCCCTTTTAATTCCTTGAAGATTTATTGAATTGCTCTTCTCATCCAGACACTCAATTGTTTTATGAAAATAATCTACCTTGGCTCGATGTTTCCACAACCAATTCATTCCTAAGATGGCATCGTAGGACCCTAAAGGTGCTACGTATAAATTTGCCTCAGTGGTGAAGTTAGAAATATCAATCTTAGCTTCGAACAAACATTGTTCTACCTAATCCTTTGAGTTATTTGCATACTCAACTGTCCATGGGTTTGACATAAAACCAGCTTTTCTAGAAAATTTACTTAAGACTTTAGGTGACACAAAATTTTCTGTTGCACCAGTATCAAATAGAATAGAAACAGGAACTCCAAATAAGGTACCTGTCATCTCAATGGGGGTGATCTGATACTTTGCTTGTCGATTGTCAAGAGAGGCATGAATCCTTTGTTGAAATGCTTCCTGTTGCGAAGGAAGTTCCGTGTTCCTTGGCTTCCCATTCTACTTCTTATTAGGGCAACGGTTGGCATAATGATCTCCTCCACAAGAAAAGCATCCTCCTATAGGTCCTCGCTTCTTAGATGGCCTACTTGTAGAATCATCATTCTTCTTAAAATTAACATTTTTCTTATAATCTTCACCTCTTCGCTCATTACCAAATCCCCCTTGATTCTTTCGATTTCCTTTATCAAACCTCTTATTTTCATATCCTTTCTCATTCTTCCTTTTATATGACTGATCATTGTAGTTCTTATCAAACTTCTTATGTTTCTTTTCACGGTAAGTAGAGATAGATTTGATCTTCTGCTCCTGCTTAATTGCTTTCTCATATACTTGATCCATTGTGCTTGGACCATGCACCTCCACCTCACCGCCAATCTGAGGATTGAGTCCCATGATAAATATTCTGATTCAAAATCTTTCATCCTTTTGGTATTGAGGAACATACTTCAGTAGTCTAGTAAATTTTTCTGCATACTCAACCACAGATAGTTCACCTTGCCTATGGTTTTGGAAATCTGTTAACTTTTGATCAAAATATAACTGAGGTAACCATTGTTTTCAGAATAGTTCCACAAACTCATTCCATGTCACCTTCAAGGGACTTAATTCCAGCTCCATTTTCCCCAGATAGTTGATATGCTCCCCACACTGCTTTAGTAACCTTAGAGTAATTTTTGATCTCAAAGTATTTCTCCATCTCTGTTAACCATGCTTCTACTGCATCTCTGATTTTCGTTCCATCGAACTTAGGAGGGTTAACCTTCTTCATATCCTTAGATAATTCTAATGCAAGTTTATCTTTGGTTTTTCTTTGAACTTCACTGTCGTCAGGGTTTTCACTTGACATGCCATTTTCCCAATGTTTACTTTTGTTTGTATTATGTGAGTTCTCATTTTCACCCTCTGTGTTCCCAGTTTCATCCATTTTCTTTTCCAGTTTGTTCAACCTTTCCTTGGTTTCAGTAAGCATATTTAGAATCCTATCCAACTTGTCAGTGGAGTTTTCCCAAGAGTTATGACCTTCCCGATCTTACCCCTTATTAAACTCTGATTGGTCCATGATAGTTTAGTTTCTCACCTGATTAAACATATACTAATCAGTTTTATGCTTATCATATTATATATCACCAAAAAAAACAACAATTGATCATAATCATAATTATTTTCAAACCAAACATTTGTCTTTATTCAATTTGCAAAATTGTTCCTACATCAAATAGAGATAGACATATCTCATGTTTTTACTCAGTATTATCAAGTGGGGTGTAACCTTCGGATTCATTGTCTGACACATAATCACAAGGTGTATACCCCTCAGACTCACTATCGGATGATAGCTCAATGATCTCAGCTCTAGGCACTATACGAGGATCCCTAGTGATCATTGGTATACTAATAGGTACACTCATAGGTATACTAATAGGTACACTATTAGGTACAATAATAGGGCAGCAGTTGATCATGATTCGAGCCGCCGTCGTCGCTACCTCGAGGAGTTCTCTTCTCATTCATTTAAGTCATGACAAGGCATTGGTAAAGGTTTCCACATCGTCAAGCCAAATGTCATTTTCATCATTAGTTTTCTCAATGCTCTTGATCATCGCAAGCCGTTTCTACTTAGCTTGCAGATAACGTTCCTTACCCGTGAAGGATTTTCTTGCAGTTTTCTTGATGTGTACCATCCTGGCACAGTAAATCAAATCATTAGCTACCCACATAATGTTGATTTCCTAATTAGGTTAGTGGACTCATCAGCCCTAGTGCTAAACCTGGTTAGCTCTGATACCATATGTAAAATCCATATCTGATTTTACTTGAAAACTATGTTTTAACATAGGTATATTTTTTTTCTTTGTAATAAAAAAGAATTCACTACTATCAAGTATAACATTTTTTGCTTTAACAATAAACATGATTTCATTTTTTTCACAAAGCTGAAAGAAATGATAAACCATAAACATTTTGTTTTCTCGCAATTTGAAATAATCTTAAAACAAATACAATATTAGAAACATACCATTATCACCGCATCTCGATTGTCGACCCATCACATTCAAGACTCGGCAATCCTCAATATTTGGAAGAGAAAGTATCTTCAAGGAGCGTAACCTCCAACCACAGACTGTCGGTCTCCTGCACTCCTTCCTAACTGGAAGTGGTCCTACCCTACTCAAGAGGATAGACTTAGGATAACCATCGATGTTTGTCATCTAAGCTCTGGTGTTGTAACTTACGTGTCTTGTTATCATGCAGATCCCTAGATACCCTCAAGTCATGCATGACTCTCCACAAGAAACGCCATCCAGTCATAGTGAACATTCAATGCACTTGAGGATCATGCATCACCTTGGCCAAAGGATTTGTATTTAAATAGCATTGTATGAATGCATGAATATAGTTCACCCACCCTACTCGACTTGAATTAATCGCAATCCTACAATTTTCCTATTTGTAAGGTTTATAAATATGTTGACCTCGATGACCTCAAGGTATTTGAATTTTCCTCATGCATAAGCGCATGGCACAGAGGTTTACTCTATTCCTGACTTTATGGATTCATCTCCGTTTACACGATGTATAAAGGGTTTTCTATTTCATTGTTTATATGGATAGCATTTGTAATGCAAAAATAATCCCATAACCGTTTAAAACATTGTTTAAAATTATCCACTCCTAAGTGATCTCTAACTTGGCTATACGGTTTCCATAAGTTTATACAACATACTCAAGTATATAATACAATTACTCGTAAGCCCAGAGTTTTAAGTTTTAGACTCATAAAGGTCTTCAAGGTAATAGCGACACAAGGATCATCGCATGCAATTTACTTAACTAAAACACAAAATGTAGGTTTCCCACCCTTATCTCTTCACTTTAAATGTATGACGGTATTTTTGACCAAGGATAATTACTTATACTTCAACTCTACACCTCCTTCCAAAACAAATTGTTTCACATGGTTCAATGAGGTAAGACTTAAATGATAAAGATATTAAAAGACTTGGAATCTATCTTAAGTCACTAGATATGATCAAACTCATATGTCGACCTCTAATTGAAGATCTAAAACTGAATAAGAAACTAGCTAAATACATTTGTTGGCATTCAATGTCTTGTTTTCGGGATTCTTATATGTTTGGACAGAGAGACATTTTGTAACCTTAGCCTACTCTGGTTTTTATCTCTCGACACTATAGCTAGTTAAAATTACACCATCCAGCTGTCAAAACAATCTAAAAACTACGTCAAAAACATGCATTAGATTTGAGGTTTAGACTCCTTCACAGTAAGCATGTGGTGCAATGTGGCTTCTCACTAAGAAACTAACTTTTTGAGTGTACAAAAGATAGTTTGAGCTGGTATTACAGTCCTCTAAGAAAAACTCCATGCATACATCATTGCCGACACCCAGTAGAACATCGTTCACAATTCGCATCATACATTTAACAGCATTGGTGTATATATATTTGAAAACTGTGTTCTACTATTATTAGGGTATCGTTCATGATGTATAATGATAACATTTTTTGAGAAGACAGCAATGGTTTCATATTCTGAGAAGACAACAATGGTAACGTATTCATTGTAAACAACCCTCACTCTGAGCTTACAGTAAGATGACATTATTTGCATATCCTTTACGTTGTAAGATCCTACACTATCACTGTGGTAATAAGACACGACAAAGATCATAGACTGCACAGAGGGGAAGAATGGAAACCTATCATTGTGCTAAGAGTTTCGCTGTTGCTAGCTCGTCCTTGCTGAGCTCTCAGCAATGTCCTCAAGTTTCTTCCTTCGACTCAAAACCTACAGCACTCTCCTATCTGTGTCCTCCTCAGAAAAGAACGTACTCCCTCCCTAGTTTCAATTTCTTAACCAACAGAAAACTAATGCCTCGCAGACTCCCCACGGCGAAGAAGAATAATCGCATTTAACCTTTGTCGTTCCATGCCTAAACAGAAGGAGATCGGTTTATCTGCATGCCACCTGACTTCCTAGCCTACAGCGACCACTAAACATGATGGAGGCTCCTTTATGGCGATGTGGCAGCTGTGACACAACAACCTTGTCCACTTACTCGCACAAGAAGGCTTCTTAACTTCCGAATATGCAACTAACACAATTAGTGGAGTTAAATTCTTACAAGGTGGTGAATAATTAATGCATATTGAGTCTCCAAGGTCGAAAAGAGAGAAAGAGTAAAGATCGACTTAATAAAGAAAGTATAGGTTAGATTAATGATAACTCAAGTCTTAAGCTCGAAGGGAAAAGACGCATTTGAAATGGAAGATGTCCAAAATGACAAAACTTGGGCGTAAACCTACTCGACTTGATGAGAAAATCGACATCAAACAAAATAACGAAAATACCTCACGTTAACCAAGATATAACTAAGGCGATTTTGGAATATTCTTCCAAATAACGACCAAAATAGGTTATTGCTCATCTCGGCTTCAAATTCAACTTCCATCAATTGTCAAAAAGGAATAAATTCACAACACATGTTCAAAGTGTTTTTACGGCAATCACGATGGATTGGGCGTAACGCAAAACAAGTTTTCTAAATTGTTGATGCACAATTACGACTTCTTGCATCTTTCGACTACGAGACACGACTCACAAATATGCCACAAATAAGTTTATTTATTTACCTATAAATGAAATATTAGTCATCTATATAAGACGACTTGCTTTAGTGGACTTGCGACAACAACGTCGATTTCTAAAATTCTATAAGACGACTTACGAAAAGGTGTTAAACCTTATCTTCAGACGTCGACATCTAGTCTTAAACTATCTCAGTCGTAAACATGACTAAATTTAAGGATTCAAGGTTTATCTACCTGCTTGGTGTTTTCAGTAACAAACACCCATGGTTAATTTCCAGAGTCTATTCTCTTTCTCAAAGATACTTTCTCTTCCTGTCAAACATGGTCCACCTGTTCCTACAATGACAGTCTCACATACATTTTTTGTGGTCAAAGCACCTATATTCCAAATCAAAGCATAATATATCCAAACATCATTTTCTCCTAACAAAAAGACATTTTAGTTTATAATATCACATTGATCATAATCAATAGATTCCAAATTTTCATAGAACTAACTTTGTCTATCTACATCACCAATTTCCATGTCATCCACAACATATTATATAACTAAAATTTGCAAGAAAAGTAAATAGTGTTATCGATTCCAAAAAGAGGGATGTAACACTAATACTCAAATGCTTATAAGTTTTGTATCCTTTATCACTGGAGGCTAAATCTTTGTATTTAGATAGTCTTGACAATCCTTATCACTCCCTCAGATCCACAACACTCTGTGAATTACCACTGGAGAGATCTAGACCAAGATAATGGACCCTGTCACATGCTCTATTTCTGACATCCAGACTTAGACAAATCCTCACTTTGACTTACAGTATGAACAAATCATGTAATGCAAATGTGTAAGGTAGACTTAGTTGCCATCAATGACAACACCTGTCATGCATAGCAGTGTCTCTTGCCAACAATCTCCCCCTTTGGCATTAATGGCAACACTTAGTGAAAAATGACTAAGTGTCAGAATAACTCCCCCTTACTAAGTTTAAATATGCTTTTCACTGTTCTCTAATGCTCCTCCTTTGCTGGATTCCTCATTTTTCAGTGCTCTTCATTCCCCCTTTGACATCAATGGCAAAGGGTGGGATCCACAAATCAAAATTTACATAAAAATTCTATATACCAGGCTGCATATGTACAAACAATCCTTATGTCCTATTTACATATACTTGAGTACATCTCCAAAAATGTTCTTCAATTGTCCCAGCTCGCTATCCTAGATCTTCTTTATAGTATTCAAAATTGAGATGTGACCACTGAAGAGAAATACTTGTGACTCTGTCATCCGCAGATCAATGGGATCATTTGACTGAGTTACAGCTTGGGCTTTAGTTAAGGTATTGAACATTTCTTCCATTTTGGGGGAAATTAGTCCTCGGAGCTCACTCATCCTTGTCTCTATGCTCTGCTTTTCTTTTGTCAATTTCTTTATATCTTTAATTAAGCTGATTGTTTGACACTCTTGGCTCATCACTAACACTGTCAGAGGATCAAAAGATTTGGATACATTTGATATTTTTTCTTTGGACTCCTTTATTTTTATTTCAATGTCCTTTATAGCTTTAGGACAAGACAAACAAAATTTTAATACATTCCCTCCTTCTGTAAGAGCATTTTGAATACTCTTTACACTAGCATCCAACACCATTCTATCAACTCCAATCAAACCTTTAAGAGCATCAAATCTTTTATCATTGAATTCCTTGTGGACCTTGATCTCTGCAGCCTTCTCTAAAGACTCAAAATGAGAGCTTACCGAGTTTATCAAGTTCTTTAATTGTCCAGAGGGAGGTATAGAAGAATCCTTTTGGTATGTTGGCATGATTTTCTCTAAAATCCCTGATGCCAAACCAAGTAGCTCACTATCTTCTATGTCAGACTTCAAAATGTCTTCTCTAGCTTTAGCTTGAGCAATGGAAGCCAGCTTTATCTTTTGTACCGGAGATAATGTGTCAAAATTTATTGGACCTTGGATTGTGTCCTGATCTTCTTCAATTTGTTTGTCCCTTTCCAAAATTTCCTTTACTGCCTCCATAGTGTCTCTTTCCCAAGATGATGATGTGTCTATCTGATTCTTACCAGTACTGTCTACTGGATTATCTTGCTTGGGCTCTTCATCATCCTTTAAAATCTCTTCTTCTTTATCATTTTTTTCCAAGCTGCCATATGGCCTTTTTTCCATTACTTTTGTTCTTTTCTTTTCCTTACCAGATGATTTGTCTTTTAGTTTCTCTGTCTTGGTCGATTTTGGGGGAACATGGGCAGCAGCAAAGCTCCTAGTTTTTCTAGGCTGGCTGGAGGAGACTTCCAGAGCACTTTCTTGTTTCTAATCCTACTTTTCCCTCTTAGTATTTTTAGTTCTTTCCCTAAAATGCTTCACAGCTTCCTTGGTGAGGCCTAGATTCTCGGCCAACTGCTCAACTTCTTTCCTTACTTTCCTATTGGTTTTAGGTTTTCTGAGTTCAACATGCAGTTTCACACATAGCTCCTCATATGTCCCAAATCTTTCAACTGTTGTGTCCTTGGGCTTAATCAAAAGGTGTTGAGCATACATATTCAAAATTTTCTCCTCTACCTCATACCCCACGGGCATGATCCAAATAGTTTTGGGCTCTACTGCTTTCATTAAGCACTGATCAGTATCTACCATAAAATAGATTTAATTCTTGTATTTCTCAATAACTAATTTTGGGATTCTTTCCCTAGAATGCATCATACTCTGAAAATTCTTGAAGTTTCCCCAGATTGTCATTTTCTGTGTTTTAGAATCACCAATGTTGTGTACATGATCTCTTATTTGCATTGCAATTGGCCTGTCATTTGTCCAGTGCACTCCCTTTACTCCAGGCACCTCATTCATGAAATAGAAAAATAAGCATATAACCAAATAACCATCTTTGAAGGTGTTTTTCTTATCCTTCTTGATTTTGTTCAAGTTCTCAATTAATTGGTTCTATAACAAATCACACAGGTCATAATCTACATTTTCTTTCAACATTTGGTATGCAACATATATGGCAGTTCCAGACACAAAGTTCTCCTTGTTGGAGTGATAAATCTTGTATCCAATTTCCATTGAGGCAAACATAACATCTGGATCAATAATATCATTGATAGTCATTGCCCTTTTGTCAAACTTAGTACTGATTGCATCAGTAACGATCTGATTTTTCACAGATTTCAACATGGGTAAACCACCAATTGAATTTAACCCAGTTACAATCGTGATAACATCCTTTGTAATCTTGAATGGTTTCAACAACCATATAAACTCATCATGCATTCAACTCAAGACATATCAAACCCACTCACTCTTATCAAATGTCAGTAATTCAATGACCTGTAGAAAATGTCTACTTTCTAGGGCTTTATATTCCGGTTTCAGATCATAATTATCATACTTAAGGTAGTTGTCAAAAAAATCCAAGAATTTTAGGTTCCAAAATTCATCTATGCTACAGTGAATGTATGCCCTAATATCCTTGACATGCAACACTCTGTAAGGCACAATAGAAAATGCTCCTAATGGTTTGACTTCGATTGATTTGTGTGGATGCTTCTTAAATTTTGGTCAATGCCTTTTAGTAATATCAACAACATGAGGACTAGCCATCTCAAAAGATTACAGGTTCAGGCTTCATAGAAAAATACCTTTTTCTTCCACAAAATTTAGGGTTAGCTGATGAATCTGCCAGTCGCACTTCAGACCCTTGAAATCTTAGCTCATGTGCTCTTCTGCTTGCTCTCTTCAAATGCAAAGTAATTCAAATGTTTGAATGGGTGACCTTTTATCCTCTGCAAAACCTAATTCTTTATTGTAATAAATGCTTTGCCCTAACACATTTGGTAAAACTATTTTTTTATATAGTCGATCTTCAATTGTTCTGCAATCAGTCACATTAGCTTCTTTTGTTCTAGAATTACCTTCAATAGATATGCAATAGGCATCTCTAACTTCATTCATTGTGCCAGATTCAGGCACCCACTTACTGGCTAGGGGAATTAGATTTTCAAAGCAACTCCCCCTGAGCCAGAGCTCCTAATTCAAGTCCTGGAAGAATTAACAGCACCAGATTCCGGTGCAAACCCATCATCATTATTCATTGTACCTTTCTTCACCCATGTCTTGTTCATTTCATTCTAGACCTTATTTACATCAACTTGGCTCTTTCCTTTGTCTTGTCTCTGCGCATCTGGTTTTCTATTTACTGGACCTCTCCTTTCATTGTTCCTACTTCTGCAGAATCTTACAATATGACTAGATCAATTACAATTGAAGAATACAACATTTCTTTGCCCATTTGATTGATTTCCCCTTGATCTGCACTGATTAGCCATATGTCCAAATCTATTGCATTCAAAGCATTTTCCATTGAAAGAATTACCATTTCCTCTATTGTTAGAGTTATTCATTATCATATTTCTACATTTATTAGATCTATGACCATACCTCTTACACTTGAAACATTGACTAGAGAAGGATGGACCAATTTGATTTACTCTGCTTCTATACTGAGTAGCTCTATGACCAAATTTATTGTAATTGAAACAAATTCCATTGAAAGATGGATATCTTTGAGCATTAGGTTGTCTTACCGAAGGTTTTCTAGGTTTGTTTCTCCCATTCCTGGATTGAGAATTTCTTTGTCTGGATCTGGAGCTTTCACCTTTCTCATACCTAAGGCCATGCTTATCATTAGCCTTCTTCTGACATTCAAGCAACACTTCAAGTTTAGCTGATCTTATCTTGAACTTCTCCTTGTATTCATTTGCAATTTGTAGGTCATGTCTGAGTGTGACAATTTGTCTTTCAAGTTCCTCCTCATTGTAGCTAAATTCTTGTAGATCAGATTTTAGATGGCCAACTGTTCTGTCCATTCTGCATCATACTCTGAAAATTCTTGAAGTTTCCCCAGATTGTCATTTTCTGTGTTTTAGAATCACCAATGTTGTGTACATGATCTCTTATTTGCATTGCAATTGGCCTGTCATTTGTCCAGTGCACTCCCTTTACTCCAGGCACCTCATTCATGAAATAGAAAAATAAGCATATAACCAAATAACCATCTTTGAAGGTGTTTTTCTTATCCTTCTTGATTTTGTTCAAGTTCTCAATTAATTGGTTCTATAACAAATCACACAGGTCATAATCTACATTTTCTTTCAACATTTGGTATGCAACATATATGGCAGTTCCAGACACAAAGTTCTCCTTGTTGGAGTGATAAATCTTGTATCCAATTTCCATTGAGGCAAACATAACATCTGGATCAATAATATCATTGATAGTCATTGCCCTTTTGTCAAACTTAGTACTGATTGCATCAGTAACGATCTGATTTTTCACAGATTTCAACATGGGTAAACCACCAATTGAATTTAACCCAGTTACAATCGTGATAACATCCTTTGTAATCTTGAATGGTTTCAACAACCATATAAACTCATCATGCATTCAACTCAAGACATATCAAACCCACTCACTCTTATCAAATGTCAGTAATTCAATGACCTGTAGAAAATGTCTACTTTCTAGGGCTTTATATTCCGGTTTCAGATCATAATTATCATACTTAAGGTAGTTGTCAAAAAAATCCAAGAATTTTAGGTTCCAAAATTCATCTATGCTACAGTGAATGTATGCCCTAATATCCTTGACATGCAACACTCTGTAAGGCACAATAGAAAATGCTCCTAATGGTTTGACTTCGATTGATTTGTGTGGATGCTTCTTAAATTTTGGTCAATGCCTTTTAGTAATATCAACAACATGAGGACTAGCCATCTCAAAAGATTACAGGTTCAGGCTTCATAGAAAAATACCTTTTTCTTCCACAAAATTTAGGGTTAGCTGATGAATCTGCCAGTCGCACTTCAGACCCTTGAAATCTTAGCTCATGTGCTCTTCTGCTTGCTCTCTTCAAATGCAAAGTAATTCAAATGTTTGAATGGGTGACCTTTTATCCTCTGCAAAACCTAATTCTTTATTGTAATAAATGCTTTGCCCTAACACATTTGGTAAAACTATTTTTTTATATAGTCGATCTTCAATTGTTCTGCAATCAGTCACATTAGCTTCTTTTGTTCTAGAATTACCTTCAATAGATATGCAATAGGCATCTCTAACTTCATTCATTGTGCCAGATTCAGGCACCCACTTACTGGCTAGGGGAATTAGATTTTCAAAGCAACTCCCCCTGAGCCAGAGCTCCTAATTCAAGTCCTGGAAGAATTAACAGCACCAGATTCCGGTGCAAACCCATCATCATTATTCATTGTACCTTTCTTCACCCATGTCTTGTTCATTTCATTCTAGACCTTATTTACATCAACTTGGCTCTTTCCTTTGTCTTGTCTCTGCGCATCTGGTTTTCTATTTACTGGACCTCTCCTTTCATTGTTCCTACTTCTGCAGAATCTTACAATATGACTAGATCAATTACAATTGAAGAATACAACATTTCTTTGCCCATTTGATTGATTTCCCCTTGATCTGCACTGATTAGCCATATGTCCAAATCTATTGCATTCAAAGCATTTTCCATTGAAAGAATTACCATTTCCTCTATTGTTAGAGTTATTCATTATCATATTTCTACATTTATTAGATCTATGACCATACCTCTTACACTTGAAACATTGACTAGAGAAGGATGGACCAATTTGATTTACTCTGCTTCTATACTGAGTAGCTCTATGACCAAATTTATTGTAATTGAAACAAATTCCATTGAAAGATGGATATCTTTGAGCATTAGGTTGTCTTACCGAAGGTTTTCTAGGTTTGTTTCTCCCATTCCTGGATTGAGAATTTCTTTGTCTGGATCTGGAGCTTTCACCTTTCTCATACCTAAGGCCATGCTTATCATTAGCCTTCTTCTGACATTCAAGCAACACTTCAAGTTTAGCTGATCTTATCTTGAACTTCTCCTTGTATTCATTTGCAATTTGTAGGTCATGTCTGAGTGTGACAATTTGTCTTTCAAGTTCCTCCTCATTGTAGCTAAATTCTTGTAGATCAGATTTTAGATGGCCAACTGTTCTGTCCATTCTGCATCATACTCTGAAAATTCTTGAAGTTTCCCCAGATTGTCATTTTCTGTGTTTTAGAATCACCAATGTTGTGTACATGATCTCTTATTTGCATTGCAATTGGCCTGTCATTTGTCCAGTGCACTCCCTTTACTCCAGGCACCTCATTCATGAAATAGAAAAATAAGCATATAACCAAATAACCATCTTTGAAGGTGTTTTTCTTATCCTTCTTGATTTTGTTCAAGTTCTCAATTAATTGGTTCTATAACAAATCACACAGGTCATAATCTACATTTTCTTTCAACATTTGGTATGCAACATATATGGCAGTTCCAGACACAAAGTTCTCCTTGTTGGAGTGATAAATCTTGTATCCAATTTCCATTGAGGCAAACATAACATCTGGATCAATAATATCATTGATAGTCATTGCCCTTTTGTCAAACTTAGTACTGATTGCATCAGTAACGATCTGATTTTTCACAGATTTCAACATGGGTAAACCACCAATTGAATTTAACCCAGTTACAATCGTGATAACATCCTTTGTAATCTTGAATGGTTTCAACAACCATATAAACTCATCATGCATTCAACTCAAGACATATCAAACCCACTCACTCTTATCAAATGTCAGTAATTCAATGACCTGTAGAAAATGTCTACTTTCTAGGGCTTTATATTCCGGTTTCAGATCATAATTATCATACTTAAGGTAGTTGTCAAAAAAATCCAAGAATTTTAGGTTCCAAAATTCATCTATGCTACAGTGAATGTATGCCCTAATATCCTTGACATGCAACACTCTGTAAGGCACAATAGAAAATGCTCCTAATGGTTTGACTTCGATTGATTTGTGTGGATGCTTCTTAAATTTTGGTCAATGCCTTTTAGTAATATCAACAACATGAGGACTAGCCATCTCAAAAGATTACAGGTTCAGGCTTCATAGAAAAATACCTTTTTCTTCCACAAAATTTAGGGTTAGCTGATGAATCTGCCAGTCGCACTTCAGACCCTTGAAATCTTAGCTCATGTGCTCTTCTGCTTGCTCTCTTCAAATGCAAAGTAATTCAAATGTTTGAATGGGTGACCTTTTATCCTCTGCAAAACCTAATTCTTTATTGTAATAAATGCTTTGCCCTAACACATTTGGTAAAACTATTTTTTTATATAGTCGATCTTCAATTGTTCTGCAATCAGTCACATTAGCTTCTTTTGTTCTAGAATTACCTTCAATAGATATGCAATAGGCATCTCTAACTTCATTCATTGTGCCAGATTCAGGCACCCACTTACTGGCTAGGGGAATTAGATTTTCAAAGCAACTCCCCCTGAGCCAGAGCTCCTAATTCAAGTCCTGGAAGAATTAACAGCACCAGATTCCGGTGCAAACCCATCATCATTATTCATTGTACCTTTCTTCACCCATGTCTTGTTCATTTCATTCTAGACCTTATTTACATCAACTTGGCTCTTTCCTTTGTCTTGTCTCTGCGCATCTGGTTTTCTATTTACTGGACCTCTCCTTTCATTGTTCCTACTTCTGCAGAATCTTACAATATGACTAGATCAATTACAATTGAAGAATACAACATTTCTTTGCCCATTTGATTGATTTCCCCTTGATCTGCACTGATTAGCCATATGTCCAAATCTATTGCATTCAAAGCATTTTCCATTGAAAGAATTACCATTTCCTCTATTGTTAGAGTTATTCATTATCATATTTCTACATTTATTAGATCTATGACCATACCTCTTACACTTGAAACATTGACTAGAGAAGGATGGACCAATTTGATTTACTCTGCTTCTATACTGAGTAGCTCTATGACCAAATTTATTGTAATTGAAACAAATTCCATTGAAAGATGGATATCTTTGAGCATTAGGTTGTCTTACCGAAGGTTTTCTAGGTTTGTTTCTCCCATTCCTGGATTGAGAATTTCTTTGTCTGGATCTGGAGCTTTCACCTTTCTCATACCTAAGGCCATGCTTATCATTAGCCTTCTTCTGACATTCAAGCAACACTTCAAGTTTAGCTGATCTTATCTTGAACTTCTCCTTGTATTCATTTGCAATTTGTAGGTCATGTCTGAGTGTGACAATTTGTCTTTCAAGTTCCTCCTCATTGTAGCTAAATTCTTGTAGATCAGATTTTAGATGGCCAACTGTTCTGTCCATTCTGCATCATACTCTGAAAATTCTTGAAGTTTCCCCAGATTGTCATTTTCTGTGTTTTAGAATCACCAATGTTGTGTACATGATCTCTTATTTGCATTGCAATTGGCCTGTCATTTGTCCAGTGCACTCCCTTTACTCCAGGCACCTCATTCATGAAATAGAAAAATAAGCATATAACCAAATAACCATCTTTGAAGGTGTTTTTCTTATCCTTCTTGATTTTGTTCAAGTTCTCAATTAATTGGTTCTATAACAAATCACACAGGTCATAATCTACATTTTCTTTCAACATTTGGTATGCAACATATATGGCAGTTCCAGACACAAAGTTCTCCTTGTTGGAGTGATAAATCTTGTATCCAATTTCCATTGAGGCAAACATAACATCTGGATCAATAATATCATTGATAGTCATTGCCCTTTTGTCAAACTTAGTACTGATTGCATCAGTAACGATCTGATTTTTCACAGATTTCAACATGGGTAAACCACCAATTGAATTTAACCCAGTTACAATCGTGATAACATCCTTTGTAATCTTGAATGGTTTCAACAACCATATAAACTCATCATGCATTCAACTCAAGACATATCAAACCCACTCACTCTTATCAAATGTCAGTAATTCAATGACCTGTAGAAAATGTCTACTTTCTAGGGCTTTATATTCCGGTTTCAGATCATAATTATCATACTTAAGGTAGTTGTCAAAAAAATCCAAGAATTTTAGGTTCCAAAATTCATCTATGCTACAGTGAATGTATGCCCTAATATCCTTGACATGCAACACTCTGTAAGGCACAATAGAAAATGCTCCTAATGGTTTGACTTCGATTGATTTGTGTGGATGCTTCTTAAATTTTGGTCAATGCCTTTTAGTAATATCAACAACATGAGGACTAGCCATCTCAAAAGATTACAGGTTCAGGCTTCATAGAAAAATACCTTTTTCTTCCACAAAATTTAGGGTTAGCTGATGAATCTGCCAGTCGCACTTCAGACCCTTGAAATCTTAGCTCATGTGCTCTTCTGCTTGCTCTCTTCAAATGCAAAGTAATTCAAATGTTTGAATGGGTGACCTTTTATCCTCTGCAAAACCTAATTCTTTATTGTAATAAATGCTTTGCCCTAACACATTTGGTAAAACTATTTTTTTATATAGTCGATCTTCAATTGTTCTGCAATCAGTCACATTAGCTTCTTTTGTTCTAGAATTACCTTCAATAGATATGCAATAGGCATCTCTAACTTCATTCATTGTGCCAGATTCAGGCACCCACTTACTGGCTAGGGGAATTAGATTTTCAAAGCAACTCCCCCTGAGCCAGAGCTCCTAATTCAAGTCCTGGAAGAATTAACAGCACCAGATTCCGGTGCAAACCCATCATCATTATTCATTGTACCTTTCTTCACCCATGTCTTGTTCATTTCATTCTAGACCTTATTTACATCAACTTGGCTCTTTCCTTTGTCTTGTCTCTGCGCATCTGGTTTTCTATTTACTGGACCTCTCCTTTCATTGTTCCTACTTCTGCAGAATCTTACAATATGACTAGATCAATTACAATTGAAGAATACAACATTTCTTTGCCCATTTGATTGATTTCCCCTTGATCTGCACTGATTAGCCATATGTCCAAATCTATTGCATTCAAAGCATTTTCCATTGAAAGAATTACCATTTCCTCTATTGTTAGAGTTATTCATTATCATATTTCTACATTTATTAGATCTATGACCATACCTCTTACACTTGAAACATTGACTAGAGAAGGATGGACCAATTTGATTTACTCTGCTTCTATACTGAGTAGCTCTATGACCAAATTTATTGTAATTGAAACAAATTCCATTGAAAGATGGATATCTTTGAGCATTAGGTTGTCTTACCGAAGGTTTTCTAGGTTTGTTTCTCCCATTCCTGGATTGAGAATTTCTTTGTCTGGATCTGGAGCTTTCACCTTTCTCATACCTAAGGCCATGCTTATCATTAGCCTTCTTCTGACATTCAAGCAACACTTCAAGTTTAGCTGATCTTATCTTGAACTTCTCCTTGTATTCATTTGCAATTTGTAGGTCATGTCTGAGTGTGACAATTTGTCTTTCAAGTTCCTCCTCATTGTAGCTAAATTCTTGTAGATCAGATTTTAGATGGCCAACTATTCTGTCCATTCTGCAACATTCTTCTGTTCTTTCCTTCAAAGTTTGATTTAGGTCTTCTTCAGTCTTCTTCCTTTCCTCAATTTCTTTGGTTAGCCTCATCACCCCAGATTTCATCTCATGTTTTAGAACAAAAACTTCTTTTGTCAACTTCTCACATTCCTTTGTCTTTTCTTGCAAAGCCTTATTCATGTCATTTTCTTCAGTAAGATTAGCTCGCTGATGAAGTAGCTCCTTCCTTTTCTCCATCGATTTCTTTAATTTTTCTTTTAGCAAGTCAATGCAATCATCAACATCCTTAAGGTTCACTTTTAGGTCATCTATTTCTGCTTTGGACTGATCAAGATCTTCTAAAGCCAATTGAAGTTGTTCTTTGAGTGAACCCATTAAAACTCCTTCCCAAATCTTTCTCAAGCTGTTAAGTTTCTTCCAAGGAAAGTTGCTCTGATACCAATTGTTGGAATTAGGGTAGACAACTGAGAGGGGGGGTGAATCAATTGTCTCAAAAATTTAACACTTGCTGCAATTTATTCTTCTCTACCACTTATTTACAGATCATTATTATAACCATGAAAGCATGAATCAATAACACATTAGCAGAAACACAAATAACACACTTGACACCAAGATTTTTAACATGGAAACCTGGTTAAGGGAAAACCACGGTGGAGGTTAGTCTACAAAGATTAATACCCTGTTAAAAGTATTACAAATGGGGAAGGCACATGCCTTCAGGATCACTGCCCAGAGTTCACTGCTCAAAGAGGCTCACTGCCTATAGAAATTATTACAAGAAGATTACAGAGTGTTTGAACTGATGAATAGCATTTGCCAATGCAAGAATTCATTTCTGGTTAAGTACAGAATGCTGATCTTACACACTTCATCCTTGTTCTGCCCTATTTATTGTTCTGCCATGATTCGATCCTCAGATGTCTTCTCCTTTGCACTTCTTTTTTCCTTTTTTGCACTTACTCCATCACATCACAATCGTACACCCAAAGACTAGAATCTAATGGCTATATATATCTGCATAAAGAAGTTCAATCAACTGCAGTCGGCTTCAAGGAAACTTAGAACTTTTATTAAGAACTCTGCTCTGTCAGCTGAATCCATGTACAAATAACAACACGGACCAAGAACTTGCATTCCTAGATCATCAATCATATCGGCCAATACCAATGATTATCACTAATTGCTTATCCAACAACTTTTCTACATCTAGACCAAGATCAAATACTAGGTCGCCCTATTTTTCTTTTGATTGTGCTGACTAACTGGAACCTGATTCTCAAATCTATATAACTTTTGAATCATTTATCACCGGAGGATAAATCTCTAGATTTAGATAGTCCTGAGAATCCTTATCACTCCCTTAGATCTGTACCACACTGTGAATTACCATTGGAGATATCCGGACCAAGATACTGGACCCTATCACATGCTTTGTTTCTGACATTCAGACTTAGACAAATCCTCACTCTGACTTCTAGTATGAACAAATCATGTAATGCAGATGTGTAAGGTAGACTTAGTTGCCATCAATGACAACATGTGTCATGTGTAGCAGTGTCTCTTGCCAATAGAAAGATCCTGCAACTTTAACCTTGTATCTATCCACGCTTGCTCAATCTCTTGAATCTTTGTTATCAAATGTAGATTCAATTAGCAAGCAAATATATAGTTGGTCAGAAAAGAGGAGAGAATTTAGAGAGTACTATGCAAACAAGTTGTCATATGAACAAGTGAAAAAAGAACAAATTACAAAACTGGACTTGTGTTCCATTTTTATAGACCCATGAACAAATCAACCTCTACCCCTTACATGCAAGAGGTTCCCTATCTATTGGTGCAACAATGAAGTTATAAGGGACAATTTTGGGTAGAGGTGGTGATGGTTTTTGACCATCCTCCATGCAGTTCAATAATTAGGTCCCGCAATACTTTTTGAGGAAACTCTACTGCGAGTTTGTAAAAAATAAATTTCCAAACTATTTTGATATGCAGGACTTCTAGGGTAGAGGTGAGGGGTCAGTACAACATAGACCAGGAGCACGTGTTGACCCACAGTGGTCAGCAAGATGAGCACTCGCCAGACCAGCCCATGAGTATGTGTCTATCCCTTCCATTGTGAAGGAGAGTGCTGAGGTTGATACACTTCAATCCATTAGTTCCTTGACCTAGAGCATCATAGAGCATGCCAATCCTGCAACACAGTGTAGGCCGGGGGAGATTTCCTTTCCTTTCTACTTAGAGGGCAAGGCTTCTTTACCTGATTTCTCTTCTCTCCTTTTGAAAATGAACCCTTCTTTTTCTTTTTCACTTTCTTCCTCTATAACAATATCAATTTTTGCTTTCTTGGTACTAGCTTCTTCTTCAAAGGTTTAAGGCTCTCTTTTCATTTTCTAGACCAACTTAGGTCCTTCTTCTTCTTCCTCTTCTTCATTATCATCATCATTGTGGTTGATGTATTTTTATCTTGTGGCTTTTTCTTTTATCCTTCTTTTATTAGAAAGTTGTGATTGCATCGAAGCACTGGATGCTTCATTCTTCTCTATACTTGCTATAGGCATGGCTTCAGAGGATTTTAGAGCAGTAGTTGAGGAGGAAGAGGTTTTAGTTGACATTCTTATGCTTGGAGACACTTTCGGAGTATCAAATGTGCCTTTGAATTTCTTCATAGGGCCCTTTGGTGACATCTCCTTAACCTTAGTTCTCATTTTCTTAACATTTTCTTTTATTTCTTTCTCCTTGTGCTTTAGATGCACTTCAATAGATTTTTCTTCATATATTCCATATCTCTCTACAGAGGTATTCTTTGGTTTCCTAAGCATTAGGTCTGCAAGACCTGTAACTATGTCTTCTACAACCTTATTGTTCTGGGTTCCACTACTTCCATATAACATTCATCTTTGTTGACCATAAAGATGATGTCATCCTTGTATTTCTCTACAACCCTCTTTGGGATTCTTTCTCTAGCTTGCATGTTCTTCTGGAAGGTTTTGAAGAAACCTCATAATGCAACTGTTTGGGTTTCTAAGTTACCCAATCTTCTCAAATTATATCTAACTTGTACTTCCACTAGAATATGACCCATCCACACTATGTTCTTTATACTAGGGAATTCTCTGAGAAAGTAAAATAGTAAGAAAATGATTAAAGTACCAAATTTGAATGGGTACTTTGAGTCTTTTGTCTTTTGCAGGTTCTCAAGTAGTTGTTGTCTCAATAGTTCACATAGGTCATAATTTACACCATTCTTGACCATCTCATATGCTGTGTTGATGGTAGTGGCAGAGACAAAGTTTTCTCTATTGGTGAAGTAGATTTTGTATCTAATCATCATCAATGCATACTTCATTGTAGGGTCCTCAATGTCATTCACAGTTAGGGCTCTCTTATCAATTTTTCCTCTAGTGAGCATCATTACTACATCATTTTATTCTAATTTTAGTACTGAAATTGTTCTGATAGAACATAACTCTGTTACAACCCAAATATCTTCCTTGCTTATCATATGTGATAGATCCAGCCACATGAATTTGTCATGAATGCGGCTCAAAACATACTTAACCCATGCATTTTCATAACAAAAGATAGGAAATTCATTCCATACATCCATATTCTTCTCAATCAAATCTTTAAACTCAGTCTTCAACTCAAATTCATCATCAATTATCTCATTCACCTAGACTTCTCTAAGTTTTGCATAATTGTATTCTTCCATCTTTGTATGGATATACATCCTCTATGTGTAAACCACCATATGGAATATTTGAAAAGGCACCATCCAGATTTGTCTTCATAGACTTGAATGGATGTCGTTTGAACTTAGAGCGAGGTCGGTCCACTACATCTATGACTTGTGGAGTAAACATCTTTAGAATACTATTGAATAATTTAGGGAGAGATAGAAAACTATAAATACCTTTCAATCACTTCTATTTAGGGTTTGATTAGCTTCTCCTTGCTCTTTCACTACTCTTCTCTCTTCAAAGTTTGATTGCAAATGATTTTCTTGTTAAGCAAGATTCGAAAAAAACTCCTTTTTGCAAAAGCTAACTTGTATTCAATGTACAGATTGATAAAGTTGTCAAAGCTTCAAACTATGATACATAGTCACCTTTAATTGCTTCGCAACCTTTCACAATAGAATATTTTTCACCAGTGATTTCTCTAATAGATCAAGCATGTCAATCTACACCACATATCCATGTGTTGAGAGCATCAACACCATATCTTTGGCAGGGGCTTAAAGTTTGTCTGTTAAAGTTCCCCCTAAGCCAACGCTTTCTACTTAGTTTCTGAAGGAAACATCTACACCAGAGACTGGCACAACCTCATCATTCACTTTATTTTCTTCTTTCTTTTTCCAAACCCGATCCATTTCTTTATTCATCTCTACTGGATCCACATTCTTCACTAGATCACTCTTCCTTACCGGATCAACCTTCACATTCTGACTTCTGCAAAGTTTAGCAATGTGACCTAATTTGTTGCATTCATAACATCTGACATTTTGAACAAGCTTACTTTCATTCATTTTGGATCTACACTGATTGGCCTTATGCCCAAATGTATTGCATGTATAGTAGTAACCATTGAAAGATGAAACCATCATATCCTTATTATAACCATTCATCATCTAATTTATGCATTCACTAGCTTTATGACCAATTATTTGACATGTAAAGCATTGACCAGAGAATAATTGAACATTCTGATTCATCCTACTTCTACATTCCACAATCTTATGTCTAAATTTATTGCAAGAGGAATAGTATCCAGAGTACCTTTGTGCAACTGGTTGTCTAATAGGTGGCCTCTTGAAGTTTTCCTTCTGGTTTTGGACCTGTCTGTTATTACCTTTCTTGACTGCAACCTTCTTTTGGTTATTGTTCTTCTTCTTCTTAGAATTGTTTTCCTTTGAAATTTCACCCTTTTCAAACCCCAATCCTTCTTTATCCTTAGGATCCTTTTGATTTGCAATCATTTCATCAAGCAGTATGGAGCTCTTCTTGAATTTGTCTTCTTGAATTTTTGCCTTTTCCAGCTCTATCTTAAAGATCACTATTTATTGTTCAAGTCTTGAGTATTCTTCAAATTTTTCTTTCAGTTTCTCATTTATGAATTCTTCAATTCTTTTTCCTTCCACAATTTGTTTTTTCAGAATGGTGATTGTTTCATTTGATTAATGAATCTGTTCATTTACTTCCTTGTATCTTTCTCTAAATTTCTTGTTTTTCTCTCTCAACTTCTTGATGCATTCATCTACTTCCTTAATATTTTCGTCCAAATCTTTGTTCTTACATTAAACTTTTTCTAGATCTTCAAGGGTTGATTCAAGTTTTCCATTCATGTCAATTATGCAGTCTTCTTTAGTAAATTAAACAGTAGGGATTTCCTTTGGATGAATAGGATATCTCCTAAGTGCCACGTGTTCACACCTCAAGATCATCCTCAAGTGGTTAAGCTTCTTCCAGGGAACTAGGCTCTGATTCCAATTGTTGAACACCTAGAATACTAAGAGGGGGGTGAATCATTATTCTCTAAAACCATTTAATCATTTAAAAATTCATTCCACATAGCATATTTAATTTACAGTAAGAAAGGAATGCATGAAATCAACCATTAAAGAATATAACACATGAACACCATATTTTTACATGGAAAACCCAAAAAGGGAAAAGTCACGGTGAGGATTAGCACACAATATATTAATAATGCAACTGGTTAAGGTTAATACAATTTGGTGGACTCATTGTCCAAAAGAGAATGCTCACTACAGGTGGCTCACTGCCAAAGGACTCATTGTCCTAAATAGAGAGATAGAAGAAAGGGTGGCTCACTACCAAATATGAACTGCTAGTAATGCATTTGACTATTATTGAAGATACAGTTCCACTAAAGCTCAAAATACTGAATCAACACACTTCATCTTCACCATAATCTCAACTTATCCTTTACTACATCAGGTTTCGATCACACACACACACACACTTAACATCTTTGAATCACACACGCACGTCCACACAAGAATTCAATCTTGTATATATGCCAAACTCCAACAAAAACATTAACTAGGTCAGTAGATAGATGTACTGTATGGCTTCTTATTATGTCAGCCCAAAACTCAACCCTATACACTTTGCAGAGAGAAACAAAGTGTGTAGCACATTCATATAGGTTGGCAATACCTATAATTACTTCCAAGACTTTGCTTCATTCATGAATCAACTCCAGACAACCTCAACACCTTTAGGTCAGCTCAACTGGTAAAGTAGCAATAGCATGAACTATCTATTAGTTCACAACTCAACATGCGGACCACAAAAATGCTTACCACTCAGAGACAACACACTCTGACATCCATAAACTTATCCTAAGATCTGCATAGCAAAACATTCAATTGCGGTGGAATGTTGAGCATTCCAATGTGCCATTAGTACTATCATTACACTATCATTACAGAGTCTAATACTCTGTCAATTCTACCTTTCATTTCGAAGGAATACAATATCTGAAACTTTGGATTTAGACTCCATGAGTATGTACCAACAATACCTTACAACCATATAGCAAGATTATTTATAGCGGAGGAATGTGGACAAGAAGTCGGTTCCCTAAACATTGAAGACAGTACACTGGGACTTAGACAAATTTGCAGAGTGATTGGTACATTGGTCTTCTTCAAACCAATATGACTGCATCTTTGTTCTTTATTGTTCTCTTCCATATCACGCTTAACTATATTCTCTTCCATCTCATACTTTGCAACTTCTCCAGTCTAACACAACTATCTTCTTACACCTTTTTGCCACTCTCTGGACTAACTATGTCTTTACCCATTGTTGCCATCAATGACAACACTAATCATTGTCATGCTCATCACCCTCTTCATCATCATGCATATGTTGACAACAAGTATCAGAGTTAGTTTGATTATAAACTCTACTTGGGTCATTTACTTTAGGGAAGGAAACCAATTTTAGTGCTCAAATTAAAGATTTGAGTGGGATTTTGAGGATGGAAGTTTATTGCTAGCACATTGAGTGTTAACCAATTTGTTGTTCTTGTTTTGTGTGTGTGTGTTTAGTGTTATAGTTTGGTTTGGGATGTGAGTTTAGTTTTACGATTTGGTTTGGAAATGCAATTTAGTGGTTTGGTTTGTAATTATAGTTTAGGGTTTTCAATTATGAGTTTATGGTTTAGGGTTTTCAATTAAGAGTTTACAAATTAGGGTTTATGGTTTAGAGTTCCAAGTTTAGGGTTTACATGTAAACAATAGTAAAAAAAACATATGCTTACAAATTTAGGTTTTAAAATTAAATATAAATTAAAATATAGTTTAAAACATTAAAAAGTAGAAAACCACAGGTACCTGGAAACACCTGACAGTCACTCTAGAGACGGCACAAGCTTGTGGAGGTACATTATGGAGGTTAACTAACATGGGTCCCTATTTTTATTTGCCTATTTTCATAGCTATCATTGTTTCAAGATTTCAAAATAAACTCATAGGCAATCTCTAAAAAAAAATACTTTTCATGAATGGACGTCTGTTTATAAAATGGGAGCTCATTTATAAAATGGACACCCATTCCATAAAAATACTTATTATAGAGTTAATGGTCATGATATAAAGCATTATATGATATTGAGGCATATGATTTATGATCTCATGGATAATAATATGATCCATGTTGAGGGTGTGAATAACAACAACAATCATTTAATCACTCCCCTAGTCCAAATGTGTAAATATACATGAATAATTTTCCATCACATGACTCTAATAATGTGGATTTGTTTGAGGAATAATATGTACATGAAATATATTCGCATATTAATGGATTTAGTATACTAATCTACATGAGTAAAAAATTGAGTTTGTGAGCATGCTTAATCAATGTTTTAGTTACTTAAACCATTTATAGTTTGTGAGGGTGTTGAGGCATGTACTTATTGGTATTGAGGAGCATGTAGGAAAATTAGAGTAATGTATGATAGTATTGACATATATCAATTTTCTTCACTAAATTATTCTTTTCTTCTTCTATAATATTGACTTATGACCGTTAGTTTCTCTATCCTCTTTATTTTTATATTATAATGGTGAAATTTGCATACCCATGCAATTTTTCATTTAGTCTTGTGCCCATTTGGAGATAATGGCTTAATTTATTTAAATATCAGCATATGACACAATCTTGTGAGAAGGCTTGCTCTTTCCCCCATGTTGTTACTCTTTCATTTACACACATTATCACATTATTTATCCATATTGTATCCACTTTTGTCCAAATTTAAATTTACCCTTCATTTACTATGTGTGTCCATGCACTTGTCCCTAGACATTTCATTCCCTCCTTGATTTTGCCACTTTTTTGTCCTAATGGTTGAGAGATAGTTGTCTATTGTGTTGATCATAACTTTTGAACCATAATTCAAAGTTGCATCTTCTTAGAAGAAGAATGAGCAAATATGAACTAGGTTGCTCTCAAATTTTGATGGGTCAATCATATGCATAGAAAATGGACCCCTCACCCATGGATTTGAACTTTGACATTTTATCTCAAATACAAATTTTGACTAAATCCCACCCATTTCTTTCCCACCTAGAAAAAAATAAATGCATGTTTGCATGATTTATTGCTATGTACTGGTGTTTAAAGGCATTGAATTATATGTATTTGATCATCCAAGTATTTATTCAAATATCATTCACATTACTTTAGGATAAACAATTTAGTTTGGTGCACTAAATAGAATCTAGATTTACAGATTTATCCTAGAAGCATTTGGCCTGTTGAGACTTGTTATCTTTGATCACTCTAGGGGTTGATCTAGGAGAACATGTCCCCTAATGACATATTGACAACCTCTAAAGGTATTTCTAACTACTAACATTCTTCAAAACAAAACAAAAGCCAAAGTAGATAGAGGCAAACCACGTGATCTAGAGAGTAGATGTACACATCGAGCAAGATCAGATCCACATGATAGAGGATTAATCTATGGACATGAAAGTGACCCAGAGGCAAGTACCCAATCCTCCACAGTACAAAACTATTCCATATCAAAGATAGAATACTAAGATAAACTTATCACTTCTAATCCCAAGACACTTTAATTTCAATGTCTATGACATATTCAGATGTCATCTTCATATCTAAAACTAAATACCTTTAGTTATTACATTTACTTTGGATATTTAACATTTAACTATATATTTCTAATACGCTAAACTACCATTTATTAATCTAAATATAATTAAGTAATATTTATAAAGGAAACTTTTCTTAGGTTTAATTTAGGCTAATCAATTAAGATATACACATATAAGTATGAATTAATTAGATTTATATGTGTACATCTTATTTGATTAGCCTAAATTAAACTTAAGAAAAGTTTCCTTAATAAATATTACTTAATTATATTTTGTATACAATTATAAATTTAACACTTTATATTTTGTATACATTTGTAAATTTAACACTTTTTAAATGAGTTAAATTGTTCTCTTTATTAAAATTCTAATATTCCCTTTTAAAGATTTTAAATTAAAGAAAACAAACAAAGTTTATTTTCCTTTATAAATATATACCTAGTTATATTTTGTATGCATGCGTTAATTTAACACTTTTTAAAATGAAGTAAACTGTTTACTCTTTACTAAAATTATAATTTTCCCTTTCAAAGATTTTAAATGAAAAAACAAACAAACATAAAAATAGAATACATGCAAATGCGATAACCCAAGCAACTAAAAGCAAATGAATGAATGCATTGTGATCTTGCCAATAACAATTGATAGAAAAACCCTAAATCTACGCTCATGCTGTACCGGTTTGATATTTGAAAAGACTGGCCCTTATTCACTTCCGTGTTGCTACAATTCAAGTTCTTGCACTGCATTAAAGGTCACCTGTCTTAACATATTTTCTTAGTGAACTTTGTATTGTGTTACAGAAGCGATGGAGAAGTCATCTGAGAGTTTCTGGAAGTGGGGAAATGCTCGCAAGAAGATGGCATTTGCCAAAACCAGTTCTTGTTACAAGGATTTGGGGTTTCCAGTTGAAGTTAATCTCTGCAAGTCACAGAAGGGCGAGGCCAATTGCAGCAGCTCTCCCATCTCAGTAACTCCAGGTCTGGATGTTCTTTCACCATTGGAAACTAGTACCAGAGATTTTGATATAATTTCCTCCCACCCACATGCTGATTTGAGCAGGCAGTTGCACTGGTCCTTGTTTAGTTCAATTTCTAATGTAAAAGCCCAGCACATCCAGTTGCAATCTTGGTGTGTGAATAAAGAAAGGAGGAATTTGGGTTGCTCAGAACCAACTTCGGGTTACGTGGATTCTTGCTGCAAGATACTCAAAAGAGACCACACTCATACGGAAAATCTGGAATCATTTGCTGCACTTAATATGTTGGCTGATGTGGCTGTTTGTGTTCTGGAAAATAGTTGTAAAAGAGAAGATAAGGAGGCCAAGGCTTCATCTGGGCAGTGGGAAATCTTTAAGCCCACTGGAACACCCTTTTCCAATAAGCTAGTGGTTAGAAGAGCCAAGAGTGCTTTCAAATGTCTTTCTTCTGAGCTTCATGTCCATGCACAGTCACACAAGCTCTTGCCCGCCAATTCAGAGCATCAAGTTATAGACGAAAGCATGCCTGCTAAGGATCAAGTAGCAATCCCTCATGTTCGCAACTCCAAGAGAGCTCGACACCATTACCTCTACTCTAAGTATTCTGATTATGTTTTCTAGAGGTACTAGAAATACCTGATTCTGTTTTCAACAAGTATTGGAAGAAAGGAACCTGTGTAACATGGGTTCGAATTGTGACAACAATAAAATTTTGGACGTGTGGGTTTGGTGGACCCACCTCAATGATAGGGTTCATTAAAAAGTCTTAGATCTGACAGTAGGGGATTTGTTCAAGATCATATATCTTTGTAGCTCTAAAAGGGCAATGCATCTTTGTAACATCAGCTGTAATGCATCTTTGTAACATCAGCTGTAATTTTTCTCTTTGAACATCTTTGTAACATCAGCTGTAATTTTTCTCTTTGAACAATAAGAATACTGATACCTTTGCCCTGTGGATGTTTCCTTAGCATACTGCTAGGGTTTTACCACGTAAATCTTTGTGTTGTTGATGTGTGTTTGGTTATTCTGTATTTTTGTTACCATCTCTATTTTCTTTGCAACTAACTTATGCTGCAATATTGTACTTTCTATTTATCTATTAAACCTAGGTTTTATCTAAATTTTTCAACAACATGAATATAATGGCAGTTAATGCCCTTTAATGTGTGTTTTCAAGATTTTGATGCTTCCATTTCAGGTACTGGTGTATTCAATTATGTATTCTGGCTTCTCAAATTTGCTCATTGATAAAATATTGCATCGCTTAAAATGTTTAGATTATAGATTTTATCATTAAAAGCCTTGGCAACTTGTTCGGAGTCATAGGAGTCTGTCTCAAACTTCTTGTATTACTTACAGAAAACTTGTTATAAAAGATACCTCTAGTCATAATTTCACATGTAAAGCTTCATCTATCAGTTATATTTGCTAAATATTTGAGGTTGATTTCCAGATCTGAAGATTTAGACGAGGCTGATGAGAACACACAGGAATATGAGCAGGGCCTGTGCATGAATCCATGTATCCATTGTAGGAGATAAATTTGATAGTCTGCACTATTATGCCTTTGTTTTATGCCACTGTGCGCACCCTTCTCCCGTAAAGTGTCAGTGTTTTATTATAATGTACACCTTATTTATGTGTGGGACCTGGTGTGTTGACTACAATGTACATGTTATTTATTTATGGAATCTACTTCTACTGTAAACAACTCACAAGGTTATTTTTAAATATCATCCACTTTAACAGTCAAAAGTCAATATGGACTAATAAAATTAGGACAAATATTTACCACTTTTTGTTGTGGATGAGGTATAAAATTACTATTCATTGTTTGATCATTGAAGTAGATGATGTTTGAGTAGAACCCAATATACACATTGTAAATATACAATAATAATACCCTATTTGACTTATTAAGATCTCAAACCAATTCCAACCCAATATTCATCAGCAACACATCATCTAATCCCCACTACAAATCACTTCAGCCTTCTTGTTGATCTGTAGATCATTTTAATTTTAGATCATCAGTCAGCAGACTAGCCAACCAACCTCAAATTCAACTATTTATGCAGCTATAAATCTCTTTTTAGTAACTTTAGTTAATTATTTAGATGTGATTTGTTATTGATTAAATTATTCAGATATGATTTCTTATTGATTAAATTTATTATTTAGATTATTGTAGGAGAATATTAGTGTAAAAGTATTTTATTTCTTACACCATTCAACAGTTTGCTCTAAGTTATTCTAAAATTTAGAATCCATAAATCTTTTGATTGAATCTATCTTATTTAATATGAATTTACCACTTTGACTAGTTATGGGGTATATATTAAATTCACCTTTGTTGGAACTCGACTTGGCCTCAATATATGGAATGGGGGGAGTTGTTGGAACTGGACTTGACCTCAATATATAGAGTGGGGGGACTTGTTGCATCTAGTTTGGATATATACATCTAACTCTCAAAAAATTGAGATAACAGTAAAAGGGTTTTACAATATTGGATAAGAACTACTAGGTACAATCATATTTACCACTCACATTTGTATCAGTTACACTGAACACTCTATGTTATATGATGTCTTGTAGACAAGCATATGATATTCTTTTAGGGCATCCATAAATTCATGTCATAAGGGTGGTTATGATAACTCTTCATCTAGTATATGATATTCATTTGAGGCATGCATAAATTTATGTCATAAGGGTGGCTATGATAACTCTTCATTTATTATTAAATTTTATATTTAAAATATATAGTTAATGTTCATGATAATATATTTATATTTTTTTCAAATGATGGAGTCCTAACCTGGTTGTACCACAAAACTAATTCACTTTAAAAGAAACATCTAATCATAAGAACGAGAGTACATGCAAGAGTCCCATCATTATTGGGAAAATGATTATGAGACATAAAACTTCTGCCCAAGATGATGATGTGTCTATCTGATTCTTACTAGTACTGTCAACTGGATTATCCTGCTTGGGCTCTTCATCATCCTTTACAATCTCTTCTTCTTTATCATTTTTTTCCAAGCTTCCATATGGCCTTTTTGCCATTACTTTTGTTCTTTTCTTTTCCTTACCGGATGATTTGTCTTTTAGTTTCTCAGTCTTGGCAGATTTTGGGGGAATAGGGGCAGCATCAGAGCTCCTAGTTTTTCTAGGCTAGCTGGAGGAGACTTCTAGAGCACTTGCTTGTTTCTTATCCTAATTTTCCCTCTCAGCCTTTTTAGTTCTTTCCCTAAATTGCCTCACAACTTCCTTGGTGAGGCCTAGATTCTCAACCAACTGCTCAACTTCTTTCCTTACTTTCCTATTGGTTTTAGGTTTTTTGAGTTCAACATGCAGTTTCACACTTAGCTCCTCATATGTCCCAAATATTTCAACTGTTGTGTCCTTTGGCTTGCTCAAAAGGTGTTGAGCATACATATTCAAAATTTTCTCATCTACCTCATACCCCATGGGCATGATCCAAATAGTTCTGGGCTCTATTACTTCCATTAAGCACTGATCAGTATCTACCATAAAATAGATTTCATTCTTGTATTTCTCAATAACTGATTTTGGGATTCTTTCCCTAGAATGCATCATACTCTTAAAGTTCTTGAAGTATCCCCAGATTGTTGTTTTCTGTGTTTTAGAATCACCAATGTTGTGTAGATGATCTCTTATTTGCATTGCAATTGGCCTGTCATTCATCTAGTGCACTCCCTTTACTCCAGGCACCTCATTCATGAAGTAGAAAAATAAGCATATAACCAAATAACCATATTTGAAGGTGTTTTTCTTATCCTTCTTGATTTTGTTCAAGTTCTCAATTAATTGGTTCTATAGCAACTGACACAGGTCATAATCTACATTTTCTTTCAACATTTGATATGCAGCATATATGGCAGTTTTGGACACAGAGTTCTCCCTGTTGGAGTGGTAAATATTATATCCAATTTCCATTGAGGCAAACATAACATCTGGATCAATAATACCATTGATAGTCATTGCCCTTTTGTCAAACTTAGCACTAATTGCATTAGTAACGATCTGGTTTTTCACAGGTTTCAACATGGGTAAACCACTAGTTGAATTTAACCCAGTTACAATCCTGATAACATCCTTTGTAATCTTGAATGGTTTCAACAACCATATAAACTCATCATGCATTCAGCTCAAGACATATCAAACCCACTCACTCTCATCAAATGTCAAAAATTCAATGACCTGTAGAAAATGTTTGCTTTCTAGGGCTTTATATTCCGGTTTCAAATCATAATTATCATCCTTAAGGTAGTTGTCAAACAAATCTAGCGATTTCAGGTTCCCAAATTCATCTATGCTATAGTGAATGTATGCCCCAATATCCTCAACATGCAACACTCTGTAAGGCACACTAGAAAATGCTCCTAATGGTTTGACTTCGATTGATTTGTGTGGATGCTTCTTAAATTTTGGTCAATGCCTTTTAGTAATATCAACAACATGAGGACTAGCCATCTCAAAAGATTACAGGTTCAGGCTTCACAGAAAAATACCTTTTTCTTCCACAAAATTTAGGGTTAGCTGATGAATTTGCCAGTCGCACTTCAGACCCTTGAAATCTTAGCTCATGTGCTCTTCTGCTTGCTCTCTTCAAATGCAAAGTTATTCAAATGTTTGAATGGGTGACCTTTTATCCTCTGCAAAACCTAATTCTTTATTGTAATAAATGCTCTGCCCTAACACATTTGGTAACACTATTTTTTTATATAGTTGATCTTCAATTGTTCTGCAATCAGTCACATTAGCTTCTTTTGTTCTAGAATTACCTTCAATAGATCTGCAATAGACATCTCTAACTTCATTCATTGTGCCAGATTCAGGCACCCACTTACTGTCTAGGGAATTAGATTTTCAAAGTAGCTCCCCCTGATCCAGAGCTCCTAGAATTCAAGTCCCCAAGGAATTAACGACACCAGATTCCAGTGCGGATCCATCATCATTGTTCATTGCACTTTTCTTCACCCATGTCTTCTTCATTTCATTCTAGACCTTATTTACATCAACTTGGCTCTTGCCTTTGTCTTGTCTTTGCGCATCTGGTTTTCTATTTACCAGACCTCTCCTTTCATTATTCAAGCTTCTATATAATCTTGCAATCTGACTAGATCAGTTACAATTGAAGCATACAACATTTCTTTGCCCATTTGATTGATTTCCTCTTGATCTGGACTAATTAGCCATATGTCCAAATCTCTTGCATTCAAAGCATTTGCCATTGAAAGAATTACCATTTCCTCTATTGTTAGAGTTATTCTTTATCATATTTCTAAATTCATTGGATCTATGACCATACCTCTTACACTTGAAACATTGACCAGAGAAGGATGGACCACTTTGATTTACTCTGCTTTTGTACTGAGTAGCTCTATGACCAAATTTATTGCAATTGAAACAATTTCCATTGAAAGATGGATATCTTTGAGCATTGGACTGTCTTACCGGAGGTCTTCTAGGTTTGTTTCTCCCATTCTTGGATTGGGAATTTCTTTGTCTGGATCCGGAGCTTTCTCTTTTCTCACACCCAAGACCATGCTTATCATCAACCTTCTTCTGACATTTAAGCAGCACTTCAAGTTTAGCTAATCTTATCATGAACTTCTCCTTGTATTCATTTGCAATTTCTAGGTCATGTCTGAGAGTAACAGTGTATCTTTCAAGTTCCTCCTCATTGTATCTGAATTCTTGTAGATCAGATTCTAGATGGCCAATTGTTCTGTCCATTCTGCAACATTCTTCTATTCTTTCCTTCAAAGTTTGATTTAGGTCTTCTTCAGTCTTCTTCCTTTCCTCAATTTCTTTGGTTAGCCTCATCACCCTAGATTCCATCTCATGTTTTAGAATAGAAACTTCTTTTGTCAGCTTCTCACATTCCTTTGTCTTTTCTTCCAAAGCCTCATTCATGCCATTTTCTTTAGTAAAATTTGCTAGCTGATGAAGTAGCTCCTTCCTCTTCTCCATTGATTTCTTTAATTTTTATTGTAGCAAGTCAATGCAATCATCAACATCCTTAAGGTTCACTTTTAAGTCATCTATTTCTGCTTTGGACCGATCAAGATCTTCTAAATCCAATTGAAGTTGTTCTCTGAGTGAACCCATTGAAACTCCTTCCCAAATCTTCCTCAAGCTGTTAAGCTTCTTCCAAGGAACCTTGCTCTGATACCAATTGTTGGAATTAGGGCAGACAACTGAGAGGGGGGTTTAATTAGTTGTCTCAAAATTTTAACACTTGCAGCAATTTATTCTTCTCTGCCACTTATTTACAGATCATTATTATAACCATGAAAGCATGAATCAATTACACATTAGCAGAAACACAAATAACACACTTGACACCAAGATTTTTAACGTGGAAACCTGGTTAAAGGAAAACCACGGTGGAGGTTAGTCCACAAAGATTAATACCCTGTTAAAAGTATTACAAATGGGGAAGGCACATGCCTTCGGGCTTACTGCCCAGAGCTCACTGCTCAAAGAGGCTCACTACCTATTGAAATGATTACAAAAAGATTACCGAGTGTTTGAACTGATGAATAGCATCCACCAACGCAAGAATTCAGTTCTGGTTAAGTACAAAATATTGATCTTACACACTTCATCCTTGTTCTACCCTGTTTACTATTCTACCATGATCCGGTCCTTAGATCTTTTCTCCTTTGCACTTCTTTTTTCCTTTTTTGCACTTACTCCATCACCAGATCACAATCGCAAACCAAAAGAATAGAATCCATTGGCTATATATATCTGCATCAAGAAGTTCAATCAACTATAGCCAGCTTCAAGGAAACTTAGAACTTTTACTAAGAACTCTGCTCTATCAACTGGATCCATGCACAAATAACAATGTGGACCAAGAAATTGTGTTCCCAGATCATCAATCATGTCGGCCAATACCACTTTTTATCACTAATTGCTTATCCAACAACTTTTCTGCATCTGGACCAAGATCGAATACTAGGTTGCCCTATTCTTCTTCTGATTGTGCTGACTAACTAGAACCCGATTCTCAAATCCTTATAACTTTTGAATCATTTATCACCAAATCTCTAGATTTAGATAGTCCTGACAATCCTTATCACTCCCTCAGATCCACACCACACTGTGAATTACCACTGGAGAGATTTGGACCAAGATACTGGACCCTATCACATGCTCTATTTCTGACATTCAGACTTAGACAAATCCTCACTCTGACTTCTAGTATGAAAAAATCATGTAATGATGATGTGTAAGGTAGACTTAGTTGCCATCAATGACAACACCTGTCATTTGTAGTAGTGTCTCTTGCCAATACAAAGATCCTGTAACTTCAACCTTTTATATATCCATGCTTGCTCAATCTCTTGAATCTTTGTTATCAAATGTAGATTCAATTAGCAAGCAAATATATAGTTGGTCAGAAAATAGGAGAGAATTTAGAGAGTACTATGTAGACAAGTTGTCATATGAACAAGTGAAAAAAGAACAAATTACAAATCTGGACTTGTGTTCCATTTTTATAGACCCACGAACAAATCAACCTCTACCCCTTACATGCAAGAGGTTCCCTATCCATTGGTGCAACAACGAAGAGATAAGGGACAATTTTGGGCAGAGGTGGTGGATGGTTTTTGACCATCCTCCATGCAGTTCAATAATGAGGTCCCACAATACTTTTTGAGGAAACTCTACGATGAGTTTGTAAAAAATAAAGTGCCAAACTATTTTGATATGTGGGACTTCCAAGGTAGAGGTGGGGGGTCAGCACAGGATAGACCAGGGGCACGTGTTGACCCACAGCGATCAGCAAGATGAGCACTCACCAGAATAGCCCATGAGCATGTGTCTATCCCTTACATTGTGAAGGAGAGTGTTGAGGTCGAGACACTTCAATCCATTAGTGCCTTGACCCAGAGCATCATAGAGCATGCTAGTCTTGCAACACAGCATAGGCCGGGGAAGATTTCCTTTCCTTTCCCCTTAGAGGGTAGGACTTCTTCACCTAATTTCTCTTCTCTCCTTTTGCAAATGAACCCTTTTTTTTTTTCACTTTCTTCCTATATAATAATATCAATTTTTGCTTTCTTGCTTCCAGCTTCTTCTTTAGAGGTTTGAGGCTCTCTTTTCTTCTTCTAGACCAACTTAGGTCCTTCTTTTGGCTTTTTCTTTTATCCTTCTTTTGTTGGAAAGTTGTGGTTGCATGGAAGCACTAGATGCATCATTCTTCTCTATACTTGTTGTAGGCATGGCTTTGGAGGATTTCGGAATAGCAGTAGAGGAGGTAGAGGTTTTAGTTGACATTCTTATGCTTGGAGTCTCTTTTGGAGTATCAAATGTGCCTTTGAATTTCTTTGTAGGGCCCTTTGGTGACAACATCTCCTTAACCTTAGTTCTCATTTTCTTGACATTTGCTTTTATTTCTTTCTCCTTGTTCTTTAGATGCACTTCAATAGATCTTTCTTCATATGTTCCATATCTTTCTGTAGAGGTATTCTTTGGTTTCCTAAGCATTAGGTCTACAAGACCTGTAACTATGTCTTCTACAACCTCATTGTTCTAGGTTCCACTACTTCCACATAACATTCATCTTTGCTGACCATAAAGATGATGTCATCCTTGTATTTCTCTACAACTCTCTTTGGGATTTTTTCTCTAGATTGCATGTTCTTCTAGAAGGTTTTGAAGAAACCTCATAATGCAATTGTTTGGGTTTCTAAGTTACCCAATCTTCTCAAATGATCTCTAACTTGTACTTCCACCAGAATATGACCCATCCACACTATGTTCTTTGTACCAGGGATTTCTCTAAGAAAGTAAAATAGTAAGAAAATGATTAAAGTACCAAATTTGAATGGGTACTTTGATTCTTTTGTCTTCTACATTCTCAAGTAGTTGTTGTCTCAATAGTTTACATAGGTCATAATTTGCACCATTCTTGACCATCTCATATGTTGTATTGATGGTAGTGGCAGAGACAGAGTTTTCTCTGTTGGTGAAGTAGATTTTGTATCTGATCATCATATATGCATACTTAATTGTAGGGTCCTCAATGTCTTTCACAGTTAGGGCTCTCTTATCAATTTTTTCTCCAGTGAGCTTCATTACTACATCATTTTAAACTAATTTTAGTGCTGAAACTGTTCTGATAGAACATAACTCTGTTACAACCAAATATCTTCCTTGCTTATCATATGCGATAGATCCAGCCACATAAATTTGTCATGAATACAGCTCAAAACATACTTAACCCGGGCATTTTCATAACAAAAGATAGGAAATTCATTCCATACATCCAATTTCTTCTAAATCAAATCTTTAAACTCAGTCTTCAACTCAAATTCATCATCAATTATCTCATTCACCCATACTTCTCCTAGTTTTGCATAATTGTATTCTTCCATCTTTGTATGGATATACATCCTCACATCCTCTATATGTAAAACACCATATGGAATATTTGAAAAGGCACCATCTAGATCTATCTCCATAGACTTGAATGGATGTCATTTGAACTTAGAGTGAGGTTGGTCCACTACATCTATGACTTGTTGAGTAAACATCTTTAGAATACTACTGAATAATTAAGGGAAAGATAGAAAACTGTAAATACCTTTCAATCGCTTCTAGTTAGGGTTTGATTAGCTTCTCCTTGCTCTTTCACTACTCTTCTATCTTCAAAGTTTGATTGCAAATGATTTTCTTGTTAAGAAAGATTGAATAAAAATACTTTTTTGCAAAAGCTAACTTGCATTCAATGCACAGATTGATAAAGTTGCCAAAGCTTCAACTGTGCTACATAGTCACCTTTAATTTCTTCGCAACCTTTCACAATAGAATATTTTTCACCAGTGTTTTCTCTAATAGATCAAGCATGTCAATCTACACCGCATATCCATGTTTTGAGATCATCAACACCATATCTTTGGCAGGGGCTTAAAGTTTGTCTGTTAAAGCCCCCCCTAAGCCAAAGCCTTCTACTTAGCTTCTTGAGGAAACATCCACATCGAAGACTGGCACAACCTTATCATTCACTTTATTTTCTTCTTTCTTTTTCCAAACCTTGTCCATTTCTTTCTTCATCTCTACTAGAACCACATTCTTCACTGTATCACTCTTCCTTACCGAATCAACCTTCACATTCTTACTTCTACAAAGTTTAGCAATGTGACCTAATTTGTTGCATTCATAACATCTGACATTTTGAACAAGCTTACTTTCATTCATTCTAGATCTACATTGATTGGCCTTATGCCCAAATCTATTGCATGTATAGCAGTAACCATTGAAAGATGAAACCATCATACCCTTATTGTAACCATTCATCATCTAATTTCTGCATTCACTAGCTTTATGACCAATTCTTTGAAATGTAAAGCATTGACCAGAGAATAATTGAACATTCTTATTCATCTTACTTCTACATTCCATAGCCTTATGTCCAAATTTATTTCAAGAATAACAGTAGCCAGAGTACCTTTGTGCAACTGGTTGTCTGATAGTTGGCCTCTTGAAGTTTTTATTTTGGTTTTGGACATGTCTATTATTACCTTTCTTGACTGCAACCTTCTTTTGGTTATTGTTCTTCTTCTTCTTAGCATTGTTTGCCTTTAAACTTTCACCCTTTTCAAACTCCAATCCTTCTTTATCCTTAGGATCCTTTTGATTTTCAATCATTTCATCAAGCAATATGGAGCCCTTCTTGAATTTTTGCCTTTTCCAGCTCTATGTTTAAGATCACTATTTATTGTTCAAGTCTTGAGCATTCTTCATATTTTTCTTTCAGTTTCTTATTTACGAATTCTTCAATTCTTTTTCCTTCCACAATTTGTTTTTTCAAATTGGTGATTATTTCATTTGATTGATTAATTTGTTCATTTACTTCCTTGTGTCTTTCTTTGAATTTCTTGTTTTGCTCTCTCAACTTCTTGATGCATTCATCTACTTCCTTGATATTTTCTTCTAGATATCTATTCTTACATTAAACTTTTTCCAGATCTTCAAGGGTTGATTCAAGTTTTCCATTCATGTCAACTATGCAGTCTTCTTTAGAAAATTCAACAGTAGGGATTTCCTTTGGAGGAATAGGATATCTCCTAAGTGCCACGTGTTCACACCTCAAGATCATCCTCAAGTGGTTAATCTTCTTCCATGGAACTAGGCTCTGATTCCAATTGTTGAACACCTAGAATACTAAAAGGGGGGGTGAATTAGTATTCTCTGAAACCACTTAATCATTTAAAAATTCATTCCACATAGCATATTTAATTTACAGTAAGAAAGGAATGTATGAAATCAACCATTAAAGAACATAACACATGAACACCATATTGTTACATGGAAAACCCAAAAAGGGAAAAACCACGGTGAGGATTAGCACACAATATATTAATAATGCAACTAGTTAAGGTTAATACAATTTGGTGGACTCACTATCAAAAAGAGAATGCTCACTGCAGGTGCCTCACTGCCAAAGGACTTACTGTCCTGAATAGAGAGAGATAGAAGAAAGGGTGGCTCACTACCAAATATGAACTACTAGTAATGCATCTGACTATTGTTGAAGATACAATTCCATTAAAGCTCAAAATATTGAATCAACACACTTCATCTTCACCATAGTCTCAACTTATCCTTTACTACATTAGGTTTCAATCACAGACACACACACTTAACATCTTCGAATCACACACTCACCTCCACACAAGAATTCAATCTTGTATATATACCAAACTCCAACAAAAACATTAACCAGGTCAGTAGATAGATGTACTATATGGCTTCTTGTTCTGTCAGCCCAAAACTCAACCCTATACACTTTGCAGAGAGAACCAAAGTGTGTAGCGCATTCATATAGGTCGGCAATACCTATAATTACTTCCAAGACTTTGTTCCATTCATGAATCAACTCCACACAACCTCAACACATTTAAGTTAGCTCAACTGGTGAAGTAGCAATAGCATGAACTATCTGTTAGTTCACAACTCAACATGCAGACCACAAAAATGCTTACCACTTGGAGAAAACACACTCTAACATCCATAAACATATTGTAAGATCTGCATAGCAAAACATTCAATTGCAGTGGAATGTTGAGCATTCCAATATGCCATTAGTACTATCATTACAGAGTCTGATACTCTGTCAATTCTACCTTCCATTTTGGAGGGCTATAATATCTCAAACTTTGGATTTAGACTCCATGAGTATGTACCAACAATACCTTACAATGGCATAGAAAGATTCTTTATAGCGGAGGAATGTGGACAAGAAGTCAGTTCCCTAAACATTGAAGACAGTACACCGGGACTCAGACAAATTTGTAGAGTGATTGGTGCATTGGTCTTCTTTGAACCAATATGACCATATCTTTGTTCTTTGTTGTTCTCTTCCATATCATACTTAGCAACTTCTCCAGACCAACACAACTATCTTCTTACACCTTTTTGCCACTCTCCGGACTAACTATGTCTTTACCCTTTGTTGCCATCAATGACAACACTAATCATTTTCATGCTCATCACCCTTTTCATCATCATGACAAGTATGAGAGTTAGTTTGATTATAAACTCTACTTGGGTCATTTACTTTAGGGAAGGAAACCAATTTTAGTGCTCAATTTAAAGATTTGAGTGGGATTTTGAGGATAGAAGTTTATTACTAGCACATTGAGTGTTAACCAATTTGTGGTTCTTGTTTTGTGTCCTAGGAAGTGTGTATGTGCATGTGTGTGTGTGTGTGTGTTTAGTGTTATAGTTTGGTTTGGGATGTGAGTTTAGTTTTACGATTTGGTTTGGAAATGTCAATTTAGTGGTTTGGTTTGTAATTATAGTTTAGGGTTTTCAATTATGAGTTTATGGTTTAGGGCTTTCAATTAAGAGTTTACAAATTAGGGTTTATGGTTTAGAGTTCCAAGTTTAGGGTTTAAATGTAAAAAAAAAACATATGCTTACAAATTTAGGTTTTAAAATTAAATATAAATTAAAATATAGTTTAAAACATTAAAAAATAGAAAACCACAGGTACCTGGAAACACCTGATAATCACTCTAGAGAAGGCGCGAAGTTGTGGAGGTTAACTAACATGGGTCCCTATTTTTATTTGCCTATTTTCATAGCTATCATTGTTTCAAGAGTTCAAAATAAACTCGTAGGCAACTTCTAAAAAAATAAATACTTTTCATGAATGGGCATCTGTTTATAAAATGGGTGCTCATTTATAAAACAAGCGCTCGTTTATAAAACAGACACCCATTCCATAAAAATACTTATTATAGAGTTAATGGTCATGATATAAAGCATTATATAATATTGAGGCATATGATTTATGATCTCATGGATAATAATATGATCCATGTTAAGGGTGTGAATAACAATGACAATCATTTAATCACTCCCCTAGTCCAAATGTGTAAATATACATGAATAATTTTCCATCACATCCAAATTTTTAAATATACATGAATAATTTTCCATCACATGACTCTAATAATGTGGATTTGTTTGAGGAATAATATGTACATGAAATATATTCGCATATTAATGGATTTAGCATACTAATCTACATGAGTAAAAAATTGAGTTTGTGAGCATTCTTAATCAATGTTTTAGTTACTTAAACCATTTATAGTTTGTGAGGGTGTTGAGGCATGTACTTATTGGTATTGAGGAGCATGTAGGAAAATTAGAGTAATGTATGACAATATTGACATATATCAATTTTCTTCACTAGATTATTCTTTTCTTCTTCTATAATATTGACTTATGACCATTAGTTGTCCTCTTTATTTTTATATTATAATGGTGAAATTTGCATACCCATGCAATTTTTCATTTAGTCTTGTGCCCATTTGGAGATAATGGCTTAATTTATTTAAATATTAGCATATGACACAATCTTGTGAGAAGGCTTGCTCTTTCCCCCATGTTGTTACTCTTTCATTTACACACATTATCACATTATTTATCCATATTGTATCCACTTTTGTCCAAATTTAAATTTACCCTTCATTTACTATGCGTGTCCATGCACTTGTCCCCAGACATTTCATTCCCTCCTTGATTTTGCCACTTTTTTGTCCTAATGGTTGAGAGATAGTTGTCTATTGTGTTGATCATAACTTTTGAACCATAATTCAAAGTTGCATCTTCTTAGAAGAAGAATGAGCAAATATGAACTAGGTTGCTCTCAAATTTTGATGGGTCAATCATATGCATAGAAATGGACCCCTCATGCATGGATTTGAACTTTGACATTTTATCTCAAATTCAAATTTTGACTAAATCCCACCCATTTCTTTCCAACCTAGAGAAAAATAAACGCGTGTTTGCATGATTTATTGCTATGTATTTGTGTTTAAAGGCATTGAATTATATGTATTTGGTCATCCAAGTATTTATTCAAATATCATTCACATTACTTTAGGATAAACAATTTAGTTTGGTGCACTAAATAGAATCTAGATTTACAGATTTATCCTAGAAGCATTTGGCCTGTTGAGACTTGTTATCTTTGATCGCTCTAGGGGTTGATCTAGGAGAACATGTCCCCTAATGACATATTGACAACCTCTAAAGGTATTTCTAAATACTAACATTCTTCAAAACAAAACAAAAGCCAAAGTAGATAGAGGCAAACCACGTGATCTAGAGAGTAGATGTACACATTGAACAAGATCAGATCCACATGATAGAGGATTAATCTATGGACATGAAAGTGACCCAGAGGCAAGTACTCAATCCTCCACAATATAAAACTATTCCATATCAAAGATTGAATACTAACATAAACTTATCACTTCTAATCCCAAGACACTTTAATTTCAATGTCTACGACATATTCACATGTCATCTTCATATCTAAAACTAAATACCTGCAATTATTACATTTACTTTGGATATTTAACATTTAACTATATATTTCTAATACCCTAAACTACCATTTATTAATCTAAATATAATTAGGTAATATTTATAAATGAAACTTTTCTTAGGTTTAATTTAGGCTAATCAAATAAGATATACACATATAAGTATGAATTAATTAGATTTATATGTGTACATCTTATTTGATTAGCCTAAATTAAACTTAAGAAAAGTTTCCTTTATAAATATTACTTAATTATATTTTGTATACATTTATAAATTTAATACTTTATATTTTGTACACATTTATAAATTTAACACTTTTAAAATAAGTTAAATTGTTCTCTTTATTAAAATTCTAATATTCCCTTTTAAAGATTTTAAATTAAAGAAAACAAAGTAAGTTTATTTTCCTTTATAAATATATACCTAGTTATATTTTGTATGCATGCGTTAATTTAACACTTTTTTAAATGAAGTAAACTGTTTACTCTTTACTAAAATTATAATTTTCCCTTTCAAAGATTTTAAATGAAAAAACAAACAAACATAAAAATAGAATACATGCAGATGCGATAACCCAAGCAACTAAAAGCAAATGAATCAGTGCAACGTGATCTTGCCAATAAGATTTGATAGAAAAACCCTAAATCTACGCTCATGCTGTACCGGTTTGATATTTGAAAAGAGTGGCCCTTATTCACTTCCGTGTTGCTACAATTCAAGTTCTTGCACTGCATTAAAGGTCACCTGTCTTAACATATTTTCTTAGTGAACTTTGTATTGTGTTACAGAAGCGATGGAGAAGTCATCTGAAAGTTTGTGGAAGTGGGGAAATGATCGCAAGAAGATGGCATTTGCCAAAACCAGTTCTTGTTGCAAGGATTTGGGGTTTCCAGTTGAAGTTAATCTCTGCAAGTCACAGAAGGGCGAGGCCAATTGCAGCAGCTCTCCCATCTCAGTAATTCCAGGTCTGGTTGTTCTCTCACCATTGGAAACTAGTACCAGAGATTTTGATATAATTTCCTGCCACCCACATGGTTATTTGAGCAGGCAGTTACACTGTTCCTTGTTTAGTTCAATTTCTAATGTAAAAGCCCAGCACATCCAGTTGCAATCTTGGTGTGTGAATAAAGAAAGGAGGAATTTGGGTTGCTCAGAACCAACTTCGGGTTACGTGGATTCTTGCTGCAAGATACTCAAAAGAGACCACACTCATACGGAAAATCTGGAATCATTTGCTGCACTTAATATGTTGGCTGATGTGGCTGTTTGTGTTCTGGAAAATAGTTATAAAAGAGAAGATAAGGAGGCCAAGGCTTCATCTGGGCAGTGGGAAATCTTTAAGCCCACTGGAACACCCTTTTCCAATAAGCTAGTGGTTAGAAGAGCCAAGAGTGCTTTCAAATGTCTTTCTTCTGAGCTTCATGTCCATGCACAGTCACACAAGCTCTTGCCCGCCAATTCAGAGCATCAAGTTATAGACGAAAGCATGCCTGCTAAGGATCAAGCAGCAATCCCTCATGTTCGCAACTCCAAGAGAGCTCGACACCATTACCTCTACTCTAAGTATTCTGATTATGTTTTCTAGAGGTACAAGAAATACCTGATTCTGTTTTCAACAAGTATTGGAAGAAAGGAACCTATGTAACATGGGTTGGAATTGTGACAACAATAAAATTTTGGACGTGTGGGTTTGGTGGACCCACCTCAATGATAGCGTTCATTAAAAAGTCTTAGATCTGACAGTGGGGGATTTGTTCGAGATCATATATCTTTGTAGCTCTAAAAGGGCAATGCATCTTTGTAACAGCAGCTGTAATATTTCTCTCTGAACAATAAGAATATTGATACCTTTGCCCTGTAGATGTTTCCTTAGCATAGTGTTAGGATTTTACCATGTAAATCCTTGTGTTGTTGATGTGTGTTTGGTTATTCTGTATTTTTGTTACTATCTCTATTTTCTTTGCAATTAACTTGTGCTGCAATATTATGCAGTTCGGGAGCTTTCTATTTATCTATTAAACCTAGGTTTTATCTAAAAGCAGTTCATTATGTTAATGCCCTTTAATGTGCGTTTTCAAGATTTTGATGTTTCAATTTCAGGTACTGGTGTATTCAATTATGTATTCTGGCTTCTCCAATTTGCTCATTGATAAAATCTTGCATCGCTTAAAATATTTAGATTATATATTTTCTCATTAAAAGCCTTTGGCAACTTGTTCGGAGTCATAGGAGTATGTCACAAATTTCTTGTATTACTTACAGAAATCTTGTTATAGAAGATACCTCTAGTCATAATTTCACGTGTAAAGATTCATCTATCAGTTATATTTGCTAAATATTTTGAGGTTGATTTGCAGATCTGAAGATTTGGACGAGGCTGATCAGGACACACAAGAATATGAGCAAGGCCTATCCATGAATCCATGTATCCATTGTAAGGGATAAATTTGATAGTCTGAACTATTATGCCTTTGTTTTATGCCACTGTGTTCACCCTTCTCTCATAAAGTGTCAGTGTGTTATTACAATGTACAACTTATTTATGTGTGGGACCGGGTGTGTTGACTACCATGTACACGTTATTTATATATGAAATTTACTTCCATTGTAAACAGTTTATATGGTTATTTTTAAACATCATCCACTTCAACAGTCAAAAGTCAATATTGACCAATAAAAATAGGATAAATATTTACCACTTTTTGTTGTGGATGAGGTATAAAATTATTATTGACTATTTGACCATTGAAGTGGATGATGTTTAAGTAGAGCCCATTAGACACATTGTAAATATACAGTAATAATCCCTATTTGACTTATTAAGAACTCAAACCAATTCCAACCCAATATTCATCAGCAACACATCATCTAATCCCCACTACAAATCACTTCAGCCTTCTTGTTGATCAATAGATCATTTTAATTTTAGATCATCAGTCAGTAGACTAGCCAACCAACCTCAAATTCAACTATTTATCCAGCTATAAAAAATAATCTCTTTTTAGTAACTCTAGTTACTTTAGTTAATTATTAAATTATTCAGATATGATTTGTTATTGATTAAATTTATTATTTAGATTATTGTAGAAGAATATTAGTGTAGAAGTATTTTATTTCTTACACCATTCAAACAGTTTGCTCTAAGTTATTCTAAAATTTAGAATCCAGTTATTCTAAAATTTAGAATCCATAAATCCTTTGTTTGAAATTATCTTATTCAATATGAATTCACCACATGACTAGTTATGGGGTATATATTAAATTTACCTTTGTTGGAACTGGACTTGGCCTCAATATATGGAGTGGGGGGACTTGTTGCATCTCCTTTGGATATATACATCTAACTCACAAAAAATTGAGATGACTGTAAAAGGGTTTTACAATATTGGATAAGAACTACTAGGTATAATCACATTACCACTCACACAAATTCAAAAATAATACAAGCCTAAGTTTAATTTTTTACAAAAATACATGTATGCAAAGTTCAAGGCTTAGCTCCTCATGAATAGGGTAATTTTGAGCCTATACAACCTAATGAGCATTTTGGACCTATAATATTAGAAATTGCATACCTTGCAACTTACACATTATAAGTTGCACTATTTTAGTGTTTTCTCATGTGGCACATCTTAGATTGCATTTAGCCAATGCATTAGCCTTACACCCAATCCAAAAAAGTGTTATATTATGGTAAAATTTATAACTTTGTCAAACATCAAGTTATCCCAAGCATTTATCTCCGTTTTCTTATCTTTCTATCACTATTTCCTAAATTCTAGGCTCAAGAATCTAGCATGACCACACTGGCATCTTCATGATTGCATTAGCATCCCCTAATAAAATAAAAAAACTAAAAGATAGAAAAAGATTGATTCAATATCATATTTCAATGACTCATGAACTATTTGTTGAACATGATTTAATATCACTGCTTCCCAATATAATTTCTCATTGGCCTACCTATTGCCACCAAAAATTGCCCCAATCGTCTCCTCCATTTCAAATGATTTTCCTCTTCCTATTTAAAACAAGAATTGAAGCTTTCAAAATGGTTCTAACAAGCTCTAAGATATTATTTGTCATTTCAAATACTTTAGACTAAGTTTTCAAGAGTAGTTTCTAAGGTCACTCTACCTATTCTCTTCTCTAAGGATTTTTCTTAAAAGCTTCAAGTGATTTTCACTCACCATATTCATAAAACTCTTGGATCTACATTTATATAACAAATTGTGGAGATTATATCTTATTTTTGTTGGTCTTTCCATAATTGGAGATGACAAGCATTTTAGGTTTTACACATTTGCAAGAAATCCTCTCTTCCAAAAGAACCCATTTGGGGCTTTCACTTGGTAAAGCTCTTATTAATTTTTATTTTGAATTCTTGATGATCATAAGATAACTATTTTTAATTCTTGATGATCATAAGATAACTATTTTGAAATTTTATACTAAAGAATGCATTGAAGCATTCCAATTCTTTTTGTTTATGGGTGTGTGCAAGAAGTTGTGTCCACTTTTTGGCCAAAAAGTGGAAGTGTTTTTCCTGATTTTCAGAATTTGTCACATTTGACCTAAAAATTTGAAGCACTTAAAGGTGGAATCTTGGAAAAAGTCACTAAATATGAAATGTAGTACTCGGAGTCTAGTTTCCAAATATGTAATTTTTTTCAATACCCAGATGATAGAAATTGATTTTGAATAGGCGTTTCTAAAAACCACTGTTTAAAAGTCACTTTTTTTTTACTATACCATGTACGTGTACGTCATCCATATTTTGACCTAAATAATCATATTTTTCAAAATCCTTTTGGGAAAAGCTTTGTAACTCACTGAAGCACGTTTTTCATATTTATTTGTAATTTTTTATTGAATAATTTGTTTTTAATTAATTTTTTATTGGTCATTTTTTGTCTTTTAAAAAATCATCGTGTACGTCACGCATAAGATGACCTAAACTTAACATTTTTTGAAATTTTTTTTTTTTAAATTGAAAAGAATTGTCTAAAGTACGTTTTCATACAATTTGTTTTACAAAAAAATATTTTAATAAAAAGTTATTAAAATATTAAAAAACCCTGATAATTCAAGGTTATGAACCTATTTCATCATAAATTGATTAAAAAATTAAAAAAATAATTTAATTGTAAAAAAAATTACATATTTAGAATCTACATTGTCTCCTCTATAATGGGTTTTAATTTCGTCAAAATATTCTGCAAAATAGGCCTTTAAATATATGCCCAAAGTCACTATTTTGTTGTAACATTGACAGGGCCTTCAAGGTGCAGGTCAAACTAGGACCAGAGGTCAGGGTCGGGTCCCCAAAGCATTTTTCGAAGCGGGTTACAAAGCAAAACCCGAGCCTAAAATTTAAATTTTGAATAACGGGATCCCGTTTATAGAACGCGATCCCGTTCTATAAAACGGGATCCCGTTTACTACTCCATCGGTGGTGAATAAAACGGGATCCCGTTTAATAAATGGGATCGCGTAGTAAACGGGATCCCGTTTATTAAACGGGATCCCGTTTTATATTTGCCTATTTTTTTAATAAGACTGTACTATGACTGTCATTTCTGCAACTTGCCCTACAGTACGGCCGACAGCGACTCTTGCAGCATTCTTTGGCATATTTCTTTCTTTTGCAGGTCCATCAAATTGAAGTATTGTTGGTATTTTGATAGAAGCCATCATGGAGACGTTATTTGAGTGGAATTTTGTTGAATTGGTACTTGTTTGAAGGATTTGAAACACATTCAAGTTTTTGACATTACATGCTTCATAAATTTTTTAATCATGGGATCACAAAGTCGTAATAAGAGGAAAGATAGGAAGCTATTAACCCCTGAAGAAATTGAAGCAAAGAGAGTGAAGGAGGCAAAAAGGCAAAGAGATAGAAGAGTAAAGATTCAATCAATGAACAATGCTGAAGCATCCAATTCCACAACTATTGAAGATAAAAACATTGAGGAGACCATGGATATAGATGATGCAAGTTTGCAAGAGGTGAATGTGGAAACTAATACGATTATGCAAACTACTCCTGGTATGTCTTCAAATCCCTCTATTAATGCTATGGAGAATGTTTCAATGGGCACAAATCCAGGTACTTCTTCAAATCCACTTTTGAATGAAATGGAAATAGTGTTGATAGGAGATTTAAAACAAGCTGGATATAACAATGTTGAGATTGATAATATTCGTAGAGATCAAAATTTGAAACAAATTGTAGTTGAAAATGAAAATGAAAATCCTTTTGTTGAAAATAAAAATGAAAATCCTTTTGTTGTTGAAAATGAAAATGAAAACCGTTTTGTTGTTGAAAATGAAAACCGTTTTGTTGTTGAAAATGAAAACGAAAATCCTTTTGTTGAAAATGAAAATGAAAACCGTTTTGTTGTTGAAAATGAAAATCGTTTTGAAGTTGAAAATGAAAATGAAAATCTAGGAAGTGATGTTGAAAATGAGAAATATTTTTTCAAAATTGAAAGAGATGTTTTGGATAATCTTCCTGGTAAAATTTCTTGGAGACAAATAAGAACACATGCCAATAGATTATATAAGGAATTTTTTTATCGTAAAAAACTATCATTTCAATGTCAACTAATGATGCAATTAATGAGAATGTGGAAAATGAGAAAAGTAATGAAAATGTTAGGCATTTTTGTTAAACCAAGAAAAAAAGATCAATCACTAAAACATGCTATGTCTACTGTTGCTAGTGCCATTGAGTCTATTGGAAGTAATAGTCGATCCAAAGATAAAAATGCAGCAAGACGAGCTATAACAACTACTATAGTGAATAAACAACTTTGAATAGAAGAATGGTAAGCAATATTAGTGGAATTATAAAAATACATCCTAAAACATTGGTAAGAGCGGCAAAAAGAAGAGAAAGTATAGAAAATGATCCAATTAACCAATGTTGGAGTTTTAGTGGTCGACTCCCGAGATCTGACATGAAACTAAATGTTGAAATCAGATCTTTGATTGAAAAATATTGGCATGATAATACTAGGATATCGTCTAATGCTAGAGATGTTTTAAAATTAAGAGTGGGGTCCAAAGTTCGCGATCCTCATCCAAAACACCTATTAGATACAACGCAAACTGAATTTTATAGAAAATTTTGTGATGAATTAGTGTTACCTGGTAATATTAAAATAAGTCAAAGATCTTTTGAAAAATGCAAACCATGGTATGTAAAGATTAATAAGGAACGAATATCTTGTTGTTGTAAAACGCATGTTCAATTTCGTTACTATTATGATGTGTTTCAATATATACGTTGTACTTTACATCGTAACATGATTATACATGAATGTGAAATTAATATGCCAACTGAAGCAATAAAAGAGTTTATATCAAGTTTGTTCTGTGAAAGATCTAATGAAAAAGGTTTTTATTTAAGTTCATGTATTTCTGGACAATGCATTAGTTGTGGCAATCTTTCTTTGTTAAGAGTTTGTATGCATGAAAGTGTTGAAAATGATTTTGGACAACAATTAGTGGATGTTAAAAGATTTAAGAATGTTGAATATTCTTTAAAAGATGGAAAATTTGGAAAGCGTTGTGATTTAATTACAGAAAAGGTTAGTGTGCATGCATTCATATCAGAATATAAAAGTAAAATTATACCAAAATATGTCAAGCACTCTCAACAAGCTCGATGGCTTGATGGACAATTTCGTGAATCTAGAAACACATTTCCAGTTGGTACTATACTATCAGTGGTTGATTTTGCAGAAAACTATACTTTAGCTCCGCAAGAGGAAATTCAATCACAATATTACAATTCAGTGCAGGTTGCTATGTTTGTTCATATTGTTTATAGACATGCAGATGATAGCATGATAGCACAGAGAATGATAGAAAAGTTTTGAGGGAGTATCATTTCTATTTGAGTGACAATCGGTTACACTCGTTAGAGTTTGTTCAATATTGTTTCAATATATTTTATACAAATTTAAGAGAAAGAGGAATCCAGATGACTGAACATCTTATATGGTCAGATAATTGTACGGGGCAGTTCAAGAATGCTCGAATGTTCTATTGGTTATGTAGGGTTCACAAGGAGAATAATGTCCAACATATGTGGAATTTTTTTGAAGCTGGACATGGTAAAGGAGAACATGATGGAGCTGGTGCATGTGTTAAAAGAATTCTTGCTAGACAACAATTAAAATTTGAGGATGCAGTAAAATTTAAAGATGCACGTGGGATTGTAGATTGGTGCAATACAAGATTATGTACACCTAGATCAAGCGAGTACTCTACAGTTCGTCGATTCTTTTGGTTGGTTGAAGAAGAAAATATTCTACCTAGACTTGATTGCCAAACAATCAGTGGATCTACTAAATGGCATTCATTTAGGAGTTCGAATGCAAGTACATGGACTATCTGGACAAGGGAGCTTGCATGTTTTTGTCAGTTTTGTATTTCAGGAGATTGGGAAGCATGTGAGAATACAGAATGGGTTGAAGAGTGGAAACAAAGACCATTGACACTTGCACAAGCACATAATCAAAGTGAAACAACAATTGAAGACAATGATCAACTGTTTGTATCAGACGATTATGACCGTGTTTCAGACCTTGTACAAGAAGGTAATTTAATTCAAATCATTTCATTTTATTTCACTTTGATTACTAATTTGTAGTGCTTTTATTTATTTATGTGTACATATGAATGCATGTATGTTGATTAGTCAAATTTTATGGACATGTGCAAGTTATTGAATCAAAATTTGTTTTGCAGGACATGTGTATGCTGTTGTTGCACCAAAGAATAATGAAGAGGAAACTGAATATTGGTTGGCTCGTTGTGTGGAGACTAAACATAAGTTAACAGCACCTCGAGAAGATGATGATGGCTTTCCTTATCCAATAGGTTTGATGATCCCCTTAAGACATCCCCTTAAGCATATTTTAAGAACTTCTTTGATCCCCTTAAGCAAATTTTAAGTATTTCTTTGATGATGCCTATCATTATCCAATAGGTTCAGTGGTGGTTGTTGGCACTTGGCTACGGAAATACCTAATAAGGAAGAATGGTTTGCCTGCATTCGAAGATTATGAAACACATAAGAAGATTATACACTACTCACATTTGGTGTTGGCAACAAATATAAAACTGGAGAGGTATCGCGGAAAACCTACAAATAAAGAGTTATGGAACATTTCTATGGAAGACCATGAGACAATCATCGATGCATTAGAAAAAAGAGAGGATAGAGATGGTACAATGGAATAAGTAAATACAGGTAAATATAGTTAAATAGATTTATATTGTTGTTTTAAATATGTATTAAATACATGTTTTGATATTTCTTGTGCGTTATTAGTTGAAATTGATTTAATTTATCCTTTTATATCCTCAGGCCATCATCACAAATTCATCAAATACTTTGAAACAAAAACTTGAGAGGCACTCGTAAATACAGGTACAAATTGTGTATATCTAGATAGTTTTATATAAATTAAAATACATGTTTTGATTCAGATATATTGATAAATTGCTTGTATTATTTTTATATCAGGTGGCATGAAGACCTGCTACATTCTCCTCAAGTTTTGGATTTTCTTGAGATGGCATATAACGACATTTTGTATTTACATTATTTTGAGTTGGCATATATGTACATACACAATTACATTATTACACATTTTGTTCAGAAATTTGTATACATGTGTATGTACACAATTTTATACTCTACAGTATTAAATTTATCAAAATTATTATTTTATGTATTTTATTTGTTAAATGTCCATGTTTATCTACTTAGAATTTACTTTAAATTTGATTTATTATATTGTTCAATTTGGTTGCTTTGGGCAACTTCACCAAATTTTGAGAACTTAAGACGTCCCCTTAAGACATCGTAAATTAGGACCCCTTAAGACATTCAAAAAGTTAGCATAGCTTCTCTCATTAAGGTTATGTGGAATTAGTATTTGTGGCTTGAAACTCCTAACATTTGGTATCTATAAGTAGTAAAATCACATCAAGCCTACATGACAATTTGATGATGATAAATAAGTCCTAATCATAGTCATGTAGGTGTGAATTACACTCCTACCAGTAGTTTCACTCTTGGTGGCATGTCCTGTGTGTTCTTCCCCCTCTTGAGCATCTTTTTCAACCCCCAAATTGACCTTCCCTACCTCACATTTTTACCTAGTGCCCCCTTCATTTTTCCTACTTAGGGTCACCTCTTTGTGTCTTAGGGTTGCCCCTAGTGTCTCTAGGTTACTTGAGTGACCTTAATTAGTAAAAGTGGTGACCTTATTCCTAAAATGGGTGACCTTGTGGTTTTTAATGCATGAAATAACTCATATTTTTATCTTTTCTTCTTGATTTTTAACCCATTTTAACTCCCATTTTTTGTGCTAACTTGTGCTTTTCCTCACTTTATTTCTATTTTGAACTCATCATATTTTTGAGGGGTCCACCGATGTTAAGAGGAATTTGGAGGAAATATTACATCATATCATGTCCATTGAAAGTCATTAATGGTGGTCCTAAGTCATGCAGGGGAGTACTTGGGGTGGGTGGAATCTTTTGAAGAATTTGTAAAAATTTGACTTGGGACAGGGTATATGAACTTGGCAAACTTTTGCAAAAAATGTTACAAAACTTCAAGTGGGAATTGGATGAAATGAATTGAAGAAAGAAATGATTTCTTCAAGGCAGTTAGGCTTCTACAATTAGGAAGAAATGAGTGTTTCGATGTTATGGGGAAATGATGTAAAACTAGACAATAGGATAGGAAGTGGGATGGGATAAATCATATCCTAAAGTTAATCTAGCTTTCACAAAGTGGAGGGAAGGGAAGATACAAAGGAATATAAATTGTGGGAGAACCATATGGGACCATAGCTAGGAAGTGGAGGGGAGAATTTATAGATGAGATCCAGGGCCTTTTGTCTAAAAATGTAAAGTATTAAGATCTTATAAGTTCCTGCAGACCTAAACTTATTTTAAAATTTGATTCACATCCTGAGTTTGTGTTCATAGGATGAAACATGTCAAGCACAAGATTTCCTTGAGTCCTAATGGACACTAAAGATCGTATTAAAAGGACTAATGGACAAATCCTAATTAAAGTTACACTAAGGTTTCATTTTGTAAAATATTGGAATATCCCATCAATTTTCTTTGCATTAATGAAGTAAATCTATGATGAAATCTTTTGTCTTGTAAATTAAGTTGTTTATTAATCAACTTATCAAATCAAGTGATTTCTCATGATTATTTCTCAAATACATGTATATGAATCTTATTGTGGAGAAGACTGTGAAACAAAATAAGAAGTCAACTAGAACCAAAGTGATGAGAGTTTATTCAACTCTAAATAGTTTGTGTAGAAGCATAAATGGAATCTAAGTTACTAGATTGCAAGGACACTCCATGATACCCACATAAGGCCTTGGGATTTAATTTAATATAATATTTCTTCATAGATTAGCTAGAGGACAAAGGAGATGTAGTCACAAATGTTGGTAGGTTAGAGCATCCTACTTACATAGGCTGGATAGAAAATTTGATGTGTTTAACTTTTTAGATATCTTGCTAGATACTTTTAGGCATTGTACCATAAATGTAGACTATATCAATAATGTAGAAAATTAGACTATAATAATGGTGAGAGAAGTAGTTTTCAAATAAATGTTGAATTCACTTGAACCCACTTTGAGGTACAATGTTATAGTTGCAAGGTAATGGTCTCAAGAGTATAATGTAATTGAAGTGTTAAAAGATTGGGCTAGTCCTAATGTGGATTTAAAAAGTTAAGGAATGTGGAGGATTACACAATTGTAAGTTTTCCTAGTGAAATGAAAGAGGCCATGATTATGATGTGCAAACTATTTGGGAACAAAGACTCAATACATTTAAATGCTAGATGGGTGTCATTATTAGACATGTGATTTTGGAAAGGCTAATGATTCATAACTATGGGGAGTTGAGATCATTGTAGATCTCTAAATAGGTAATTTTTGTAGGCTACCAAAGGGGAAGATTTCTACTAACTTCATTCCTAATTTGTGTCATTTATGCTACAATGAAATTCCCACCTCCACTAATAAATTGTAGGCCTAGTTCCAAAGTTATAGTTCACATGTTTTTTTAGCAACAATTATCCTTGTAGGCACTCCTCCACCCATTTGGTGAAGAAGTTGTGTCCACTTAAGACATCGTATTAGGACCCCTTAAGACATCTTAAATTACATGATCAACACAAGATGTTCAAGCACCAAGGCACTTGGATAAATATAACTATAACCATGCTAGGATCATTTAATATAACTTAGTTGATCTCTAGATGAGAAGATGTGAGAGATTGATCCCTCCTAGTAGGCAAGAGATCCTCATGAACTTATCTCACTTTTTAATGCTTTGTTTTGATTTGCTTACCATTTTATTGCTTAAAATTTGACCAGGACCTAAATATGCATACCGTGAATGAATGGAGGAACTTTATTAGGACCTCATCACTACATAAATTCTTTCAATGCAATTTCTTCATTAAGCGCAAATCTAGATCAACAATCTGACACTTGTAGATTTATATATGACAATTGATTATTTCTATTGATGTCAATCTATATATCTTATTATGGTTGATCTCAAATGTTTACATTTCTTTTCCTTCATGCACATGGTTCTAGATTAGTGTTTGATTTATGATTAAATTTAGGGATGCTTGTATATACATATGTATGTGATGTTATGCTTTTATAGTTTATGATGTATATGCAATGTATGTATGCATGGATAACATATATATAAATATGGATGCACCTAAACTAACATGATGGTTTTACATGATTATTACTTTGACATGTGTATGATTTTGAACTACGACAAGATTGCATTTATTGTGTGACATGTAAAAATATATAGTCCAGGTTCAACAATATATATATAAAGTCCAGGTCCATGTTCAAAAAATATATAAAGTCCACATGTTCAACAATATATATATAAAGTCCATGACAAACAGTATATAACAAATAGTCCATGAAATAGTCAAATATATAAAGTCCAGGTCCATGTTCAAAAAAATATATAAAGTCCATGACAAACAGTATATAACAAATAGTCCATGAAATAGTCAAATTATACATCTAGCCTATGTTTGAAATAACCTATCAGATACTATCTCTATCATCAAGAGTCCTCTTCACACCATGCGAACTACTCAGATGACCTGAATCACTCTGCAAAAGAGAAAGATTTATATGAAATTAGATGTAAGATGATAAGGAAATAGATAATTTAATGACAATTTTTAAATTTATAATTTATATCATAAAATTAAATTACCGTGTGAGGCTGAGAGGCATGCTCTGGTGCACTTGGACCTGTGTCTCCATGCTCTGAATCAATCTATTTAATACAAGAGAAAGTTCAAGTTGAAATTAGATATACTTGACGATTTTAAAAATGATTTAATTGAATTTAATCTATAAGAACTATCATATTTAAAAATTATTATACCGTAAGAGGAACTTGTTGTGAATCCTCTATTCCAGGACCTGTCTCTACAGGCTTAGCTCCATGACATGTATCGAGCTATAATTTAAGAAAAAAAAATTTGGAATGTACATGTCAACATATATATATATATATATATATATATATATATATATATATATATATATATATATATCAAGAAATTTACTTTAAGTTCACAACGTATATTTTAATTGTTCAATTTAAATCTAATCTAAATTTTAAATTATACCATATCAGGTTGCCCATCTCCTCTGTCCTCCTGCTCTGCATGTGCTGTGTGTTGCTCATGAAACGTGTCACTAACAAGCTCCTACAATGTCATTTATATTTAAGTTAGCACATGTGTGTACAAATTAGGTTTTAAAACATATATATAATTGACTTACAGTGTACATGTTATTAAATACGTTTTTCAACAACCTGAAATGCAGTCGACTCCTGATATAAACTTGGATTATCCAAGTGTGCTACAATGCCCATCCTCATAGTTGTGTCAACCTGCATAGACATATTTATAAAATATTAAATAGTACATGTGCACGTTTTTAGATACACTGATATCAAAATAGAAAAAATTAAGTATATATATACAGTTTTTTAAAACAATATGTGTACATACTGTAAGAGTGTCATGTGAGATGCCCAATGATGGAGGAGCGCTCGAGACACCCTGAGATGGAGGATTCAATGTGGAAGAACCCTGAACCAATTCATAAATAAGTTCATAAATATTTAATTGTACACACATTCAAGACTGAATTTTACAAAATTACAAATCATTGAAAATGTACCCCAAATGGGTGCCTAAGATGAACAGGTGTTGATGAAAAATTAATTCGATCAATTGTGACCCCTGTTGCCATCATCTACACCAAACAAACCAAACAATTCGATTGTTAAAATATTACAATTTAATTGATCATCTATATGTTGATTAAAGACACGTGGTTAAAAAATTGTTTTAAATTCAACATGTGTACATAACCTATATATACCTGTGTCGAATGATCAGTGGGATGATCCTCAGCAAATAGATAATCAACAAATGATTCAGTGCCCACATTATCAGATGATGCATGTGTAGCTGAAGTGGGTGCAACTGCCTGATCAGGTCCATAACACAACTGATTGCAACTCGTACATGTATGAGGCATCGACACATGTGGAGTGGCACTAGGACCACTTCCATCATCAACTCCTCCATGCTCTCTAACTCGAGCTACCATCATAGAAGTCTGCTCATGTAGGCTACCTGAGAGTGCACTCAATGTGCCTAGTGTGGATACCACTGCACGATGCTCGAAGGGCGAAGGAATGGCAGCAACAGGAGGGTTAATAAGAGGTTGAATAGGCACCGGTCGTTGGGGATCAACCCGTGCCCCCAACCTCTGTTGTGGCATGCCACCACCAACACCCTGGAATGATCTAAAATCAAAGTAGTTGGGTTTTTTATTCATAACAAACTCTACATATAATTTTCTCAAAAAATATAAAGGAACCTCACAATTAGCATGAGGTGGATAATCAAACACCATCCACCATCTATCCCAAAAATTAGCAGACATTCCTTCATGCCTACACCACCTGATTGATATTCTTTTCTTATTTGCAGGAATAGGTTCATTTGTAATGGGATGTCTAAAATATTGTGCTAAATGAGCTTTTGTGATTTTAAGATCCAAAATAGTCTTATAGGAGAGGCCATCAGCATAAAATTGGTGCCTCTCCTCTCTCCATTTCTGGAATCCATCAAAATCTGAGTCAATAGACCTCACAGAATCTACAATGTTTTGCATCAAAGATGCAAAACGTACTACGTGAGGTGGCATGAATTGTTCACTGCGAATGGAATTCAGTTTTTCTTGTATCGAATCCACATTTTCATTTATTATGGCTCGCAAGCGAGCCTGGTCAGTTCCAGGTGGGGGTGGAGGTGGAGGTGGAGGCGGGTCATCTATAGGTGGGGCATCTAGAGGTGGGGCATTTGGCGCTGGGGGTGGGGGTGGGGGTGGGGGTGCGGCCGGATCATCTTGTGCATTAATAAAGTCCTCAACATCAAAGTGAATATCATCTAGATTCATGATGTATATATAAAAATCTAGATATGAACCTGAACATATATATACATATAAACATACAAACTTCAGTACAAATTTAAAATTAAATCAAGAATATATATATATGTTTCAAGAAATTACACTTGAAATAAATTTAAATTAAAAACATACAAATAATGTATACATGCATGTACAAATTTCAAAATGTAAGCGAGCTATTAGGACTACCATAATGATTGATACAATGGGCAATATATATTTCAAAATTTCAATGTGCATTTAAGTAAGGAAACTTCTCTGGACAATCATCATGTAATTCTTAAATGTGAATATGCATCCCAAATTTTGGACTATTTTAAAGAAATATGGTGCATTTAGGAACTTGGTGATTGTTGGGGTAAAGAGGAATATATGATCATGCTAGAAGAGGCACTGATTAGGCTCATAATTGGCCAAGGTTGCTTTGAATAAGGTTAAAACAAGGAGATACCCATGTTGATATTCACATCCTTTGGTCCACACCTACATTGGGATGGATTAAGCTTGAAATTTTGATGGGTAGCCAAGGGTAATCCTAGTGAAGTAGGAGGAGTATGTTATTAAGAGATGATAAGGGAAAACCTCTACCTATCTTAAAGCTTATGATTTTGGTGTCAAGAACACTAATATGGTAGATTCTAGGGCCATGATATCCAGGGCCTCAAGATGACTTGGAAACTAAACAAGATATCCCTTAGTGTGGAAGGAGATTCCAAGATCAACATTGATCATATGAAAAAGCATAGATGAAGCTTGTGGTTATTGGAAACTATTATATATTGGAAGTTAGAAACTTGGTGAATACTTGTTTAAATCTATCTCCTTCAAACATATCAAAAGAAAAGGTAATTATATTCTAGACTAGGCAGATAATGGAAGAAATCATTAAATTGCTCCTAGACATCTAGCATTTGTTGGGAAGAATATTTTTTTTACATTCAACTTGAAATCCCTAAGTTGTGCCTCCATGCTATCAAATGTTACTTGTATCTACCTTCTATACAATGATATTGAAGGGGTAGAAGGTTAGGCTAAGGATTTCTATATTGCTACTTAGATAAATTCCACATCTTCAATGTGTGGCATGAGCATATGCACAAAGCCTTGGAGGATATTTCTAAGATAATGAAGATAAACCTTCATGTCTTGATGCTAAATTGGATGATTCTATCCACTATGAGAATTAAGATGAGGAGGAGGTGACATAAATCCCTCCTATCAAATTCGAACAATGTTAAAAATGTCAAGGAAGTGGTAGAGGCTTTGTAAGGCTTGTGTAATTTGTCCCACCACCCTAGGATAAAGTTTTTTAGTTTATTAGTAATTCTAACACTACTTCAACTTATTACTCTACTAGGGTTAGGGCCACTATAATTTTCCCTACCACTAATATATCTTAAGACACCTATTGGTTTATGTTTCATGTCATTGTAGTATATTAATTTTCCCTACCACTATTGATTGAACAAACTATACCATATATATTAAGTACTCTAGCTCAATGATCTTAAGATTAATGAAATCAAGACTAACTATATCATCATTATGCTTAGATACACCCAACATGCTAATCAAGAACTTAATTACCTTCACAACCCTATTAGCATTGTATCACTCCTATTAGGGAGTGGACTTGAATGGGGCCAAAAGATTCTTTACCTCTTACGATTGTGACTTTGGGTTTGGCATGGTCAACTTGGAGAGGTTGTGTGGCATATCCCTATAAGAGGATGAAGGGTGATAGGAGGTTGTAGGATGGCTAAAAGCATTCACATGACGATAATGTTCAAGTTTAAATTTCAAGATATGCATCATGGTCTACAAGGTTCTCTTGTTCAAAAGGTTCATCATATTCTAGACAAGGAACTCACAATCATTGGTACCAAATTCAAGACCTCCTATTACAAGTCTCCATATAGCTTTAAACATAACACCTATAAACACAAAATTTATAGGGCTTGAATACAAGCCTGCCTCCCAGTTAGGAGACTTCCAAATAATTGGTGAACTCACATGCAATAAGGGAATAACACATGCATACAAAATATGTAGAAGAAATCCCTGTAGCATGAATCGTGATTAATTAAAGTTAGGGTTAGGGTTTCAATTAGGATTAGGCTTAGGGTTAGAATTGAGGTTAGGGTTAGAATTAGAATTCAAGGGTTGCTAAATTAGGGTAAGTATTAGAGCTACAATTATGGTTTGGGTTATGGCTAGAGTTAGGGTTACAATTACAATTACAAGTAGCTTGTTAGGGTTAGGGTTAGGGCTAGAGTTAGAGTTACAATTACAATTACAAGTGGAGCTAGGGTTAGGGTTATGATTAGGGTTATAATAAGGGTTAGGGTTTGAATTGCATATAGAATTAGGGTTAGGATTAGGGTTAGAATTAGTGTTAGGGTTAGGGTTGGAATTGCATATAGAATTAGGGTTCAATCTAGCTAGAAATAGATAAATTAGTCAAGATGGTTCTAGCTCAATTTTGTTTCCTATTTCCTACAAAATGCAAAACTAGTTATTGTTTTCTATTTAGTTGTTAGTCCCAACTCTTTCCTTTTAAGAAGTATATCAAATCTAATGTAGTAGTAGATACTTCTACATATACAAGTTTCTGTTAGGAGAAAATATATTTTGCCAAATTTGTATAGAGTTGTCTATATAGTGTGTTCTAGGGTAATCAAATGATGTAAGTCACAATTTAGAGGGTTGAGGGATAAGTTTGTGTTGAGTCTATAACAGGTGTTTTCTTACATAGACCGAGCTCCATAATCTAGGTGTCTCCATGTCTAACTCAAATGTTTCAACTTGGTCCATATTATATCTAGATTAATGATAAAATTTTATATATATGGCTATGCACAAGATCCACGACCATATCAATGTTTGGTAGAGAAAAGTTATCTAAGTTGGGGTAGATCCTTTTTTGATGTCTCAAAAGTTAGTGCAAACATGAATTCCCTTAGTTTTCTTGTTAACTAAGACCACATTAGATCTACCCATTTAGGAAAAGTAATAGTCTGAATGAACCCTGGACATCCAAGAGTTTATACAATTCTTCTATGACCACGAGGGCTACTTGGGGGTGCATTTTGCGTAGCTTTTATTGAATAGGTTTGGCATTGAGGTGAACCACAAGATGATGCATGACTTTAAAGATGGAGTCTCAAGGCATATCACCATAAGACCACATGAAGAAATCAACGTAATATTTAACATGGTGACATGGTTATATATGCCTTCTTTGATGTCAAGGTCCAGTGGAGCTACTATCTTAGAGAGTTTAGGGTCCAAGCTTCTATTCACAGGTTGATGTTTATAGCATGTCCTCAATAAGGAGAGGGGAGTCATGTCTTGTATCTAAGTGGTATCTAATGGAAGGTGAAGTTTGTCAAATTGAGGAGCTCTTGGGAAGTGTCCATTTTTATTATATCATTTTAATCGATCACAAGTTTCTTCTTATATAGATTGTTGCTATTCTGCCTAGACTAGGGTGCCTCAGGACTGAAGGGTTCTTTCTTTCTCTCCAAAATAAGCATATATGTAGGTGTTAAGTATGGTGGAAAAGTCTTTCTTATGATTACAATGGGGATGTGGTCTTGACACTTGATAAGTTTCATGATGGCTTCATCATTTTGGAAAACATCAAATCATAAAGGGTCGTGTTGGTCCCAATCGATAAGCTCAAGGTATTCTAGGTCTAAGGAGATGGTGAGGATAGTGACCTATCATGAAAGAGGTTAGTGGTGGAAAGATCTTCGTAAGGATCATGAGTGGAGCCTACATCAATGTCATTAAGATTAGGGAAAGCATTACCAATGAGGTTTCAAGCTCGTATCACAATTAACATCACGATGTTCATTCCAGGGGCATAACCTAGCTAGTGAGGACAGCTACTTGAGTATATCAAAAGTTACATAAATGTTGGCTTCATTTCATTCTTAATTAGTTGGCTATCACAAAAACTGTAAAATTTTCTCAATTCTTGATTAGTTCTAGTTGTCTCTAAATGTTTGATTATGAAGGATGTGATAACTTGGTTTTATTATGGTTTGTTGTAATTTTTTTACATGATAGTTAGCTATTCAATAATGCCTTTAAAATACAATGACATACATTGTTATAAGTAAATTTTATAAAAACCAAATATACATATCATCCCAATTTGCTATATAATTTTTGACAGTTTGTTCAAAATCTCTCCTTTCATATGATACAATCGTTTCAAAATTTCAATTGCATTTTGCAGCTAAAATGTTTAAATACACCTATTCAACATTCAAATTGAACTCAAATTTTGACAGTTTGTTCAAAATCTCTCCTTTCATATGATACAGTATTTTCAAAATTTCAATTCTATTTTACAGCTAAAATGTTTAAATAGAACTATTCAACACTCAAATTGAACTCAAATTTTGACAGTTTGTTCAAAATCTCTCCTTTCATATGATACAGTATTTTCAAAATTTCAATTGATTTTACAGCTAAAATGCCTAAATATATCTATTCAATTCTCAATTTTAAACATAATTTTGACAGTTTGTTCAAATTCTAACATTTTATATGATATAGTCTTTCAAAATTTCAATTGTATTTTACATCTAAATTGTCAAAAATCAACTACTGATTTTATAAACCCTAAACCCTAAATAACAATTCAAAATTTAAATTTTGATTGTATTTTACATCAAAACAAACAATGGAAGGTATAAACAATTGATGGGTATTTTTTACAAGTGGAAAAATCCACTTACCTGGCTGGATGCTTTGAGAACTCGGGATCCCGTTTTCCTCTGTCGCCTGTCGCTGTTGAAAATGGGGTCTCTGCTATTTTTAAAAAAATTTAATACTTTTCAAAAACGGGATCCCGTTTCATATAACGCGATCCCGTTATATAAAACGGGATCCCGTTTATGGCCTCTAGGTTCAGGATCCCAGGAAAAACGGGATCGCGTTTTTGGTTCTAGGCTCGGGATCCCGAGGCAAAACGGGATCGCATTTTCTATAAACGGGATCCCGTTTTATATAAACGGGATCCCATTTTTCGTTCCCCGATTTCAGAATTTTTTCTAACTCCGAAACTTCCACCTTAAGTGGACACAACTTCTTGCATCTACCCTTATACCCATTACATAATACTTGTATTTGCTAAAAATCTATAATCTAATATCTTCTTCCTCTTCTTTCCTTAAGAGAAACAAGTGGAGTTGAAGCTACTTTCTTGAGTTCCTTCATATTTATCCTCTTTCCTCTCCTACTTTCATTCCCATCTTCTTAAATCAATTTCTTTATTTGGGAAAATTTTCTTTGTGGAGATAGTTTATCCTTTTCTAAAAGTATAAAGAATTCCCTTTGTAGTCCTCTCTTGACATAGGGTATATTCCCTTCTTCATCCTTCATTTTATTTTCTTATTGTTACATTTAATACAAAACATGTTCATATTTAGCACTACATTTATATTCTTCATATCCTCTATTTGTCAAAGCATATAGCATAAGCATACAAATTTTATTTGGACTAATCATAGTCACATTCCTAAGTTCACACACTTTATACTATTGACTATCATTGAGTTGAAAAGTTAAATTAGATTTAACCAACTTGGCAAGCTCCCAACCAGTTTTAACCATTTTTCTAGCTCTTGAAATCTATAATTCAACAGGAATCTCCTCTTTTAAAAAACTTAGTGATTCACTACCCCCCTCTTCTCTCCTTTGTAATTTTTATTATTCATTTCTAAAAATGTCAACTTCATTATTCCATTCATCACTTTTCTATATTTCTAGCAAGTTGTTGCTTGTTATTCATACTATTTTTTCAAATTTTCATATGCAATACATAGTCATAGTTGTGATAACATTTCTATGGGTGCACCAATATCCTAACAAAAAGATTCAACTATATTTCTTCAACGAACAATCTAAAACCGTTAAACATAGGACTCTTTAGATCTTATGTTTCAATTAATATACCTAAGTTATATTTCTATTAGCATTTAACATTCTTATCTCCTATCATATTCATACATTTAATTACCACTAAATCTACCTAAATCAACTAAAATCAAGTTCTTGTTTGTGTTTACATTTCCCAACTTAGTCTTATTTTAGCTAGGAATCTAGTTTAATAAGACATTGTTAGTATGTAATATCCCTTTTCTAATAGTTTAATTTGAGGATCCAAAATCTCATTTCATATTTCCAATGGGCTTAGGGAAAGTGATAGGGAAATAATTTTAATTTAATATTTATTTTTTGGGTATTTCCTACATTTTTGTAAATTGTATTTTTGGAGGTCTTTGAAGCATTTCTAGGGCCTAGTTTCTCTAAAAATCAATATGAATTTTTTAGCATAGGTCTTTTGGAGATCTTTCCAAAACACCAAAGAGGTTTGATTTTCACCATTGGGCTAAGAGTTAGGACCTCACCAAGTTTGCGTACCTAAAATAAATATTTTGTGCATCTTATTTAATTTGTAGCTAGTATGTCCTCACTTTACTATCCATTTCAACTTTCAATGAGGCATGAGATTATTAAGGGCATTGTGTAACTCCCACTATTTTTAACATATTTTATAGCAAGCTTTTATGGAGGAGTTTCCTTCTATTTTTAGACATGTATTAAATGGAGGTTATGACTTATCTTTTGGTGGGCATTAAAATAATATTAATCATTATTTTTTTTATTGGTAAGTGCAAGGATAATTAGGCTAGCTCACTCCAGCGGAGGTCACTAGGGGAACCTCTTACCCATCCACATATTTAACTCAATTCAACTTAAGAGCCACAATGGAAGTCCATAATATTAATCATTATTTGGTAGAAAAGAGGGGCATTGGATTTGGGTGCCCAAGTTGGGATTCCAACATCTATAAAATGCAAACAATTTCTTCATTTCAACATCTCATTTTTTTATCATACCAAAACTCTACTGAAATTATTTGTGCACTCCTTGGATGCTAAAATTAGAGGATGACACCCATTTGGTTTCTTTAGGGTAATCACATAGAGTTTGTAATCTACACTAAAAAGGTTGTTTGGATTCTAGCATAGTTTTCAGTAATTTGTTTGTAGGATTCATGAAGGAAGGAGCTCCTACATACAGAGTTTTGTTTGTAAATATGAATATCATTTGTATTGTTCTTTTTTATTTATGATGACATTTAGACAAACATTCTATCAATATAAATCAACTCCATTGTTTTGGAGAAGTTTGTTTTATGTGTGCAAACATTGATTTATTTTATTAACATAATTAATTGTAAAATTAACATTTTATGTTACAATCTTTAACATGCAAATTGAATGGAGGCCATTTCAATGCATTTTATATTTTATTTATTGTTTATACTAAATATATATAATATTATTTGCAAAAATAAATGATTGTGTCATTATAGTGGAATGACAGATTTGATCTTACCAACCTATAGGGAAAATTAAATTGTTGATGTGAATCATGGAAGAACTCTTTAGATATTTAATAAAAGGATGCAATGCAGATCATTTTCAAGATACAGAGATGCAAATACAAAAGGAATTATATGAATTTGAGAAAATCCAAGATAAAATGATGGATTTATTTTGAAGGCTATAGAGTAGCATGCAAAATCTAGTTCTAGCTAAAACATCATAGAAAGAGGAGTTTGATAGAATCTATGAAAATTTATTCAAGGGATTATGCTTTCAAAGATGAATTAAATTTTGATGAGTACTTGGAGTTACTTAGGAAGGGATCTTAAAATGAAAGAGGTCAATATGATTATATAAGAGAGTTGAAGAAAAAAGAAGAAAAATTAGAACTAGAGCCACAACAAGCTCCAAAAGAGCAAAAGGAATCCACAGCAGATGTTGAAGCTAAAAATTTCATCATTGAAAAAAATATTCCATTGATTTATAATGAATCCTCACATCAAAGAAGTGTCTGTCTTAATGAAGTTGTCAAGAAAGCAACCTTACATGTTAGATGTAATGATTTCATTATTCCAGTGATTTCTAATGGTCTCCAAATATACCTATTAAAATTTCAAATATTGGAAAAGTTGAGCCATTGTCATATGAAATTGATTTATAAAGTAGTTGTGTTGATGAGCATAAAGTTATGAAGGGTGTTGATTTTGTTCCACTAATCTTCATTCTTAAAATTTGGGTCACATGAATGACAGTGTTGCCTCAAATCTTATAGAAATTTTCAAATCAATAATAGAAAGTAAATACCTTGATGGCCTTTTTGATAAGGAGGATAGTAGTGGTAAATATTTATTACACTAGTTTCATACTATATCATTACATGATTATTTTTATCATGAGAAGCATTATAATAGTGATGAAAATATGAAGGGTACATCTTGCAAAAAATAGCATAGATATCCTTTCTATGAAGTCCAAGATTGCTCATACATGATGGTGTGGGATCTTGGTGTTATAAACAAAGAACTCCAAGTAGAAGACATTGTGAGACACATGAAGTTTAAAGTTTTTGATGTGTTCAATTTCATGGTTTCTAATAGATTCACCATTCCATGCACCTATATAAGCAAACAACTCAATATAACCATGGGTGAGCATAATATATGTAATGTATTCCATGTTATGAGAACTAAAAGATAATCAAAATAAGTAGCTAAAGTCTACATTTGAAAGAAAATATGTGATGCTTGGAGGTGTCTCTAATGGATCTCTGAGAGTAGTCACATATAAGAGGACTTCATGCAAGGGATAGGTTTCATGGGGAGTAAGTTGTTTGGTGATGCCTAAAAATTTATCCATGGATGAGAAATGCATTTATCATATTAATACTCAAAATATTTTAGATAAGCATAGTGTGTTATTTAGTGATTTACCTCTAGGACTACCACATGATAAAGGATTCTAGCATATCATAGAGTTGGAACCAGGCTCTAAGCATATTATGACCACTCCTTATCACCACCTAACAATGTATAAGGAGGATATAGAAAAGGCTATAAAGGATCTCTTGAAAATGGGCCACATCAAGCCTAGTTCTATCCCATTTTCTTCATCTATAGTTCTTGTTACGAAAAGGGATGGCACCATGCATCTATGTGTATTAACTACAAAGCTTTGAACAAGAATACTATAAAAATAGGTACTCAATTCCCAAGATTGATGAGCTAATTGATTAGTTGCATGGGGATATATATTTTTCAAAGATTCATTTGAGATTAATCTACCATCAGATTTGTGTAAGGGATGAGGATGTGCATAAAACAACATTCAGGTGTAACATACCTTCTCATATTACTCAAACTTACACAACAATTTACAAAAAAGTAAATGAATATGGTAAACATGAAAAAAAATTCACATATATCATTTGCATAATCACAAAGAAATAAAAGCATATCTTTTATGAATATTTTCAACCTTGAAATTACAACATATTCAAAGATAGGATCATAGTGAAATCATTTCACTTTACAATTACAAATAATTTACACTTGGCAAAAAGAATAGTTTTTACATAAGTTTGACAATCATAAGTCATAACATGAAGTATACTGCATCTAGATTCTTGATATCCATCTTCACAAGTCTCGGTGAGTCTTCTTCTACAGAGGGAGAGCATCATCCAAGTGCTTTACCTGGTGGTCCCCCCACACACCTTCCTTCCTGGAAGTGGCCCTACCCTTCACGAAGAGTATAGACATAAGGAACCAACATGTTACCATCTGAGTTCTAGTGTTGTGTCCTATGTAACTCAATTGACCATACAACTCTAGACAATCTTCTAGTTAAGTATGATCACTCTGATAGGTTACGCCATTTAGACACTATGAAAAGATCATTTATAATTATCTTTGTAAATATTGTAAATAAATGTATATTTATGTAATAAAATATTATAAAATAATATATATATTATAAATTTGTTAATAAAAGTTCAAGATAAACATTCTATCAATAAAAGATTATTTATATATAGTTATATTACAATAACAAAATATTGTATTTATCTTTAAAAATATTCTAAATTAATATATATTTATATAACAAAATTAAGGATTAAGTTTTTTAATATTTTTTTTTAAATGTTCAAGATAAACATTCTATAAAGCAAAGATCATTTATAGTTATCTTTGTAAATATTGTAAATAACGTATATTTCTATAACAAAGTATTATAAAATGATATATATTATAATTGTTTTTTTAAAATAGTGTTTCACTTTTAAAATGAATGGTGAAGATTATTTGGATCATCTTGCATCCTCCTTGAGATTTTCTGACTTTGGGGATGAATGTAAGCACTATCCAAGCAAAGAAATCTATCCAAACAAAGAAATGATGGAAGTGCACCTCGGGCAAACTGGCAATCTGCATCAACAAAAAAAATTCAGGTTTTGGATTTCAATTTTGGCTTGCTTTCCATTGGTTTTTGTCGGTTTTGCTTCAAGAGCATTTGTAGTTTCAACTTCAGTTGAGTCTAGGCAAATTGGTTCAGTTTGAAGTTTTGTGAAATTTGGGATGTTGTCAGCTCAATTCATAGTTCGTGTAGATCACCTAAATGCAATCCTGGCAACAAAGGAATTCAGATATTAAATGGAGGTTACAGAAATGCTAATTAAACTACACAATATGAAATGTTATAAGAGAGTCTTAGTTGGGTTGCAATAGTTTTGGGGAGGAGGTTTTAGCATTTGTAAATGACATACCCGTCACTTCAAGAAAATATGAGTTTGCTCAAGATTTAGCTGAAAAAATTATAGAAGAAAATGAAAACCAAGGAGAACATGCACTTAAAGAGATTAATCGTATGGCTCTTTTCTCTAACTTTACACGTACCTTGAAGCTGTTGAATTCATCATTATATGGCATGCAAAGAAATGTAGAGACAAGCAGCTAGACATGGAAGTTATTTAGAATAATCCCTCTGTACTCTCAATTGATGCCATCATTTGAAAATATTTGGTTTTCCTTAGAAAATTGGTTCTAGCTCCAACCTCCACTGGCATTGTTTTCTTCACAAACACAGACTATGAATAGTAATAAGTATAACAGTGTCTTGGCAGAGAAATTAGCACAAGAGTTGTTGTGGATAACAAAGAAACTACAAGTATGTTTGGCTATGGAGGAGGCAATTTTGCAATGGAGCTCAGCAACCAACTTGGCCACATTATCAATATCTTCTAATCCTCATGTGCAGGGTTCTCTGGTGAAGATTTCAACTCTGTTGTTCAAAGAGATGGTGAGGGCCGATATTGAAATTTCTGAGAAGGCAAAGTTCAAATCACTTATTCTATGGTTGCCTTTAATGTGTTATGTCATGAATGGAATTGACACTCCAGTATTGTCTGCATTAGAAAAAGCAGATGTAGAGAGGGTGCTTGAGAAGTTAATATCAAACTTATCATTGATGGATCAGGAGCTAAGATTCTTTAGTAATACCATAATAACTATTATTCCAACTCTTCCAATATTTGTTTGTACACACAAGAGAAGTCAAGGTCTTAATAAAAAGGATTCCTCTTAAATTGTTTCGATGGGCTACGACTTGGAGGAATAACACTAACTTTGTTTCAGAGTGGTGACGCCTCATTTCTTGTATTCTCCATTGGAAGTAGAAATGCCTCATAAGGGAAAAAGAGAGGCGACTTGTTGTGTAAGGAGTCACTGCCAGATAGGAAAGGACGTGTGGTCCAAGACATAGAAATGAAAGATCAAAGGTTGCAAATGGAATATTATTTAAAAGCATGGTTTTTGCACAGAGGAGGCAGATTTCTCAGGCAGAGTTGAGGAGGGATCTCATCCCAGGTGAGGGGCTTGATGAGAGTTGTGAGAGGGTAGAAGAAAGAACATAGTTTTTGACCTTTCAGAGGCCATTGAGAGGCCAATATTGTAAATAAAATTGTTGCAGATTCGTAGCTTCATTGTGGTTACAATAAAACTTAATTTTATATTGCAATCAATTAATGTTTCTTATGTTGTGAGTTTGTTTTTTCAGCAAGAGAGGTGAGTCCTCTTGCATCAAGAAATCAAATCTGACATTTCAAATACAAAATAAGTGTTAGAATTTTTTTTTTCCACTCCATATATGTTAATTAAAACAACTAAATCAGAACATTAAAAATATAAAGAAAGATTGTTTTACTTACAAGTTACACAACACAACAACAATTCTTCTTCATCTCTCTTTGTAATTGTAATTTGTAAATGTGTACTTGTATTTGGTATATATAAGAAAAATATTATTAAATTGATGTTTAAAAAACAATCAAGATAAACATTTTAAAAAATCATTTATATTTTTCTTTTAAAATATTGTGAAATATAACAAATTTTAAAAGTAAGTTTTTAAATTGTTCCAAATTGTGTACTTGTATTTCGTATATATAGGAAAAAAGTTACTAAATTGATGTTTAAAAAACACTTACGATAAACATTCTAAAAAGATCATTTATATTTTTATTTGAAAAATATTGTAAATTAATCTAATTTCTATAACAAAATTTAAAAGTAAGTTTTTTAATTGATTGTTCCAAAATGTTAAGATAAGCATTGTACAAAGAAAAGATCATTTATAATTATTATATATTTTTAAAACAAAATTTGAATGTATGTTTTTAAATTGATTTTTTTTAATGTTCAAGATAAACACTATATAAAGAAAAGATCATTTATAATTATCTTTGTAAATATTGTAGATAAATGTATATTTGTGTAACAAAATATTATGAAATAATATTATGATTTTTTAATAAAAGTTCAAGATAAACATTCTATAAATAAAAGATTATTTATAGTTTTTTTGTTATGTATACCCTAGAAAGGGACTAGGGACCCATCCAACATCAAGGCTTAGCCCTCAAGACTATTTTTCAATTGTCTCAGAAACTGTCAAAGACCATAACAAACATATACATATCCGTAGGAGGGGGGCAAATTACACAACCCGCCCTCATAACACATACTTAAGAACTAAAAAAAAGCTTAATGAAACTAACCAAACCTCCTACACATCTCCCTAACCTGTGAGGTCCACCATGTCTGCTTCCTCGTCACAGCCACATTTGTAATCTACTTGGTCTATGTCATCCACCTTAACACTCATCCGCTCAGCCAACCTCTCCAGGGTCTTCCTCGTCTGCACCTATCTGATCATCAAATCATGAATGTGACCCTACAGAACTCCATTTGTCTCAGCCTCTTTGGAAAACTTGATAAAATCCTTGTGCACCAGAATGGAGGTAGTCACAATAGAAGACATCATTGTGAGAGTGAGTGATTGTGCAGCACCAAAAACATTCCACCATCCTCTTGTCATCCCCAGATCCAGCAGGAAATTAGGCATCACCTCCCTGAGATTGCCACCATCCTCCCCATCAACCACCTTTGCCATTGAGAGAATCCTGCCAACCCACTTCCTTAGAAGAGGGTTTTAATCTTTGCGTCGATGATTGCCACAAAATTATCTAGAGCCTCATCCCCTATGATTTTGGCCTTCCTCTTGCGGGGATATTCAGCCTCCTTTTCACACTGTCCAATGAACAGCTAACCGCCTTCCTCTTAATTTGCCAGTGGTGAGGAGAATGAAATACGACCTTCTCCTTTCCTTTAGCACTGCCTTCTCTGTTCATCGCTTCGCTCCCAACCACACTACCTAGCATTCTTCTGAGAACACCAGAAGACTCCAGAAGCTTGAAACCTTACCTGCATTGATTAATGGAAACCAAAGGGGCTTAATATTCTAATCCTCGCACACGCCATATCAAAACATGATGTGCCAATCTGTCCACTGTCACCTCCCACGCTCAATTCCTTGTGTATCTTAATAACTGACTGTTTAATGAAATTATCTTTTATCAGGCGAAAGATTATTTATATAGTTATATTACAATAACAAAATATTATATTTCCTTAAAAATATTCTAGATTAATATATATTTCTATAAATCATTTATATTTTTCTTTAAAAATATTGTAAATTAATCTATATTTCTATAACAAATTTTAAAAGTAAGTTTTTTAATTAATTGTTCTAAATTGTGTACTTGTATCTAGTATATATTGGAAAAAAGTTACTAAATTGATGTTTAAAAAATACTTACGATAAATATTTTTAAAAGATCATTTATATTTTTATTTAAAAATATTGTAAATTAATCTATATTTCTATAACAAAATTGAAAAGTAAGTTTTTAAATTGATTGTTCCAAAATGTTAAGATAAACATTGTATAAAGAAAAGATCATTTATAATTATTATATATTTTTAAAACAAAATTTGAATGTAAGTTTTTAAATTGATTTTTTTAAAATGTTCAAGATAAGCACTATATAAAGTAAAGATCATTTATAGTTATCTATTGTACATAAATGTATATATGTGTAACAAAATATTATAATATAATATATTATAATTTTTTAATAAAAGTTCAAGATAATTCTATAAATAAAAGATTATTTATAGTTATATTACAATAACAAAATATTATATTTCTTTAAAAATATTCTAGATTAATATATATTTCTATAACAAAATTAAGGATTAAAATTTTTAATATTTTTTTAAATGTTCAAGATAATCATTCTATAGTTATCTTTGTAAATATTGTAAATAAATATGTATTTCTATAACAAAGTATTATAAAATGATATTTATTATAAATAAGAATACTATAGTATAATTAGTATTTTTAGTTTCTACCAAGGAAACTATAGGCAAGGCCTATTCTTAACTAGTTATTAATAATTCTTTTTGCAACCAATGAGAACTGAAAGAGTTTTTCTATTTAAAAAATATTTAGCTATTTCTATTGTATAGATGCAAATATTATAACAAAACATATTTGAAAAATATTTTTTCTTTAGTCTAATTGGCAGAAAACTTTTACCCTGAACCTATTCGAAAAAAACTGGAACCGTTATCGCATGTTGCTATCATTATATTTATTTTGTATCTTTCTTTTGGCAGAGAACAATTAATAATTCTTTTTGCAACCAATGAGAACTGTAATAGTTTTTCTATTTAAAAAATATTTATCTATTGCTATTGTATAGATGCAAATATTATAAAAACGTATTTGAAAAATAATTTTCTTTAATCTAATTGGCAGAAAACTTTTACCCGATAAGGGTGATTAATGTGCATCCATTATAATAATGGCAGTAATACTGGCTTATGGAAAGGGAGTTGCAGACTAACTGAACCTGTTTGAAAAAAACTGGAACCATTATTGCATGTTGCTATCATTATATTTGTTTTGTATCTTTCTTTTGGTAGAGAACAATTCTACAACAAAAAAGAAGAAGACATCTCTTTCAAAATTAAACAAACAATACTATTTTGATGTGAGTAGTGTTTTATAGGAGGAAATAATTTATCATTTGAGTTTAAATTATTTAGAATGCTCAATGTCAGTTACAGATATTCACTATTAGAATTGGTTTTTACATTTATCATGTGTTTATTGGGTTCATTGCTTTCATAACACATTATTATTTTCAATTCAGTATTGTGTCCTCTGCAATGCCAAATTGAAGGCCAAGAAGTTTAAATGTAAAGGTAGGAAGGAAATTACATATAACAATACTGGCATCAACTTTTATGGTAAGACACAGGGACAATACCATCATTCAAAACCTCCCTTGAAAAAGGTTTCCTTGGATAGCTACAATTTTATGAAAGATCTAATTTCTTAAAAATGCAAAATAAACAGAACTATTGAAACATCCATTCACTAGAAATTGTGCCTACATGTACCCAAAATTAGGTTATTTTAAGAATTGTACCATATACATCTAGATATGGCGTTCTGAAAATTTGTATCATTTCCAAGTAAAAGCATATTATTAACTGATCTATAGATTCTTGCATTCATACGAGGTACAACACCATAGCTCCAAGTGGTCTAGGTTTTTTTAAGCATCAAAAACTTGACATAAGATTTTAGTAGTATATTTTTTGTTTTCTACATCTACTTGTGTAAACAGACAAATAATGCATTCATGCGAGAGTAAATGGTGTAGAAGCTAATATCTTCCACGTATCTTGAGTTGAAGGAGGCTGCCAGTGATACAGTGAACATGAGCAAAGTCATTCTTCATCACTTGTTTCCCTTTGCTCTAAATCAAGTAATTCCCATAGCACAATAACTTATAATGTGGAAGTGCCATAAAATCAACATTTTAAATTGTTGGGAATTAAGGTGTCCCAACCTTGTTAATTCCCTACATTATTAATGTTTGTATTTATTATTTAATTTCCTATGTTGTAAATATTTGTAAATTCCAATTGTCATATTGTGGGATGTGGCACAGTGATGTGTCAATCCTACATGGAATATGACAACTTGTAATTTTGTCCTCACATGAGGACATAGGTGTTCCACTTTGTGGTAGGAGCATTTTACCATGTGTCAACATCTTCCATGTTGTGTAAGGGAATGTTTGACTGAAATGGTTATGACAGATTCCTATGACGAATCTATGACATGTAAGAGTCAGAAATAGAAGGTTATAAGACAGGTGAAGACATGTGTCATGAAGCATCTTTGAAAAAGGCATATTTGGGTGCCCCAAGGTGGACTATGACCTGTTGTAAGAGAATATGCTATTTATAGCCTATGTATGACATATTCTCTTGCAGCTGTAAATTGTAACTGCTATGACAGATTCTATGACGGTCATAAGTGAGGTAAGAGCATCTATCATAGCCCATTTTGGAAATAGGCAAACCTTTTGGGATGGGAGCTATGGACAAGTGTCAGGCACATTCTACAATGTTGACCAAGTGTCCTTAGGTGTGGGTTTTGGGCCATGAGGCCAAGTTGGACGCCCATTCCAAGAAAGGTCTAATATTGCCTTGTATTTTCTATATAAACAGGTGCTTGGAGAGGGAGTTGTATCACAGGGTTTTACAAGTACTGTTATGCTGCCGAATTGACTCCAGACACAAGTGTTGAAGACCATTGAAGCTTGCATTGCAAGTGTATTGTAAACATTCTTTCATATTTATTAATACATTGTGCAGGTTTCTGAGTGTGGGGTTTTTCACCTGATAAGGGTTTTCCCCACCATAAATCTTTGTCTCTGTTCTTCTGTCTACTTTCTAGTTCTTGTGTTTTGCTGCAATATCTCATGTTAATGGTTTAACATTTGTGTAATAGTTAGGATAAAATTGAATTTGCATAGCCCTCTCCTCATTAGATTAGTGTAGGAAGCGATTTCCGTACACCTAGCTTCCTTTCATAAATTACATTATTTGTAGTTTGGTATTGAAATTTGGAAGATTTTATCCATCTAATGCAATTGTAATTTTTGGCTACAAGCAAATTTAATGTCAACAATTCACCGAACCAACAAATTCACTTCCAACAATTCATCAAAATGAAAAATTCATCTCGTGTAAAATTCGCAATCATACTAATCAATAATTGCTAGTGCTCTTTAGCATAGTTATTGCAAGAATGGGCCTAACCGGTGTTGTCATTGATGTCAACATACTCCTGTTGCATTGATGTCAAGGATTGGATGAGTTGTGTGCTGAGGATATTGAGAAAATTAGTCCTATCAAAAATAGAGAAGAACAATGAAGACAGTGAAGCTCTATGAAGTGAAGATCCCAGCCAGATAAAGATCAGAGTGTGCGCATCAAAGGGTTTGTAGAAATGTGTCTAAAGATGATCCAGTCAAGATTTGAGAGGTTCACATGAAAACATGGAGGAGTTATGGCCATGAGAGTAAAACTAGTTTTGGCAACTGTTCAGAGGTGAAAAAGTGACATAAATAGATCCGGTAAGATCCAAAAATATAATATCATATTTTGCAAATCTAGTGGCATGTTTGGGAGGCTAATGTAAATTGACAACTCAATTGGTTCATGGTTTGGAGGTCCACAAGCAATCCTTCTAATGTGACAATGATGGTTGATTGTGTTCTTGAGGTTCTGAATGAAGATGCGAATGATTATAGTAAGCAGAAGTGGTGCAGATGTTCTTGGTGATTCAAGGAAGCTTGTGGGGGTCTCTAGATTGTGTCTAATTTGTGTTGGTGGTCTGCATTGAAGATTGAGCTCGTGATTGAAGATTTACCTTTGGGTGATGGTGTTCTTTCTAGTCTTGGCCGACCAAATGATTTGTGCATGTTGTGGATGATCTTGAAGAAGTTTTGTGAAGCATGATGTGTTCCTCAAAGAATATTGAAATCCCAACTATGTGTGGCTGATAGTGTAGTGATGCACATGAAGTTTTTGTAATAAGTCAAGTTGTATTTTTGTAATTGCTCTGTAATAAAATAAGTGTATGTTGTGCTGACTTTGATGATCATTCCAAAGTCGAAGTCATGTATAAATAAGAGTTGCAAAGTCATTCAAATGTATCCTTGTGGTCATGATGAGAAGGTGGTGGTGAAGACGAGCGAAAAGTAGAGCAGAGGTGTTGAGCTTAAATGGAACTAACTCAAGCATAGTGAAAATGCTAATCTCTAGTTCAAGTATGTAATACTTATATTCTTCTATAGATAGTGTGTCTCCTATAGGCAGTGGGCCTCTTGTGAGCAGTGTGCTCAGGCAGTGACCCCTATCTGGCAAGTGCCATTTTACACTTCTTATTCATTTAATAGAGAATGCAATCTTGGGTTAGTCACCTCATGGTTTTTCCCTTAACCAGGTTTTCCACATTAAGATCTTGGTGTTATATGTGTTGAATTTGTTTCTGCTCTTGAATTATTGCATTATGCTTTCATGATTGAATCATTGATATGCTATTGAAATATAAGAAGGTTTTAAGTGAATAAGGAACAGAATTTTGGTGACAATTGATACACCCCCCCTCTCAGTTGTCTATCCTAATTCCAACAATAGTATCTTATATCAGATAAGTTCCTATTTGAACATCATAATTGTATTATTGTTAATAAATTTATGCAAAACTTTACTCCTCTCCCTTCTGCCCATTTGATTTTTGTTATTCTCTGATATGACATCATTTGGTAAGCTCTAATACAACATCCTCAAATGTTTTTAGCTTATTTCTATGGTGGTGCTTGATATGATAGTTGCCTTTGTATTTCATGTTCTCGTTTGGAGACTTTGTCTTCCATCTTTGCAACTTGCTTGGGTGTGGGCCTTATCTTCGATGGGTTTATATCTCTGACCACATACTACCTCAAATCATACATATGTTGAGCACTCCATTATGTTTGGTGCCATTTTGTCTCTACCATTCATAAGGTACAAAACAAAAATACAGTCTCCTCCCATTCTTTGTTAAGTGTTATCCATTTATTGGTTTTGCATCTGGGTTGTGAATTAGTCCTTGATTAGACTATCAGAGATGAGAACATCCACTGTAGTAGAGGTTTATTTTATTTGGGTTCACTCTTTAAATGTTCTAAGATTTTTATTACAATATTTTAAATTATTGAATAAGGCTTTTGGCTTGTTTACTCTATTTTTATTTCTATGAATTAAGAATAGCTAAATAGTTAAAATAAGCTTCTAAGCATCACCTACAAGCATGAATTACATATACATTGATACTATGTAAAATTATAATCATAATCATTATTGTTTCAAGGTGTGTTGTTATTTGTATTGTCAAAAATCACCTACTTTGCAATTTCCATTTTATGCCATGACATTAAATGTGATAAAATGTACTAGGCAGAAATCTAACATTAAATGTAGAATCTTAAAATTCCTCAATTTTCAGCATTCAGTGCAAATATTACAACACTGTCAACTCTAACTTAAACCAAAAAATTGACAAATTTCAAGATTATTATAAAGTTATTATATTATCAACATTGTTGCTAAAACTAAGCAAACACAACAAATTAAAACATGATTGTTCATGAACATTTTGGTAGAAACTTCATTGCTCTATAGCTCAGCTTGTTTAAATAGATTTCACTATGAATATTATTTGGATTGTCTTGCATCCTCCTTGAATTTTTCTAACCATTGATTTTGAAAGTCAAGTAGTTGGATACAAACACAAGCACTATCCAAGCAAAGAAATCTATCCAATAAAAGAAATCAAACTTGGAATTTCAAAAAAATCTATCCCAGCAAAGAAATCAAACCTAGCATTTCAAATACAAAATAAGTGTTAAAAAAATCATTTTTCCACTTCACATATATATTAATTAAAACAACTAAATCAAAACATAAAAAAAAATTGTGTTGCTTACAAGTTACACAACACAACAACTCTTTATCTCTCTGTGTAATTGTAATTTGTAAATGTGTACTTGTATTTAATATATATAGGGAAAAAGTTACTAAATTGATATTTAACATTAAAAAAATCATTTATATTTTCTTTAGAAATATTATAACAAATTTTAAAAGAAAGTTTTTAAAATTGATTGTTCGAAATTGTATACTTGTATTTGGTATATATAGGAAAAAAGTTACTAAATTAATGTTTAAAAAACACTCAAGATAAACATTTTAAAAAGATTAGTTATAATTTTCTTGAAAAATACTGTAAATTAATCTATATTTTTATAACAAAACTTAAAAGTAAGTTTTTAAATTGATTGTTCCAAAATGTTTATAGTTTTTTTTTAATTCATAAAGATAGTAATCTGTATTGATAAGAAGGAGAAATTTACAAGCAAGTGCCTATAAGTTGTTTTCCTACATCCATCAAAAACTGTCTTTCAAAGCTAATATCGTTGAGACCTTACTGAGTCATATATGCAAAATTGCCATTTAAGGCTTACTAGACCATCAGAAACTAAGCCAAATACAGATGCCTACTAAGACTTATCATAGAGAGCTGGGGGTCAGGGACCAAGCTATTAAAGAAGGCCTAGCCCCATTGCCATGGATTGGAGCTTGCCAACCCATTCCACTTCCCCAATGTCCCCATCTTCACTCAACATGTTCTGAAGAAAACCATAAACCTGAAGCACACGATCCTGGTGTTCAAGCAGTGCCATACCTTTCAGGTCAAGAATGAGGGGAAAAAATTTCACCACCTCTAGAGGATCCTTCAGGGAAGCGATGTCTTTTGGGCAGGGGATACCCACCCCAGGGATGACTGCACTGAGTATGGTATTGAGGCTGCCGAGAATTTCCAGTTTGAACAATTTTAACATCAAACTTTTTGTTGCTCCTGTTGGCACCCTTGCATCTAGGAGAGAGGCTAGGAACCAGGAGGAGACATGTGTATCTACCCTATAGAACTCATCTGCAAACAAGAAATCTTTCCCTAAAATGAGCTTTACCGCCGGGAGAAGAAGACCTTCATGCCTCCATAGGATTCGCTTGAGTCTCTGGTCCGTGATGGCTCCTTTGAAAGCCATCTGACGGACTGAGCTCTCCAATTGGAGAGGTATCGACATTCCCAAGTTTAACATTCCACTAACAGAGATCTTCACTATGAAACCAAAACCCTCTGTCATTCTTGCCCACTCTACCAATGCCACAGGATTCAACGGTCGTTTGAACAGGCTGGCTGTTTGATGATAAAGCCAAAGGAAAACATCTGGATGCTTCTCTGTTAGTGCCAAACGCTGTCTACATTCATTTAACTATGGGGAAAAGAGAGAGAGGAGGATGCAAAGCGTGCGATAGGTCGATTCGAAGAAGCTGCTGACCCAAAAATGATCACTGAGTGTCGACCGGGATTAACTTGCCATAATGCTAACTTATGGCAGAGACCCATCCAGGATATCGTGGATTCGGTGCCCACCCTACCACCCTACCACCCAGCCAAAATGTTTATAGTTATTATATATATTATATATTTCTATAACAAAAATTGAATGTAAGTTTTTATTGATTATTATAGTTATTTTTTAAATATTGTAAATAAATGTATATTTGTGTAACAAAAATTATAAAATAATATATATTATAATTTTTTAAATAAAATTTCAAGATAAACATTCCATAAATAAAAGATTATTTATAGTTATATTATGATCAAAAATATTATATTTATCTTTAAAAATATTCTAAATTAATATATATTTCTATAAAAAATTAAGGATTAAGTTTTTTAATATTTTTAAAATATTCAAGAAAAACATTCTATTAAAAAAATCATTTATAGTTATCTTTGTAAATATTGTAAATAAATGTATATTTCCATAACAAAGTAATTTAAAATGATATATTATAAATAAGAATACTACATTATTATTTTTTAAATAATATTTCACTTTTAAAATGAATGGTGAAGATTATTTGGCTCGTTTTGTATCCTCCTCAAGATTTTATTCAATGAGTGAACACCTTCAATGTAAAAATGAACCATGTTCTCCAGGAGCAAGTCTCACTCTACACACTATCATGTGAACCACACCTTGATCCCTACATTTATACACATACATAAAGAACATAAATATACAAGTGTAAATATAATATGGTCTAAGTAAAATTAAAATTATTAAATTTAAACAATTTATAATAATATCACATATGCATAGATATTATCCTACATGTAAGGATACAATGTTGCTTTGAGCAGATGCAAGACCTTATACTATAGGCCCTACACACACAGAAATAAAAGTTCTAATAAATTAGTAGGTGAACATGTGTACATGGAACCAAGGTAATTGTTTCAAAGCATTGTAAAATCAAATGTATACCTCTATAGTAATAGGATCATGGTGATTAGCCAAATCTTCATAACCATGTTCAAAAGATTGAATTGTACCCTAGATGAGCTCATGTATCCTACTATGGTCCACTGGATCCAAAAGGAGCTCATATGGCATGGAAAAAGAGATAATTACAGTATCACCAAAGTGAAGAGCATGTGTGTAACCATGTGACCATGCATTCTAGCAAGCAACTACTAGCGAACATAACACGTGGTGGGTTATGTTGGAGCGGAAACTTGCAACAACTTGTTGTGTCACAAGTTGTGCAGTGGGACAAGTAGTAGGTTGTGTGTTGATACATTGCAGGATATATGGTGGGTTGTACTAATGGCCCTCGTGTCTCCCTTGTTTGTCAAATAAACATGGCTATAGAATCAACAAGAATGTCATAATGTGATTTGATCATCTATGCTAATAAAATTAGTCAAGAGACATATACTCATTCACTGCAAGTCCTCCACATCAATGATGTGTGCCACATCTCCTGGTGACACCAAGTGTACTCGAATGAACTAACTGTATGTCATCAAGATTGTATCCAATGAAGTCAGCTCACATGGCTTGAACACGTAACTCCTCAGTGAAGGCTGAGGAGAGAATAGTTTTCTACGGCAAATAAAAAACAAACTCCTACTTTTCTTCAACACCACCAAAAATTATTACACACACCTCCAATAAATAGAAGTTACAAATAGGTAAAAAATTAGCTTTAGTTTCACTTTTACAACCAACAAATTTCAAAACAGAAACTAAACAAACAAAACTAAAAAATTGAAATGGTAACGAATGGTGGAGAAATTATAGTTTCCTCCAACACTCCCCTCTAATTTCTACCACTAATTATGTCAACATTTGCAATGTCCAAATTTTGTCTTAAATAATCAAAAGTCTACTTTTCTAAAGCCTTGGTAAATATATCTGCTAATTGATCTTCGGATCTTCAAAACTCCAAATTGATTTCTCCATTGTTCACTAACTCTCTGATAAAATGATATCTTGTATCAATGTGTTTTCTCCTCTTGTGAAAAACATAATTTTTTGACAATGCAATTGTTGATTTGTTGTCACAAAAGATTTGTTGTTGACTCCTCTTGTTCTTGAAATAAATCTGTTAATACTCTCCTCATCCAAATAGTTTGACATGTTGCTGATGTGATTGCTACATACTCTGCTTCAATGGATGAAAGTGTCACTATGGGTTGCTTCTTTGATGCCCATGAGACTACATCTGTTCCACAATGAAATACATATCTGGAAGTACTCTTCCTATCATCAATGCTTCCTACAAAATTATTGTCAGTATAGCCAATCAAACAAAAATCATTAGCTGTAGAATATAAATTTCTATATCCAATTGTTCTTGCCACATATCTCAATATTCTCTTTCCAAATTGCCAATGTGAGTCTTTTGGTGACGCCATGAATCTTGAGATTAGAGTAACTCCATATAATAAATCTAGTCTTGTTGTTGTAAGATACATCAAACTTCCAACTAATCTTTTGAATATTGTAGAATTGACATTAGGTCCTTTGTCTTCTTTGCCAATTTTAGTTCTTGTAGCAACTAGTGTAGTTGTTAGATTACAATTCAACATCTTAAATCTCCTCAGCACATCCTTTGCATATTTAGACTGACAAATGAAAATTCCCTTATCTGATTGAACCACTTCAATGCCTAAAAAATACTTCATCATTCCTAAATCTGTCATCTCAAATTCTTTCTTCATTGCTGATTTAAATGTGTCTACAGACAAATTTCCAGTTGAAAGCAAATCATCAACATATAAACATACAATCAAACCCTAACCTTCTTTGTTGATCTTTGTGCACAATGTGGGCTCAATACTACTTCTGTTAAATCCATTCTTCATCATGTATGAATCAATTGTTGCAAGGTGTGTGCCCTTGGTCTCCTTGTGCTATGCAGCGTAGCGCTTAGGTTCGTGACAAGGCTTAACTGCCTCCCATAGATTCATTAACTTTGGCAATTGTATCAGGCATTAATAGGTTGATCTTTTGGTACAATGGCAACCATCTTTCTAACAATTGGTATCAGAGCCTGGGTCACGGGTTCAAACCCCTCACTTGCACTAGGGGGATTGTTGCAAGGTGTGAACCCTTGGTCTCCTTGTGCTATGTAGCGCAATACTTGGGTCCGTGACAAGGCTTAACCACCTCCCATGGATTCATTAACTTTGATTATTGTATCAGGCATTAACAGGTTGATCTTTTGGTGCAACGACAACCGTCTTTCTAACATCAATCCTGCTATACCATGCTCTTGGTGCTTGTTTGAGACCATAGAGTGATTTCTTCAATTTATAGACCTTGTCTTCATCTCCATGCACTTCATAACCTAGTGGTTGTTTTACATATACTTATTCTAGAAAATCATTCAAGAAAGTTGATTTGGCATCTAATTGCCAAACTTTCCATTTATTTTGTGCATCTAATGCTAAAACCATTCTAATAGTATCAAGTCTAGAAACTAGAGAAAATGTTTCATTATAATCAATTCCTTTTTGTTGTGCAAACCTTTTACTACTAGCCTTGCCTTATGCTTTTCAATTTTACCTTCTGCATTAAATTTGGTTTTATAAACCCATTTAACTCCTATGCAATCCTTACCTTCAGGTAAACCAACTAGCTCCCATGTTTGATTTCTCTCAATAAACTCCATTTCTTCATTCATCACTTTGCTCCAATGGTCCTCCTTAATTTCTTCTTCAAAATATATAGGATCATGAGTGAATAGAGAAAATTTTGAATGGAAATCTAAGGTACCTTCTCTTTCTTCTCCTTTTTCATCAATCTCCTTCAAGCTTCTTGTTTTTCTTAATCTTCTTGTACATTGATCTCTTAGTCGGGCCAAAGTAGGATTTGAATTTGTTGGCAAGCGACACTACTTCGCATTGATAGGTGTTGTCATTGATGGAAACTAAGATCATCCCAAACATCCGCATAACACAAGTTGTTCATACCGGAAATCAAAATCAGAATTTGTCTAAGTTTGGGCAGTTAGAAACAGAGTAGTAACAGGGTCCAGTATCTTGGTCCGGATCTCTCTAGTGGAAAGTCATGGTTTGTTGCGAACCTAAGGTAGTTGACAGAATTGCAAAGACACTCTAAATCCAGAGTTTTGTCCTCTGGTGATGAAGGATTCAAAACATATTAGCATCTGAGTACCAGGTTCCAGTTTGTCAGAGCAGACAAAAGAAGAACTGGCAGACCTTGCAGAAGATCTTGATTCCAGATGTATGGAAGTTGCTTGTTGAAAAAATGGTGATGATCAGTGATTGTGGCTGACATGAGTAATGATTTCCAAGAGCAATTTTTGGTCCGTACCTTAAATTATGCATAGATCTAGCCAACAGAGTAGAGCATTCATAAAATTTCTAAGTGTTGTTGAAGCTGACTGATAGACTGATTGTAGATCATGTTGCGGATATATATATTCAATGTAATTGGATGATTAAGTGTGTGTGGTGTGTGTGAATAAGGTGGATGTGAGAAGAGTAGAAATCCTAAGTGCAAATGAAGGCAAAACGGTAAGAAGAATAGAACCAAGATGAAATGTGTAAGATTAGTTTTTGTACTTAACCAGAAATGAAACTCTTGCATGGGTAGATGCTATTAATCAGTTCAAATCTCTGTTATTCTCTTGTAATATTTCCATAGGCAGTGAACCTCCATTTTAGAAATGAGTTCTGGGTAGTGAGCCCAAATGCATGTGCATTCCCATTTGTAAAATACTTTTAACAAGGTATTAATTCTTGTGGCTTAACCCCCACCATGGTTTTTCCCTTAACCGGGTTTCCACGTCAAAAATCTTGGTGTCAAATGTGTTGATTATGTTTCTACTTCTATGTTAATGTCATATGGTTTAATGTTTGCATCACTAATCAGATAGACAATAGTGAAAGAAGTTTTAAAGAAAGGAAAAGATTAATTTTGGAGACAACTGATTCACCCCTCCTCTTAGTTGTCTGGGTTAGTTCTAACAATTGGTATTAGAGCTAGGTTCCTTTGAAAAGTTTAACAACTTGAGGAAGATCTAGGAAGGAAGTAAAAATAGATGAATACAACCTTCAAGGGAAACTTAATCTCATAGTAGATGATCTTGAGCAATCTAAGGCATAAGTCCAAGAGCTGCAAGATAACCTCAAAAAGGCTGAAGACTTCATTGAGATTTTAAAAGAAAAATTGAGCAAATCCAATGCAAAAGGAAAGGAGCAACCTCTTCAACTAGACAACAAGGCCCTGAAGGAGAAGACAAAAGAATGTGAAAAGCTAGCTAAAGAAGTTGTTGTCCTAAGACATGAGATGGAAACTAGGGTAATGAGACTAACCAAGGAAATTGAAGATAGGAAGAAAACTAAAGAAGAGATAAAGCAAAATCTGAAAGAGAGAACTGAAGAATGTTGCAGACTGGATGGAATGGTTGGTCTTCTAGAATGTAATCTACAAGAAAGAAAAAATAATGAGAGAGAACTTGAGAGATAAATTATCACTCTAAGACATGACCTAGAAATTGCAAATGAGTTTGAAGAGAAGATCAAAATAAGTTCATCTAAACTTGAAGCACTGATCGAAGAACAGAAAAAGGATAATGACAAGCATAATCCTAGATATGAGAAAGGTGAAAGCTCTGGATCCGGACAAAGAAATTTTCAACCGAGGAATATGAGTGATAGAAATAGAAAACCTCTGGTAAGACAGCCTAATGCTCAAAGATATCCATTATTCAATGGAAATTGTTTCAATTGCAATAAATTTGGTCATAGATCTACTCAGTGCAAAAGAAGAGCAAATCAAAATGGTCCATCCTTCTCCAGCCAATGCTTCAAATGCAAGAGGTATGGTCACAAATCCAATGAATGTAGAAGTGTGATAATGAATAACTCTAATGGAAATTATTTCAATGGCTACTGCTTTGTGTGCAATGGATTTGGACACATGGCTAATCAATGCAGATCAAGAGGAAATCAAGTTTATAAGAAAGGGAATGTTGTGTGCTTTAATTGCAATAATCTGGTCATATTGCAAGATTCTGCATAAGTAAGAACAATGGAAGAAGAGGTATGATAAACAAAAAACCAGATGAACAGAGACAAGACAAAGGCAAAATAAAAATTGATGTGAATGAGATATGGAATGAAATGAACAAGACTTGGGTAAAGAAACATACAATAAATGATTGTGATGGGTCTGCACCAGAATCTGGTGTTGAAAATTCCTTTGAGAATTGATTTGGGAGCCTTGGCTTAGGGGGAGCAACATTGGAAATCAAATTCCCCCAGCCAACAAGTGAGTGCTTGAATCTAGCACAATGAGAAAAGAGATCCTTGAGTATTTCAGAACCCTTGGAAGGATTTCTGGAAGAAAAGATGTTGATATGAAAACTTACGGAGTGATTCATGAAGAACTGTCAAAAACAAAGTAACCGATATAGTTAGGGCAACACATTTATTACAATGCCAAAATTAGGTTTTGTAAAAGATAAAAGGTCACTTGGATGCTCATTTGAACCACTTTGCATATGGAGGAAACAAGAAGAAGAGCATTTGAGCTGCGAATCCAGAAGATTGAGGCACAAAGAGTGAATTCAACTGGAAATTGATCAACCCTAACCCCGCGAAAGAAAAAGGTACATCTCTATAAAGTCTTGAATTTGCAATCCATTGAGATGGCTACTCCTCATGTTGTTGACATTACTGAGAGACCTCAACCCAGATTTAAGAAGCATCCTCACAAATCAATAAAAGTTGACCCGTTTGGTGCTTTTTCAAGTGTTACGTATGGTGTGCTGCATGTTGAAGACATTAGGGTTTATATTCATGCTAACATAGATGAATTTGGAGATTCAAGGTATGTAGACTTGTTTGAGAAACAACTCATGGATGAAAATCATGAACTTAAACCCAAGTATAAGGCACTACAAGATAAACATTTTATTTAGATTATGGGGTTTCCAACATTTGATGAGGATGAATAGGTCCGATATGTTTTGAGTCAGATGCATGATAAATTCATTTGGTTGTTAAAATCATTCAAGATTACAAAGGATGCTATCAAAATTATAGGTTAAACTCAACCGAAGGATTGCCCGTGTTGAAAGCTGTGAAAAACTAGGCAGTGACTGATGCTATCGGTGCCAAGTTTGACAGAAGGGCAATGACCATTAATGATATTATAGAACCGGATGTCAAATTCACCTCCATGGTGATTGGCTACAAGATTTACCACTCTAGAAGAGAAACTTTTGTTTCAGGAATAGCCATATATGCTGCATACAAGATGCTAAAGGAAAATACTGATTATGACTTGTGTGAATTACTGTAGAATCAACTGATTGAAAACTTAAACAAAATCAAGAAAGACAAGAAAAACACCTTCAAGCATGGTACATTGGTTCTATGTCTATTCTTTTACTTTATGAATGAGGTACCTAGGGTAAAGGGTGTACACTGGACTAAGGATGAGCCAGTTTCCATTCAAATTAAAGATCATCTTCGCAACATTGGTGACTCCAAGGCTCAGAAAACTGCAATATGGGGTTACTTCAAGAATTTTCAAAGTATGATGCACTTAAGGGAAGAAACCCCAAATCAATTGTTGAAAAGTACAAAAATGAAATATGCTTCATGGTTGATACTGATCAGTGTCTAATGGAAGTAGTGGAACCTAGAACTGCTTGGATCATGCCCATGGAGTATGAAGTGGATGGAAAAATCTTGAATATGTATGCTCAACATCTTCTAAGCAAGCCTAAAGACACAACAGTTGAAAGATTTGGAACTTATGAGGAGCTTGACTTAGTAGAGAGAACCTGAAAGCAATAGGAAAGTAATTAAAGAAGTTGAACAGTTAGCTAAAAATCTTGGCCTAACTAAGGAGGCTGTGAGGAAATTTAGAGAAAGAACTGAAAAGATAGAGAAAGAGAAACAAGATAGGAAACAAATAGGTGCTCTGGTGGAACTCTCTTCCACTTCAAGAACTACTAGGAGCTTTGCTTCTGCCCTTGTTCCTTCCAAAACTACAAAATTGGAAGTAAAATCATATGAAAAAGGGGAGAAAAGGAAGAAAACAAAAGCATCCTGGATCTATGTAAGCATAAGAGAAAAAGAAGAAGATACAGATTCTGACATTGAAATCAAGGAGGCCACTGGAACAAAAGCTGCAAAAGTAACCAAAGAAAAGTCCTCTGGAAGCAAAAGGACCAGTAAAAAGCAAAAGACAGAAGCATATGAGGAATATGTTGAGAAGCCCACACTCTCCCTGGAAGATGTGATAAAGTCAATCACTGTAGATGGTAATCTAAGACCCATGATTGAATTCTATGATGAATACAGTGATGTGGATAAAAGGGTGTTGGGGGAAGAAACTGTTAGATATCTTAACATCTATAACAAGGCACTGATTGAGATAACTTCTTAGTTGCCACAAAGTCTAGCTGATATTTTGGAGTTGAGAAAAGAAAATGCCAAGTGCAAGGACATGGAAATTAGGGAACATGAGCTAATAACTTTGTGTCCTTAGATTTCACCTGATCAAATAAATATGATATTCAAGGAAGTCATGACTTTAGAAGCAAAAAGAGAATGAACAAACTTATGCTTGGAGAAACAAGTGAAATCATTGAAGAAACTCAAGAAATTCTCTTGAAAGCATTGAAGAAGCAAAATTTTCCCATAGTCACAGAAGAAGTTCTGGATGGTGAAGAAGAGAACATCATTGAGCAGCAATCTGAGTTGGGTGAAGCCTCTATCCTGGAAGAAGAACAAGCAAATCAGGAGGATACGGAAATGATGGATAGAGTAGTTGATGCAAGAGATACTCTTAATCCACCAAATACGTCAGGAAAAGAAGATAACATTACTACTTCATATAACCTTCTGGATCAGGTAGCAAGTGGTGAACAAACAAAAAAGAGTCCCTTTGTAGAGAACACAGAGAATAATAAAGTAGAGAAAGAAGAAGAAAGAGAAAAGAAAGATAAAGCAGAAGAAGATGGTGCAAATGTTGAAGCACACAAAGTAGATACTGAGAAATCTGATGAACAAATGAATAGTTCAGAGAATGTTGCAAGAGACACTGCAGATGTAGTGAAAAGTCTTCTTGAAACAGAAATGATTGAGCTTGATGAACCTAAACTATTTCAAGGTCTAGCCAATCCGGATGCTCTCTCTCTAATTCAACTGATGAAAATAGCATCATTCACCCAAGGCTAGAGAAAAGATGTTGAAGGTCCACATGGAGGACAATGAGCTACGGGGGCTTGCATCCAAAATTTTGTAGAAGCTGATGCCTACCTATCAGAAGAGTCCATCTGATTTCCCCCTCTGAACATCTGAAAAATCTTGTAAGTTTTGTAAATACTCATTTTGAGTCCTTTGAGAAATCTACGGAGGCAAAAGTTCAAAAAGAGTTCTTGGATAAGAAATTTTGTGAAATAAAAAACCTAATAGGAAATGATAGAAGAATACTTGGTATTAGCATAAAGAGTATTTAGAATGCTCTAAATGATGGAAGTGATTTGTACAAATTTTGTCTATCATGGCCCAAAGTTAATGAAGATATTAAAAAAAAGATAAACAAGCAAGAACAAAAATTGTCAAATCTCTCTCAAAATTTTGATCCTCTAACAGTTTCACCTATAAGCCAAGAATGTCAAGTAATCAACCTAATAGATGAGATAAAGAGGCTTGTTAAAGAAAAGGGTAACATTATGAAGAGGATGTGTGAGATCCGTGGATTGATTGCCCCTAAGTTAGAGACAATGCATAATGCCCTATCTGAAGCTCAGACTGCAGTTCAGACTAGTGATCCATCAGATCTATCAAAGGCAGAAGCATATTCATTTTTGTTGAGTAAGCACATCTCAATTTTGGATGGAATGAAGAGTACTTGGGCCTCCGAACTTGTGCAAATAAAAACTAGTTTTGCAGACATTCTCAAGTTTATGTAAAAAAACTTGATGATTAATTGTACATATGCGGCAGTATATATAGAAGTTTTGAGAGTTTTGGCTTGCGGACCCCACCCTTTGCCATTGATATCAAAGGGGGAGTGAAGGGTAGTGAAAAATGAGGAATTTAGCAAAGGGGGAGAACTAGAATAAGTGAAGGGCACGGGTGTACAGACAAAGGGGGAGTTGCACTAAGACACTTAGTCATTTTTCACTAAGTGTTGCCATCAATGCCAAAGGGGCAGATTGTTGGCAAGAGACACTGCTTCGCATTGATATGTGTTATCATTGATGGTAACTAAGATCATCCCAAACATCCACATAACACAAGTTGTTCATACTGGAAGTCAGAATCAGAATTTGTCTAAGTTTGGATAGTTAGAAACAGAGCAATAGCAGGGTTCAGTATCTTGGTCCGGATCTCTCCGGTGGAAAGGCATGGTTTGTTGTGGACATAAGGTAGTTGACAACATTACAAAGACACTCTAAATCCAGAGTTTTGTCCTCCGGTGATGAAGGATTCAAAAGATATTAGCATCTAAGTACTGGGTTCCAATTTTTCAGAGCAGACAGAAGAAGAACAGGTAGACCTTGCAGAAGATCTTGATTTCAGATGTATGGAAGTTACTTGTTGGACAAATGGTGGTGATCAATGATTGTGGCCAACATGAGATTCATAAAGGTTCTAAGTGTTGTTGAAGCTGACTGATAGAGTGATTGTAGATCATGTTACTAATTGGATGATTAAGTGTGTGTGGTGTGTGCGAATAAGGTGGATGTGAGAAGATAAGAAATCCTAAGTGCGAATGAAGGTAGAACAGTAAGAAGAATAGAGCCAAGATTAAATGTGTAAGATCAATTTTTGTAATTAACCAGAACTGAAACTCTTGCATGGGTAGATGCTATTAATCAATTCAAATCTATGTTATTCTCTTGTAATATTTCCATAGGCAATGAGCCTCCATTTGAGCAGTGAGATCTAGGCAGTGAGCCTGAATGCATGTGCATTCCCATTTGTAAAATACTTTTAACAGGGTATTAATTCTTGTGGGTTAACCCCCACCATGGTTTTTCCCTTAACCGAGTTTCCATGTCAAAAATCTTGGTGTCAAATATGTTGATTATGTTTCTACTTTTGTGTTAATGTCATATGGTTTAATGTTTGCATCACTAATCAAATAAACAGTAGTGAAAGAAGTTTTAAAGAAAGGAAAAGACTAATTTTGGAGACAACTGATTCACCCCCCCTCTCAATTGTCTGGGTTAATTCTAACATAATCATCACTTTGTGTATTGGGAGAAGAGTTTTCACCTTGTTCAACATTCCTTGGAGTTCTTGTTCGAGTACTTGGTACTAATGTTTGTGTATGTGGACTTGGATGATTACCTTGTGTATACACCTTAAAATGGCTCGAGATGAATTAAATAAATATTTTATATTTATTTTATTCTTATTCCTCTATCAATAAATAAACATATTAATTTATTTACTTGGTTTGCATTCATCATATTCCTCTAACAATTACAGTCCTAAATTATTCTAATGTCATATCTAATTAAATAATCCTAAATTATTTAATTAAATCCTCTAAGACAAAGTCCTATGTCTAAAATCCACATCATCTCATCCATGTCACTCTCCACATCATTGGACACCTCACCATGTTACTCCAATAATTAAATATTCTCAATATTTAATTAGTCATTTATCCTCTCAAACATGGTCAAAGACACTTGTCTTCTAAATCCTATATTCCCTCTCACATTCCAACAACCAAGGACTCCTTCCTCCATGTTCTTCTCATGGTCTTCGATATTTATCTCAATGGTCATTGTGAGCATCATTACATGTGGCTTATGGTTCCATGTATTCCTCCACCTTGTCATCGTAGTAGGAACATCTCCCACTTTTATCTCCCTCATTCCAACCAATTTTATCTTGACCATACATGTGATAAGACTTATTCCTCCACCGTGGATCTTTTGACACTTGGATTTAAGCCTCCTTGGCCTATAAAAGAAAGTTCCTCACCTTCATTTTGCATCACAAGAGCTATAGTACTTACATGCTGCAGAAATTTCCATCAAACAATTAAGCATGCCTTTGGCCCCCCATTTGCATTATCATTTAGTTTCATAGTTGCATATCATTAGCTTCATATCATTATCAATATCAATGGCTTCATATCATTATCAATAGCTTTGCATTGTATAAATTCCTTCACATTGCATACTTGTATCCACAATTCCATTCATCTCATTGTCATCTTGGAAAGCAAAGAAGTACAATTCTGAGAGAAACATCATTATCAACAAGATCATTGAGAAGATAGGAGACAATGGAATGAAAAGGATAAATTAGTTTGCAAGGTATAACTTATGTTTTCTGTATTTTTCTTAGTTTCATTGATGTATTGAATTTGAGTAGGAATTCTAGAGTATTTGTGGTATCTTAGTAGATTCTTACAATAGTTTCAAATTATCAATCATCATAAACTATCGCATGTAGGATCATTGCACATAGCATTATACATAGATATAAGTCATCACGTGAACCATAGGAACATCATATCATAAGTGTCATGTACATCATAGAATCAACATATAAGCATAATCATAACATCCATCATATAGAAACCATTCATCATATAGATAACATACATCATATAGAAAACATCCATCCATCAGTGCACATGCATATAGTCCATCGAACTCATATAGATCATCATCAAAAATATAATAAATGTCCAAGTATACAATGATATCATAAATGTGTATCTCGAGTTGTCAAAAAATAGTGCATATACAAAAATAATATAACATGATACATCTCTCAAAATTTCTTAGGAGTTACTGCCTCTAGAAGGTGATGGCTGATGCAGTTGAGGACCTATAGGCCCTGTCCTTGGTGGCCCTCGAGGAAGTGGTAGCGCCATAACTCCTCCACTCTTTTATAGTGTCTGCCTAGATCTACTCACTCTTTACTCTGGGGGAACTATCTGCTCATATAGGGATCTCCAATAGAAAATCTCCTAACCAGCGCGAACAATCTCTGCAATAGTCTACCCAATGGGACCCTGTGTTGCGGTCTATTGTACTTGAGCTATAGTAAGGCCCTTACCCTAGTGTATCTCTAAATAATGGTATCCCACTCTAATATCGCAGTCCTCACATCCCCCTACAGCTAGGTAATCTATTGGTGCATCTGTCTAACTTGCCCCTGAAGCTGAGCCACCTAGGCTTGCAATGCTGCCATTACCCCATCATCCTGACCCTGACCCTATACCTAAGGCTGAGCCTATATCTGAGGCACCCCCTCCACTCTCTCTCTCACTCTCTTATGTCCCCCATCATCTCCTCCATCATCACCTTCGTCACCTCCACCACCTCTACCTCCATCATCACCTCTGCCACCATCATCCCCTCACCTCAACCACCTCTCCCACCTCGTCATCGCCTCCTCCTTTGATGTGGAGCATCATCATCCTCCCCATCTCCATCCTCTAGTCTAGGAGCCTACTCCCCAGGGCCATAGTATCTCAGAAAAGGATGAGCTGTGAATTATGTTGCATAATCAGTCGTCATACCCTCATCCACAATCTGTCACCGTAGATCCCATGCCTGATATGGAATCTATAAAAAGTCTACTCTCACCTACTCATAAGAGGCAATAGGACCCCACAATGGATGCTCCTTGTGCATCTGAGCAAACATGGTAGTACCCTAGGGCATCCCTTGGACCTTGCCAAACTGTTAGAGTACACGAGAAAGGATATGTCATTCTAAGATATAGGGAGTCCTCCCTATCAACCACATGTTTGAAAACAATATGGTAACTCCGTAGCATCCTCATCCCATGCCTCGTAATCTAGGTACGACCGCCACTCAACTGTGTCCACATTATCCAATGCATGCCACCAATACTCAAGCTTTCCCAGCTTGGGCTAGGAAAGGCTCTCCTAAAACATATAAGAATATGGTCTGTCTATGCCTCTAACTCCCATCCCAATCAGTTGTGTAATGTCTATGTGGCACCATGCCCAAATCTATAACAATGACACTCTAGTAGACAGACTAGCAGCTCCATCATATACAAACTGATGAAGATCATGGTATAAGTGTGCAAGAAGGAAAACATCCCAGGAAAAGCATGTCCCCTCAAATATCATCCTCTCTAGAGTCCTCCCCCATCCAACCAAGAATCCACGTGATCTCTTGTCTAGGCAAACCACACCTCCAATCAATCCTGCTAATATCGTTGGCAAGGGCTCGTAGTAGTCAACCATGTCAACCCAACTAATCTATGTGCCCTTAATGTCTGCATTGTCGAATACTCATTTGCACTCCACCAATCATGCTCCTGTATGTGGCTTATACTCCAGTAGCTCTCCCTATATTAGAATCTACAAAATCCAATGTACATCCTCTAGTGTCACCGTAATCTCCCCAATCAGGAAATGAAACATGTCGTGCTCACTATATCTCTCCCCCAGTGCAGTCAGCAACCCTAGATTCACTCAAATCTCAGGCATAAAGAAAACATACCACAATCCAACTGATCCAAGAACCAAGTGATTGGTCTCTATCAAATACGGTAGTAGCAGCTGAGTAATACGAAATCTCTCCTTCGACATCAGAACATCATCTAGCTCCTCCTACAATCAATAACACTCGCGCGCTAACCAATCAACTAAGCTACATATCTATCAAAATAATTACCTAGCTATCTTATCATTAAAAACCTATCCTATCATCTCTTCTAAGATTCTATCAATCTCAAAGATGACCTATCAGTTGGCCAACATCAATAAAGATGCCAACTTAATTGAATCAGCTAAGTAATTAATCATTTTAATCATATGTGCAGCTCTGTTTATCAAAAGTGCATCTTTGTGTTGCATGAGCAGAAGCCCCTATCATTTGTGCACATTCAGACATATGCGTAGAATTCAGCTTCAAAAGCACAGGTTTAAACCAGATGTGCAGAACCATAATGCATGTGTCAAACCCCTTATTGCATGTAGAGGATTAACCCACATGCGCGAGACTATTGATTAAATGCGTTGAATCAATCATATGGGTGGAAACCCTAATTGTATGTGCGACATTAACCTATATGCACAAGACTGCTTATTGAATGTGAAAAAATTACATATGCGTTGATTCCTCTATCAAATGTGCGAAATCAGGACATATGCGCAGACTTAATTATCAAAAGTGTAGAAATAACAAAATAGCGCATTCAAAAACGTGACCTTTGACCCTAAATTTTGACTACCATAAATGCACTTCATCTGAATTTAAATGCATACATACTGGGGGCCCGTACTCTGTTGGCCACCTGAATCATTGGATCCTCTCGAACCTGTGGTTCTCTATCAGAATCTATTGCATCTTCGCTGACTGCTCTGCTCTGCTATGCACTAGGGCTCCCTATATTATCTCTTCAAATGACAAGTGTGCAAATGAATAGAAAAGAGACCCGACATCCTTATTTATAGCCAGATGAACCCTAACTGGAGGTGTTTGACCTTGCACATGCCAACCATGTTTTTCATCCATTTTTCATTCTCCATCACCTGAATTTTTTGCCTATCGATCATGTCATTCATTCTTCTCCATCGTGAGATCATTAATCATCCTTTTGTCAAATTCAACCCGACCAATCTCCCGATGGGGCATCCTACCGTTATCAAACATGTACTAAGGGCAAACTGGGGCATGTATCATACTCAGAAAATTTTTACTTTGAAACAACGTGATAAAACACATTGTCTCAAAGAGGGGCAAAATGTATACACCTGAAAATGGATCGAGATGAATTAAATAGATATTTTATATTTATTTTATTCTTATTCCTCTATCAATAAATAAACATATTAATTTATTTATTTGGTTCGCATTCATCATATTCCTCTAACAATTACATTCTTAAATTCTTCTAATGTCATATCTAATTAAATAATCCTAAATTATTTAATTAAATCCTCTAAGACAAAGTCCTATGTCTAAAATCCACATCATCTCATCCATGTCACTCTCCACATCATTAGACACCTCACCATGTTGCTCCAATAATTAAATATTCTTAATATAATTTAATTAGTCATTTATCCTCTCAAACATGGTCAAAGACACTTGTCTTCTAAATCCTATATTCCCTCTCACATTCTAAAAACCAAGGGACTCCTTCCTCCATGTTCTTCTCATGGTCTTCCACCTTTGTCTCAATGGTCATTGTGAGCATCATGACATGTGGCTTATGGTTCCACATATTCCTCCACCTTGTCATCATAGTAGGAACATCTCCCATGTTTATCTCCCTCGTCCCAACCAATTTGATCTTGACCATACATGTGACAAGACTTATTCCTCCACCGTAGAACTTTTAACACAGATTTGAGCCTCCTTGGCCTACAAAAGAAAGTTCCTCACCTTCATTTTGCATCACAAGAGCTATAGTACTTACATGCTGTAGAAATTTCCATCAAACAATCAAGCGTGCCTTTGGCCCCCCATTTGCATTATCATTTAGTTTCATAGTTGCATATCATTAGCTTCATATCATTATCAATATCAATGGCTTCATATCATTATCAATAGCTTTGCATTATATAAATTCCTTCACATTGCATACTTGCATCCACAATTCCTATCATCTCATTGTCATCTTGGAAAGCAAAGAAGTACAATTCTGAGAGCAACACCATTATCAACAAGATAATTGAGAAGATAGGAGACAATGGAACAAAAAGGATAAATTAGTTTGCAAGGTATAACTTATGTTTTCTGCATTTTTCTTAGTTTCATTGATGTATTGAATTTGAGTAGGAGTTCTAGAGTATTTGTGGTATCTTAGTAGGTTCTTGCAGTAGTTTAGAATTATCAATCACACCTTGCACACCATGATCTTTAGATTCTTCATCATCCAAGGGTATTGATGCTCTAATTGTGATTGTTTTATCAATGCTTCTGTAGACACCTAAAATTGACACATCTTGTGACATCACCTTGTCGACACCTTTTGGGACACTTTATGAGACATTTTGTCCTAGAACCATTATAACCTTTCTCATCACCTAATGAGTTAAATAAATCATATTTATTTAACTAATCCCATTTTAATCCTCTCATAGCCAATTAATTAAATAAATTATATTTATTTAATTAATTCCCACTTTTCCTCTAAATTAATTAAATAAATTATAGATTTATTTAATTAATTCCACATTTGTCTCTATCTTCACATGGCTAGAAGCTTCTAATCCTTATTATGTGGAAGCCATTTGACTTTATTCCTCTCATTCAACCAGGGCTCATGAGATACTTTTCACATGACTACAACTCCTTATGTCACTTAATCTTTGATGCAGAGGTGGCACAAGGGAAGCAACAATGGTTAGTTTGTTCTCCAACCACTCACCCTCTTCACTTCTCCAATCCAACACAAGTCACATTCAAGGGCATATTATGGATTTGTTGTCTAGACTGCTATTCAACCTTCAAGGCTTCTCCCACACCATGAGGTAGGTCTGCAAACACTTTATCAATAGTTGGTTTGATCCCCAACTTCACACAACTCTCTAACCTCTACTTGGACTAGTAAGGCTACTAGCCCTCCAAACCTAGTTTTCTCCACACAACTTGACAAAACCCCAAATGACTAGGCAAGTAAATGATGGATTTGGATACCCTTTAAGGGACTCTACCAAACTTCCAAACCTCCAGTTCCCACTCTACTCCAACAATTCAAAACACCTACTAGGTTTCTAGGCCTAATTGATCAGTTTAGGGCTAGGTTCCAAAGCAAGTGGTCAAATTTGGGTTCATAGATTAGGGACAGGAATTTGGAACACCTCTACCATGCCCAAAAAACTCAAAACCACCATCTATTCACTCAGCCTATCAGGATTTTGTCTTCTATAACAGCAAATTGCATAAAATTGGCCAAATACATGGTAATACTTGACCTAGGGCATCACTTTAAAAAATGAAAACAACCTTTCCCCACCAAATGCTTTTGGAATCCTATAAAGTACATCCCTAGCCTGAATTTCACTAGTTTTCATGAGTTTTCACCGGTTGGAATGCATTCTAGGGCCGGATTTATGTGACAAACCCTAGAAAACAGGGTTTCTAGACCAGTTTTGAAACAAAATGCAACAACTTTTCACTCCGACCACTTCAAGACCTTAAACTAGTTGCATTTGAACCTTGACTCAATCTAGTTTTAGAAAAAGTACATTTGCTCACCTGGCCAATCCGTACAGGCCGTACACAGCAAGAAAAATAGGGAAAAACTAACTGTTTTCTATTGTTTCAATGCCAAAACTTCATACCAGACCTCCTCTGCCATACAGGAGTGAAATCACAATCATATCAACTGATCCAAGTTGGTGTACAACTTCTACAAATAGCTTTCAACCGTCCAAAGTGGTTTGGAACCGACCGCTTACATAACACAAGGAGGTTGATTGGTTTGGCTTGTCCAATGGAGTCCCAATGACCAACACACTCCTTAAAACATACTAAAACACTAACACAACAAAAAAAGACTCAAAAACCAATCCTTAGACCTTCTAGGCCTAATTGGCACAACAAGGGTCCAAATGGACTAAGAAGGATTTGAGGCTTATAAAATTGCCCCGAACCTCTTGACCATACAGAGTGGACCATACAATCATGGCTAAAGGCCTTATTACAAACATACATTGAACAAAACCATAACTTATGAAAAATGCATCCAAATGCTTGTAGGAATTAAACTGCTCCTAGGTGCCCTGCACCATACACCCACTGTCAAACATAACTCAAGTCTCTTGAGTTAGGAATGTTATCAAATGTGAAACCTAACTTCTCAATGTCTTCTCTGCTCATCCAAGTGGCATCCTCCTGAGGTTTATTGAGCCACTTCACCAAGTACTTGTGATAGGTGTGCCTCCTAGTCTGTTTTGCAATCCTCTTATCCAAGATGCATTCAATCTGATCAGGAGATGAAGGAATCAGTTCTTGGAGTGTCTAATCAGTTTGGTCTTCTTCATCAGCAGTCTAAGGATTAGATCCTTTATAGGGATAAAGATCTAAAACATTAAAAATTGGAGACAAGGCAATGCCATCCAGAAGTCTGATTTTATATGCATTTTCTCCACATTTCTTGAGCACTTCACAAGGCCCAATCTTCTTCATAAGCAACTTGGTATATTTACCTATAGGGAGTCTCTCCTTTTTTAGATGGACCATGACCAAATCCCCATCTTTGAACTACAGATCCCTTCTTTTTATGTCAGCAGACTGTTTATACTTCTGAGAAGTGGACTGTAATTTATGTTTCACTTGTTCATGGACATCTCTCATCACTTGAACAAAGTCTTTAGCCAATGCACTACTCTTTTCCAATCCTCTAACCTCCCTAAGTTCCAAAATGCCCCTTGGGTGAGTGCCATAAACAATTTGGAAAGGAGACAGGCCGGTGCTTCTATTGACAGTGTCATTGTATGAGAACTCTGCTTGTGCCAAAATTGAATCCCAACTAGCACCCTGCTCCTTTGTTAGGCATCTTAGGAGGTTGCCAAGTGACCTATTAATCATCTCTATTTGTCCATCAGACTGAGGGTGATAGGCAGATGCTAAGGACAAATTTGTACCTAGTCTTTTCCAAAGTGTCCTCCAGAAGTGTCCTATGAACTTGGGGTCTCTGTCAGAGATTATGGACAAAGGTAAACCATGTAACCTAACTATTTCCTTGAAGAAAAGACCTGCTATGTGTGAGGCATCATGTGTGGTTTTACATGGGATGAAGTGAGCCATTTTTTAGAACCTATCAACAACCACAAAGATGCTATCATGTCCATTCTTGGTCCTAGGCAAACCAAGTACAAAGTCCATGCTTATGGAATCCCAAGGCTTTGAAGGAATAGGTAGTGGAGTGTATAAACCTACATTTGATGTATGCCCCTTTGCTCTTTGGCAAATTTGACAAGTTTCAACAAACTTTCTTACATCAGTTGGCAACTTTGGCCAAAAATAGTATCTCCTAACCAATTCTAGGGTCTTATCAATGCCAAAGTGGCCTAACATGCTGCCACAGTGCTTTTCCTTGATAATATTCTCCCTAACAGACCCTCTTGGGATGCACAACATGCTACCCTTGAAAAGATATCCATCTTTTATCAAAAAATTAGAAAAATCAATGTTATACCTTCCTGTCATGGCTTTGCAAGATAGGTAAGGTTCTTTGAAGTCTTCATCTGCTACATACTGATCTTTGATGGCATGAATACCTATACTTTCCAACTGAATGGTCTGCACAACAAGATTCCTCCTACTTAAGGCATTGGCTACCTTATTGGCCACTCCTTTCTTGTGTTTTATTGAGAAGGTGTATGCTTGGATGTACTCCATCCACTTGACATGTCTGTGGTTTAACTTCTGCTGCCTGTTCAAGAAGCTCAATGCATGGTTATCAATGAAAACTATAAATTCCTTAGGCAATAAATAGTGTCTCCACTTCCTCAATGATTGGACCATGGCATATAATACTAGATCATAGGTAGAGTAGTTTTGTTTTGCCTCATTTAACTTCTCACAAAAGAAGGCTACAGGCCTCCCATCTTGACTTAGGACTCCCCCAACAACCCTCTTACTTGCATCACACTCTACCACAAAGACCTTGTCAAAATTAGGTAGAACAAGGACTGGTTGTTCTGATATTTTTTTCTTTAACAGTTCAAAGGCTTGATTGGCCTCATTTGTCCACACAAATACACATTTCTTTCCCCCTTTTATGGTGTCAACAAGTGGAGCACAAATAGCACTAAACCCTCTAATGAACTTTCTATAAAAGCTACACAAACCATGGAAACTCCTTACCTCAGAGGCTATTGTAGGTGTGGGCCAATTAAGAATGGCTTCCACCTTACTTGGATCCATTTTTAGGCTGCCCTTAGAGATGACAAACCCCAAGAATATCAACTCTTCTTGTAAGAAGACACATTTGTCAAGGTTGATTCTTAACTTCTCCTCTTGAAGCCTCCTGAGCACTTGATGGATATGTCTTAGGTGATCTTCCTTGCTGTCACTAAAAACCAATATATCATCCAAATACACAACAATAAACTTGTTAAGGAAAGGTTTTAGCACCTCATTCATCAATCTCATGAAGGTGCTTGGTGCATTTGATAAGCCAAAGGCCATCACAGCCCATTCAAATAGTCCTTCATTGGTTTTGAAGGCAGTTTTCCACTCATCCCCCTCCCTTATCCTGATTTTGTGATAACCACTTTTTAGATCTATCTTGGTAAAATACTTAGCCCTACCCAAGCAATCCATTAGATCTTCTATTCTAGGCATTGGAAATCTATACCTAATAGTAATCTTGTTGATGGCCCTGGAATCAGTGCATAGTCTCCATGTACCTTCCTTCTTGGGTGCAAGTACTGCAGGTACTGCACATGGACTAATACTCCTTATAAGTCCTCTATCCAACAAGTCTTGGATTTGTCTTGCCACTTCTGCATTTTGCTCTGGGGTCAACTTGTAGGCTGCTTGGTTTGGTAGGGTGGATCCAGGGATGAGATCAATGCAATGACTAATCTCCCTCTTTGGTGGAAGGGCATCCTTGCCTTCATCGGCTATCACATTATGAAACTTCTCCAATAGTTCTTCCACTTCCTTTGGTCCAATCCTCCTAAGAGGTTGCTGCACTTTGACCTTCTTGGGATTTACATCCTTGGGCTTGATGACTACTACAAAACATGGCACTTTCTCTTCCTTGAGGTTAGCCAAAAATTCTTTTTCAACTACCAACATAACTGAACTAGAAATGATCTTCTCTTTGCAATCATAAATCAAAGGAGTCATTGTGAACTTTTCATCATTTTTGGACAAATGAATCATATTTTGCTTACCATCATGTTGGGCACTTGTGTCATGTTGCCAAGGCCTTCCAAGAAGAAGGTGGCATGCATCCATATCTACTATCTCACAAAGAATCCTATCATGATATTCACCTATCTTGAATTCAACCCAACATTGCTCTTTCACCACAATTTGTTGGTCCTTGGTTAGCCAAAAGACTCTATAGGGGTTAGGATGAGGTATCCTTTCCAATCCTAACTTAGTCACCATTTCATTAGAAGCCAAATTTTTAGAAGAACCTAAATCAACTATTACCTTGCAGACTTTTCCTTTCACCTTGCAAGTGGTTCTGAACAAGTTGTTCCTTTGGGGCTGCTCCTTGGTGGCTGGCATGATGAGGGACCTGTTAAACATGATGCATTCTCCACTCTTTGGTGCTGCATACTTGGAAGAGGCTATTTGATAACTTGTGGTGCTTTGACAATCCTCTTCTTAAAGGAGTTGCACCCTTCTATCTTTCTAATTTGCAGCAGTGTTTCCCATCTTCTCCGGGCATCTAAAGAACTGACGTCCTATCTGATTGCAAGAGAAACACCTTCCAGTGAACACATTGGGACCCCTGCCCCCACTTCTTCCTCTGCCATTACCTCTCCCTCTAAATTGACCCTTATCAGCACTGTCTCTGTCAACAGCCACTTGACTGCCTTCTTGGAATCTGCCACCTTGGGGTCTTGAAGAATTATCTCTGTTTTGAAATCTGCCTCTGCCCCTAAAGTTCAAATTTCCTTTGCCTCTGCTACTGCTATTTGAATCACCTTTTCTCCTTTGTTTGTCCTCAATCCTCAATGCCATTTGAAAACACTTGTGGACTGTCTCTGGGTTAAAGAGGGTTAATTCATCTTGAATGGAGAACTTAAGGCCATTGAGATACCTTACAAGCTTCTGTTTTTCATTCTCAAGCATCTTGGCTTTCAATGTCATCTTGTGAAACTCCTCTGTGTAGGTGCTCACGTCCATGTCCTTCTATCTCAAGTTGTGCAACTTCTTGTGCAAGTTGACTTCATAATCCTTAGGGACAAATTGCTTCTTGATTTCAAGTACCATCTTCCTCCATGTAGAGATAGGGTTCCTATCATCCTCTATCCTCTCATTTTGAATGAAGTTCCACCAACTTAAGGCTGGCCCTTTCATTCTTGATTTGGCAATCCTCACTTTCTAATTTTCTACCACTTCTTCACATTCAAAATAATTCTCCATTGCCTCTATCCAATCAAGGCACTCCTCTAGATTCATCTTACCAAGAAACATAGGTAAGTCCACCTTAGTGTCCTTCCTACTCAACTTTCCAAGTGCATCTAGGAATTTTGTCTCTCTGACATGCCTCCTTGTGGCTCTTCCATGGGCACTTCTTCTTCCTCATCTTGATCCTCTTCCTCTGAATCTAAGAGGACTTCTGGTTTCTTCTTCTTGTCCTTGTCTTTCTTCAACTTTTCTATCTCAGCCTCCATCCTTTTGTTCTTGGTTGCTTGCTCTCTTACTATCTTTGCCAATTTGGCATTTGTCACCTTTTGAGGAATGTCCTCCTCTTCTTCTCTATCTCTCATCTCTTTGATGGCTCTGATACCACTTGATGCAGAGGTCACATAAGGGAAGCAACAATGGTTAGTTTGTTCTCCAACCACTCACCCTCTTCACTTCTCCAATCCAACACAAGTCACATTCAAGGGCATATTATGGATTTGTTGTCTAGACTGCTATTCATCCTTCAAGGCTTCTGCCACACCATGAGGTAGGTTTGCAAACACTTTATCAACAGTTGGTTTGATCCCCAACTTCACACAACTCTCTAACCTCTACTTGGACTAGTAAGGCTACTAGCCCTCCAAACCTAGTTTTCTCCACACAACTTGACAAAACCCCAAATGACCAAGCAAGTAAATGATGGATTTGGATACCCTTTAAGGGACTCTACCAAACTTCCAAACCTCCAGTTCCCGCTCTACTCCAGCAATTCAGAACACCTACTAGGTCTCTAGGCCTAATTGATTAGTTTAGGGCTAGGTTCCAAAGCAAGTGGTCAAATTTGGGTTCATGGATTAGGGACAGGAATTTGGAACACCTCTACCATGCCCAAACAACTCAAAACCACTGTCTCTTCACTCAGCCTATCAGGATTTTGTCTTCTATAACAGCAAATTGCATAAAATTGGCCAAATAAATGGTAATACTTGACCTAGGGCATCACTTTAAAAATCAAAAATAGCCTTTCCCCACCAAATGCTTTTGGAATGCTGTAAAATACATCCCTATCCTGCATTTCACTGGTTTTCATGAGTTTTCATCGGTTGGAATGCATTCTAGGGCCAGATTTATGTGACAAACCCTAGAAAACAGGGTTTCTAGACCAGTTTTGAAACAAAATGCAACAACTTTTCACTCCAACCACTTCAAGACCTCAAACTAGTTGCATTCAAACCCTGACTCAGTCTAGTTTCAGAAAAAGTACATTTTCTCACCTGGCCAATCTGTAAAGGCTATACATAGCAAGAAAAATAGGGAAAAACTGACTATTTTCTATTGTTTCAATGCCAAAACTCTGTACCAGACCTCCTCTACCGTACAAGAGTGAAATCACAATCATATCAACTGATCCAAGTTGGTGTACAACTTCTACAAATAGCTTTCAACCATCCAAAGTGGTTTGGAACCGACCCCTTACATAACACAATTTGACAACTATGGTGTTTTGCCTTAACACAAGGAGGTTGATTGGTTTGGCTTGTCCAATGGAGTCCCAATGACCAACACACTCCTTAAAACATACTAAAACACTAACACAACAAAAAAGACTCAAAAACCAATCCTTAGACCTTCTAGGCCTAATTGGCACAACAAGGGTCCAAATGGACTAAGAAGGATTTGAGGCTTATAAAATTGCCCCAAACCTCTTGACCATACAGAGTGGACCATACAATCATGACTAAAGGCCTTATTACAAACATACATTGAACAAAACCATAACTTATGAAAAATGCATCCAAACGCTTGTAGGAATTAAACTGCTCCTAGGTGCCCTGCACCAATCTTAGCCATCCATTTCACCTTTAATCCTAGCCATCCATTCTTATCACTCATCTCCTATAAATCAAACCTTACCCAAGCCATTTTGGGGCTCTTGAAAGAAGACATCTTCATACAAGATTATGCTATTAAAATCATTCTAGATCCTCTTATCCATCATTCTTATACTCATGTTATGCTATAGAATTGAGCAATCAACATCTCATCATATCCATCATCTATCAAAGAGAACATAGTTAGTAGATTTGGGTGCATCTACTCCGTTCTATCACGTGTGGAGGACTTGGTTCAAAGGTGAAGGTATTGGGTTGTTTGAATTTATCTTCCATTTACTTTAGATCAATTTTTTATTTACATTTTTGGCATACCCTGCTAGTCTAACCCTCACCTTTTGCACGTTTATGTGCTTGATTTTGCAAATTTAACCTATTTTTTGTCAACTTTTGGTAATTAGATTTTGCAAGTTTACTCCTACACAAAACCTGGCCTCACCATTGAGTCTGGGAGGCCTCACATGTGAAGATTGACATAAAATACTCCCTATTTTTGAAATTGTAAAATTTTTGAAAATTTCTTACTTTGGCCCCTATTGCCAGACTGTACCGTATGGATCCATACAGACTTGTATGCCCTGCATAGGAGCCTTTGTGAGTTACAGTCTCTGATTACAGTTTTTTCCCAAAATTTTGTGTAGGTCTGCATTTCATATTTGTAGGTTTTGTTTGTTTTAAACCCTAGTCGACGGGACTTTTCTCCTAAATACCGCCTATCACAGCTCAGTTGACGTCAAATCCCCCCTTTTGTCGCAATCTTTATCTGCGATCACCTCCTCTAATCTACCTTTTCTGTCACTGCTTACCATTCTTTTCCACCCTTGGTTGACATCTCTATTTTCTTGTCGCCCCCACTTCATAACTCCTGACACTCACTACTTCTACACAACTCTTCTACAGCTCCACATCCTCGCCTGGTCGAAACCCCCTACTGCCCTCTGATCTACATTCTGCCACCTTCAATTAACTCAGTCACCATCTGCCCTTTGTCGACCACTACCTGGTCGCCACTTCATTCCCTCGCTTCACCGACCTCCCCTTCGCTCCCTGTCCTTGCCACCTCTGTCGACCTCTGTCAACCTACAATCCCCACCCCCATTGCCATTTAACTTCCCTTCTATTGCCTCTATGTTCCCTTTTTTATTGCTTGTAGTCACATCTGTGACCAAAGGGGCAAGGAGCTAGCTACCCCTTTTCCTTTTTTTTTGCTTCACTTTCGCCCTTGGTCACATGGGTGACCAGGGGCCCTGCCTCAACTAAATCACCGACTTAACCATTACCACCTTAACCGCCACTTATGACTGGACCCTATCCTAACCAGTAGAGGTTAGTATTACCCTTAGGCTTGTCTTCATCATCCTCAAGCCCTAAAAGGGTTGTTTTTTTCTTTTTTCCATAACTTTCGCATACGAAGTTAGATTTTCAAGAAACTAGTGGCGTTGGAGAGTTGACTCACCCAGCTTCATTGTGGTGAAGGTATTTTCAAGTAATCTTATTAATTTTTTCAGGTACATTCAATCAAAGTGTTACATCCCCAACTTATAATTAGACCTAATCTTAACTTTGCATGGTAATCAAGAGGATTAATCATAGTTAACTGATTTGATATTGTGGAAATATCTGATTTAATCTTTGATTATGAGGTTAATGATTGATGATAGTTAGTTATGAAACTATTTGTTCATATGAATATTTAATTAAATTTAATTGTGAAATAGATGATGATGCATGGACCATGGTTTTATGGTCCTGAGTGTGAACATGAGAATGTAACATCCTTCAGAGAAGGAGAGTATCATCTGAGAGGAAGAGTTAGATGTCGAGAAAAGGGGTTAATTAGCCATCTGAGTATCAAACTTTGTCCATTGAAGTCTTGCTATTAGGGTGAGTTACATCCTCTCTCTCAACTGGTCAATTAGACTTTACTCGACATCTTTGTCATACCCACATTTCCCATGCATTCACAACATGCAACACACGTGTCATGTCCACATTTGTCATGTGGTCATGAAACGAAATATTAAAAAAATTCATGCATCCCTAGAAACCCCCTCGCACGCGTCAGCGTGCTCGGTGGCAATACACATAAGGCATAAACATGTCAATCCAATCTTCGGGTAATGCGATCACATGCGCAATCCCCTGCGTGATGATAACCGACTAAGGGGGTCAATGCGACGCAAGAAGCGTCACCATTAGGGTTAGGATTGATTGATCGAAACCCTAAGTTTTCCTAAGTGAGTGACAGGATTTCAACACGAGTCAAAATCAAAACCCTAATTCCAATGCATTAAAAGAATAAATAACAACTAGTTTGCAAAAACATTAAAATATTAATCAACACAAGGTTTAAATCGCCTAAGAAAAATAACCCTAATTCTTGGAAAGATTCGGCAGCATAACGCCACTAGGGTGTATATAAGAATTATTCTAATTAAGAAATCATGCTCAAGAGTTCACTAAACTTACTAATGTTGATTAATTAAAAAAATTATGCTAGGGGGATTAAATTGCCACACTAAGGTTCTCTAATCGATTAACTAGATTAAATAATTAAATTAATACTCTACTTCGATTAAAACCCTAACATATGATTAAATAAATTAAGTCGATCTTGCCCAAACAAGGTTTCATTAAAAATCTAATTATACAAAATTAAATTATAGCCCCAAAACAAAATTTAAATAATTTACCTAAGAGAATAAAGTGGTCAATAAATATATAAATCATTTCCCACCTAACAGTTAAAATAAAAATAATTCCAATGAGGTAAAAGGAATTAATTCCAAAGAGGTAAAATAAAAATAATTACCCTAAGAAAATAAAGTGCTCCCATCACCCACAAAAATAAAGTTAAATTAAATTCCCACCTCACAAAAGAAAACTAATTTAAAAACCCTACCCAAGCCCTAAAATCTCTTACATTAAAAAATTAGTTTCCTTATGAGATAAGGAAAACCCTAACTTATCCTCCAATCTATTGTTTCCATTCTTCTCATTTTTGGTTTCTCACTTCCTTCCTCTCATTGTTTTTTGCAGGTCCAAGCATAGGGCAGCCATGGAAGCTTGCCCACAGAGGTATATATATTAAATATATACTTATTTAGATATACCCTCTTTTTTTTCTATATATATATACTAGAGCAACAAAACCAGAGATCAAAGTTAGAAGGGTGGGGTAATTTTTTTTTTCTGCAATCTGGAAGTATATACGCAATTTATATATATAAACAAATGCATATTGTATAGTCTAAGGCTGAACGGTCGACAGAAACAAGAGAGGTAGCGACAATCTACAATGGCGCATAGTGTTTTGGAATCTATGCCGCCAGATACATGCCCAACGTAGGGCTTACACCGCAATTCAAAGTTTTTAGCAAAGAGAGAGGGGTGTGGGGGTGGGGGAGGGGGGGGGGGGGTTCGACCCCCTCCCACCCCAAAGTTTTTTTTTTAATTTTAAATAACAAAAACCATGCATAAGGGCTCGGTGAGGGGGGGGGGGGGTTCGAACCCCCCACCACACTCTGCAACCATTACAACGGATACGAAGGATTTGGAGGGGGGCAGCCGTCAACCCCCCCCCCCATAACGCCTTCCAAAAACAAAATCCTACGTAGTCTCCAACCCTTCGCTAGGGTTTGGCGATTACAAAAAAAAAATTGTTTATTTAAACTTTTCAATAAATATAAAATAGTATAGATATAGAGATAAATACACTCAGTTCTTTCAAATACATAATATTTCCAGCGCTTAAAAATATTATATATACTATGTATATATATATAAATATAAATAAAAGTAGTATATACACAGTTTCTCTATTGCAAACCATTTACCAGCAACATTAAAAATATAAAATATATTATATAATTAGGTATATATATTGTATATATAAATGTATACATATATACATATTTTACATGTGTATATATATGTGTGTGTGTGTGTGTGTGTGTGTGTATTTATTTATTTATTTATTTAAAAGATTTCCAATGCAGTCATTCTAATATTTGCATCACTACAACCATTCTAAAACTATATTTCTTTGCAAAAATAAATAGATTTTTTTTTAACTTCTTTTTTTCTGAAAAGGGAATAACTACCTCCATAATTTATTTCTGTTTTAAATAACCATAGCTTTTTTTTTAAAGCAACAATAAGCTAAGAACAACAACATTTTATTTTTTAATTTTATTTTCAAAACAACAACTATATTTTCCACTACAATGCCATTTAATCACATTTGACATGAAACTACTCTCAATAATAATAAATCAGCAACATGATACATTTATACAATTTTAAAATTTGAGTATAACACAAAATAAAGTCATTCAACATTACATGATAAGAGCGAGTAATTTTCTCTCTATTTTTTTTGACAACTATACAAAGGCCAAACTTGGCCCAAGGCTCTCAATAGCCAAAAATAACAATGCACATGAATTTGAAGCACTTCCTTCAAGCTCCAAAGCCAACAATAAACCTGCAAGAAAACAAACAAGGGAGGGAAACCAAGCCACACAATACCACTCTCCTCCCTACCATAGACTCACTAAGGAGTCACCCCCAAGCTTGGAGGTCATCCACACACAAGGTTTAACACTTCACAATACAAAAAAATCAACAAACCAACAATCATGAAGAACATCCATTGATTTAACACAACACAAAACTCATAAAAATGAGTTTGAAGGGGGTAGGGGAGTGGACATCACTCAACTCAAGAGGCCACTCCAAATATCTCAAAAACCTCAACACAAGCAAGGCCTCAAGCCCAAGTATTTTTTCCAAGAAACACATATATTCCACCATGGCACTCACGCCATACAAAAAATACTCCATACTCAAATATTGTCCTCAAGGCCATAAAATCCAACACTAGGAGGGTGACCTTGAGAAGGTTCACTCCTCCCCCACCCCACACATGTTGAGCATCTTCTCCAAATGGAGAGGCTCTTACAAACTCCCTCAAAACCCCACAACAACAAAATACAAAACACGTACAAAGCAAACACACAAGTAAAGTAAATACATAAGGAAAGGCTTCAAGCCTTGAAAACCTACCTTGATAAGCCCAACAATGGTAGGTAGTTGAAGTAGAGCCTTCCAACTCCACCTCCAAGTCCTCCAAATGTGCCTCCAAAAACCCCTCTAACTCTCTCCCCCCGCCCAAAATTTAAATAAAATGGAAAATGTAATAAAATCAAGAACCCCCTCCCTCTCTTCAAGAGGGATTAAAATAGGCTCTCTTCATGAGCCTTGAGGAATGAGAAGGTGACACATGTCACCTTCTCCTTCCTCCTCACATCTACTTGCAAGCTTCATGGAATGTGGGGGTGACACATGTCACCCTCCCATTCCACCAAGTCTTGCCCCTCCACTTGTGCTCTCTCACACATGTGAGAGTAAGGTGGAGCCCAAAAAGGATGAGGGTATGACTTGTGTCCATCTCCTATCCTCCCATGAAAGCCCACAAAACCCCAAGGTACTCTCACCAATGTGTGAGAGCCTTGGAGTTGGGTCCTCCACAATTAGAGGTCTTGAAGACTCCCCAAGCCTTCAATGCAAGGTACCCCAATGCTTTGGAATGAAGTGTGGATAAGGTTGAAGGTTTGACCCAACCTTCCACTCCTCCCGAAACTTCCATTATCATCACTTCACTTCAGGGTGAAGTTTAAGTGACCATATGGGAGTTATCCTAGGGTTAAACAAGTTCAAATGGGCCCTAGACCCTAGGGGTACAACCCAGGGTCACTTTTAACCCAATTTGAGCACCTTAGGGTGTAAAAAATCACATGAAAAGGGGTCACAAAAATTAAAACCTAAAAATTAAGTCAAATAAACATTACACATTTACAACACCAATATACAATCAACTAAAAATAGGTAGACCTAGCCCCAAAAGACAACATACGCAAACATCATGAAATTTCATCAAGCATTTACACAGCTGATCTTGGTTCCTCTTGGAACTAGATCGGTTCAACATGGGATTCACAAAATGTGTGGGATGATCTCTGATTTTCTGTCGCTTGGAAAAATTGCCTACGCACTTAAACAGAAGATTAATCCAACATGTATATCATAGCTGAAGCAAGGAATGCATACACTCACACCATCACATAATCATTTAAATTATCATAAAAATAACATCTTAAATAGATTCATAATTTGCATTTCTATAATCCATCTCAAGATAAAAATTGCATAGTAAATCCATAACATAATCTCACAACTAGTATCTCTAATAGAATTAGAATGCATATCACATGTCTAATCATCATCAATGAATACAAATCAAGATCTAGTCTCATTACAACATACTAAGCATAACTAACCAAAATAAGGAAATATAGTCTAGAAAGTTTACATATCAAGATCAACAGTCCCCAAATGTCTAAAATGTCACCAACAGTAATATGAAATGAGAAAAAATAAGGGAGTGAAATAGTAGGCCTCACATTCTCTCCCCCTAAGACTAAACTTCCTCCTAGAAGTCATCAAAGAGGTGAGGATAAAGTGTCCTCAATCTTTCTGCATCCTCCCATGTCACCGTGACCTCATCATACCTGTCCCACTGAACCCTAACCTGGTCCAGCTCTTGGCCTTGAAGGCCCAATGTCCATCGAGCCAATATGTGAATTGGCTTCAAAGCCAACTTCCTGTCTGCCTCTACCTATAGAGCACTCCAATCCAATACATGGGATAAATCAGATATGTAATGCTGCAAAACAGATACATGAAATGAGAAAAAATAAGGGAGTGAAATAGTAGGTCACAATCACATGGATACAATAGAGAATTTGAATCAATATAGAGGGTTACTCTATTCCTTTACAATCCGGTTCTTGATTGTCTCATTATTTGAGACTCAAGAATCAACTATGCACATCAACTCAAGAAGGTTCTTACATCAACACTCTGTTACAATCTCAATGATAGTGTAAACACACACACATACCATCAATATCATACTAGGTGTTTACATCTTATGCCTTTTTATACTTTCTCACTGCCTTTTGTGTCTTTCATTAAACAGTTTGTATTTGTAACTGAAATAGTTGAACTGTGTAAAATAGTTTTCTTTTGAACAAGTAACTGTCAAAGCCAAAAGGTCGAATGATGCCATTTGAGTGAAATAGTAGGCCTCACAATCTTTATTTTTAAATTGTCAAAAGATGTTGGTCGCAAGGACATCATATTGAGTTGTTTGTCAATATCGGCAAAGTTGTCAGGGACCCTTTGGTTCCATGCTCTTTTTCTGCATTTTGTTTTGTGTCTGTGTCTATTTAATTATTTATGTTTTGGGGTGAACGATGCTTTCTAGGCGAGCAATGATCAACCCCGTAGTTGCATCATAAGTATGTGACCCTAAATAATAGAGTTGATATTATTAACACTTATGTATATCCCTAAACCCTTAGATAAGGGTGTGTAAGTATATTTATATACATAATTCATTTGGTTGAATTTTGTTTTTGAGGCTGAATATGATTAATAATCATATTATCTTTTTATTTAATGTTGTTATAAGTTGGTGGGGGCACTCGGCCAGTCATCACCCATGAGGAGTGGGAAGGAGGGTGGTGGCTAAGTAAACCCTATTTCCATGCCTTTATCCTTGCCCACCAATTGACTGATGGAAAGGTGGTAAGCCAAATCTTAGGAAAGATAATCCTGGTCTGCATGCATGTGAAAATAATCGATTATTACTGATTGGTTAGAAAGAGACCTTGACTCTCTTGTTTTTTTTGGCAAGTATTGTTTGTCAGATGTTCTTGGTGTGTTACTGGGAGATACGACTCTCGAAGGTGAGATATAGATAGTATTATTCTTGCAGGGGTATCGTGATTACACCAAAAGCTTGGGGAGTTGAGCTAAGATCTACGTATGCTTTGAGCCAGCGATTACATTTGAACAAACTCTTGTTCATGTACAAGATGAAGCTTAGTATTTTATATTTGATATCATACTTATTATTATAAGTCTTTCATCATGCATATGAAAGTGTAGATGGTGTCAACATGTGCGAGGAACCATTTCTATACTGTGGCTTACTAAGTTGTATTAGTCTCATAGTTGTTTATTGTGTTTTAAGAAGGTGGTTAAGTGTTTCTTTTATCATTGTATAGTCGCATATACACAACTATGTATACATATAACCCACAACCACTTGAGTATACATTACATACAAAATGCATACGTGAAGCTCACTGTGTGTCGTAAGGTAGAGAGCTAAACTTTATTTTAACTCTTATTGGTCATGTCATCATAGGATGACTGTGACAATGGGTTCAATGTTATCAATGACTATCTGTGATAAAACCCGATAGGGTTATCATTTTTATTAAACGACTTTCAAGCCATGAAATTTTTTATGATGTCTCATAATGTTGTCTAATAGCCATGAAGGCTTAGACTGTATGCTATTTATAAAGCCAACTAAGGCAACTGTAGAGTATTGAAGTAATAAACGAGAGTAATGGCTCATATAATTGATAGAGATATGATAATAAGTGAGGTTGAACTAATCAACAATGAAGAAAGATTTTGTATGGAACTATTGTTCCTTACATTAAAAATTGATGACCTTGAAATACCAGAAGTAGAACTTTGTGTGTGGATAAAGTTTTCCTTTGAGTTTACTATGAATATTAACACTATAACGAATTCTCATGGTAATGAGAAGTACATGGACATATTATTGTCTTATGATTCTTATAGTTTCGAATCATATTCCCATGAGGGAAAGATATTCTTTGAACATTCTTTTACAAGAAAAGAACCTTGTCTCTTTATATTTTGTTGTATAATAGTACATGCATGTCTTATTTCAAAAGGTTGAGTTATTTCTTTACGAGTCACATTCAAGAAGGTCTTCTAAGACTGAACCTTGTAAAGGGAAATTGATTGTATGAGTCACTATAAGTTCAACCATAGACTTTATGAACTGAATGTAAACTCCTGGCCACTAAGGTAGACGTGGAGAACATGATAGAACCTTTTTATTTCTGCAACCAAGTGCAGTACAAAGGGACATGGAGTCACTAGTTCCCAATTGCTTGAGAAACTAGAACCTTAAAGATAGGTTATCAAGGCAAAGTTAAATGTCCAAGGAATGGACTAAGACAATTTTGAGCTTAATTGTTCTAGACCGAGAAGGGTTAAACTATGTTACTGTAGGACATGACAGCTTATAAGTCAAGTCGAGGTGGTGGACATATGACAGCTTTCATTGCGTAACATTTATATATGTAAAATTTTGGCTAAAGTAATGCATATGTCTCTGCATGCATTGTCGGTCCGCAGTGCTCCAGATGGCATAGTGTCTCTACTAGTGTCATACATAGTTAGAGTGGATCTATAGTTATGTGACTAAGAGGCATTATGAAGGACACGACATCAGATACTCAGATGGATAACCTAATAGTTCCTAATATCTATCCTTTCTGTGAAGGGTAGGACCACTTCTAGTTAGGAAGTTGAGCGGGGGACCGCCGATCTATGGTTGGTGGAAAAGCACCGGGATGATGCTCTCATTCCCAAGCATGAGACAAACCGAGGCTTATGAAGACCGATGTCATATGTTCCAGATACAATGCTTTTCATTTTATGACTTGATGGTCAATTATTACGTATAATTTGATACTTGATGCCTTGAGCATAAATTGTACATGCATAGTGAAAGTTATTCACTAAGGATATGTAATTGATTAAATTGTAATTGTAAGATTTGTTATATTCTGTTTAGAATAACATGCTTAGTTGTTGAAATGATAATGAATCATTATTTTTTTCTTTTGTTGAAACAAGGACATTAATACCTAGTGCATAGATAATTTTTAGAATTTTGTTTCAGTAATTTACTAATTTTCCATGCGTGTAGAATAGAGAACTTGATGTTCGGTGAAAAACATACATTCACAAGCAATAAAAAATAAATATAATAATCAAATTAAATATATTTAAAATTATATTTTTTGGGAAGATTATAATAAGGACTACATACTTACAAAACATAAATTTTAAATGAATTCATTTGATCCCTCAAAAGATAAATCAAAATTAGTTTTTTATCAGCATTTTGATAGGTTTAGGGAGACTCCATTATAGGTATGGTATAAAACTAGTGGGGTTCTATCCAAGGGGATTTGAATCTAAGGGGGTTTGATCAAACCATCTTCAATTAAAATCATTTAAATGAAACCTTTCAAGCCTTAAATCATTATATTTTCTAAAAATATGTGATTTCAACAAAAATCAGGATGTCCTAGAAAGTGTAACCCATTATTGTGGCAGCACCCTTAGATAATCATGTTGATAATTAACCTCTTGATTAAGATGAATGTTATGTTAATTTTTGAGCATTATGGAATGAGGTGTTACATAAAGTCACTACTTCCTTGCAAACTTCAAACGGTCATAACTTGTGCAAAATTTATCCAATTTTAGCATTTTTTTTAGATGACATAGAATTTCCTGTAGATTCTGATCTATTTTTCTATCACTGTTCATCATTATCAAAAATTTTCTAGATTTCTCTTTTTCACCTAACAAGTGGGTTTGCAAGTTTTGTTCTTTTTTGTTTTGGTGGAATATAGGAGGACATAAGGTGATGCATCAACATCAGCATCATATCTAAACACAAACATTCCAGGTGCACACAATCCAACTTTTATTTTTCATTTGATCAAAAACTTGTTTGCAATCACACTTAGATTTGAGCTTAAAATGAACACTTGTTTGCATCATCATACTTGAATTTGGGCTTTAAATGAACATGTGTCTTCATCATCACATTTGGGCTTGGACATAAAATAAACTTGTGTTTTATTTACTTGGTGGATTTGAGTGTGATTTTGGGTGTTTATGTTCTTCCCTTGCACTTCATGTGATCTTGGAAATCAAAAACATCCTTTAATCCATTCATCTTCACACACACATTTCAATTTCTAAGGGTCGATTAATATTGCGAGTGTGAGTCAAGTGTGTGTGTATGTTCTCTCCTCGTACCGCAAGGTGATCTTGGAGATAAAAAGAACCACTTGATTTTCTTTTGTCACCCTTCTTAGGAGGTCTGTTTGGAGACACACCACTCCAAGGGACGACCTCAACCCTTGCATTCTGGTGAAGTATAAAAAGTGAGGAGTGAATCAAAATACACACCTCTTGGGAGTTGGAATATTGTCATTCGGGCTAAGCCCCCAAGAACTTTATACCTTAAGGAAGTGAAGGTGAAGGGTGGGTTACCCTCTTCTCCCGGTTGTGTGGCATTATTTTACTTTCATTTCACAGAATTAGGCCCCTCATACCTTGCATATATTGGGGACATCCTTAGACAACTTGTACATCCTAGCATAAGACCTATTGGCCACACCCATTTGACTAATATTAGGCTTGTTGATGTGTCTTCAAGTGTCTTCATAATCACAACAATCAATTTTCAAATTCAAACTTGCTATTGTGTCTTGTGTGTGTGATTCATGCATGTACATGTGAAATATTGTGTATGCAAATTACCTAAGTCATGCTATCAACACACACATTCCACATCATCCCAAATATCCTTGTCATCACTTCCATCCTGAGCCAAGTCACCTTCATTGTAATCCAAACCCTAATCATCCACCTTAGTTATCCCTTAACTAATCCCATCCATTTCAAGAGTATACTCATGTCTTTCTCCCCCACCTATCCTCTCAAGGGGGCATCATTCCAAATCATCCAATCACCATCATTCTAGTCACTTATCATATCATCCAATCATGTTCATCCATATATCATAGTAATCATATTCATTATCCTAGTTACCCACCTAATTATCCAATCCCATTATCCCTAACATTCCCTCAATCCATAAGGCTTTATGCTTTCATAGCGATCCATACATCGCATTAACCTTGGTTTTGGACTTGTGAGTACCTTGATCATCTTGGATTTTGCTTCTTAGATATAAGGGTCTGAACTTTGTCAAGCTTTGTAACTCATCCATCAATATATATATTCATCCATTTCTCGGTTAGAGTCCATTGGTCCATCAACTCATTAGTTCTAATATTTCCATCTTTCCACATCATTCATCCACAACCAAGATACCTATCAATCAACCATATCTTTTATCAATCAATCAAATCCCACAACCAAAATCCAAAAATCAAAGTTATCAATCAAAAATCCAAAGTTGGCTTTTGTTTAGCCTAGATCTTTTTATCATTTTATCCTTAAAAGGATTTCAACTTAAGAACATAGACTACTCTTAAGTTGGCAATTCTTATCCCATCTTTTTCTTGGGCTCTTGTCTACCCCAAGTAGGAGATTTTATCATTTTCTTCATTCTTGCTTAGGCATTTTTCAACCCTAAGTATTGAGGACGATCCCATCCAACATCCATAACAAAAGATCTAGGTGTATCTTGAGTCTTTTTGGTACCATCATCCTATCCTTGGTGTTGAACATATCGTCTTGGTTATCACCTTAGTCATATCATATCATATCCATATCCTCATTTTATCCTTGGTGTCATCCTTTTACCACTTTGGATGGTCATCTTCATAATATCATATCAACAACATCACATCATTATCTTGGTTGTCATCTCATATCATATTATTGCATAGTCTCACAACATGCCCCATTTCACCTTAGTAAAATGGGGACCCAACTTTTTCTTTTGTCTTGCTTATGTGCTTTCCCTTCGAGCGGTAATGGTAAAAGGACATCTTCCTCCAGGTCAAGTTTGACCCAAATTTTAAGTTGGAAATTTTCCCTTGTGAAGTCCACAAAGAGATAGAGGATCAAATTATAACCAACTTTGCCTTTTGAATCATGTTGAAATTCTCTAAAATGAGTGAGTTATGATCGTTTGAATTTCTGGTCAACCGAATATCCCAATCAACAGGATATGGATATTACGAGTGTGTAATATCATGTCTGATCTTTAGTATCATGTCCAGTCCTCATATTAAGTCTTCAACACATAGCCACCATATCTAGACCCAAAAAGAGAATTAAATATCATTAAGTCGATTATGTATCCTGATCCGATACCAAGCCAATACCCCAAGGTAAATGTCCATATCCATGTCCAGTACTAGACCATCAAACTTACTGTAGTGAATCATTAAACTTTTTTTTGGACTGGATATTTCAATAGGGCATGATAAAATGAACAAAAGTCATATCCATCTCCATTTCAAGTGTCAGATGTCAAATTTACCTTGACTCTGAAGTTTTTCAATATATGGATGTATTGCACTAGATATTTTGCAATGGATGTTAAGTTTGAAATATCCACATCCATATCTAGTCCTAAAGATCCTCATCCCAAGCACCCAAATTGTTGACTTTTCAACTAGATATCTTGCAATGGATATTCTGTGGTGGACATTTCAAATATCCTAATCCTCGCGGTCTAACGAGAACTAGCCACCTATATCCTTGGTCAAAGGAGTTGGACCATCCTATTAGTGACATCACCGAACTAGTTGCCCACCATGATATCCACCTCACCTCTGCTCAAAGTCAAATGGATGTTTGTACCGAATATTTTTCACCAAATGTTAAGTTTTCAAACATCCATATCCATATTTCATTTTAAATGTCATGATGGAGCACGTTTTGTGATGCCCCTCCATGCAACCCTAGAGTGCTAGACTAACAAGTGACAATATTACAGAAATGCTTCTTTTTAAGAAAGGAAATGCATTACACATTAAATATAACTACAATAATAACAACATTAACTGAAATGAATATATAACACTTCTAGGGAACATAACTGTATAAGATAAAATTAAAACCACACAAGTGATCTGTATCCCAATGCAACAGAAGAATATTACATTACACATTAACAGAGATAAATAATTACAAGTTTCAAACCAAGTTACAAGACCGCATACATCGGTTTATAAATAGTACAATTATGAATGTATACAATAACTTCAAGGTGTAGAGCAAACTAGAACTAGAACACTTCTTCTCTGATCTCAAACCGAACATCCAAGAAGACCAATGGATAGCTCTGCCTCCCTACCATGTGCAACCCTGAGGTCCACCCCTTTGAGATAGGAGATAACAATTAGGTTCCACTAGGTCAAGGTTACAACCATGAACACAATAACAAGATCCAGACTCCATGCAGATAAATAGGATAACAAGACTACACAGACATGACAGTACTCACCAAAACAAGACAAATCAAAACATCAAGCTAAGTTCAACCATAAAGACAAGTCTGTACTCTAAAGGTAACAACACAAGATAAAGAGGAAGTAATTGAACTGCGTAAGGAGAGTGTCATCGCATGGTCCTAGCATGGGTTACCCAGGCTATCTCTCACTAGAAGCCGGTCCCCATCTATGGTTACCCTGGCAGCCTCTCTCTAGGCATCGCCCCCATAGGGTGACACATGCAGAGCTGACAAGGAGGTCAGTCTTGCCAACCAGGCCTTCTCATCCCATCCTTAGCCTATGAGAGCACTCAAGGCATGGGTGAGGTATCTTACTTATCTTGTTATGTGAATTACTACCCCAACCCTCCTAAATAAGTTATTATCACTTGCTTACAACTTCCATGGGGTTAACCCAGTCGGCCACTCTGGCACCGGCCCCACCATGAAAGCCACTCTCCTAGTAATCTCAGACCAATCATCCCAAAACCAAAACACACAAGGACAAGGGTTACAATAGATTTTGATCCAATAAATATGCCATTCATTTGACCACAACAATATAAGTCCCATTGTCCTCCTCAAACTCAAACAATACATCATGAAACAGTATGACACAAGTATCAAGTTGAATACCCAAATGGTTAGGCCTCTAGAGTTGGTAATTGAATTCTTTACCAGGTTACAACAACATAGGGAAACTAGGTTTCAATGACCATGACTTTAAAATAAGGTCAACAAGGGATAAAGAGAAAGAAATAACTTGATACCATCCTTAATACCAATTGATAAAATAAACAATTTTGTCCCAAGGATGACTTCTCACTATGCCGAACAAGGTTTGCAAAATTAAATCATTTCAATAAAAAGGTAAATACAATATTACAACCCATAACAAAAATATTCATACTTCCTTGCATTGATGACAGAAAGAACTCCAAACCCTACAAGACATAAAACCTACTCAAGAAGAATACTAGTTGCACATTCATAGATTGAAAAGATGACAATATAAGAGACTAAATAAAAAAAAATTCAATACTATGTTTAATTCTTACTTTCTATATAATACAAGCTTAATGAGAAAATATCTAAACTAACATGGATTAAAAAGAAAGATTTCAACAATTTTCTCCTCAACTTCAAGGTCTAAAAACTATTATTCCAAACCCTATTAATTCTATTCCTAATTACAATCATGAAAAAATAAGTGACTCTGTCTTAACAACTTGGCACGAAAAATACAAGTTATTTACTATATCGTTATTAACAATACGCTAGTAATCACAAAGAATAACACTTACTACACAAGGGTTAGAAGTATTTATGGACTCTAATTATCGAAATACAATTACATAGAAGCATTCAAAACATATTTAAATACCTTTTGTTTAAAATCAAAAGATCATTCTAAATGGAATACTAAGTCTCAAATAGGCATTATACCATGCATAGGTAAGGTCACAACTTTTATTCAAAAAAAAAAGACTGAAAACAAGACTTTTAAGTTTATAACTATCTCAACATATACCTAGAGTCCTAAGACTTCCACGAAGACAACAAGCATAAATGAAAGGGGACTTAAGTTAATATCTCTAGGCTAGGCTTGACCGAAGTTGGATTCTCATTTAAGACTTCTTCTAAAATAGAACTTACACATTCACCGAAGGATGAGTTTTAACTCTAAACATTAATACTACCTTATTCTACAAAATAAATAGGAGACTAAGCATCCGTTAAAGATATAAATTACTAGAATCTAACCTATCTCAAACATAAAGGAAAGAAGATTATGTTAGAATAAATCATAAGTAATGGTAAACCACTAACTTCAATAAATTTGCTAAAGAGTAAACGTAAGGGAAATTACTATTAATAATGACAGAGCCGCGCATCTACCACCAAAAGACTGGTTCAAAGATGGAGGCTACGCCACCTATTTTAACAAATTCTATAACTTAAGACCAAATAGAACAAGATTCTAATAACGACTTACTGCCTTCTAAATCTAACACAAGTTGAAATAGTATGAAATCGTCATTAAATAGATACATTCATTCCTCCACGAGCTGACCCTATCAAAAGCACGTGAAGCTTAAATGATTTAAGGTCTAAGAATAGGGACAACAATGGATTCAAGGGAAAAGAAAAACAAGGTCGTGGGACTCCATGGAGATCCGTGTACGCAGAGAAACAAAGCTGAGAGGTTTGGATCGACAGTGAAGTCATAACGGCTTGCACGACGAGAAAGTGGAATGAGGAGCATAACAATGGGAAGGAGACAGTGTGATAGAGTGCCTCAGAAGATGCAGTCAAGAATACAGTGATCAGAGGCAACACAAATGAGTCACTGAGGAACCTTTTCAACCTACAAGCGAGTGTAAACCAGGTCAAAAGGCTGGCATTGCTCATTACTGCTTGGTAGTTAACACAATGGAAAAAAAATAAGGATGGAATCCCATTGGCCTGTGTGGGTGCAAGAAGGACACAAGTGCAGATCAAAATAGATGCCAGCAAACCAGAATGATAAATAGGGTAGATCAAGTCATTCTTGGTGAACCAATCGACTACAGAAATAAAATAAGGTTTAGATTTGAAGTACTATGGTCACCTAATGAACACCACCAGGTTGCTCGAACTGGTCGAGGGTTGGGAGCCAAAACAAAGCTTGTCTCAAAAGAAAAGTCGACTATGGGCCAAGAAAGTTGATCCTCATACAGAAAAAAAAAAGAAGTTTATGACAGTTAACAAGAAAATTGACCAATCAAATCATTCGACTCAAGGAACACATGGCTCATAGATAAACAAGCACCATTGGATGAATCCAATAAATTGAGTGTGATAACACATCGGAGGTAAGATGGGGTTTTAAAGAATCAATTATGATCCAACTGATTTCATTAAGAAAGTTGAATACAGATGAAAAGACATATACCCGAGGCTCACACAACTATGGCTCGAAAGACATAGATTTACAGTCAAGATAAGAATATGACATGCAATAATAAATGATGCAAAATCCAATAATGGTCAAAACTAAAGTTGCAAGAGCCTTGACTATGCAAGGGGTTGATAGGGTCACAACATCCAATTAACCTCACAATCCACCACAGTGGTCTATGGTGCCAACAAAGGATGAGATTGGGATAAGTGAACTCTAGTGCAAAGTTCAGGGTAACAGTTGAGTTGAGGAACTTATCTCAACAAAGACAGATTTCAAAGATGTAGAAGTTTTTGAGAACATAACGTACAAGAGTTTTGATAAAAACAAATCTCCAGAAGGGCTGTCTTGACATAGAATACAGAGAAAAATAGTTTTACTACCAAGGGACACAAGAAGAAACACATACCTTCACTACAACTAAAAAAAAACATCCAATCATAAGAACCGAGACACAGAACATACCCGGATCAAGCTTCTTTCCCAAAACAAAATCCTCTTTTCATAACTTCTCTTCCTTCCTCCGAAACAATCCTCTGAATCATGCCTTTCAAAAATTACCCTAAGAACAAAATAACCTCAGTTATAAATACCCACTCACACCAAATCTTCTCCCGTGAATCCTTTTTACCAGAATTTTTAAATTTTTACTATTCCCAAAGATTCCCCACTATAAAATCATAAATGACCACTAACCGCCTTTTTATTAATCCCCAAAAAAATACAATACTTAACTATGAATATTAGTGAGTTAAAATGAAACTAGACCCACATATAAAATTTTCAAATATAAGAATTGCTACCTGATTTTGCATTATAATTTATTTTAGATAGCTTCCTCCAAGAATATTCCAATTTCACGACACAACAAAGTACTATAATATTTGACAATAAAACATTATAATATTAAAGATCATTTACACAAACAAGAATACACATAGGCTGACCTAACAATGACTCGACAATAAATTTACAAACCACATGATGACCACCAAACAGAAGGTTGAACCGACCTAGGGGATAAACCTCATGTCATCTCCATCAACATTATCCATGGTGTAGGGCTAGCTTAGACTTGCTAAGTCAGGTGGAGTTGAGGCCCGATACCTGCAACCTGCATAAGAACGATGGGTTGTATATGATCAACTGCATATATATCAAACATTCACCGAGTCAAAGAATCACGGTGTAGTAGGGTGCTCAGATTGAGTAGTACTACACTGTCCCTACTCTGAAACAAAATTATAACCATTTCTATTTAAAAATTAGATGCATAAAACATGATAATATTAAACCATCACTAAACATGTCCATCTCATCATAACTGGAATAACAACAATGTCATCATAAACTCATACCACATGTCAGAACTAAATTAGTCAAACATAGTCTATCTCGATCAAAATAAGCATAAACCATAGACTCAATAACTCAAATGTCTCAGAACTATCTGGATGCAATGGAAGAACTAACAACTGTCTCAGATCAAACAAAGAGTAATGTAGAACTAACACTAACACAAGCCAAAAATGAGGGGGCATTACATCCTTCCCCCCTAAAGTCAGGCTTACTCCTGGAAGCCTGCAAACAAGTAAGGGTATAACTCTCTCATCTTGGAAGCATCCTCCCAGGTGGTAGAAGTCTCATTATTAGGATCCCACTGGACCCTGACTTGCTCCATGTCTCTGCCCTTGACAGCAAGTCTCTTGTGCTATAGAATGCCTACGGGCTCCAAAGCCAATTGCCCGTCCTCTACCTATAGAGCAGTCTAATCAAGAACATGAGCAATATCTAGATAGTAGGGTCTAAGTACAAAAACATGAAACACATCATGGATGCGTGAAAGGTTGGGCAGCAAAGCAAGATGATAAGCAATAGGACCGATCCTCTCCAACACCTCAAAAGGTCCAACAAAGCATGGTGCTATCTTAGAGCCCTTTCCGTAACGGATTGGGCTCTTTTGCAAATGCACATGCAAGAACACCTGATCACTAACTGAAAATTGTCAATCGATCCTATGAGCATCTGCATACTTCTTCCGTCTATCCTGAGTTGCCACCAAATGCTCTCTAATCCTCTCAACCTACTACTCCATATCTCTAAGTATATCTAGACCAAGAAGAACTCTATCGTCGAGACGATCTCAAATCAGAGGGGTCCTACAAGGGTGACCATACAAAGCCTGAAATGGAGACATGCCGATAGAACTGTGATACCCATTATTATAGGCAAACTCCACTAGGTATAGGTAGTCCTCCCAATGACTCTACCAATCCATCACATACATCCTAAGCATATCCTCGAGAACCTGATTAACCCTCTCAATCTATCCATCAGTCTCAGGATGGTAGGCTAAACTAAAGTTTAGCTGTGTCCCCAAGGCATGCTATACAAAAGTCCAAAGGGCGGAAGTGAAAACTAGATCCCTATCGAAGATGATCGTATGAGGAATCCCATGAAGTGTGATAATGTCCTCCATGAACACTCTGGCTACCGTAGTCGCATTGTAAGAAGAATGGATAGGAGAGAAGTGAGCTACCTTCGTCAACCTATCCACAATGACCATAATAGCATCGTGTCAACGAGAGGATACCAGCAAATCAACAATGAAGTCTATTGAAAAGATGTCACACTTCCACTCTGGAATCAAATGGGGCTGCAAAAGACCTGCAAGGTGATGATGCTTCGCCTTCACCCTTTGACACTCAAGACACCTCGACACAAAATCAGCAATATCCTGCTTCATGCCACTCCAAAAGTACAACTGACATGGATCTACATGCATCTTCTTGACACCCAGATGAGTAGAATAAGGTGCCCGATGCACCTCTGACAAACTAGGGTATGAAGACCCTCAGAACTAGGAACATAGATATGACCCAAATGTTGCAAAAGATCATCTGACTCAAGAGAGTAACCAGAAAATCTACCCTCTAAAGGTCTACAAGACTCAATCTCAAATCTCACCTCCTGGCACCAACTGTCGGTAGGGAGTGCTGCGAGAATCTGACCTCTCAAGTAAACTGTGAGATAGACCACTGAGATCTCATGTCACCGATGACTAAGAGCATCCGCTACCACATTCTATTTGCCCTAAATATACTTGACCTCAAAGTCATACTTGCACAAGAACTCCATCCAATGCCTCTGCCTTGCACTCAAGTTTGGCTACGTGAAAATTTACTGCAAGATACGATGATCACTATGTAGCTCAAACTGATGCCCTAAGAGAAAATACCTCCACCTCACCAAGGCATGCACAACTATGGCTAACTCCATATCATGAGTGGGATAGTTCAATTCGTGATCCTTGAGTTTACGAGACTCATAGGCAATCACGCGACCATCCTACAGTAGAACTACTCCTAAACCCTCCAAAGAAGCATCTGTACAAACAACAAAGTCCTTGGTAGGATCAGGAACTGCTAAAATAGGTGCACTAGTCAACTACTCCTTAAGGGTCTGAAAAGCTGCCTGACACTTCTCTGACCAAACAAACTTTTTCCCTTTCCTCTGAAGAGAAGTAATAGGATGCGCAATCCTCAAAAACCCCATAACAAAACTGCGATAGGAACCTGCCAAACCCATAAAACTGCGGACCTCAGAAACATTAGTAGGTGCAGGCCAATCCATAATAGCTTGGATCTTCGAGGGATCCACCGCAATACCCTCTCCAGAGATGACATGACCCAAATACTTCACCTCCATCTAAAAGAATTCACATTTCGACAAATTAGCATAAAGCTAATTTTCTCTCAGACATTGCAACACCTAATGCAAATACTCCTCATGCTCCTCCATAGTCCTCGAATAGATCAATATATCATCTAGAAACACAAGGACAAACCTGTCAAGATAAGTGCAAAAAACACCATTCATCAGACTCATGAAAATTGAAGGTGCATTAGTCAACCTGAATGGTACTATTGTGAACTCATAATGCCCATAATGGGTAAAAAATGTCATTTTGTGAATATCTGCCTTAAATATCTGCAACTGATGATATCCCAACTTAAGGTCAAGTTTAGAGAACACCTTGGCTCCTTTAATCTAATCAAACAAATCATCAATCCAAGGCAAGGGGTATCTATTTCTTACTATCACCTTATTGAGCTGTCGATAGTCAATACACAACCGTAGAGATCCATCTTTCTTTTTCACAAAGATCATAGGTGCTCCCCAAGGAGAGACACTAGGTTGAATGAATCCCTTGGCTAACAACTCCTCCAACTGCAGTCAGAGCTCCTTAAGCTCCTGAGTGGTCATCCTGTATGGAGCTCGTGAGATGGGCTCTGTGCCGGGAACAAGATCAATCCTGAAGTTGATGTCATGCTTAAGTGGCATCCCCAGAATCTCAGAAGGAAAAATATCAGCATACTCCCTCAACAGAGGATGATCATCAAGAGATGCCTCTCGACTCTCCTCCATCTCCAAGTCACTAATAGAAACTGCAAAAAGTTGACATCCATGACGCATGCATCACTTAAGCTAGGTCTCTGAACTCCTACAACCTCCACCTCTACACCAGAATCATCCACACATCTAACAAACTTATGCCGACAATCGATCATAGCTTGATGGGCCTCTAACCAATCCATCCCCAAAACTATATCATATGAACCAAGGGGTAGGATGCGAAGTTCTACAGTGGTAGATAGAGAGCCAATCCCCAACTCACACTCGGGAACTAGAGACTCAACTACCATCTTAGCCCCAAAAGCTAACTCAACCTGCCACCTATCATCCTGCTTTGTTGCCACTAATCCACAACGCTCCACAAGAGAAGGATATATGAACGAATCAGATGCGCCAGAATCAAAGAGAATAGAAAAACCAATACCTCGCATGAAACCAAAAGTCTCCACCACAGTGCCCTGATGCTCTACCTGATGGTTATCCACCACTGCAAAGACTCTGTATAATCTACCTGCATCACCAACCATTGGCTCTAAAGCCGTCAGTCGATGTCCAAACCCTGAAGTACTCCTCTAAGGACACTATCTAGCAATATGGCCCTGTTGGCTACAAGAGAAGCACCCGGTGCCTCTACCAAAACCACCGCCACCCTAAAAAGCACTAGACTACTAGAAACTACCTTTGCTCACTGCAGACTGCGTACTCTGAGCTGGCTGATCAAAGCGATTGCACTTATTACACTACCAAGATCGGTCTTTCTTAGACTAAAATCTATTACCCTGCTGCAGCTGATAGTTCTTTGGTTTAGCCTGAGAGTGTTGCTACCATCCACCCTTTGAGGGTGCAAGACATGCTAATACCTGAGTATGTCCACCACGCGAACCAAAACTTGAAGAAGCTACACTGCCAATATGCACACCTGTATGCCCAATGAGAGCCATAGCCAAATTCTCCTCCACTAACCGGGCTTTCTCCACTGCTACCTCCATAGACTTAGGTTCGAATACATGAACCCCTCTACTGATCTGGGCATTCAGGCCCCTGATAAAATGTTACACCAACATAGACTCGTCATCTCTGATACCTGCATACTGCTTGAGACCATAGAATATGTGCTCATACTGCTCAATTGACATGGCCATCTGCCTCAGCTTATGGAACTCATCTACGTGACGCTGTCTCCAATGATCAGATAGAAAATAGGCTCTGAATCTCTCTAAGAACAACTCCCAAGACACAGTGCTAATGTCCAAATGCAGCTTCTTCTCCTCTAACCACCACCAAGTCAAAGAAAACCCTTGGAGATGCAAAATAGCACATCTGGCTTTGGTGTTGCTACCATAAGGATGCATGGTGAAACACCTGCCTAAATCTAGTAACCAAGTCTCTAACTCTAGACCTCTACCAGCTCCATCAAAGATGGGAGGGCATGCCCTCAGAAGATCTCTCATATGGCTGGCTAGTGTGGCCTCTTGCTCAGCTATCAACTCTCTCCGCCTGGGTGATCTCTCTCTTTCCCTAGGCTTCAGCTGGTCTACCTCCTGACCCCCTCTAGCCTGCTCACCCTCTTATTGATGACCTAAATGAGCAAGAGCCTCCTCAAGTAATTGTCGTAACTAGACTCCCTCAGGCTGGCCCTAACCCACCATATTCTGACCCCCGCCTTCATGGGCACTCTCATGAGGAGAACTAGGAGGAGGTGTACCACCACCACCTCTCCCATGACCCCTACCTCTACCACAACCTCGACCCCTACCTCTAGGCATCTACCTACAACACCAAAAGATGATTTATTACACACAGAAAGGAAAACAACAGGGATGAAGTTAATCTACAGAGTTGAAGTACTAGGTCACATAATGGGCTCAGTTATAACCAGAGTACCCAGTGTTTAAACCTGGTTCTGATACAAAATGTGATGCCCCGCCATGCAACCCTAGAGTGCTAGACTAACAAGTGACAATATTATAGAAATATTTTTTTTTGAAGCAAGGAAATGCATTACACATTAAATATAACTACACTAATAACAACATTAACTGAAATGAACAGCTAACACTTCTAGGGAACATAACTGCATCAGATAAAATTAAAACCATACAAGTGATCTGTATCCTAATGCAACAAAAGAATATTACATTACACATTAATAGAGATAAATAATTACAAGTTTCAAACCAAGTTACTAGACCACTTACATCGGTTTACAAATAGTACAATTATGAATGTATACAATAACTTCAAGGTGTAGAGCAAACTGGAACTAGAACACTTCTGCTCTAATCTCGAACAGAACATTCAAGAAGACCAATGGATAAACCATGTGGAACCCTGAAGTCCACCCCTCTGAGCTAGGAGATAACAATGAGGTTCCACTAGGTCAAGGTTACAACCATGAACATAATAACAAGATCCAGACTCCATGAAGACAAACAGGATAAAGAGACTGCACAGACACAACAGTACTCACAAAAACAAGACAAATCAAAACATCAAGCTAAGTTCAACCATAAAGACAAGTCTGTACTCTAGAGGTAACAACACAAGATAAAGAGGAAGTAACTGAACTGCGTAAGGAGAGTGTCATCGCATGGTCCTAGCATGGGTTACCTATGCTATCTCTCACTAGAAGCCGGTCCCCATCTATGGTTACCCTGGCAGCCTCTCTCTAGGCACCGGCCCCATAAAGTGACACATGCAGAGCTAACATGTCCTCTCATGGAAACAAGGAGGTCGGCCTTGCCAACTAGGCCTTCTCATCCCATCCTTAGTCTGCGAGAGCACTCAAGGCATGGGTGAGGTATCTTACTTATCTTATTATGTGAATTACTACCCTGACCCTCCTAAATAAGTTATTAAGTTATCACTTGCTTACAACTTCCATGGGGTTACCCAGGCAGCGACTCTAGCACCGGCCCCACCATGAAAGCCACTCTCCTAGCAATCTTAGACCAATCATCCCAAAACCAAAATACATAAGGACAAGGGTTACAATAGATTCTGATCCAATACATATGCCATTCATTTGACCACAACAATATAAGTCCCATTCTCCTCCTCAAACTCAAACAATACATCATGAAATAGTATGACACAAGTACAAAGTTGATTACCCAAATGGTTAGGCCTCTGGATTCAGTAATTGAATTCTTTACCAGGTTACAACAACACCTTTCCCGATAGGGAAACTAGGTTTCCACGACCATGAATTTAATATAAGGTCAATAAGGGATAAAGAGAAGGAAATAAATTGATACCATCCTTAATACCAGTTGATAAAATAAACAATTTTGTCCCAAGGACGACTTCTCACTAATACCAGATAAGGGTTGCGAAATTAAATCATTTCAATAAAAAGGTAAATACAATATTACAACCCATAACCAAAATATTCATACTTCCTTGCATTAATGACAAAAAGAACTTCAAACCTTACAAGACACAAAACCTACTCCAGAAGAATACTAGTTGCACGTTCATAGATTGAAACGATGACAATATAAGAGACTAAATAAGACAAAATTCAATAATATGTTTAATTCTTACTTTCTATATAATACAGGCTTAATGAGAAAATATCTAAACTAACATGGATTAAAAAGAAAGATTTCAACAATTTTCTACTCAACTTCAAGGTCTAAAAACTATTATTCCAAACCCTATTAATTCTATTCCTAATCGCAATCATGCAAAAATAAGTGACTCTGTCTTAACAACTTGGCACGAAAAATACAAGTTATTTACTATATTGTTATTAAGAATATGCTAGTAATCACAAAGAATAACACTTACTACACAAGGGTTAGAAGTATTTACGGACTCTAATTATCGAAATACAATTACATAGAAGCATTCAAAACATATTTAAATACCTTTTGTTTAAAATCAAAAGATCATTCTAAATGGAATACTAAGTCTCAAATAGGCATTATACCATGCATAGGTAAGGTTACAACTTTTATTCGAAAAAAAAAAGAGTGAAAACAAGACTTTTAAGTTTATAACTATCTCAACATATACCTAGAGTCCTAAGACTTCCACGAAGACAACAAGCATAAATGAAAGGGGACTTAAGTTACAATCTCTAGCCTAGGCTTAACCGAAGTTGGATTCCCATTTAAGACTTCTTCTAAAATAGAACTTACACATTCACTGAAGGATGAGTTTTAACTCTAAACATTAATACTACCTTATTCTATAAAATAAATAGGAGACTAAGCATCCGTTAAAGATATAAATTACTAGAATCTAACCTATCTCAAACATAAATGAAAGAAGATTATGTCAGAGTAAATCATAAGTAATGGTAAACCACTAACTTCAATAAATTTTCTAAAGATTAAACTTAAGGGAAATTACTATTAATAATGACAGAGCTGCACATCTACCACCAAAAGATGAGTTCAAAGATGGAAGGTTATGCCACCTATTTTAACAAATTCTATAACTTAAGACCAAATAGAACAAGATTCTAATAACGACTCACCACCTTCTAAATCTGACACAAGTCGAAATAGTATGAAATTGTCATTAAACAGATACATTCATTCCTCCACAAGCCGACCCTATCAAAAACATGTGAAGATTAAATGATTCCATGTCTGAGAATAGGGACAACAACGGATTCGAGGGAAAAGCAAAACAAGGTCGCGGGAGTCCATGGACATATGTCTACACAGAGAAACAACGCTGAGAGGTTTGGATCAGTAGTGAAGTCATAACAGCTTGTACGAAGAGAAAGTGGAGTGACGAGCATAATGATGGGAAGGAGACAGTGCTATAGATTGCCTTAGAAGATGCAGTCAAGAATGCAATGATCAGAGGCAACACAAACGGGTCGCTAAGGAACCTTTTGAGCCTACAATCAAGTGCAAACTAGGTTGAAAGGCTAGCATTGCTCATTAGTGCTTTGTAGTTAACACGATGGAAAAAAAAACAAGGATGGAATCCCACTGGCCTACGTGGGTGCAAGGACACAAGTGCAGATCAAAACGGACGTCAGCAAACCAGAATGATAAACAAGGTAGATCAAGTCGTTCTTGATGAACCGATTGACTGTGGAAACAAAATAAAGTTTATATTTGAAGTACTATAATCGCCTAAGGAACACCACCAGGTTGCTTGAATTGGTCGAGGGTTGGGAGTGAAAACAAAGCTTGTCTCAAAAGAAAAGTTGACTATGGGCCAAGAAAGTTGATCCTCCTACAGAAAAAAAAAAAAAAAAGTTTATGACAGTTAACAAGAAAATTGACCAATCAAATCATTCGACTCAAGGAACACATGGCTCACAGATAAACAAGAACCATCAGATGAATCCAATAAATTGAGTGTGATTACACATCAGAGGTAAGATGGGGTTTCAAAGAATCAATTCTGATCCAACTGATTTCATCAATAAAGTTGAATACAGATGAAAAGACATATACCCAAGGCTCACACAGCTATGGCTCGAAAGACATAGATTTATAGTTGAGATAAGAATATGACATGCAATAATAAAAGATGCAAAATCTAATAATGGTAAAAATAAAGTTGCAAGAGCCTTAACTATGTGATGGGTTGATAGGGTCACAACATCCAATTGACCTCACAATCCACCATAGTGGTCTATGGTGCCAACAAAGGATGAGACTGGGATAAGTAAACTCCAGTGCATGGTTCAGGGTAACAGTTGAGTTGAGAAACTTATCTCGGCGAAGACAGATTTCAAGGATGTAGAAGTTTTTGAGAACATAATGTACAAGAGTTTTGATAAAAAACAAATCTTCAGAAGGGTTGTCTTGACATAGAATACAGAGAAAAATAGTTTTACTACCAAGGGACATAGGAAGAAACACATACCTTCACTACAACTAAAAAAAATCCAATCACAAGAACCGAGACACAGAACATACCTGGATCAAGCTTCTTCCCCAAAACAAAATCCTCTTTTTAGAACTTCTCTTCCTTCCTCCGAAACAATCCTCTAAATCATGCCTTTCAAAAATTCCCCTCAGAACAAAATAACCTTAGTTATAAATACCCACTCACACCAAATCTTCTCCCATGAATCCTTTTCACCAGAATTTTCAATTTTTTACTATTCTCAGAGATTCCCCACTCTGAAATCATAAATGACCACTAACTGCCTTTTTATTAATCCTCAGAAAAATACAATACTTAACTATGAATATTAGTGAGTTAAAATGAAACTAGACCCACATATAAAATTTACAAATATAAGAATTGCTACCTGATCTTGCATTATAATTTATTTTAGATAGCTTCCTCCAAGAATATTCCAATTTCACGACACAACAAAGTACTATAATATTTGACAATAAAACATTATAATATTAAAGATCATTTATGCAAACAAGAATACGCATAGGCTGACCTAACAATGACTTGACAATAAATTTACAAACCACATGACGACCACCAAACAGAAGGTTGAACCGACCTAAGGGATAAACCTCGTGTTATCTCCATCAACATTATCCATGGTGTAGCGTCGAGGCCCGGTACCTGCAACCTGCATAAGAACGATGGGTTGTATATGATCAATTGCATATATATCAAACATTCATCAAGTCAGAGAATCACGGTGTAGTAGGGTGCTCAGACCAAGTAGTACTACACCGTGCCTGCTCTGAAACAAAATTATAACCATTTCTATTTAAAAATTAGATGCATAAAACATGATAATATTAAACCATCACTAAACATGTCCATCTCATCATAACTAGAATAATAACAATGTCATCATAAATGCATACCACATGTCAGAACTAAATCAGTCAAACATAATCTATCATGATCAAAATAAGCATAATCCATAGACTCAATAACTCAATGTCTCAGAACTGTCTGGATGCAATGGAAGAACTAACAACTATCTTAGATCAAACAAAGAGTAATGTAGAACTAACACTAACACAAGACAAAAATGAGGGGGCATTACACGTTTCTAGCCATTAATATTTTAAAATTAAAACACATGCCTTGGCCAACTATTAACTTGGCCCACCCCCAAATGGTAGGGTTTCACCGAACTGTATTAAGTAATTAATACACCCTACTTAGTGAATTTGCTACAAATATAAGGTACTTGTGTAACGGGAATTGTTAATTATCAAAGGAACCGTTTGAGATTAAAAGAGCGTAAGAGCAGAGAATTGCAACCAAAGGCAAAATTGCAAAGGATCAATAGAGTATTATAGCTAAAAGTGAACAGAATCCATCAAACGGCAAAAACAAGGTGATATCCCGTAACTAGGTATGAATACAACAAACCCTCACTTTACTTGACTATTGTAGTGATTCTTGCTTACCTAGGGTAAAATCTTAGCTATAGAGGCAAAATGGTAAAGTTAATTGGGGATTTATCTTTGGATCATGAGCTTTTACAAGTTTTCAGTAGATTAAGATTAAGTTACCTCACCTTTACTTCACTAATGCAAGAGAAAACTAACTATAGATACCTGTAGCGTATAGGGCAAAATGCAGAAAAGAAAGGACCGTTGTGATGCAAAATTCAAACCTCCAATGTATCCTACCACTGGTGGAATATGGAGTAAATAAAGATATGTGTTGGATACCCATTGTGGGAATATAGATCTGGAAGTCTTCAGAGACAAAATTTAGGCCCGTGAAGATGATGCTACCCTAAACAACATTGTGAAGAGTAGAATGTATAATGTTGTTGGTTTTTTGTATGTCGTTGAAGCCCTAGAGCTGGTGGTTGAATGTGCCTAGAGATACAACCATGTTGGAGGAAGGTTGAACACTAGGGGATGGTTTACATAGACATCTCTATGAAGGGCATAACAGAAGCATTCAGGTTGCCCAAAGGTCGGGATGTAGTAGAAATAGATGTGAATTCTTTAGCCACAAAACACAATGCCAACCTTAATTCTCGAAATATCATGTATACATCGTGGATGGACCTAACTACCATGGCTAAGGCCATATCCAAGATGCCTCAAAATTTATTCAAGTTTGATTTCAGTCCAAAGGTGCAGTATATGATCGTCCTACTGAGCAGAATGATGGGAAAGACAGATTCCAGAGTGCTAGAGCCATGGATGTTTGATTTGATCCAGCTAGTAAAATAGCAAGGAAAGATACTCTACTGGGTGAGGATCATCAGTGATTCACTTCATGAGGGAATGATTGCATGGAAGAAGAGAAATCAGATTTTTTACATGACATCTTATGTGATCTATGCTTGTACATATAGGTCTCTATTCAACATGCTACAAATGATGGGAAAATTAGGTCCTCAGCCTACAGATCAACTGGTGTGGGAATATTACCCACAGTTGGAGTAGAAGCTATCCATCCAACAATATAAGGCATTCAATGGTTGTTTCTTGATGCACTTTGTAAGGCTAATAGAAGGAGATACAGAAAAGAGGCTCTCAAAGGAGGCCCAAGAAGTCATACAGCCACATGGGGCCTGGTTTATCCAGTTCCACACCTTCTCATACATCCAAATGGAGGGATTTTTAGGTCATCCTTTCATGTTGCCACGGTGCCCTACAGACAAGACATTTCTTCTTGAGATTAAATAGAAAATTATACCCTCCTATGAGGCATATGTAGCTAAGAATAAGAGGGGAAATATCAGGTTCCCAATGGAGATTAATTGGTATACCTACCTAAATCTAGATAATGCTAAGTCATCTAAAGCTGAATTATATAGGCTAAACCTATAGTCATTTCCTCTTGCAGGAGTTTTGACCCATATCATAGGATGGAGAAATACACTAAGATGAAAGTCAAACACATCCCTCATCTGGAGGACTTTTGGGCCAATTGTATGGATGAAGAGGATGTGAGGAAGAGAGGCTACAAGAGATTAATACTCAACCAGGTCAAGACATTGGGTTATTTTGAAGTGCCACCATAGGTAAAATCATATGATGGCCAGGTTATGGACCCTGAGTATGAGGAGAAGTAGATATTCAAAGAGACCTTGCCACCTCCAGATTGGTCCCAGCTGGAAGAGACAATTATTGATACCATCACCAAAAGGGTCATGACCACCACTCAAAGGTGGGTCAAAAAGAAGTTGAATGAATTAAAGGCCAAGGGTGTGGCAATAACATATGATAAGTAAAGGAAAATGAAAGATAGGGAGAACTTGGAATACGATGATTTTCTCATCAAGAAGAGGAGGATAATGGAGGCAAAACTTGCAAAGCTAGGGACTTTTGCATCAGGTGAAGCTTTGACAACAGAGGGAGTTACTATTGCCATGGTACCCTCACCTCCAAGGGATCACCCCTTGCAAGAAATCCATGTTCCCAACATATCTACTGCAAAGCACCCCACAAATATATTAGGGGGAATGCACCTCCCCAAATAGAAAAGAAAACTAAGGATGCCTATGAGAGGTGCAATGACTAAAATAGTAGATATCCAGTCCAAAATAGGGGAGCCCACGAAGATGGAGTTACTATTTTCACAAGATCAACCTAAAGGAGATCCATCATTGCCACCTGCTGCACTCCAAGCATATTTGGTAGGGCAAGTGGAAACTATTTCAACTAGAGGTATAATAAGATAGTTACAACATGGTCAGTTAGCTCCTTAAATCATTCAAGTAAAACATGAATTAGTTGAGAAAGCTAAAGCATAAGGGTAGGCCAGGGCTGATGAATTGCAATTACCATTTAACCAAGTGATTGACTTGACAGATGATGAAGTCACACATGACATGACTAGTGATCCCATAAGCTCATTACTTGTACATTCAACATCTTCGCAACAAGAGTTTGGCCAAGAGGAAGTGATAGTGAGTCAAGGAGTGAGAAAATATCCTGGTGTAGATGAGCTCTCAAACTCATGTAAGTCAGAATCCCCTTGAGAGGCATTACCTCAAGGGAAATTGGATGATCTAGTAGAAAGAATAACGAGACCAGAAGAAATATATTTATCATATCTAGGTGGGATAGATAAAGTTGTTAAGGATGTTACTTCCTTGGATAGACAGGAGGAAGTGATCCAGGATACTCTCATGGAGGAGATTCCTCAAGATATCCCCACTGAAGAGGGGTTGATTGAGGAGCACATTGATAAAAGAGAAGATGAGCAAGAGAAACAAATAGTGCTACCCAAGCAACAAACTCCACAGGATATGGGTGATGCAAAGATACATCAGGAGGGTGAGTAGCAAAATGATCAGCAACAAGAAATCCCTTAGAAAGAGGTTCCTCAAGAGGAGATAATAGAAAAATCCATTGGGGATGTACCTCATCAAGAATAAGAAATGGTTCAAGAGGATTCTATGGAGGAAGACACTTAGCAAATTGAAGAACTAGTAATAGGAAGATCAGATGAACCAAAGACACAATTAGAATCACATGATGAAGGGATCCTGCAAATAAAGGAGATGAGGGGATGCATGGAGTAGAAAAGGATCCTAGTATCGACCAATAGGAGATGCATCAAGAAGACATCCCTCAATAAGAGGAAATTCCTTAGAATGAGGTACCTCAACAAGAAGAAAGCACAGATAAAGACATGGACACAACAATCAAGGATGCTCAGATTGAGCAAATAGGTCAAGCAGGACCAACTAAAGATATACCCGAGTGGCTAATGTCAGAGGTAAATGAACCCCCAGTCAATTTAGTCCCATTTGATTTTAAACATTATTTTTTGAGGAGGAAATAAAGCCTAAGCGCAAGGCAAGGGCCATCTCTGCTATCAAAAGAGATATAAATGGGCACAGTATAGCACATCTAGCTATCCCTATAGTAGCTAAGTATAAGGGTGAGATAATGACTAGTGAATGTTAGATCACTACCTTAGACTTGGGACATGTGACTACGGAGCAGGAAATTAAAGAGATGAAGAACAACATAGATGCAATGGCGACCAAGATCTGCAAGGTCAAATTGAAGAATAAAGAATTAAAGGAGCACAATGCTCAGCTTGAGGCATTTGTTAGAAGCCTAGTATCTCCTGCAACCCAAATCATAGAAAGTATAGCTAATTTAATATTGGTAACTCAATAGGAGATAAATGATTTGGGGGTGAAAAGGCACCAAGCCTAGGTAATTCATAATTGTTTATAGAAGTTCATAAAAGATGGGGAGAAGGTAATTCAAATTGCCCTATCTAATTGGGTTTCCCTAGCACATATCAGGACACAAGCAGAAATTCTCAAGGAAGAATGTCAAACAACACTTGATCAAAATGATCAAGACCTTGGTGAACTAAAGAGCATTTGTAATTTGAATAATCAAGTGCTATCGAAGCACAACATAATGATGTCACAGAGTATCCCCAAAATATCCACATGGATAAAAGACTTGAAATTTGAAGTGGATATTCTGAAGGGATGCAAGCTCAAGCTAGTGGATATAAGTGTAAAGGTACATGACTTCCTAGCTAATGAGATGGAAATTCTTGAAGAACTTCTTGGTACTTTAATGGATGAATGAGGAACTTATGAAGAACAAGCATCCAAAGGAATGTTCAGAGCTAGGTTTGAGCCCGCTTTGAAGAGTCCTGTAGAAAATTTCTCAGAGGCAACCATTGATCAGGTAATGGATTTATCCGTAAAGATAAGAGCATATAAGGAGAAGGTGGAGAGCAGGACTAATAAGAGGATATCCATAGGAGATCAACTTTAGATGTAGGATTATGCTAAGAACAAGGCACAATAGTTTGACAAAGCAGAAATAAATAAGACAATTAAAGCATATGACATGTATAAGAGTCTGGAGTCTTGTTTATTGATAGAATCTAAGCATGAATCCTCAGATACATAATAGGCTAAGGTATAGGGAAAGATTCACTGGATGTAGGGTAGAACATTCATGAAGATGCAAAGGTAAAGATGATGGGGGATTTTTTGCTGCTAGTTGTTCTCCACCCTCAGATTGCCTACTGGCAATCACATGCCACATTTTCTAACCATTGATATTTTGGAAAGAGACCTTAACCATTGTTCCATTGTAACTGATCTCAAGTCCTTGTTCTATAAAAGGATCTGGATCATTTTGAAAAAGGGGAGACTAAATTGATGAATATTTTTGAGCACCAAGTTTGTTGATTTGACAACTTTGTGATTCATTCTCATGGTTCTTTCTCATATCAATTATACATTTGTATATCTCTTGAGCATATAATGAATATGAAGAAGTAGATTACTATTCCTGATGTCAAGGAAAAACATTGTAAAACCTGCAAACAGCACAATGCATACCCTAACAATCCAATGGAGCACTAAATAACTTAGGATCAAACAAATACAGACATAAAGCATAAAACCCTAGGCTACTAGTGTCAATCCTCCATTGTTTCTCCCAAATTTCTCACTACTTTGCTCTCAGATTTGTAGACTTGCAAATAATGAGAAGCTCAAGAGTATGATTATGGAAAAATCAGATAGAGTGTGCTCAAATTATGCAAGTGGGAAGTGAAGAAATGAGGTTGAGAGAATGATTTTATAGAGTAGGGTTTGAATGGAGGGTTGTGATTGCAATTTTGACTTTTGATAAGATGAAGGGTGTAGATTGATTAGGGGTCCTAGTCACTAGAGGACAAAGGACAATTTTTAATATTTGAAGAAATGGTGAGGTGTAATGTGATTTTTAAATTAAATAAATCGTGTACATTTATTTAATTTATTTGAGGAAGGGGCTAATGTAATGGGATTTAATTAAATAAGTAGAACTTATTTAATTAGGGCAAGACCTATAATTTAAATAAATATGTATTTATTTAAATTAATAGGGTAAAGTGGACATTGGAATACTGAATAATTAAATAATTATTTAATTATAGAAGAAATAAGAAGAAAATAGTTTAAGTAATTAAATAAATAAAATTTATTTAATTAGAAGAATAAGGGGAAAAGTGAATTAATTAAATAATTAAAATTATTTAATTAATTTAGTAGAATGTGAAATTAAGATGAAACATGTGTAAAAATTATGTTCGCAGGTTCAAGACATTTTTAAGTGTCTACAGTTCTATTGTACATCTTGAGTAATGTTTGTTAATTTTTTGGCATGTAAAATTGAATTGATGCATTCTTGTGAAGTGCATTCGACCAATTGATTGCTAATTATCAAGTTCCTTTGAAGATTGGCACCTCTTATGCGTAACTATGAATATTTCTGGTGAAGTATGAGTAGGTTTACTTCATATCATGACTATGTCTAGATATACATGTGGATAATTGGTGAAATTTAGAATTATTAGAACTCTTTCCTTCATCAACCTATCTTTTAACTTTTATTCTACAAATTGTAGAAAAGAATTGCAAATAATGATAAATCATACATAGATAATCATAAATACTGATGAATTACATGCTTTAGAGAAGATCTTTAGATAAATTCATAGTTTACATGCAAAGATTAGTTTAGACATAGATAGTTTTAGAAGAACTAATCAAAGTCAATCATAATTTCAGAAGAATTGATCAAAGTTATTGTTATCACCAAATAGTGCACCCTTTGCCGAGATGATGAAAACACTCTGCCTACTAGTGAATCATGGGATAACTCCCCTGATTGTGAGCTCAGGATGTGGGAGTTAATCTCCAAAGTGAGTTGGTTCTCCTGGTAACTTCACCTAAACTAAGTAAACTAAAGCTTTGTTGAGGAAAAGAGTAATAAGGAAACATGAAAATGAATCTACTTCTTCCTAAGGTGATGCACCAAATGATGTTTCTAAAGTCTATACAGTTGTTTGGACTCAAAAATGGTCAATCATCTAAAACCAACACATGCATAACTCAATATTTTATATGCTTTTACAATAGTGTTTCATAACAAGGTTTGGTATTTTAAAAATAGAGTTTATAGGGAAGCTATGCTTTTTATCACAACATAAACTCTACTCTCAACTAGTTAACACAAGCTATGACTTGCAAAAATGCATACATTCTACTCAAAGGCAAGGAAAATAAGACATAAATCAAGCGGAAAAACTATCACCACAAGATAACTTATCAATAATCTAAAATATTTGCACAATAAAACAACAATGAGAAGGTAAAAATAGCTTATTTTGTTGATCAAAAAGGTGTTACATGTAGTTGTATAAGCTTGAAAATGGAGTTACAATTTTCTGTCCTAGCATGAAAGAAATTAAGAAAGATACAATCCATGTTAGAAGAGAAAAAGAACTAACTTAAAAAAATGCTCCAAAAGCTTGCTTTTATGTTGCTTAATAGCTTACAAAAGAATAGGAACATGTGTTGATGAATTCTTCGCTCCATCTTGCTGAGTCAAACCTCCTTTCATCGTCCAAAACCTTTTCCCCTACTTTTCAGCCCCCAAAATTGCTCCAAAAGGTTATTTGAGTGGTGAAAAAGTCATCCCTTGACCTCTTCTACCATCAAGGCTTTACAAATAGCTCCTAAATGTCGCTAAATGCTCAAAAACTAGGTCAAAACTACCCATATATCTTCTCAACTAGTTGTACAACTCACTCAACTTCCCTAGATGCTCTCAACTTGCTGGACAACTCATGAACTACCTTATCTCCCTCAAAATCCATCTTGCTATTTTATAGGACATGTGTCTCTTGAAGTTTGACTACACTAGAACTCCTTGGATGGCGTGGGATGAGGATTTAGTCCCTCTAGAATTCCCTAATGTCTCTTGAAAATTGTAGGTTTATTGGTCATCTGACAAAGCTTTGAATATCTCACAAAGGTTTCTATAGCTTGACAAGGTCTTTGTCATGATTTGACTGTGTTTTAAATTGGCTTCATGGCCCTTTGACACTCTTGTGACTATCCCTTGACTCCTTTCAATGTCTCATCTTGGCTGCTACTTATCTCAATCATTGCTCTCATGATGTTGTCATGTCTTTGACTATCTCTCTAATGTGCCTTCATAGTTGACATGTTCAATATGTTGTTCCTTATCTCTATTGTACCCCTATTTTCTTTTGATGACTATTCCTAGAATGACTATTCCTATGTCTCCATGACAGTCTTTCATTTGTTCTTTCTGCAGTGGTGACTACTTATGAGAGTTTGGTAGACCTTCCAGTGCATCTTGCAAAAACTTTGGTATCTTTCACAACCTTTAAGATGTTGTGCAAATCCTCCATTTGTGTGGTATACTTTTAACATGTCTTCAATCATGGAATGCAGAGGCATTAAAAGATATTTATCTACCATTTTAACTTAGGTTAGCAATCCTCATAAATCTTTATAGAGTCATCCCATTTCATATAGTATCTAAGAATACATGACAGTCTACCAAGGCTAGTATAGTGATATTATAGAAATCACTAATTCTTCTTAAGCTCCACAACTTGCTAATCCCTTGACTAGGTCTCAGAATCATAACAACCTTCAAATCATTGACAGAGCTAAGAAACCACCTAGAGTTTAAAACAAAACCACACTTTTAGAAAGACTAATATTTCACTAATAAACATGTGTAGACCTGATGAGTTATAAACTTCATACTATTTCCTTTTGCCATGCCAAATCACTGCACAAGCCTTCAATCTACCCACTGTTAAACTCTCTACCCCAGGTTGAAAAATAGACTTGTATACCTTGTCAATTCTCTTCACTATCTTGGGTACGTGTTACATGACTGTGACAGTCCCTTTTGTGTTCATCTATCAATGAAAATTTATACAGGATTAAGGTTCCTTCATGGTATCTATGCCTCTTATTTGATATGACAGTCATCATCTATGACTATCCTTTCACTCAAACTCTGCCTTTGATTGAACTAGATATCATCCTACTTTCTTCTCACTATTGCAATCTTCCTTAACCTTTGGTTTCAACTCCTTATCCAAGGTGATTGTTGTTTGGCAATAACTGCTCCTCACTATTTTCCCTTAACTGTGTTTTGACTGTTCTTAGACTTGTCATGCTTTACACTATCTCTATGTTGCTCCTCACTACTCTTTATGTTGTCTTGACTATTTTAGCATACTTTCTAAAAGACCCCAAACAAAGGCTCTTGACAATTTATGGGACTTACACTCTTCATTGATGACAGTCCCTTGTTGCTCATCCATTATCTCTCTATGTACCCTTGTCATGTAATTGTTGACCCTCCTCAGACCTTTGTGGAGGTATTTCAGACCCCTGTGAAGGTATGAGTAAGCAATCTCATGCACATCTTTTAAAGATTCTTCAATAATTCTTGACTAAAAACAAGGTTTAAACAAACTATGGTTGATCTATCTCATTTGAGGATAGGCACTATAATACTATCTTGGATTAGCAAATGTTCCTTGAGGACTATCATAGACCACCATCATGATCCCAAACCTTTTGTGATTTCTTCACTATTTGTAGTCTCATTCACTAAACTCCAAAACTACTATATCCTCAGTGGTCACTATCTTCTAACATGCCTCCTTCTTTGTCATGTTTGTTGTTCCTTGGCAGAGAGGATTACTCTTTTATTAATAGATTGCTCCCTTGACTATGGATTTCATGGGAGTCCTTGAGATTGTCCTAAGTCTTGTTATGACAATCATTCCATTATTTTTGTTACCCCCATGGCTGTCTCATTCCTCTTATCACTATCATGAGTCTAAACATGCTGACCTCCTAAGATTCTCTGATATGATTTCTAACAACCTACTGTAGCAATACCCATTACTTAGCATAAAAATGTTGTAAAAAAGTGTAGTTCACTGTGAGGAGGTGAAAATAAGAGCAGCTCTTTTCACTACGTCTATATGTCAAATTTTTGATAGAGTCATGAAATCTTTTAACAAACTCTTTTCCACTGTACCTTCTATTTTCCTTTGCATGTTCATCATTCTTGTAAAAACCTATCTATGTTCTCAAAACCCTAATGGCTTCCATAGTTCCATAGTGATGACTAAGATAATGTGAAAAGTTTCAAATTTCCCATACTTTGATATAAGACTTGTCATTAACCTTACTGTCACTATGATTATCTCTTGACCGAACTCTTTTCATATTACTATTCTCCTCATCTCTACCAAGCTTAAATAAATCCTACACATCATCTCTGTCATGTAAAAACCCTTTGCACCTTGCCCCCTTGTGTGTACATGTGTGCTGCCTCTGTGTACTTTTGGGCAGGAATACAAAGTATCAAAGCCATTTTCCTTTTCCTTCGCATGCCATGCAAGAAGGAAACAACCTTCTTCTCTACAAAGAACCTAGCAATGGACTCTAAGAAACCCTAAAACTAGCTCAGCCATGACTTAACCCTCAATAGATAAGAAGAACTAACTCAAAGACACAAATCTACTAAGAAAGACCACGACTAAAACATGAAAACTCTTCCCTCCACCATATGTACAGGCTATTTTGTTCATTATAAGGATTTTTGGATGTGAAAACACATTTATTAACCTTTGACTGTCCACATGCAATGTGGAAAACTTAATATGGACGTGGGAAAAACATTAAATAACCCTTGCTATCATGTTTTGAAAGCCAAGCAACATGGAAAACCTATTTGTGGGAAAAACATGGTTTTGATAAAGTTTAAGGTGAACAAAGACCCTCCAAACTCCCTTTAAGGACCCTTTAACTAATATGCATCAAATGTTGCAACAAAGTAATACATTTTGCTTATTTGTTTGCATTTCAAAACTCTTCTAGGACCTTTGGGGACCTATGAACAATAACTTAAGACCTTCAACACCTCTCACGAAAACTCTTATAACTATTTGAGCCCAAAAGGTAAAAAATGTCAACATTTTTGGTGACCTCTATGAATGTTTTGCCTGCTAAAACATAAGACCGGTAGCCTAGCATATCCATTGGGCATAGGAGTCAAGAAATCATATGAGACAAACTGAAAATCATACTTAACAACCAGTTGTTAACACCTCAGCAAAACTAACCAAACACCTAACTGCTTGTATCTCAGCACTTAGAGAAAACCCAACTAACTACATTATGTAACAACACTTATTTGCTTGAAAAAACCTATCCTAACCTACCCTAACTAGCATCAAGTCTTTCTCAAATGAAGCCATTGACTGGTTCCTTAAAGTAGTTCCATTTTCTCATGAATTTACAATGTTTCACATGTTTGTGAGCACCAAAAGAGGTGGAAAAATGACAAATGTTCAACCAGCTGCTGCAATACTTCTTGGAGAAAGAAAACATATTCACTTACCTATTCATATTGATTGTGCATATTGATGTTTTGAAATGAATAGGTAAGTTGAGTATGTTCTTCTTTAGCTGCAATTTCATTCTTGGGTGCAAGCATGACTTGTGGTACTTTGGTAGCCTCCATTCTTGCTAGGTGTCTAATTGGACATCCTCTCGAAAGGATAAACTTTGAGCTCTCCTTGCTAGTTTCTTGTTTGTGGGCTGCTTCCTCAACATCTTGTTGATCTTTGACAACCACCTCTTGTAACTTTTTTGGAAAAAATGTAGAAATTTTTGCCTTTTGTTCTTTCTTCTCATGATGATTCTCCTCTTCTATAATTGCTAATTTGGCATCTAGACTTGTACAAAAATTCTCCAAATCATCCCAAAATAGGTCCTCACCAACCTCTTCTTTAATTTTATACACAAGAGGGCTGATCTTGGCTTCACATTCATTTTGACCAATAACCTCATGCGTATCAGCTTCTCTATCTTGCAATAAATGACTATCTTCATTTGTCTCTTCATAAACCAACATCTTTTCATGCTCTTTCTTGTCTTCTATTTGCCCCAAAAATTGTGATGAGGTTGAAACTTGCATACTCTCTTCTTCTTGCTTAATGAAAGAAGGAAGTTCATCATGTAAGAAATCAAATATTCATTCACATCACTCTTTCCTTCCTTACCACCTTGTTGTCCCAATGGATTTGTCAACATAGGCATTAGCACACCTTCAACAAAAAATGGGAGCTCATCAAATAAATTAGTTAGAACTTCATGTTCAACACTTTCTTCTTTCTCTTCATATTGTTGTCCCACTTGATCATGCTCATTATTCCCTTGCAACAAGTCTGAGTTTTCCATTTTTGACTCATCTGCAAGTGTATGGACAGCAAGAGATTCTTCTTGTTCTTCCCCAAAAACCTCATTTTCTTGCTTACTAAACCAACTATCTTGGTAAACAATGGAACCTTCTTTACAAAGATGAATAGTGATAGGAGGAAAGGGCTGATCTGGCAAAGAAATATGGGAAGTATGATGGATACTTGGAAGAGTAATAGGCTCTTGAGGAGATTGATTTAGAGAAACAAAGGGTTGAACTTGCATAGTCTCAGTTTCTTGCAAAGGATGAAGACTCCTAAAACTTGGAATTTCAAACTTACTTGAAGATTCAAGAAGCTTGTCTTGCTTGAAAATTGGAATCTTATACTTAGGAGCCTCCTCTTTCATAACCTGAGTTGGAATGTAAGGGGTTGACTGAGCTTCCAATCTTTGAACATTGGCAAGAAATAACCCCATCTACTCTTGTTTAGCAGCAACCTCTCTTGCAAGAGACTCCTCATACTGCTCCCTTTGATAATCCAACTCTTGTTGGTGTTGGTATGCTCTATAAGCCAATTCCTCCTACTGCAAATCAAACTCTTGTTACCTCTGGATATCATCCAACTTCTTATTGAAAACTAGAAATATGTTTTTGATATCACTAATTTCCATATTGTCGGTATTTAGATAAGAAGGCTGGTTCAACTTAGCCATGACTTCTTCAAACTGATCGGAAGACTGACTATGAGAATGAGCAAGAGTGGGTGGGTGGTAAGCATGATAAGAATGTTGATAACCTGCTATTAATGGGTTATTTGTGACAAAATCAGCAGCACATTCTGCTCAGTATGGCTAATAGGAAGTGGTATAAGCAGGATTTTCATGGAATTGAGGGTTATAAAACCTATCTTCACTAAAAGAAGACATTATGAAACATCAAACCAACTGAAAATTCTTGAAATGTTCTTGTAATCAGAATAACAAAGACTAATTTTTTAAAAAACTTGAATACATACCAACACTTTTAGTCCTTTTGAAACCAATACAATAACTTGGAGTCACCAAGTGTGAAAATCTTGCCTCCAAAGGTAGATATTGCTGGAATACACACCAAATACCAATAATTATAGAATGAAATTTGAACTAAGGTAGTTCAATAGTCCCACTGGGCGTGCCAAAATTGTTATCACCAAATAGAGCACCCTTTCTGAGATGATGAAAACACTCAGCCTACTGGTGAAACATGAGATAACTCCCCTGATTGCAGGCTCAGGATGTGGGAGTTAACCTCTAGAGTGATCTGGTTCTCTTGGTAACTTCACCTAAACTAACTAAACTAAAGCTTTGTTGAGGAAAAGAGTAAGAAGGAAACATGAAAATGAACCTACTTCTTCCTAAGGTGATGCACCAAATGATGTTTCCAAATTCTATATGGCTTTTTGGACTAAAAAATGGTCAATAATCTAAAACCAACACATACACAACTCAATATTTTGTATGTTTTTAGAAAAGTGTTTCATAAAAAGGTTTGGTATGTTAAAAATAGAGTTTAGAGGGAAGCTATGCTTGTTATCACAACATAAATTCTACTCTCAACTAGTTAACACAAGTTATGATCTACAAAAATGCATACATTCTGCTCAAAGGCAAGAAAAATAGGATAGAAATCAAGGGGAAAAACTATCACCACAAGATAACTTATCAACTATCTAAAATATTTGCACAATGAAACAGCAATGAGAAGGTAAAAATAGCTTATTTTATTGATCAAAAAGGTGTTACATATAACTGTGTAAGCTTGAAAATGGAGTTACAATTTGATGTCCTAGCATGAAAGAACTTAAAAAAGATACAATCCATGCTAGAAGAGAAAAAGAACTAACTTTAAAAAAATGCTCCAAAAGCTTTCCTTTATGCTACTTAACAGCTTACAAATAAATAGGAATATGTGTTGAGTAAGTCTTCACTCCATCTTGTTGATTCAAACCTCCTTTGGTCATCCAATACCTTTTCCCCTAATTTTTAGCCCCCAAAATTACTCCAAAAGGTTGTTTGAGTGGTGAAAAAGTCATCCCTTGACCTCTTCTAACATGAAGGCTTCACAAACAACTCATAAATGCTAATAAATGCTCAAAAATTGTGTCAAAACTGCCCCCTATATCTTCTCAACTAGTTGCACAACTCACTCAACTTCCTTAGATGATCTCAACTTGCTAGACATCTCATGAACTACCTTATCTCCCTCAAAATCCATCTTGTTGGTTTATAGGACATGTGTCTCTTGAAGTTTGACTGCACTAGAACTCCTTGGAGGGCGTGGGATGAGGATTTAGTCCCTCTAGAATTCCTTGATGTCTCTTGAAAATTGTAGGTTTATTGGTCATTTGACAGAACTTTGAATATCTCACAAAGGTTTCTATAGCTTGACAAGGTCTTTGTCATGATTTGACTGTGTTTTAAAATAGCTTCATGGCCCTTTGACACTCTTGTGACTATCGCTTGACCCCTTTTGTTGTCTCAACTTGGCTGCTACTTATCTCACTCATTACTCTCATGATGTTGTCATGTCTTTGACTATCTCTCTAATGTGCCTTCATAGTTGACATGTTCAATATGTTGTTCCTTATCTCTGTTGTACCCCTGTTTTCTCTTGATGACTATTCCCAGAATGACTATTCCTATGTCTCCATCGCAGTCTTTCATTTGCTCTTTCTGCAGTGGTGACTACTTATCAAGGTTTGGTAGACCTTTCAGTGCATCTTGCAAAAACTTTGGTATCTTTCAGAACCTTTAGGATGTTGTGTAAATCCTCCATTTGAGTGGTATACTTTAAACATGTCTTCAATCATGGAATGCAGAGGCATTAAAAGAGATTTATCTACCATTTTAACTCAAGTTAGTAATCTTCACAAATCTTTATAGAGTCATCCCATTTCATATAGTATCTAAGAATACATGATAGTTTACCAAGGCTAGTACAGTGATATTATAGAAATCACTGATTCTTCTTAAGCTCCACAACTAGTCAATCCCTTGACTAGGTCTCAGAATCATAACAACCCTCAAATCATTAACAGAGCTAAGAAGCCACCTAGAGTTTAAAACAAAACCACACTTTTAGAAAGACTAATATTTCACTAATAAACATGTGCAGACCTGATGAGTGATAAACTTCATACTATTTCCTTTTGTTATGCCAAATCACTACACAAGCCTTCAATCTACCCACTATTAAACTCTCTGCCCCAGTTGAAAAACTCTTGTGACTATCCCTTAACCACTTTTGTTGTCTCAGCTTGGTTGCTACTTATCTCACTCATTACTCTCATGATGTTGTCACGTCTTTGACTATCTCTCTGATGTGCCTTCATAGTTGACATGTTCAATATGTTGTTCTTTATCTCTATTGTACCCCTATTTTCTCTTGATGACTATTCCCAGAATGATTGTTCCTATGTCTCCATCGCAGTCTTTCATTTGTTCTTTCTGCAGTGGTGACTACTTATCAAGATTTGGTAGACCTTCTAGTGCATCTTGCAAAAACTTTGGTATCTTTCAAAACCTTTAGGATGTTGTGCAAATCCTCCATTTGAGTGGTATACTTTTAACATGTCTTCAATCATGGAATGTAGAGGCATTAAAAAAGATTTATCTACCATTTTAACTCAGGTTAGAAATCCTCACAAATCTTTATAGAGTCATCCCATTTTATATAGTATCTAAGAATACATGATAGTTTACCAAGGCTAGTACAGTGATATTATAGAAATGACTGATTCTTCTTAAGCTCCACAACTAGTCAATCCCTTGACTAGGTCTCAGAATCATAACAACCCTCAAATCATTGACAGAGCTAAGAAGCCACCTAGAGTTTAAAACAAAACCACACTTTTAGAAAGACTAATATTTCACTAATAAACATGTGCAGACCTGATGAGTGATAAACTTCATACTATTTCCTTTTGCCATGCCAAATCACTGCACAAGCCTTAAATCTACCCACTATTAAACTCTCTGCCCTAGTTGAAAAATAGTCTTGTATACCTTGTCAATGCTCTTCACTATATTGGGCACTTGTTACATGGCTGTGACAGTCCCTTTTGTGTTCATCTATCAATGAAAATTTATATAGGATTAGGGTTCCTTCATGGCATCTATGCCTCTTATCTAATATGACAGTCATCAGCTATGGCTATTGTTTCACTCAAACTCTGCCTTTGACTGAACTATATATCATCCTACTGTCTTCTCACTATTGCAATCTTCCTTAACCTTTGGTTTCAACTCCTTATCCACGGTGATTGTTGCTTCGCAGTAACTACTACTCACTATTTTCCCTTAACTGTCTTTTGACTGTTCTTAGACCTGTCATGCTTTACACTATCTCTATGTTGCTCATGACTACTCTTTATGTTGTCTCGACTATTTTAGCATACTTTCTAAAAGACCCTAAACAAAAGCTCTTTACAATTTATGGGACTTACACTCTTCATTGATGATAGTCCCTTGCTGATCATCCATTATCTCTCTATGTCCTTGTCATGTAATTGTTGACCCTCCTCAAACCTCTGTGGAGGTATTTCAGACCCCTGTGAAGGTATGAGTAAGCAATCTCATGCACATCTTTTAAAGATTCTTCAATAATTCTTGACTAACAACAATGTTTAAACAAACTGTGGTTGATATATCTCATTTGAGGATAGGCACTATCATACTATCTTGGATTAGCAAATGTTCCTTGAGGACTGTCATAGACCACCATCATGATCCCAAACCTTTTGAGATTTCTTCACTATTTTTAGTCACATTCACTAAACTCCAAAACTATTGTATCCTCAATGGTCACTATCTTCTAACCTGCCTCCTTCCTTCTAACCTAGCTCGTTCTTTGTCATGTTTGTTGTTCCTTGGCAAAGAGGATTGCTCTTTATTGATGGATTACTCCCTTGACTGTGGATTTCATGGCAGTCCTTGAGACTATCCTAAGTCTTGTTATGACAGTCATTCCATATTTTTTGTTACCCCCATGACTCTCTCATTCCTCTTATCACTATCATGAGTCTGAGCATGCTGACCTCTTAAGATTCTCTGATCTAATTTTTGACAACCTACTATAGCAATACCCATTACTTATCATAAAAATACTATGAAAATGTGTAGTTCACTATGAGGAGGTGAAAATAAGAGTATCTCTTTTCTCTACGTTTATATCTCAAATATTTGATAGAGTCATGAAATCTTTCTACAAACTCTTTTCCACTGTACCTTCTATTTTCCTTTGCATGTTCATCATTCTTGTAAAACCCTGTCTATGTTCTCAAAACCCTAATGGCTTTCATAGTTCCATAGTGATGACTAAGATAATGTGAAAAGTTTTAAAATTCCCATACTTTGATATAAGACTTGTCATTAACCTTATTGTCACTATGATTATCTCTTGACCGAACTCTTTTCATATTACTGTTCTCCTCATCTCTGCCAAGCTTAAAGAAATCCTACACATCATCTCTGTCATGTAAAAACCCTTTACACCTTGCCCCCCTGTGTGTACATGTGTGCTACCTCTATGTACTTTTAGGTAGGAATACAAAGTATCAGAGCCATTTTCCTTTTCCTTCGCATGTCATGCAAGAAGGAAACAACCTTCTTCTCTGCAGAGAACCTAGCAATTGACTCTAAGAATCCATAAAACTAACTCATCCATGACTTAACCCTCAATAGCTAAGAAGAACTAACTCAAAGACACAACTCTACCAAGAAAGACCACGACTAAAACTTTAAAAATCTTCCCTCCACCATATGTACAGGCTATTTTGATCATTATAAGGATTTTTGGACATGAAAACACATTTATTAACCTTTGACTCTCCACATGAAATGTGGAAAACTTAATTTGGATGTGGGAAAAACATTAAATAACCCTTTCTATCACATTTTGAAAGCCATACAATGTGGAGGACCTATTTGGAGGAAAAGCATGGTTTTGATAAAGTTTAAGGTGAACAAAGACCCTCCAAACTCCCTTTAAGGACCCTTTAACTAATATGCATCAAATGTTGCAACAAAGTAATACATTTTGCTTATTTTTTTGCATTCAAAAACTCTTCTAAGACCTTTGGGGACCTATGAACAAGAACTTAAGACCTTCAACACCTCTCAGGAAAACTCTTATGACTATTTGAGCCCAAAAGGTGAAAAATGTCAACAGTTATGTCAAATTTTTAATGAATACTTTTGATATATGGTTATATGCTTGAGGATTTGACATAAATTGACAAGATATATGTAGAATGAGCTAAATATATAGGATATCGATGAATCATGACAAGATTTGGAGGAACGTGACTTGGAAGTGCATAAGTCACTAAAATGGAAAACAACATATCACAACAAACCCTAAGTGACGATCAAATAGTCAAGACCCGACTAACAGAGACTTGAGACTTCATATCTTGATGGATCATGTTGTCTTTCAATATGATTAGAGGTTTGTTGTGAGAACTTTTATTCATGTGCATGTGATTAAATACCACATCAACAAGAATTGGGGCTAGAAGGAGGACCAAAGATAGATTCTATCAGTTTATTTCAAATATCATGTCAATATTTCATATCTTGAGTCAATTTGTTGCAAATATCTCTAGCCTGAAAACATTTGACTGTATCTTTGCAAAGATCCAGTCCAAAGCTCTAAAGTTTGACTTGAATTTGTTGAGCTAGTTCACCAACCTACTACAAGGTCCTGATCCAACAGTCCTTTGCTTGAATTTACTTATATAAAACCGAGAGCACGCTCATCTAGTGTTCAACCCAGACATCCTATCCCAGTTGTTCATGTGGTACCTATCTGAGTCTCGATAGCTTTCTTTAATGTTGAGTCACCTATTGTCTTTGCAGCTTATAATGATATGCCAAGGAATCTAGACAAAGTATGTCCATCAAGATGTTGGAGATCGCTTGAGAACCTTTAAGGAATCTTATTTTTTAGCAAGAATTCAACATGAAGGTGTAGTTTGTAGACTATTTCCATATACCCTTGGAGAGGAAGCATATTGCTAGTATGTTAATTTACCACAAAAATCCATCACTTCTTGGTAGTTAATGGAATAGGCTTTTAAAGATATATTTAGAGTTCCAATAGATGCAGTGACAATGTATCACTGGTTTGTTGGAATCAAAAGAGGACAAGAAGAATTTATCACAACCTTCAATGATAGGGTCTAGAAGGCATATTCCAAACTGACTACTCCTTACAACATTCCAAAAGATGCAGCCCTGCTAGTATACTACTATGCTCTTGATCCATTAACAAAAATATTCGTAAAAAGAGCAAATCTTGGCATCACGTCTTTATCCAATGCTTATGCAGAGGAAATAAAGGTTAATACTAAAATGAAGCAAGTAGGACATGGTCCTATGTCAATTATAGAACCTCCTGCTATATCTAATTAGATGCAGTAGATAAATGGAGCATTAATGAATCATACTCCACTGATGAATCATTTGCTAGGTCCTCTGATTAACGCTTTGCAACCTCAAAGGAGCAATCAAATGGTCCTACATCCTGGACCTATTGTTGTTGAAGTCTAACCAAATTAGAATAGTACTTCTTTCTTTCTCTGAGCTCAAGATAATGTATTAGCCAAGATTCAGGAAGAGAAAGAAGACATGAGAGGAATCACATCTTAATTGAAGAGGTAAACTATGGAAGTAACTCAATTGAGGAATCAAATCTTTTATGCTCAAAACAATAGAGATAAATCATAAAATAATAGAGATAATCCATAAAACAGAGGATATAATGATAAAGGATATAATTCTCCTCGACCTCCAAGGGTCCAGAACACAAGACCAAATAATGGAAGCTTACCTTCACCTCTGGATAATCACATCCTTGTAGAGCCTAAACAGACAACCAGAGTTAACTTAGCTGAGGTTGCCTTGAACAATTGGTGTAGAATACATAATACTAGTGCTCATGCAGAATTGGAAGTTGTCTACAATTCAAGATTGCTACAAGCAAATTTCAAGTGAAAGTGCAGAATACCAAAAGAGAGACTACTCCTTCAAAAGGAAACGAGCTTGTTCCTCTCGAATATGAGTCTGCCATGGTCGTAGAAATTTTCATGTTCCCAGAAGAGAAAGTTAACACAGTGTTGGTTAACAGATTTGCTCTTATTCTGAAAATTACTTGCTCTGACCCTATACCCTTCTTTCAAGAACAAATGAGTTAAACAACAAATGGGTGAACCTTTTGAATTAGTTACCCTCTGAATTTAGGTACAGCTCCCTTTATGATTTTCAATGAATTTTAGCCTATTCAGCTAACTAAATTGCATTTTTAACCAGAAAACGCCTAAGGCTGACTAACATCCATACATAGCCATGTCATGAATGCGATTAATTCATACAGCAGCAGGATAGAATGCACAGATTCTACTTTAGTACATTCGAATACATGAATATATTTATACGAACTTGCTGAACTCGTAAGGAAAGATAATACATACGATGGGTTGTTCAAACAAAGAGCAATTACCAGGTAAAAGAAGATTTCTCACAGAAAATCAAATTTCACACATTTAGACGCACAGATCCAAATAAGCAGCAATCGTTCCTCTTTTCATTCACAGATGAAAATTTTTCAAACAATCATCATATATGTAAAAATAAACACAGTTTTTCTGAAATTCCCCTTTCTTCTTTCTTTCCCTCACTTCTCTCTCTCCTTTAAAAATCCTGAAAAACATATATATATCAAAGTCTTAACCATGTCTTCGAGCAAATTAAACCCAGAGTTAACATCACTCTGACCCATACGGGATTTTGTTTTAACAACTGATTGTAAAAGATTAAAGTTGCCAGAAATAACACAAATTAAAGGACTTGAAAAAGAAAGAGCCGATGCGGTTATAACTGGGGCGATGAACTCTGATTTCTTCATTAATAGCAAGTAATGTTGACGCGCCATCATGAGGTACAATAATTATCCGTAGCCTCCGTTAAATTAGAGCTCTCACTTTTATGATGAGTTTCTAACAAAATCTCCTCCAACTTTCCCGCTAAATTTGGCTTGGAAAACCACGGGAGCAAATGGGACCAAGCTTATCAAATCTTTGAACCATTGAACCTTTGAAACATGGTTCAACGCTATGGTTCAATATGAAGGTTCAAAATATGCTAACTGGACCTTATGGATTGGGCCGAAAAACTATCTTAGGGAAACAAGGACTTGACTCATGAACCGTTGAACTTGGGAAGACATGGTTCAATATGAAGGTTCAACGACACATGGGTTATATAGACCAACAGAAAGTTACGCGGCTTCTAGTATAAGGTCCCGAATTATGAAATAGTGAACTCTTTGAACTTTGAACTATTGAACCTTGAACCTTGAACCATTGAACCCCGCGGAAGAGTTCAAGAGGGAAGTTCAAGTTCAACCCGAAAGTTCCAAGACGCTTGAGGCAAACACAAAACAGCTTGCTTTATATGACACTTCAGACACATTGAACCATTGAACTTTAGACTTTGAGAATGGTTAGGGTTCAATGGTTCAAACCTTAAGTAACTTTGTTTACAAAGGCGACGCACGGGTAAAAATTGAAGGATCAAGAGCCGATTTACAGAAAAAGGGTATGACCGGGAGTATAGCACGATAAACCGGCTTTTGTTCAAGAAATATTACCAATACATAAATAAACAAGGGTGACTCAAAAGGTAACACACAGTACATGATAATTATACTCTCGTATGTGAAGAATCAGCTTTGGCATTTGAAGCTTACACTTTCCCTTTTGAAAGTGAGAACGAGCCAGAGCAGGAAGTGGATGAAGTCCATGCTTTCCAACAATTCCAGAGAGAACATAACTATAATCTATGAAATAATCATAATTGACCATCCAGACCTTTAACCAGCTCTGTCCCACCAAATAACTTCAACACACCTCCAGATGTGACGACTAGCAATAATCATGCACCTCTGAAGATAAATCAATAGCATTTAACTTCATCTTCAACTCTAACCAGAGGTATGACTAAACTCTCTTAATCAGATAAGCTAGTCACTTAGCAAAAGAAATTAAAAGGATAAAAATAAGTCTTTCCTTGTCTGAGATACTTAAAACCCTGGTCATTAGGAAAGCCTTTCTTAAATCCTTACAAGAGCTTGTGCCAAAGGAAAGTACCCCTAGTAACGTCTAGACTAGAGAGCCTTCTTATAAAGATATTCCACCAAAGCCTAGAGATAAAGAGCAGATCCATGCCACAGATGCACAATTGGTAGTTTATAAAGAGAAGACTAAGTCCCCTCCATTTCTCCTAACCTTGGATATTTGGTATAAATTTGCACAACTGTCTTGTGGACTCTGGAGCTTCCACCAACATCATTCCATTATCAGTTTGCCAAGTCCTAGGTCTATCACCTACCAGATCTATGAAGAAAGGTACTCAATTAGATAATTCTAAAGTGAATGTAATAGGAGAACTAACTCATATCCATATGCAGTTAGCTTTCAATCCTAGAGTTCAACATTTTATTGATATTCAAGTAGTGGGTATCTTAGATACTTATGGTATGTTACTGAGAAGAGATTGGTCCAAAACTTTGAATGAATATATGGCAATAGATGTTTCACACATGTGGTTACCATGGAGAGGTATCCCAAATTAGATACGCATAGAAGCTAAACCAAGGATGAAGCATATGATGAATGAATATCATCAAAACAATGAAGTATTGTATACAAATGTAGGGCAAGGGGTATATCGTGTTGAGCTCCTGAATATCAAAGTTGAAGAGGTGTTGATGTGCACCCAAACACAAAAAAATGATAGAACAAGTCAAATTAAACTAGGAACTGATGTCCTAATAGAATCTGACCATGAGTGCTCAAATGAAGACAAAGAAAGTGGCCTAAGTGAGTTTGAAAGACATCTATCTAAAGAATCTCAAAGGTACAGACTGCAAAGAATTCCACTCAAAGAAATTTTACTAGAGGGATGGTGCAGGCTACACAGAACTTTACATTTCAAGACTATGTGTGCTCTATGTTTGGACCTAATTGATATGACGGAACATATACACTTAAGAAGTAAACCGGTCATGCAGATTGAAATCCTTGATAAAGCAAGCTCAAGGATTGAAGAAGAAAGTCATATAGGATCAAACTAAGGTCCAAAAGTACCCAAAATTGAACCAGAAACATCCAAACATTGTATGGATATTCAAACTAATGATACCCAAGCAAGTAAATGTTTGGATACTCTTCCCACCTCAAAACAAGGGATCCCAGAGAAATGTGAACCACAGAAGTTGAAATGGATTGCAGAAGGAAGTGCCTAAAGGGCTAAGAGAAAGAAAGGTCATGATAAAGACATTCCTAATGATGACCCATGGATTTTAAAATTTAACAAATCCAAGTCCAAGAAAGGTGTCAAGGTTGGAGTTGATCTCATAAATCCATAGGGAAAGTCTTTCCTAGCAGCATATAGGCTGCAATTTCATTTTACCAACAACATTGCAGAGTATGAAGCATTGATCCATGGTATGTTGTTTGCATTAAAGGAGGTCAAAGTCCATCATGTCTTTCAAGATTCTAAACCGGCGGTCAAGAAGGTGAGAAAGAAATATTCCTACAACTATAAACATTTGTTCATCTATAGACACCAAGTGTGGGATCTAATCGAAGGTTTTAACACCTTCAACATCACACGTGCTGAGAAATCTCTATCATTGGGCTGCTACTCTAGCCATGATGGAAAGCACACTAGAACCATTAACACTTGTTGGAGTCAAGGACAACACTGAGAGGGGGGGTGAATCAGTGTTGTGTAAATTCTTAATTTTTATCAAACTTTATCTTACAAGACAAATAGAAAGGAAGACATTAATGATTTGTTGAGCTCATATGCACAAGACTGATAGTGAAAAATGTGAATCAAAAACTTATAAGAAAAATACAAATATGCACACATAGAGACAAATTATGACACAGAAATTTCTGGAGTGGAAAACCCTCTCGGGGTAGAAAAACCACTCAAAGTTGCCTCACTGGCTAATTCAAAACCTCACTAGTTACATGAAGGTCTCACTGACCAAAGAAGCTTTACTAGCTTTACAAGATGTCTCACTGACACATACAGAGGTCTCACTGACCACAAGCCTCATTGGCATAGGAAGGTCTCACTGACCACAAGCCTCACTGGCAAAATACAATCACCAGGATCAACATATAAAATCTTGTGTGAAAGAAATGATTGCAACTCAATCTGATCTGCACCATTGCATACCCTCATTCATCTCGTTTACATTTTATATAGATGCATATCTCATCATTTCTTTCAATCCTCTAAACAATTCATCCTTGAAATCACCTGATCTTCCATCAAGAACATTTCTCAAAAATGTGTCTATTTCACTGCAAATTTGTTCACACATTCATCTGTATTTTCTTTTTAAGAGAATCTTCATAAAATTATCTTCACCATTGTATATTGATATTCACAACAACACTCCACCTGCATATTTATAAGATTTCAAAAGACATTTGATCTTCCAGCTTGTTTGCATTTTCAAATTTTCATTCACCTAAATAAAATAATTTACCCTTGCACCTGAAACAAAAATCACATTATTTTCACCTTCCTCAGTCTCTAAAAATTAGGAGATAGATATCATAAAAAGAAATTTATTTTGGCACAAATAATGTCTCTGCAAAAATCCTTTCATATTAAAAAAAATTGTCCAATCTACCCTTTCAAACTTCATCTTCCCCTGCATTAAAAACCTTCAATCTACAAAATAAAATCATCTTCAAGAAAAAAAACTTTTCATGCTTCTTTTCATTTTCTTCTTCCAAAAATCCATCTGCAAAAACTTCCTATCAAAAGAAATATCTCTCAAAATAACTTCCTCCTAAATATTCTCTCTGCCAAGGAAAGTTTAAAAAAGAAAAATATCTTCCCATAAAAATTTGCCTTAATGACTCCACACAAAAAAAAATTCCATTAAAAAAATCTCCTTTAAGAAAAGACTAAAAATAGTCTAAAAAAATATTTTATATCTTCAAATTTGTACCCCAAAAAAAACTTTTATGACTTTTAATGCTCAAAATATATAAAGCTAACTTTTATTTTGATGTCACAAAAATATGACATAGGGGCCTGTTAGACTTAGGGCACACAACTGAGAGGGGGGGAGGGTGAATCAGTTGTGCAAAACTTTCTCCAATTTACACACTTAAATCCTCTTAGTGATTAGCAGTATATTAAACATGAAACATAATAGATTCAAATCAAAAGCAGAAACTCATCAACACATAAGACACCAAGATTTTGATGTGGAAAACCCAGTTAAGCGAAAAACCACGGGGTGATTAACCCAAGAATGTATTCTCTGTTAGAAGAATAGAAAGAACAAAATGGCACCTGCCAATTAGGGTTCACTGCTTGAGTACACTGCTCACAAGAGGCTCACTGCCTACAAGAGACACACTGTCTATAAAGAAATAAGTATCACATACATGAACTGGAGAATAGCATCTTCACCATGCTTGAATCAGTTCCATTAAGCTCAATACTTCTGCTCTGCCTTTTGCTCTCCTCTTCGCTACCACACACTCATCTCCACATCAAAGGCGAGTTCAAACTGACTTTGCAATCCCTTATTTATACAAGGTATTAACTTAGGAATGATCATCTAAGTCAGAAAACATTCATAAGACCATCCGACAGATGCATAACTCATCCGGTCAGCCTATCTCAAGAAGAACACCATCATACAGAATACTCTTCAATTGTGAGCTCCAACTTCAATGCAGACCACCAACACGAACTGGACACGATCCAAAGACTTCCACAAGCTTGCCTGAATCACCAAGAACATCCACACTTCTTCTACTTACTAAAATCCTTCTCTCCTTCATCTGGAACCTTAAGAACACAGTCTATCATAACTGTCACAAAAGAATAGATGCTTGTGGACCTTCAAACCACGTACCAATAGAGTTGATACACCACAAAGACTTCCTCAGCACTCCCTTAAATCCACAGAACAGGAAACTTCATTTCTGGATCTCACCGGACCTTTCTTGTTACACTCTGTCACCTCTAAACACCTACTAGAATGGGTTTTACTTGAGTGGCCACAACTTCTTCATATCTTCATGCAGACCTCTGAAATCTCTACTGGATCACCTATAAACACATCTACAAACCCTTTAATCCGTATCCTCTGATCATCATCCTATCTTGGACTTTTGTCTTACAGTCATCACTGTTCTTCACTGTTCCTTATTGAGACTAATTTTCTCAATATCCTTAGCTCATGGCTCATCTAGACCTTATCATTAATGCAATAGGAGTATGTTGACATCAATGACAACATTGATTAGGCCCATACTTGCAACAATCTCCCCCTTTGTCATTGATGGCAACATATAATGTGAAAAACCATCAAGACAAGAACTTCTCCTTACTGTCACAACTCCCCTATCAACAGCAACCATTCACATGTCTGCTCTCTCTTTATTGCTCCCCCTTTGATCAGAAACACTTGTTTTTCACATGTCTTCTCTCCCCCTTTGACATCAATGGCAAAGGGCTCATACTTGCAATTCCAACACTATAGAATCATACTTGCTGCTCCCCCTGAGTAGCAGCTCCCATCAATCTGGATCACAAGATATGACTGTGATTTCCACCAGAATGATGCACCTCAGTCACCTTAGTTCATCATCGGAGGGGCAATAACCCCTAACTTCTCCCTGAGATACTCAAAAGAGTCCTTAGGCAGAGGTTTAGTAAAGATATCTACAATCTGATCCTTGGAGGGCACAAACTCCAATCTGACTTCATTCTTGTTCACTTGCTCTCTCAAAAAGTGAAATTTGATAGATATATGCTTAGTCTTAGAATGCAGCACTAGATTTTTAGATATATTTATAGCACTTGAATTATCACAGAGGATTGTGATAGGCTCCTCATACTCTACTTTAATAGCTCTTAGCATCTGCTTCATCCACAAAACTTAAGTGCAACTACCTGCTGCTACAATGTATTTTTCTTCAGTTGTAGACAAGGATATTGCCTCTTGTTTCTTGCTTAGCCAAGAAACCAATCTCTTTCCCAAAAAGAATGCTCCACCATTGGTACTCTTCCGGTCATCCACATCTCCTACACAATCTGCATCTATATATGCATGAAGAGAGAAATCATGATCTCTAGGATACCACAAACCATACTCAACTGTTCCTTTTAGATACCTAAAAATCCTTTTGATTGCCATGACATGAGATTCTTTGGGATCAGCCTGGAATCTCGCAACAAGACCAACAACTTGCATAATATCTAGTCTAGTTTGAGTGAGATAGAACAATCCTCTAATCATTGATCTATACTTTGTCTGGTCTACCTTAGGAGAGTCATCATCTTTGCTCAACTTACATCTGGTTGCCATGGGAGTATTCATTGGCTTTGAATCTTCCATCCCAAATTTTCTCAACAATTCTTTTACATATTTGGTCTGAGAAATAAAGATTCCTTTCTTTGTTTGAGTAATTTACAGATCCAAGAAGAAATTCATTTCACCAAGTATAGACATCTCAAACTCACTTTTCATTTGATTTGCAAAAGCTTTACACATACTATCTCTTCCTCCAAAGATGATATCATCAACAAATACTTCAACAATCAAGATGTTTTCATGATCAATTTTGAAATATAGGTTACTGTCAGCAGTACCTCTATTGAAACCAATCTTCAAAAGATGCTTGTCCAATCTTTCATACTAGGCTCTTGGGGCTTGCTTTAATCCATACAGTGTCTTCTTCAACTTGCAGACCATATCACCATGATCAGACAACTGAAATCCATCCAGTTGCTCTATATACACTTCTTCTTCCAAGTCACCGTTTAAAAAGGTAGACTTGACATCCATCTGATATACCTTGAAATCCTTGAAGGCAGCAAAGGCAAGGAATAATCTGACTGCTTCAATTCTTGCCACCAGAGCAAAAGTTTCTTCAAAATTAATTCCTTCTATTTGAGAGTAGCCCTTGTAGACCAATCTGGCTTTATTTCTGATTACTTCACCAACTTCATTTAGTTTGTTCCGAAAGACCCATTTGGTTCCAATCACATTCTTGTTTCTAGGTCTGGGAACAAGATCCCAAGTGTGATTTTTCTCAATTTGCATCAGCTCTTCCTCCATTGCTTTGGTCCAGTTTTCATCATTGCAGGCTTCATTTATTGTCTTAGGTTCAATCTTTGAAATCAGACAATATTCATCTGAATTTTGAGCAATTTTCCTTCTAGTTTGCACACCTTTGCTTTTGTCACCTATGATCTGACCTTTAGAGTGGTTCAATCTTACATACCTTGCAACTTTGGGAGCTTCTTGTACTTCTGCTTCTTGATTAGGCTCATTCAGACTTATCTCTTCTTCCTGATTTACCGGATCAGTTTGAATCTGACTTTCAGAAGAGGATTAAATTCCTTGAACCAGAACACCATTCTGATCATCTTCATCATATTCATAAAACATTGAGGGTTTCTCTATTCCCTCATCAACCTTCACATTTGTACTTTCTATCATCTTTCTTAGTCTCTTGTTATAACACTGGTACGCTTTGCTTTGAGTAGAGTAACCCAAGAATATTCCTTCATCACTTCTAGCATCAAACTTGCCTAAATCTTCATCTTTTTTGATGTAACATTTGCTACCAAAGACTCTGAAATATCTTACAGTAGGAGTAATGCCAAACCAAAGTTCATAAGGGGTCTTACCAGTATTGCTTCTGATTTGAACTCGATTGAGAGTATAGACTGCAGTGCTAACAGCTTCTCTCCAATAGATCTGAGGAACATTTGCTTCCATCATCATGGTCCTAGATGCTTCTTGGATGGTCCAGTTCTTTCTCTCCACTACTCCATTCTGCTGTGGAGTCCTAGGAGCAGACAATTGTCTCTTAATTCCATGTTTCTCACAGAACTTTATGAACTCACTGGATGTGAATTCTCCACCTCTATCAGACCTCAGACATTTCAACTTTAATCATGTTTCATTCTCTACCATAGCCTTGAATATTTTGAATTTCTCAAGAGCTTCTGATTTCTCCTTTAGAAAGGTTACCCACATCATCCGGGAATAGTCATCAATTAGCAGCATGAAGTATCTATCACCTTGAATACTCCTGGTTCTTGCCAGACCACAAAGATTAGTGTGAACTAAGTCTAATAATCTGGTAGAGGACAGTTCCTTGTTTTTGAATGAGACTCTGCTCAGCTTACCCAACTGACATTCCTTGCACAAGCTATTAGTAGGTTTCACCAATTTTGGAAGATCTCTTATAGCCTGTGTATTGCTTATCTTGATCATATTATCAAAATTCACATGACACATCCTTCTATGCCATAACCAACTCTGATCAATTTGAACAAATAAGCAGCTTTTACCAGTACCAACCAAGTGGAAGATATTACCTTTAGTTTGAGTACCGGATGCAATCTCTTTTCTGGATCTTTCAAAGATTTTGCATTTTCCATCCTTGAATCGGAGATCATAGCCTTTGTCCACCAACTATCCAACACTGAGAAGATTGTGCTTCAAACCTTCAACATACAGTACATTATCAGTTTTGTTTCTTCCATCAAAATAAATAGTTCCTCTTCCTCTGATTCTACCAGCAGAATTATCACCAAACTTAACCACTCCTCCTTCATACCTTTCCAAATCTACAAACTTATTTTTGTCACTTGTCATATGGTGAGAGCATCCACTGTCAATGACCCAATCATCCTTCTTTTCAATTTGGGCAGCCAGAGCTCTTTCCACCGTCTTAAGATAGATACAGAGGACAATAGATCTTCTTCCTTGATGGCAATGAACACCCATTCATTTCCAAATTTGTTTACTATCTATGATTCATCATCTGTTACTCCTTCATTATCATCATCTTCATGTACATAGTAACAGTTCTTTTGGAACCTTGGTTTGTTAGGATTTTGCCTTGAAAATCTTTCTGGACACCTTGAGGCAAAATAACCAATCTTATTGCAGTTAAAACACTTAAAAGGTAATTTTCCTTTATACTTACTGGATCCTCTTGGCAGCCTCTTTGCAATAAGGGCTTCAAGTTGAGTAGTTTCTACTTCTTCTTCCAGATCTTTTCTTGCTTTTTCATACCATGACAATTTCCTTGAAGAATTCTCTCCTAGATCAAACCTTTGTTTACCTTTAACAAAGGCACTGGCCTTGAATGCAGATTTAGTCTTGGGGGGGTCATCTCCAAACTCTGTCATTTCAAATGCAGCCAATTTTTTAGCCAATTGATCTCTTGTGACAGTTGTATGGGCTCTAAATTCTTCAATGGCAGCAGCCTTGATTTTGTAAGAAGCAGGAAGGGATCTGAGAATTTTACCAACAATCTCATTTTCATCCAAGACTCCACCAGCATTTCTAATTCCACAAACCAGCTCATTCACTCTTGGCATAAAAGTGGTTATATTTTCATCATCTCTCATCTTCAGTTTTTCAAATTTCCCTTTTAGACTTTGTAACCTTGCACATTTAACATACTGGTCTCCTTCATGCAAAAGTTCTAGTTTATTCCAAATCTCAAAAGCAATTGGTAGGTCAATAACAATTGAGAGATCTAAGTCAGATAATGTGCTTAGAAGAGCCTCTTTGGTCTGCAGATTGTTTTCAGCATCTGTGATTTCATTTAGGGTTGTCGGACCACCCTGTGGAAGTACATACGCTTTTGTAACCATGGACCAGTACACCATTCCCATACACTACAAGTGACATTTCATGCGACCTTTCCAAAGAGCAAAGTTGGTTCCATCAAACTTCAGACTATCCTTCTTGTAAGATGACATCCTGGATCTCCTCAAGCGATTAAGCTCCTTTTAGAGGAACTTGGCTCTGATACCAATTGTTAGACTTAGGGCACACAACTGAGAGGGGGGGTGAATCAGTTGTACAAAACTTTCTCCAATTTACACACTTAAATCCTCTTAGTGATTAGCAATATATTAAACATGAAACAAAATGGATTTAAATCAAAAGTAGAAACTCATCAACACATTAGAAACCAAGATTTTGACGTGGAAAACCTGGTTAAGGGAAAAACCACGGGGTGATTAACCCAAGAATGTATTCTCTGTTAGAAGAATAGAAAGAACAAAATGGCACCTGCCAATTAGGGCTCACTACCCGAGCACACTGCTCACAAGAGGCTCACTGCCTACAAGAGACACACTGTCTACAAAGAAATAAGTATCACATATTTGAACTGGAGAATAGCATCTTCACCATGCTTGAATCAGTTCCATTAAGCTCAATACTTCTGCTCTGCCTTTCACTCTCCTTTTCACTACCACACACTCATCTCCACATCAAAGGCAAGTTCAAACTGACTTTGCAATCCCTTATTTATACAAGGCATCGACTTTGGAATGATCATCTAAGTCAGCAAACATTCATAAGACCATTCGACAGATGCATAACTCATCCAGTCGGCCTGTCTCAAGAAGAACACCATCATACAAAATACTCTTCAATTGCGAGCTCCAACTTCAATGCAGACCACCAAAACAAACTGGACATGATGATCGAAAGACTTCCAAAAGCTTTCCTGAATCACCAAGAACATCCACACTTCTTCTGCTTACTAAAATCCTTCTCTCCTTCATCCGGAACCTTAAGAACATAGTCTGTCATAACTGTCACAAAAGAATAGATGCTTGTGGACCTTCAAACCTCACACCAATAGAGTTGATACACCACAAAGACTTCCTCAGCACTCCCTTAAATCCGCAAAATAGGAAACTTCATTTCCAGATCTCACCGGACCTTTCTTGTTACACTCTGTCACCTCTGAACACCTACCAGAACCGGTTTTACTTGAGCGGCCACAACTTCTTCATATCTTCATGCAGACCTCTAAAATCTCTACTGGATCACCTATAGACACATATCTACAAACCCTTTAATCCGCTTCCTCTGGTCATTATCCTATCTTGGACTTTTGTCTTACAGTCATCACTGTTCCTTATTGAGACTAATTTTCTCAATATCCTCAGCTCACGACTCATCCAAACCTTATCATTAATGCAACAGGAGTATGTTGACATCAATGACAACACCGGTTAGGCCCATACTTGCAACATGGCTGATATCATAAAATTTCTAATATTTAAAAAAAGCCATAATTATAGCTTGGTTGATCGGGCTCCCCTCTTCAAGTGTTTCGATGCCCTTTGAAATTTTAAATATGACTGTTGATTCATATTTAATATTGATTGCATTGGTCTAGCAAGGAGGTAGGGGCCGGTCTCCCCAACATTGCTTAACCCCTTTAGTTATACCTTAAGATGATTATTACCTTCGATCCCAAGTCATCTCAATAATAAAACATAAAGTGACTTTAGTGATGACATGTAATAAAGAGTTTTGATAAAATGCTTTAGGATGTAGATTTTAGAACTTCACAAAACCCTAATACTTTAGTACAATTGATGAATGAAACATCCATTTCTTAATCTTTGCCTCTGTTATATAGATCCTTTACTTTGAAGACATTACTAAAGCTTTAGATCCTCTTTGTGTTTAATGAGATGAAGTATGGACAACCAATCTAAACTTATTGTATTTTCTTTTTACTCTCAACATACTGATATTGTCATAATGAGATCTACTACCGACAAAGTGACATCAATGTATTCCTATGATCCTGTAAGCACTTGAAACCAATATAATGAGCATGATTGGTACATGAATTTTATCAAACACTTGTAATATCATCATCCTTTTGTCACCAAAATGAGTGATTTATTATCAATGAACTAACATTTATCAAGTCAACCCGACTAACAACATCCTTCAACACTCTAAATGATGAGCACAAACCTCTGAAGCATGTGAACATTTAAAGAACCTGTGAAGATCAAGAATATAAGTCCAACACAAACAAGTTAGCATCAATATCTTATGTGATCAACAACTGATGTGATCAACCTGATCAAACAAGTCATGTGATCAAAAAAGAAGATGATGATCAATGATCAACATCATAAACCAAAACTGATAACTCCAAGGACCAATATGAACATCTTGCATCAATAACATCCAAATTTGTGATATCGTCTTGCCAAACTCCTAATGATGAAATATCTAAAACAAACTCTTGATCATTATTTCAAATATCAATACCATGAGAATCAGGAAACCAAGTAAGTAACCTCAACACACTTTATCAATCAACCTTGCATCATGAACAAAAACATCAATGGCAAACTATACTACACCTTTTTGACATCAATGATAATCAGTCACCATCAATCTCCCCCTTTGTCATTTATGGAAAAACTACCTGATGCAATTTTTCTTTCTCCCCCTTTTTGACATCTGTTGACAAAGACACAAATCTATTTTCTCCCCCTGTGTTGAAGTACACAAACAAATCATTGGTCATAAATATCACTAGCAACCACTATCCTGACAAATGAAACATGTATGTCAAACAAAATACCACTTCTTGACACAACACCAAGATGAAAAAATGAAGATGAAAAATTGACATATGTCTGCTTAACCAAATATCAACTCTTTTGATATGACACATATGAATTTGAACTCTATGCAAATATGTCAAAAACACATCAATACACTTGATGAACCACATTGTAGGCAAGAATCATGAAGACTCCTCATCACATAATTCAAAACATAAGATGATATGATGATCACTTTTGATAAGATCTTTTCAAATCTTCCATGATAGTGACAGCAAGATCACTCAATCTTGTAGAAGAGAAATGAGAGAAGCCACACCACCAACTAGTACTTGAACAATACAATGATCATCTACCATTACTGATTCAAGACACACCTTTAATTGCCTCTGATCTGATTAAAGAACTTGATGAAATACAAGACACCTCTAGATTGTCATAACTTGAGGCACATACTTGAAAACACTTCAAAACTTTGCAAAAAATAAATGAATTGACTTCTTTCATTAGCAATTCCTTAGCCCACAAAAGCAAATATCTGAAGAGAACTTCTTGAATATACTCAAGATCCATTATTCAAATCAACCCATCAATTTTGCATACCAACAAACCAAATTCATCAACACATTTCAAGAACACTTTGGATTGTAATACCATAATAGTTCAACCTTTGTAATCAACAACATGATCAGGATCATTTGTCTAACAATTTGTGCATTGAACTTCTAAAAAACCTTTTCAATATCTTGGAAGAATAATGAGCCAATGATCACCTGTATCACTGAAATACACTAAAAATCAACTTAGTTAGCAACATCATTATCAACTATTTCATAAGAATGGCAAGAATGATATACATGACAAGATCATCATATCAAATGATCTCCTTCCTAAAACTTCTTGGGGTTAATTGATAGAGCATTTGACACCTCCCCCTTACCTCATGCTATGTTATGCAACAGATGAAATGACTTGTGCAAGATGCACAAGCTTAGTATTTGACTTCTCTTGACTATGTTTATGCTTCCAAACCTTAATAGGCTCTTTCTTCTGTTCATGTTTCTTTATCCAAATCTTTTCAATCTTTTTCTTTTTCCAACTCTTCAAATCAAATAGTGCAATTCTTTCAAACCTTTTGCAACTATATGCTTTGTGACTGGGAGAATTGCAATTATAAAAAATTATATTGTAATCATAATCAAATGATTGATAATACCTTCTTAACATCCCTTGAGTATTTATGTTATGCTTCCAAGCTGGATCATACCTTCTATTCATTTTGTAATTTCTTTGAATGTGACTAGCATTATTACACTTGTAACAAACAAGGTTAGTATTCCTTCTACAATCAACTGCTTTATGTCCAAAATGATTACAGGTATAACAATAACCATTAAATGAATAATTATACATGTACATGTATGCTCATCTTACAGGAGCACTAGCATGAAGATCAATTTTCTTTCTAGGAGTTTCTTTGGCTTTTGAACGCTCTTCTTCTTCAAATCCTAAACCAGTAGTGTCCTTATGATGCTTCTGTTTTCCCAACATCTCATGTAACTTGTATGTACTTTTTTCAAATTCCTGATACTTCTTGAACAAAACTTTGAGACCATCATAATCTTTTCTGAGTTTGATAATTTCACCCTCTAATATTAGATTCTCAATCCTTCTAATTTCAATGTCAGATTTTGAAACATCATCTATTCTCTTAGCATCCTCAATTTCAGTCTTTAATCTAACAATTAATTTGTCTAAATTATCAATATATGTCCTTAAACTCATAATCTGACATCTGGCCTCTTCAAGTTCTGAAGATACACTTGCAAGGTATGAAAGTGCTTTGTCTTTAGATTCTCTTTCTTGTTGCAGCTACAATTTTAATTTTTGAAAAACTTTCTTATATTTCCTGAGTTCAGTTAGAGCATGTATGAGCTCTCCTTCTATATCATTTTCACAATCTTGTCCATCATCACTTATAATGTGATCTTCTTCTTCTAGATCTGATTGAGTCTCACCTCCTTCATTTGAAAATCTCCTTTCATTGCCACTTTCTTCACACAATAGAATGTCCTCTTCTTTATCACCATCTTGATAAATTATTTTCAAATTCCTCCATATATCCTGAGCTGTAACACAATTCATAACTTTACAAGAAACATCATTAGATAGAGCAGACAATATGACCTTCTTTGCAATATGATTACATTTAAGGGCTTCTTTGTCATTTGCAGTAACACAATACCCATTCTCAACTGACATCAAAACACCATATCCTAAAGAGGATAAATAAATCTACATTCTTACATACCAAATAGAAAAGTCTGAACCATCAAAGAGAGTGACTCCTGAAAACTCTTTCTCTATTTTAATACCTAATTCAACTTGTGAAGCTTTTTAATCAACTGATTGAACATCAACATCTAAATTTGATATGGATGATGCCTGTTGTGTCTTTCGACCAGAATGAAGCTTGACATTTCTCATGTTCTTATTTCTTCTGCACTTACCCATTGAACTCCACACATAGGACCTACCCAAGCTGATTAAGCTTCAAAAGGGAACCTATGCTCTGATACCAATTGTTGGCTTCAAGGACAACACTAAGAGGGCGGTGAATCAGTGTTGTGTAGATTCTTAATTTTTCTTCAAACTTTATCTTACAAGACAAATAGAAAGGAAGACATTAATGATTTGTTGAGCTCATATGCACAAGAATGATAGTGAAAGATGTGAACCAAAAACTTATAAGAAAAATTCAAATATGCACACATGGAGACAAATTATGACACAGAAATTTCTAGAGTGGAAAACCCTCTCAAGGTAGAAAAACCACTCAAAGTTGCCTCACTAGATTATTCAAAATCTCACTAGTTACATGAAGGTCTCACTAACCAAAGAAGTTTTACTAGCTTTACAAGATGCCTCATTGGCACATATAGAGGTCTCACTGACCATAAGCCTCACTGGCATAGGAAGGTCTCACTAACCACAAGCCTCACTGGCATAGAAAGGTCTCACTGACCACAAGCCTCACTGGCAAAATACAATCACCAGGATCAACATATATAATCTTGTGTGCAAGAAATGATTGCAACTCAATCTGATCTGCACCATTGCATACCCTCATTTATCTCTTTTACATTTTCTGATAGATGCATATCTCATCATTTCTTTCAATCCTCTAAACAATTCATCCTTGAAATCACCTGATCTTCCATCAAGAACATTTCTCAAAAATGTGTCTATTTCACTACAAATTTGTTCACACATTCATCTATATTTTCTTTTTAAGAGAATCTTCATAAAATTATCTTCACCATTGCATATTGATCTACACAACAACACTCCACCTACATATTTATAAGATTTCAAAAGACCTTTGATCTTCCATCTTATTTGCATTTTCAAAATTTCATTCACCTTAACAAAATAATTTATCCTTGCACCTGAAACAAAAATCACATTATTTTCACCTTCCTCAGTCTCCAAAAATTAGGAGATAGATCTCATAAAAAGAAATTTATTTTGGCACAAATAATGTCTCTGCAAAAATCCTTTCATATTAAAAAAAATTGTCCAATCTGCCCTTTCAAACTTCATCTTCGCCTACATTAAAAACCTTCAATCTGCAAAATAAAATCATCTTCAAGAAAAAAAAACTTTCATGCTTCTTTTCATTTTCTTCTTCCAAAAATCCATCTGCAATAACTTCTTATCAAAAGAAATATCTCTCAAAATAACTTCCTCCTAAATATTCTCTCTGTCAAGGAAAGTTTAAAAAAGAATAATATCTTCCCATAAAAAATTGCCTTAATGACTCCACACAAAAAAAAAATCCATAAAAAAATCTCCTTTAAAAAAGACTAAAAATAGTCTAAAAAAAATCTTTGATATCTTCAAATTTGTACCCCCAAAAAAACTTTTATGACTTTTATTTTGATGTCATAAAAATATGACATAGGGGCCGATATCATAAAATTTCTAATATTTAAAAAAAGCCATAATTATAGCTTGGTTGATCGGGCTCCCCTCTTCAAGTGTTTCAATGCCCTTTGAAATTTTAAATATGACCGTTGATTCATATTTAATACCCATTGCATCGGTCTTGCAAGGAGGTAGGGGCCAGTCTCCCCAACGTTACTTAACCCCTTTAGTTATAACTTAAGATGATTATTACCTTCAATCCCAAGTCATCTCAATAATAAAACGTAAAGTGACTTTAGTGATGACATGTAATATAAAGTTTTGATAAAATGCTTTAGGATGTAGATTTTAGAACTTCACAAAACCCTAATACTTTAGTACAATTGATGAATGAAACATCAATTTCTTAATCTCTGCCTCTGTTATATAGATCCTTTACTTTGAAGAGACTACTAAAGCTTTAGATCCTCTTTTTGTTTAATGAGATGAAGTATGGACAACCAATCTAAACTTATTGTATCTCCTTTTTACTCTCAACATACTAATATTGTCATAATGAGATCTACTGCTGACAAAGTGACATCAATGTATTCCTGTGATCTTGTAAGCACTTGAAACACCAATATAATGAGTATGATTGGTACATGAATGTTATCAAACACTTGGAATATCATCATCCTTTTGTCACCAAAATGAGTGATTTCTTATCAATGAACTAACATTTATCAAGTCAACCCAATTGACAACATCCTTCAACACTCTGAATGATGAGCACAAACCTCTAAAGCATGTGAACATTTAAAGAACCTATGAAGATCAAGCATATAAGTCCAACACAAACAAGTTAGCATCAATATCTTATGTGATCAACCTGATCAAACAAGTCATGTGATCATAAAATAAAATGATGATCAATGATCATCATAAACCAAAATTGATAACTCCAAGGACCAATATGAACATCCTGCATCAATAACATCCAAATTTGTGATATCATCTTGCCAAACTCCTAATGATGAAATATCCAAAACAAACTCCTGATCATTATTTCAAATATCAATACCATGATAATCAAGAAACCAAGTAAGTAACCTCATCACACTTTATCAATCAACCTTGCATCATGAACAAAAACATCAATCGTAAACTATACTACACCGTTTTGACATCAATGACAATCAGTCACCATCAATCCCCCCCTTTGTCATTGATGTTATGTGTTGACTTCTGGAATCTCAATAAAGCATCTGAAAAGGACAACTATCCTCTGCCCTCCTTAGATGAAGTACTTCAAATGGTTAATGGAGCTTAGATGATGTCCTATCTGTATGATTTCTTAGGATACAATCAAGTTATGGTTGACAAGATCAAGAGATTGAAGAGAACTTTCACAACTAAGTGGAGAATCTTCGTGTATAGAAGGATGTCATTCGACCCGATCAACACGGGAGCAAATTTTGAGTGTACCATGGATATAGCCTTCAGAGGTCTTGTTGGCCAATGTATTATCATTTACATGGATGATTTGACAGTATTTTCCAAAGCCAGGGGAGATCATATTGGTGATTTGTGAAGACTACTACAAAGATGTGAATAGTATGGTATTTCCCTCAATCTAAAGAAATGCATTTTTGGGGTAACTACAGAGAAACTGTTAGGACATCTTGTATCAAAAGAAGGGATACTCATTGATCCAAATCAAGTTAACTCCAACATGAAACTCCAACTACCAAGGAGTAAGAAAGAACTGAAATCATATTTCAGTAAGATAAACTTTGTCAAGAAAATCATAACTGGTTTTGCCGAAATAGTGAAACCACTTAATGCTATGTTGAAGGAAGCCAAAATAGAGTGGACATCAGAAGCCAAGGCAGTGTTCAAGGATATCAAGAGAGAAATTATTGATGCTCCAGTGTTAAATAGGCTTGATTATATAAAGGGATTTTACATATGTTCATTTTCCTCCAACCATACATGTGTTGTTGTTTTAACACATAGAAGTGATGCAAAGGAAGAAAAGCCCATCGCCTTCATGAGTAGTCCATTCAAGGATGCTAAATTGAGATATCTGGATGTTGAATGACATGTTTTGGCCTTAGTTAGAGCAATAAAGAAGTTTAGACATTACATCCTAAGGAGTAGAGTGATCTCTGTCGTGCCAGATTCAACAATTAAAATGTTGTTGATTCAAAATGAACTTGAGGAGAAAAGAGCCATGTGGATCACCATTCTACAAGAATATGACATGAATATTACCCCAATGAAGTTAGTTTGAGGATAGGCCTTGATGCAGCTAATAGCTAAAACAAATCTCAATCTAATTAGTCAGCAGTATGCAGTCAACTCACATAAGTCAGATGATTGGTATTCAGATATCAAGCATATCTTGGTCATAGGCAGATGTCCATCAAGTCTGAAAGCATCCGAGATGAGATCTCTAAGGATCAAAGCCCAGAATTACATTATCAAAGGAGGATTCCTTTTCAAAAGGAACCATGAAGGCATATATCTTAGGTGATTTAATCAACATGAAGCAGCTAAAGTATTACATGAGTTGCATGACAAATTTGGAATAGCTCATGGATCACATCTAGCTACAACCCATAAAATCCTTAGAGCCAGCTTTTACTAGCCTACTATCTTCAAGGACATAGCTGAACATATCAGTCATTGCCATACGTATCAAGTTGCCACCAACAAACAAAGATATGTTGCTCAACCATTGCAGCCAGTGATGGAGATGCACCCATTTGCACAATGGGGAATAGATTTCATTGGAGCCATTAATACACCATCCTCAACTTGGCATAGGTATGTCCTAACAGTTATTGATTATTGCACTAGGTGGACTGAAGCCATGAGTAGTAAGACATGCACATCAGATGTGGTGATCAAGTCCCTGGAGGATAATATCATTACTAGGTTTGGCATCCCATATGCTTTGGTATGTAATAATGGACCCACTTTTGCTTCTTTAAAGTTTTCTAATTGGGCATTTGAGTCAGATATTATCTTGAAGTTTTCATCTAGCTACTATCCTCAAGGAAATAGACTTGTTGAATCCACTAATAAGAATTTGCTAGACATCATCAAAAAACTAGAGGAGAAAAATCCTAGAGAGTGGAACTCTCTGCTGAAATATGTCCTATGGGTAGACAGGTCTAGGGTTAAGGCAGCTCTAGGTAATTCCCCTTACCAGTTGGTCTATGGAGTAGATCCTATACCCCCTATCAATCTAAAAATTCCCACCTTACAGTTTGCCTAGGAATATCTAGGCCTGGAAGATAAGTTAGAAGTCAAGTTGCTGCAACTATTGCACTTAGAATAAAAAAGAGATCACACCATTGATCACTTTTCTAAACACCAAGCCATTGCCAAACATTGGTTTGATAAGAGAGCCAAAGTCAAATCCTTTCAGATATCTGACCTTGTGCTATCCTGGGATAAGGCTCATGAGAGGAAAGGAGATCATGGAAAGTTTGATAAACTATGGAAAGGTCCCTTTCAAATAGCTGAGATACTAAGTGATAATACATACATACTGAAAACATTAACCGGGGAGGATGTCCTATTGCCCATCAATGGATAATTCATATTAAAACATTATTTCCAAGCTTCAACCCATTGAGGGAAAGAAGAGTCAAATTTGTATATTTGTAAATATTGTTTGAACAATTGTTTGCTTATCGTGTGTTTCTTTCTGTTGTTTGTTGAATACTCATTTTGATCAGGCGTCTTATGGAGCACCTTAGAAAACACCATAATTTCAAGAGTTCAAGAAAGAATTTTAAATTCTCACATACGTTGTAACTTTTCTAGGTATGGTTGTTTAGGCTTTTGCTGTGGAATCACATTCACCAATGACAACATAGGTTATTTAAAGAACCACACTCAAAACACACTTAAAGTTACTAGGACTGGTTGAAAGTATTAGTGCTAGAATTAAGTGAAAAATCCAAAGGTTTGCCTTTTCTACCACTATAATTCTCAGCCTAATAGTAGGTTCCATTACCTTGCAATCAATGAGTTGAAATGATATATCTTACATATGAAGTGTAGTATTGAAAATCAAAAGAAAAAAGACTTATTCTTTAGGTCATCCAAATAACCTTACTGGGGCTATGGAAGCCTGGCTGGCAGTAGGGATCTATTTGGGGGAATTATAGAAATAATCTTGTCAGGGCTATGGACGCCTAAGTGGCAACAAGGCTCTATCTAGGATCAGCTTAAAAGGTTAAATCAAACTATGGATCTTAATGTTAGTCACTATTTCTTTCAACCTATCTAGAAGGAAAGAAATGGATCAATTGCACACACTTACGTTCTTTCTCACAATCTAGTTTTATTGTTGGCCTTGATTTCATCTAATTAGTTGGAATGTCCATATGCAATGGAAGTTGGAAATTCTATGTTTGAATTTACCCTTCTTACTTAAATTAGTTGAAATTGAGTCATTTTCTTTGGAGGCAAGTTGTTGTGTAGTCTCACAACATGCCCCATTTTGCCTTAGCAAAATGGGGACCCAACTTTTGCTTTTGTCTTGCTTGTGTGCTTTCCCTTCGAGTGGTAATGGTAAAAGGACATCTTCCTCTAGGTCAAGTCTGACCCAAATTTCATGTTGGAAACTCTCCCTTGTGATGGACATAAAGAGATAGAGGATCAAATTCTAATGAACTTTGCCTTTTGAATCATGTTGAAAATTCACTAAAATGAGCAAGTTATGATCATTTGGATTTTTGATCAACCAAATATCCCAGTCAATAGGATATGGATATTACGAGTGTGTAATATCATGTTTAGTCATTAGTATCATGTCTAGTCCTCGTAAATTAAGTCTTCAACGCATAACCACCATATCTAGACCCAAAATGAGAATTAAATATCATTAAGTCGATTATGTATCTTGACCCAATACCAAGCCAATACCCCAAGGTAAATGTTCATATCCATGTTCGGTACTAAATCATCAAACTTACCGTAGTGAATCACGAAATGATCTTCCAGACTGAATATTTCGATAGGACATGATAAAATGAACAAATCTCATATCCATTTCCATGTCAAGTGTCGGTCATCAAATTTACCTTGACTCTTAAGTTTTTCAATATATGGATGTATTGCACCAGATATTTTGCACTGGATGTTAAGTTTGAAATATCCACATCCATATCTAGTCCCAAAGATCCTCATCCCAAGTGCCCAAATCATTGACTTTTCAACTGGATATCTTGTAATGGATATTCCATGATGAACATTTCAAATATCATAATCCTCTTAGCCTAACGAGAACCAGCCACCTGTATACTTGGTTAAAGGAGTTTGACCATCCTATTAGTGATGTCACCAGACTAGTTGCCCACCATGATATCCACCTCACCTCTACTCATAGTCAAACGGATGTTTGCACTAGCTATTTTGCACTGAATGTTAAGTTTTAAAACATCCATATCCATATCCTATTTTAAATGTCATGACAGAGCCCGTTTCTAGCCGTTAATATTTTAAAATTAAAACACATGCCTTGGCTAGATATTAGCTTCACCCATGCCCAAATGGTAAGGTTTCACCTAAATGCAATAAGCAATTAATACGCCCTACTTAGTGAATTTTCTACGAATAAAGGTAAGTGTAACAAGCATTGTTAATTATCAAAGCATCTATTTGAGATTGAAAGAGTGTAAGAGCAGATAATTGCAACCAAAGGTGAAATTACAGATGATCAATAGAGTATTTTAGCTAAAAGTGAACAAAATCTATCGAATGGAAAAAAAACAAGGTGATATCCCATAACTAGGTATGAATATGACAAACCCTCACCTTTACTTGACTGTCGCAGTGATTCTTTCTTACCTAGGGTAAAATCTTAGCTACAGAGGCAAAATGGTAAAGTTAATCGGGGATTTATCTTTGGATCATGAGCTTTTACAAGTTTTTGGTAGATTAATATTAATTTACCTCACCTTTACTTCACTAATGCAAGAGAAAACTAACTATAGATACCTGTAGCATACAGGACAAAATGCAAAAAAGAAAGGATCGTTGTGATGCAGAATTCAAACTCTAATGTATCCTACCACTGGTGGAGTATGGAGTAAATCAGGATATGCCTTGGATACCCATTGTGGGAATACAGATCTGGAAGTCTTTAGGGCTAGAATTCAAGCCCGTGAAGATGATGCTACCCTAAACAAAATTGTGAAGAGAAGAATGTATAATGTTGTTGGTTTTTTGTATGTCGTTGAAGTCCTAGAGATGGTGGCCGAATGTGCCAAGAGATACAGCCTTGTTCAGAGGAAGGTTGAACACTAAGGGCAGGTTTACAAAGACTTCTCTAAAAAGGGCATAACAAAAACGTTCAGGTTGCCCAAAGGTCAGGATTTAGTAGAAATAGATGTGAATGCTTTAGCCACAGAATACAATGCCAACCTTGCAAATTCTCCAATGATAATGTATACATCATGGATGGACTCAGCTACCAAGGCTAAGGCTGTATCCAAGATGCCTCATAATTTATTCAAGTTTGATTTCAATCCAAAGGTACAATATATGATCATCCTATTGAGTAGAATGGTGGGAAAGGCATATTCTAGATTGTTGGATCCATGGATGTTTAATTTGATCCAGCTGGTAAAACAGCAAGGAAAGATACTCCACTCGGTGAGGATCATCAAAGAATCACTTCATGAGGGGATGATCGCATGGAAGAAGAGAAATTGGATGTTTTACATGACATCTTATGTGGTATATGCATGTACATACAGGTCTCGATTCAACGGGCTACAGACGATGGGAAAATTAGGTCCTCAACCTACAGATCAATTGGTATGGGAATATTACCCACAATTGGAGTGAAAGCAATCCATCCAACATTATAAGGCATTCAATTATTATTTCCTGATGTACCTAGTAAGGTTGATGGAAGGAGATAGGGCAAAGAGGCTCTCAAAGGAGGCCCAAGAAGTCATATAGCCACATGGGACCTGGTTCATCTAGTTCCCCACCTTTTCATATATCTGAATGGAGTAATTTTTATGTCATCCTTTCATGCTGTCGTGGTGCCCTATAGACAAGATATTGCTTCTTAAGATTACATGGAAAATTATACCCTCCTATGAGGCATATGTAGCTAAGAATACGAGGGGAAATATCAGGTTCCCAATGGAGATTAATTGGTATACCTGCCTAAATCTAGATAATGCTAAGTCATCTGAAGTTGAACTATACAAGCTAAACCTTCAGCCATTTCCTCTTGCAAGGAGTTTTGACCCATATCATAGGATGGAGAAATACACTAAGATGAACGTAAAGCACATCCCTCATCTGGAGGACTTCTCAGTTGATTGTATGGATGAAGAGGATGTGAGGAAGAGAGGCTACCATAGATTAACACTCAACCAGGTTAGGACATTGGGTTATTTTGAAGTGCCACCATAGGAAAAATCAAATGATGGCCAGGTTATGGACCCTGAGTATGAGGAGAAGAAAATATTCAAAGAGGCCTTGCTACCTTTAGCTTGGTCCCAACCAGAGGTGACATCTAATGATGCCATCACCAAAAGGGTCATGGCCAACACTCAAAGGTGGGTTAAAAAGAAGTTGAATAAACTAAAGACCAAGGGTGTGGCAATAACATATGATAACAAAAGGAAAATGAAAGATAGGGAGGACTTGGAATATGATGATTTTCTCATCAAGAAGAGGAGGATAATGGATGCAAAACTTGCAGAGCTAGGGACTTTTGCATTACGTGAAGCCCTCACAACAAAGGGAGTTACTATCACCATGGTGCCCTCGCCTCCAAGGGATCACCACTTGCAAGAAATCTCTATTCCTAGCATAGTTACTATAGAGCACCCAACAAATATATTGGGGGGAATGCACATCCCCAAACAAAAAAGAAAACCAAGCATGCCTATGAGAGGCATAATGACTAAAATAGTAGATATCCAGTCAAAAATAGGGGAGCCCACAAAGATGGAGTTATTGTTTGCACAGGATCAACCTCAAGGAGGTCCATCATTGCCACCCACTGCACTCCAAGCATATTTGGCAGGGCAGGTGGAAACTGATCCGATTGGAGGTAAAATAAAATAGTTATAGCATGGTCAGTCAACTCCTTAATTCATTCAGGTAAAACAAGAATTAGCTGAGAAATCTAAGGCACAAGAGTAGGCCAAGGCTGATGAATTGCAATTACCATTGAACCAAGTCATTGACTTGACAAATGATGAAGTCACACATGACGTGACTAATGATCCCATCAACTCATTGCTTATACATTCAACATCTTCCCTGCAAGAGCTTCGCCAAGAGGAAGTGATAGTGAGTCAAGGAGTGAGAAATGATCTTGGTGTAGATGAGCTCTCAAACTCAAGTAAGTCAGAATCCCCTCATGAGGCATTATCTCAAGGGCAACTGGATGATCTAGCAGAGAGAATAATGATACTGAAAGAAATTGATTTATCATATTCAAGTGGGATAGATAAAGCGGTTAAGGATGTTACTTCCTTGGATAGACAAGAGGAAGTGATCTAGGATACTCTCATGAAGGAGATTGCTCAAGATATCCCCACTGAAGAGGGGGTAAAACATATTGAGGAGCACATTAATTAAAGAGAAGATGAGCAAGAGCAACAAACAGTGCTACCTGAGAAACAAACTCCACAGGATATGGGTGATGCAAAGATGCATTTGGAGGGTGAGTAGCAAAATTATCAGCAATAAGAAATCCCTCAAAAAGAGGTTCCTCAAGAGGAGATAACGGATAAATCCATTGGGAATGTACCTCATCAAGAAGAAGAAATGGTTCAAGAGGCTTCTATAGAGGAAGACACTTAGCAAATTGAAGAACTGCCACTACTGTATTTGACTACAAATTATGACGAATGTTTGGTGACATATTGACAAACTATTGTCGACTTACCGATGCAACACTGATTTAAATTGTTGCTTTAACGACCAATTTTTTTACCTCAAAACCATGACCCAGCATCGTCGGTCAGTGCCATGAAAAATGTTGGCGGTGTTCGTCGCAATCGACATAACTTCGTCCATCTATCGACGCAAAAAGTTACAAAATGTTGTAGAATGCCCATTTGAAATCGCTGAAAAAACACCAAACATTCATCCATTTTTCGACGAGGTGGAGCAAACCATGACCCAGCATCGTCAGTCAGCGTGATGGAAAATGTTGGCAGTGTCCGTTGCCAAATCGACGTAATTTTGTGCATCTATCAATGGACAAAATCACTAAACGTTGCAGAACACCCATTTGAACTCATCGAAAAAACACCAAATGTTCGTCCATTTTCTAATGAGGTGGAGCAAACCGTCGTTGCCATTACGACGAAAACTGTGTCGCGTGTATAGCAACCTCATCGCAAATTTTTGTGGTTCGTCGGGCTATGTTCGTCAAAATTGTGACGTAACTCTGCATTTTTTTTTTTTAAATTATTCATTCAAACGTATTTTACTTTCACCTATGGTGCCTTATTTTATCAGGGGTACTACTGACCCAAAACATTAAACTTTCAACAAAAATTTCCTTCATTTACACTTGATTCCAAGAGGTGAACAATGCACCAAAACACCCAATTAGGGTTCTAAACTCACATCAGACCCTCATACACCATAAACATTGTTATTTTGACAGAAACAAAACAACAACATTCTCTTCCAACACTGTTTTATCAGTTTTCCAATAGCTTGCACTCAAAGGCCAAATTTCTTGTAGAAGTTCACAGACCAAAAACCAGGCATATATTTTGAAGGAGGTGGAGATTCCCAAAACCAGTCATAGATTCTAAGACCCATTTGGGCCTAGTAAAACATACTTCAAACTCAGGGTATGTTGTTTTGTAAAGATCAATCTTAAACATGATTTTACCGCAGCAAGAAGGCTCAATTAGGCCTATTTAACAAGGCAAGTGCCACCAAAATCACTCCTCAACATCAAATAACCCTAGATAGTCTTTTATTAGGTTATAAAACTCTAGAAATCAACAAGTTTTTGATCACTTAAACCCTTCCAAAGGCCACAAAAAAACAAACCCCTGTTTCTAGGCTTAACAATGCTCAAATGATGAGGGTTTATTGAAAGTATGCATACCCAACCTCCAAACACCTTGAAAATGCTTCAAACACCATGGAATATGTCTACACATGATAAATAAACTAATTCCCATCATTAAACACTTCAGTTTCATCAAAACCCTACTTGTAGCCATCCTCTTTAAACCAAAAAAATTAATGGAAAACAATGAGAACAACAATGAAACTTTGCATCAAGACTTCCCCTGCACCTGCGAACACACTCAAAATGAAAAACACTCTAAAATGACCCATTCCATTGATTTACAAAGCCTCCATCGGTGGAATGGTGATTAAACCTCACTTTAGACTCTCAAAACCCTTATATTGGGATTTCAAAATAGTTTATAGGAAAAAGACCCAAACACCCTTATTACTCAACAAGATCCTCTCAAATCAACTTAATTTGAAGGTTTACACCCTATTCTATCAAAAAATAACAAATTTCACTTGTTAGGCTTCTGATGGCCGATGAGTATTTTGTCGAGGAAACTTTCATGAGTTATGTCAATATGCATTTCTTGTGGTGCTACATTCTCTATTTGTTCCTTTTTAATCAAAATATACAGCCCAATTTCTTCTGCTGATCAGTATGAATGCAATGTGCCTATGCTAATATTGTACAATGTGCTTCCTCATTCACATAGGCCATTCCTACAATGTTTTTATCGATGAAGCTTTCTAGTTGTTGTGCCGATATATTGTATCGTGCCAATATAAACATAAAACATGATCGGGGTGACATAGATACTACTTGGTCGATATGTTATATCTCTTCAATTTGAAATGTGTGAACAATGGGTCTTGGATACATATAGTGAGTTAATAGCTTATAAGAATAATGGTAGAAGACCCAACAATGAAGACTTGGGAAAAAACTGCCGTAGAATTTGCTAGATACGTCTCACATGACCTACAATAATGCAAGTCCCAAAGCATATGGGCATAGTGTTGAAAACCCACACATGGAAACTAGGGACCCAAATTTGTGTCTTAAGGTTGTGGAATCCCTACAAAAACCCTCATTAACCAATCAAAAAGTAAACAATTGTGTACTAATTTGAAAGGACCTAGTTCGAACCACGTACCAGTCTCAAGCCAATTCTTGTGTTGAAATGGTTGGGCTCTTCTCTTTTGTTTCTGTGCTACATGAGTACATCCCAAGTTTGTCTAATCCAAACTCGTATATCCCCAGATGCGGGATCCATCTGTGGATAGCTTCCCCTGCAAAAGTTGTCATCCAAGGTAACATATGAGATGTATTAAAAAGTAAAATAAGTACAAAGGGTAACATATTGAAGCAAAGAGAACTAATGAAAATCGCATAAGCTTAAAAGTGCAGCATAATGAAATATTGAAAACTGCATTACCTTATTGAGCTTCTCTTTGTTTCGAGAATAGTTTAATATTCTCTACTTAACAGGGCCAACCATGTGACGGTGGAAGCTCATTTGACCCCTCCCCCCCCTCCACTCACATCACTCTCAATTCCCCATACCCGATCATATAACATTAATCATTCATTCATCCATTAATAACATGTAACATTCATTCATTCATCCATTAATAACATATAACATTCATTCATTAACATATAACATTCATTCTTTTAGTTTTTACATATTATCAAAAATATGGTTGTCAAAAATATCAGTTTTTAACATTCATTAACATATTATCAAAAATATGGTTGTCATAATATGATTACAATCACTTTTTTTTTGTTTCTTTTTTGCAGCTAAAAAAAGAAGTGGAGTATTATTTTCTAAATCATCTGTCCCCCCTTCAGTTGTTCTGCCCTCTTCTCGTGATCTTAATGTATGCCTAGTCATGTACCCACGACATGGAGGCCGCTGCAAGGGGCGGTCTGTTGCAATAACAAAGAAATGTTAAATTGACATGTTTTATTATTATTGTTACAAGTATTTCATTAATTAAAAGAACATTAGAGTGGTGCTCTTTACCTGATGGGGCCACATCATGTTACTAATCTTGTCTTATAGCCTCATGCTCAACATGTTGAACACCCTCTAAATCCTCTGGAGTTGAAACACGAAAGGTTACATTAATTAATACACCAATTACAATTAAATATGTTTAAAAGAACATTACAGTGGTCCTCTTTACCTGATGGGGCCACATCATGTTCCTGATCTTGTCTAGCCTGATCATGCTCAACATGTTGATCGCGCTCTACATGCTCTTAAGTTGAAACATGAAAGGTTACATTAATTAATACACTAATTGCAATTAAACATGTTTAATTGTATTAATCCATACTGTGTTTTGTATAGCACATGAATACATCCAGTACCAGGATGCACACCATGACCTTTATCTGCAGGTTGGCTCCACCCTCACTAGGTCGCATTCTAATGTCATGTGCAGTATTATCATTGCTTTCCTGTTTAAAACAAATAGGTGCATATTTACTTTATGGTGGAAATTAATATTGAATAGATTGCACAAGTATTCAATTTTAAATAAACTTCATTGAGTTTATTTACTTGTGTGTCGGATAAAGTGGAAGCTTGTGTTTGCCCAGTCAAGAGTCTTAGGCATTCAGCCATAGCTCCATAGCCTTGCTGGAAGGCAATCTTCAAGTCCTCTTCTATGGGCACTCTGTTGAATTCAGAGCCCTGTATTTTTGCATAAGATCATGAATTTTGCTTCTATGGTGTGATAAAACCAAAATTGTTTGCAATTTATTATTTGGATGCAATATTTCATTTATTGATACTTACAATTCATGCAGCTAATTTCATATAACCACCAGAGCCAAGTTTGTGCTACCTGTGTTTTTCTAGTCTTGCCTTTGTTTCCTTTGATGTGTTGGGCAGCCTATGAAAAGTTTGAAATACGTTAGATTATGTAAAAAGAAAGAGTAATTAGTATATAATTACTTTGTTGATAGTATCACATACCTTCCTTGGCCTGGTGGTGTCTTTTCTTTTTTTCTTTTCATCCTTCTCCTTTCCATCCAACACTAGGTCCTTCCACTCCCTCTACAAAATCATGGGGGGACGCTTGTACTTTTTGTTCGTCTCTAAATGTGACCTATATTGGTCCCTCACATACTTTAGATAGGTACCAGCTTTCTTAAGGACCTTGGTTTGGTTGAATGTGTTATTACCGAACAATACAACTAAATGGTTAATGAGCTCATCTTTTAAATCTTGATTTTGGGCATTCCACCATGTACATATGGTGGGCCCGAAGATCTCCAATGTAATATCATTTAGATGTTTATAAAAAACATCATTTCCTGCAAAATGATCATGGGATCATTAGTCTAAAAAGAGTGATCAATAAGTAAATTTCAATTGGACTATATATAATAATAATTAAAACATTTTAAAGTACCTGGGACCTTCTCTATCTTTATAGGAATGAAATCATCAATCACCACAAATGTGACCGGCAATGTTCCCATACTAGTAATATGGGAAGATCCAGGAAATGCTGCTAAAACATCACCCGTACTAGTGGCCTTTGCATCCCCAGGTACATGTCCTAATGCACGTTCTGGCATGTGTTCGCTGCCAGAGGGTGCACTACCCAATGCCTGCATACTATGTGTTGCCAACATTTCAGTCGACAATATAGGCACAGATGATGGGGTCGAATGATGTGATGTATGCGTAGGAAGATTAGGATCAACACTTGTACCAACCCCTACTCCCTAGGTAGCACCTGCAGAACCCTGATCATGGCCAGCAGCATCATGAGGACACAAAAAATGCTATAAAAACAACACATATTTTAGTTCATGACATAAAAGAGTACAAAATATAAAACCATGAATGAACTTATGTTATAATTAAAGATCTCATGATAGCTTACTTGCAAGTTTCATGCTCTGTCAGTCAATAATTTAACCCTTTCTCTTATCTCATCTGTTTGAGGCACTATGAATAACAACTAAAGGATTTCTTCATTGCACTTTTTTTGGGTCTTCCTTATCATATCTAGAGGGTTTGCGGAATATGTGATGTCATCATCACATAATAGTGACTACACCTCCCTATGGATGCTCTCCTCTACTTCTAGTGCCTTTCCCTGATCATCTAACTGCGATAAGAATATTAAAACATTATCGAAATTAACCCAATAAACTTATGAAAAAAATATAATAATAATAAAACATTTTGCTCGTATCTAATTTGTACAGTTACAATGAGGTAAACCTATTGGGTAGAAGCGCCTGAAAATGCATCACGATCTGTGCTCTAGGCTGGAGCCTTCCCCCTACGATCAATGTCCCACTGTGACAAAAAATTAACTATAAAAAATATTACCGAAATGAAACCAATAGACTTACGAAAAAAAACATAAAAATAAAATGGTATATTGGAGTCATTAATTGGAGGTTGGGTAAAATGGTATATAGTACGTACCACCCCCATAGTAACTATGTTTGTATCTATGCGATTCAAATTGTAATCGATTATCAACTCTTCCCCTGTAGTTATTGATTTTATCGCACATACTGTTAGATCTAGGGCACACAACTGAGAGGGGGGGTGAATCAGTTGTATAAAACTTGCTTCAACTTCAAACACTTGAATCCACTTTGTTAGTTAACAACATATCAATTAACCATTCATCAAAGCATAAGGCAAGAACACTGGAGCAGATAAACATCAACACATTAGACACCAAGATTTTTGACGTGGAAAACCCGGTTAAGGGAAAAACCGCGGGGTGATTAACCCAAGGATTATTCTCTGTTAGAAGAATAAGAAAAATAGATGGCACATGCTAGTCAGGGCTCACTACCCGAGCACACTGCTCACAAAGAGGCACACTGCCTACAAGAGACACACTATCTACAAGATCATAAGTATTACAAACTTGAACTAGAGAATGACATCTTCACCATGTCTGGATCAGTTCCATTTAAGCCCAAGACACACCTGCTCTATCTTTTACTCTTTTGCTATACCTTACTCATCCGTACCTCAACACACACTTTGAAATGAATTCACAAACCTTTATTTATACAAGGCATCGACTTAGGAACAATCATCTAAGTCGGCAATCAACCATAAGAACATTCGCAAGATGAATAACACATCCGGTCGGCCACCACAAGAACATTCGCAAGATGAACAACTCATCCGGTCGGCTAGTCTGAACAAGAACTTCATTTGGAAGAATATCTTCAATTCCGGGCTCTACCACCAATGCGGACCAACAACACAACCTCAACATGATCCAAGAACCTTCACAAGCTTGCCTGAATGACAAGATACATCTACGCTTCCTCTACTCACTGGAATATCTTCTCTTCCTTATCTAGAACTTCAAGAACATAGTCTATCGCCACTGTCATACTGCAAGAGGTGCTTTCGGACCTCCAAACCATGAACCAATCGAGATGACACATCACAAGGACATCCCAAACACTCCACCCAATCCGCAAGATAGGATAATGCACTTCCGGATCTCACCGGACCTTTTTGTAGCACTCTGTCACTCCGGAGCATCTCCCGGAACCGGTTCTACTTGATCAAACACAACTTCTTCACATCTTCATGTGGACCTCTGAAATCTTAACTGGATCATCTCAAGACTCATATCTACAAACCCTTTAATCTGCATCTTCTAAATCTCAACCTATTGAGTACTTTTGCCTTCTTCTCATTACTGTTCTTCACTGTTCCTGATTGAGACTAATTTCTCAATATCCTCAGCACACAGCTCATCCAATCCTTCTTGTCAATGCAATATGAGTATGTTGACATCAATGACAACACTGGTTAACCTCATACTTGCAACAATCTCCCCCTTTGTCATTGATGGCAACATATGATGTGAAAAACCATCAAGACAAGATCTTCTCCTTTCTGTCATAGCTCCGCCTATCAGCAACAACTCTTCACATGTCTTCTCTTCCTTTACTGCTCCCCCTTTGATCATCAACCACTTGTTTTTCACATGTCTTCTCTCCCCCTTTGACACCAATGGCAAAGGGCTCATACTTGCAAGTCTAACACATTAGAATCATACCAGTTGCTCCCCCTTAGTAGCAGCTCCCCATCATCAATCCGGATCACAAGATATGATTGTGATATCCACCGGACTGATGCACATCAGTGCATCCTAGTTCATCACCAGAGGGGCCATGACCCCTAACTTCTCCCAAAGATACTCAAAAGAGTCCTTGGGAAGAGGTTTAGTAAAGATATCTGCAATCTGATCCTTGGAGGGTATATACTCCAATCTGACTTCTTCCTTGTTCACTTGTTCTCTCAGAAAGTGAAACTTGATAGATATGTGCTTAGTCTTAGAATGCAATACTGGATTCTTAGAAATATTAATTGCACTTGAATTATCACAGAAAATTGTGATGGGCTCCTCATATTCTACTTTAATGTCTCTTAACATCTGCTTCATCCATAAGATTTGAGTGCAACTACCTACTGCTGCAATGTATTCTGCTTTAGTTGTAGACAGAGATATTGCCTCTTGTTTCTTGCTTAGCCAAGAAACCAACCTTTTTCCCAAAAAGAATGCTCCTCCACTTGTACTCTTTCGGTCATCCACATCTCCTGCCCAATCTGCATCTGTGTATGCATGAAGAGAGAAATCCTGATTTCTAGGGTACCATAGACCATACTCAATTGTTCCTTTCAAGTACCTAAAAATTCTTTTGATTGCCATGACATGAGATTCTCTGGGATCAGCCTGAAATCTTGCCACAAGACCAATAGCCTACATTATATCTGGTCTAGTCTAAGTGAGATACAATAGTCCTCTAATCATTGATCTGTACTTGGTCTGGTCTGTCTTAGGAGAGTCATCATCTTTGCTCAACTTACATCCAGTTGCCATAAGAGTGTTCATTGGCTTTGAATCTTCCATTCTGAATTTCTTCAACAATTCTTTTGCATATTTGGTCTGAGAGATAAAGATGCCTTTCTTTGTCTGAGTAATTTGCAGACCCAAGAAAAAATTCATTTCACCAAGCATTGACATTTCAAACTCACTTTTCATTTGATTTGCAAAAGTTTTACACATACTGTCTTTTCCTCCAAAGATGATATCATCGACAAATACTTCAACAATCAAGATGTTTTCCTTATCTATTTGGAAATATAGGTTACTATCAGCAGTACCTTTGTTGAAACCAATCTACACAAGATGCTTATCTAACCTTTCATACCATGCTCTTGGGGCTTGCTTCAAACCATACAGTGCTTTCTTCAACTTGCAGACCATATCATCATGATCAGATAATTGAAATCCATCCGGTTGTTCAATGTATACTTCTTCTTCCAAATCACCATTTAGGAAGGCAGACTTGACATCCATCTGATATACCTTGAAGTCTTTGAAGGCAGCAAATACAAGAAATAATTTGACTGTTTCAATTCTTGCCACTGGAGCAAAAGTTTCTTCCAAATCAATTCCTTCTATTTGAGAGTAGCCTTTGCAGACCAAGCTAGCTTTGTTTCTAATTACTTCACCAACTTCATTTAGTTTGTTCTGGAAGACCCATTTGGTTCCAATCACATTCTTGTTTCTAGGTCTGGGAACAAGATCCCAAGTATGATTTTTTTCAATTTGCATCAATTCTTCTTCCATTGCTTTGGTCCAGTTTTCATCATTACAAGCTTCATTAATTGTCTTAGGTTCAATATTTGAAATCAGACAGTATTCATTTGAATCTTGAGCAATTCTTCTCCTTGTTTGTACCCCTTTGCTTTTGTCACCTATGATCTGATCTTCATAATGATTTAGAGTTACATACCTTGGAACTTTGGGTGTTTCTTGCACTACTGTTTCTTGATCAGGCTCATTCAGACAAACCTCTTCTTTCTGATTTACCGGATCAGTCTGTATCTGAATTTCAGAGGAGGATTGAGCTCCTTGCACTAGAGAATCATTCTGATCATCTTCATCATATTCATATAATCTTGAGGGCTTCTCAATTCCTTCATCAACCTTCACATTTGTACTTTCTATCATCTTTCTCAATCTCTTATTGTAACACCGATAGGCTTTTCTTTGAGTGGAGTAACCCAAGAAAATTCCTTCATCACTTCTTGCATCAAACTTTCCTAAATCTTCATCTCTTTTGATGTAACACTTGCTACCAAATACTCTGAAGTATCTCACAATAGGAATTATACCAAACCAAAGTTCATAAGGAGTCTTACCAGTATTGCCTCTGATTTGAACTCGATTGAGAGTATAGACTGCAGTGATGACAGCTTCTCTCCAAAACATCTGAGGAACATTTACTTCCATCATCATTGTCCTGGATGCTTCCTAGATGGTTCGGTTCTTTCTCTCAACTACTCCATTCTGCTGTGGAGTCCTAGGAGCAAACAACTGTCTCTTTATACCATGCTTCTCACAAAAGTCTATGAATTCACTGGATGTGAATTCACCGCCTCTATCAGACCTTAGACATTTCAATTTTAATCCGGTTTGATTCTCTACCATAGCTTTGAAGATTTTGAACTTCTCAAGGGCTTCTGATTTCTCTTTTAGAAAGGTAACCCACATCATCTGGGAATAGTCATCAATCAGTAACATAAAATATCTATCACCTTGCATACTCTTGGTTCTTGTTGGACCACAGAGATCAGAATGAACCAATTCCAATAATCCGGTAGAGGACTGATCCTTGCTTTTGAAAGAGACTCTGCTCTGTTTACCTAGCTGACATTCTTTTCATAAACTATTTGTAGGTTTCACCAATTTTGGAAGATCTCTTACAACCTGAGTATTGCTTATCTTGATCATGTTATCAAAATTCACATGACACATCCTTCTATGCCATAACCAACTCTAATCAACTTAAGCAAACAAGTAACTTTTATTAGAACCAACTAGATGGAAGATATTACCTTTTGTCTGAGTACCGGATGCAATCTCAGTTCTGGAGCTTTCAAAGATCCTACATCTTCCATTTTTGAACTAGAGATCATAGCCTTTGTCCACCAATTGACCAACACTGAGAAGATTGTGCTTCAATCCTTCGACATATAGTACATTACCGGTTTTGCTCTTTCCATCAAAAGAAATAGTTCCCCTACCTCTGATTCTGCCAGCAGAATTATCACCAAACTTTACCATTCCTCCTTCATACCTTTCCAAATCTAAGAACTTGTTCTTGTCACCTGTCATGTGGTGGGAACATCCACTGTCAATAACCCAATCATCCTTTTCTTCAACTTGGGCAACCAAAGCTCTTTCCACAACCTTATGATTGATAGATTCAGAGGATATTGAATCTTCTTCCTTGATGGCAATAAACACCCATTCAGTTCCAGATTTTCTTCCTATTTCTGATTCATCATCTATTACTCCTTCATTATCATCTTCTTCATGAACATAATAACAGTTCTTTTGGAACCTTTGTCTATTAGCATTTGATCTTGTAGATCTTTCCAGACATCTTGAAGCAAAATGACCAATCTTATTGCAATTGAAGCACTTAAAGGGTAATTTTCCTTCATACTTATTGGATCCTCTTGGTAGTCTCTTGGCAATGAGGGCTTCAAGATGAGCTATTTCTACTTCTTCCTCTTCCATGTCTTTCCTTGCTTGATCATACCATGACAGCTTCCTTGAAGAGTTCTCTCCCGGATCAAATCTTTGTTTGCCTTTCACATAGGCACTGGCTTTGAATGCAGATTCAGTCTTGGGGTGATCATCTCCAAACTCAGTCATTTCAAATGCAGCCAGTTTGCCAGCCAATTGCTCTCTTGTGATAGTTGTATGGGCTCTGAATTCATCAATGGTAGCAACCTTGATTTTGTAGGCAACAGGAAGGGATTTGAGGATTTTGCAAACAATTTCATTTTCATCCAGAACTCCACCAGCATTCCTGATTCCACACACCAGCTCATTCACTATTGGCATAAAGGTAGTGATATTTTCATCATCTCTCATCTTCAATCTTTCAAATTTCCCTTTCAAACTTTGCAACCTTGCATCTTAACAAACTCATCTCCTTCATGTAGAAGTTCCAGTTTAACCCAGATCTCATATGCAGTTGGTAGGTCAATAACATTTGGGAGCTCTGAATCATTCAATGCACTAAGAAGAGCTTCTTTGGTCTGTAGATTGTTTTCAGCATCTGTAATTTCATTCAGAGTTGTTGGACCACCCTGTGGAGGTACATAAGCCTTTGTGATCATGGACAGGTATGCTTTTCCCATACACTCCAAGTGATATTTCATGCGACCTTTCCAGAGTGAGAAATTGGTTCCATCGAACTTCAGACTATCCTTCTTGTATGACGACATCCTGGATCTCCTCAAGCAGTTAAGCTCCTTTCAGAGGAACCTGGCTCTGATACCAATTGTTAGATCTAGGGCACACAACTGAGAGGGGGGGTGAATCAGTTGCATAAAACTTGCTTCAACTTCAAACACTTGAATCCACTTTGTTAGTTAACAGCATATCAATTAACCATTCATCAAAGCATAAGGCAAGAACACTAGAGCAGATAAACATCAACACATTAGACACCAATATTTTTGACGTGGAAAACCTGGTTAAGGGAAAAACCATGGGGTGATTAACCCAAGGATTATTCTCTATTAGAAGAATAAGAAAAATGGATGGCACATGCCAGTCAGGGCTCACTGCCCGAGCACACTGCTCACAAAGAGGCACACTGCCTACAAGAGACACACTATCTACAAGATCATAAGTATTACAAACTTGAACTGGAGAATGACATCTTCACCATGTCTGGATCAGTTCCATTTAAGCCTGAGACACACCTACTCTGTATTTTACTCTTTCGCTATACCTTACTCATCCGCACCTCAACACACACTTTGAAATGAATTCACAAACCTTTATTTATACAAGACATCAACTTAGGAACAATCATCTAAGTCGGTAATCAACCATAAGAACATTCGCAAGATAAATAACACATCCGGTCGGCCACCACAAGAACATTCACTAGATGAACAACTCATCTGGTCAGCTAGTCTGAACAAGAACTTCATCTAGAAGAATATCTTCAATTCCGGGCTCTACCACCAATGTGGACCAACAACACAACCTCAACATGATCCAAGAACCTTCACAAGCTTGCCTGAATGACCAGGTACATCCGCGCTTCCTCTACCCACTGAAATCTCTTCTCTTCCTTATCTAGAACTTCAAGAACACAATCTATCACCACTGTCATACTGCAAGAGGTGCTTCCGGACCTCCAAACCATGAACAAATTGAGATGACACATCACAAGGACATCCCAAACACTCCACCCAATCTGCAAGATAGGATAATGCACTTCTGGATCTCACCAGACCTTTTTGTAGCACTCTGTCACTCTGGAGCATCTCTCGGAACCGGTTCTACTTGATCAAACACAACTTATTCACATCTTCATGCAGACCTCTAAAATCTTAACTGGATCATCTCAAGACTCATATCTACAAACCCTTTAATCCGCATCTTCTAAATCTCAACCTATTGAGTACTTTTGCCTTCTTCTCATTACTATTCTTGATTGAGACTAATTTTCTCAATATCCTCAGTGCATCCAATCCTTCTTGTCAATGCAATATGAGTATGTTGACATCAATGACAACACTGGTTAACCTCATACTTGCAACACATACAAATACATGGTTTCCCTCGCACGCCTTGAATATGCAATTGGGTTGCTTATTTGTTGACCCAAGTCATGTACTATTTATAAACCCTACAATATTCCTTGATGCTTTTGGCCTTTCGTCAATGTACATAGCCACTCCTTTATTTTGATCCTTATCTTTTAGCTATATATAATTTGTTGATAGTGCATACCTACGCATACTTCATGTATATCAAACCAGTTGCATCCAATCTTTGTAACTGTAATAGGGTCTGACATACTCCATCAATTCAATAACTTTGTCATAACAGACCTTTATGTCATCCACGCAAAATAGACCCAAACCATGTAATGATGATGGTGCTATGTAATAAATCCTCTCGTTGACACAAAAATCAATGTTTATTGGAGGAAGTTCCTTGGGTATCCATTGTTTCCATAGATGTTTGTACCTCAAGGGCACCTTGATGTCACCTATGCTCTCATCATCATAAGAACATGACCCCCTTCAGGAAGAAAAACTTCCATGCGTTTACAGAATTTTCTTCTAATCATTTGACCTCTAGTTGATCTCCCTCTTTTAGACCTACTACATGTCTCGCTTTCCTCTTCTCTTCCTGAATTTCCCTCGCTCGAGGAAGATAGATCTAACAAATACCTATTTGGTGGTACCTGCACTCATAAGGATGTTGGATGAAGTTCTTTCATGGTGATGTGATCCCAAGGTATGGGGTTGGAGGATTAAAAACCAAGGTTGTCACTACTAGTCAAATGCATGTGGAGGTAACAATAGTTTGTAGGCATGGGAATGGTTTGTAGGGTCACCAGCGTTGTGTTTTGAAGCCATTTCCAGGCATTGTACAAAATTGTACAGCCTTGAAGGCCTGGCAGAATGGTTGGATATGGTAATAATCTCAATCAACTTCATGTTACATCAAAGTTCATGCATTTTAGTTAAGATTTGTGAGTTATTATGGATTTACTTCAGACTGCTAAAACCTTCAGTTAGAGTAAGCAGAGATAGAAATAATTATGTTTCTCCTTTATTAATTGGTGGAATCTTCTGGTTTCTTGTGAGATTATCCTACTATGAATGTTCTTTCATGTTTCAGTGGATTTAGGGAAAAATTATAAAGATAAGATCCGAGGGAATGAAGTTTCTTGACTGAAAAACTATGTGTACAGTTTGTGAATAGAGTAATTATGAAGGTTAAGCCCTTAGGGTTTTGTGAAAATACTTGTAAATGGACTTTGATGCTTTGAAGAGCATATACCAGTCAAACTAAACATGTCCCAAGCACTGGACAAGTGTACTTTGGTCAGGAGTTAGTAAAGCAACAAAGCCTTATGCAAATCAGGCCTAATTAGGCCTAAATCTGTGTGAGACAATAATATTTAAAGCTTGTGTTGTAAAAGTTTTGATACCCATGTTGAATATGTTTTAGATCTACAAGGAGGGCATTGAAAAGTGTGGATAGACTTGTGTAATAGTGCTTAGATTGTGAATGAAGCCCTGACAAATAGGTTGGCAGACCTACAAGCGTTGCAAACAGGGTATGAAGGAACCAATAATAGTAAGAACTTTAAGGTCTTTTGATGATTAAGTGTGAGTTGTTGGTTGTTTTGGTTAAGAGATTACCAAGGTATAATTTGATCTCATTTGATATAAGGTTTGGTGTAAGCATGAAGTTAAAAAGTCCATTGCTTTGACTGATCTATCTAATAATAGCCCTGTTTTGGAGACTAAAATAAAAGTACAGTATATGATTTTGTTAAATTGTCAAGAATAAAGGATGGGAGATGGTTTACATTTGTTTGAAGTGAATGGAATGGAAATTTTGTGGTCTATATTAGCCTAAATACTATTTTGGGTCAAATTACTTTATGTTGAGTTGAAATTGTGAAGTTTAGGACAGTCATAAAAAGAGTTAATGGTAAAATGAAAGGGCAGACTGGGTAATTGTTTGTTTTGATCAAGATGAAGTTGACTAAGGTGTTTGAAGGTCTGGTAATGGTTTGGAACTCTAAAGCAAAATTTGAGTGTTTGTGTTGAGTTTTGTGAAGGGAAATATAGTTGAATAAGTGTGTCAAAAGAAGGAAAGTTCAAGATTGTTTGTGACTTGTCAAATGAGATTGTGTGAGTTTGTTTCCTTCCTCTAACTCTGCATCATGTACTTCTATATGTTCTCTTATGGACAGGCACTAGGCATTTTTCATTGCACTCATGGACCATGAATTTTTTTCAATCCCTTTGATCATTTGTGGACCTCAATATGTAAATTTATTTCATCAAAGATTAGAAATTTGAACCCTAGTGAAATTTGTGTGCTCTTATGTGACGGGAATTCATTTCAATCTTATAGTAGAAAAATTATGCTAAGATAGATACAAAAATTGTAGTTCATAGGCCAAAAATGGCCACCCAACTAATTGAACATCTCAAAGCTTGGTTGTTCAAACTAACCAGACACCAGTACTAGGTAGTACTTGGGTTTGTCAATGGGACATTGGCTCGAATTGACCAAAATATAGCATGCAACACCTCGATGGGAACAAACAGAGTCTAAATCATTGTACTTGAAACAAGATTTATAAATGTGGGGGAAAAATCACTTACAGTCATTGTCCCTTGATTGACTTTCCCTTTTTGAGTGCCCTCACCTCTCATTCTGGCTTTCCTCCTGCCAAATGGTTCCTAGTCTTCCTCCTTGACTCAATGGCCTTGTAGTACTCATCCAATGAAGTCTTACAACTCTCCACTCAGGGGATGGATGCAGTGGTTCTCAGTGCAACTCTCCAATTAGGGTCTCAGTACAATATGCTATGTCATGCTCCTACGTGCTCGGGGCCAAAATTCAAAATATATAGTTTATATATATGCTATGTCAACATATAGTTTATATACAAAATATATATGCTATACCAACATATAGTTTATTTTATTTTCTACAAAATATAATTTTTGTATGGTGGCTTGCTAAGCTTATATAATTGGTTTTCTCTTTCTTTATAATTTTTGATGATTTATTTCCTATGACATGATTGAATATTATCTACAGTCCTAGTGATTGTTAAAAAGGCTTATGATATGTGATGTTTAATCATGATGGATGTCTAAAAATTAGTGATTGAAATACTACTTGACTAAAGATTGAGCTATCTGTTATTTTATCATTTAAACATCATGGAAGAAATACTTGCAATCAATGTCTTATTAATGTAGCCTACAAGGTTTCTTTTCCTAGTTTTTTTTGGTCCTATTCTTGTTATGACTTATTTTTTTCCATTGATCTATTACAGTAATGGGGAGCATATCTAGTGAATTGATTCCTTCGGTCTCTTTGATTCTTTTCCTTGTGCATAACGAGTTTTTTTCTATCCTATGATTCATTGATTCTTGGTTTAAAACACTCATTACAACTAACATGGATATGAATTATGATTGTGGGTGTGAGAAGGGATTGTTGAATATGAAGGAATGGTTTAGGAAAGTACTCAATCCAAATGAGTCATTTTCTTGTCATGGAATGTGTTAAGAGACTTTAAAATTAATATATTCAATCTAGTTAATATTGACACATATAAAGCATGCCAAAGGCACTTCGGAGATATGCTATGACATAAAGAAGATTGTTAAGGTGATGTCAAGTCTTCATCCATTAGGGTAGGAAAACATAGATGCATTGGTAAAAAAGGTTCCATTCAACTTGGAGGAAATGGATAATTACCTAAGGGGCTAATGTGAGATTGGACCAAGTTTATATTATGATACAAATAGCTTGGGAAAAGGGATGATGAAATGGTTATGTATGGGAAATTGTAAAGATAAATATAACACCAAGGGAAGAACACTAGAACTAATTTTAGCACTATGGATTAATCCAAGACTCAAAATTCCACTAAGAAGCATCCCTTACCTCTTAAATTAATTCCATAGGTGGGTTTATCCTCCAATATAGTGCCATTGGTTAGCTTATCATGTGAACTTCCGCTATAAGTAGGATTACCAGACACTTTCATAACATGCATGTGTGGTTTCAAAAGGTTTATACGTTCTTGTAAATTTGAAAGAAAGGCATGTTTTGACTTTGCAAATAGGTGTTAGGGGTTAATTTGACTTGGTTTTAGCATTAGAGTGACAAACCTTGTGGTTTAGGTTCCATAAACAAAATCTCCTCATTTTTTTAGCTTCCTATTATCATCTTTATATTCAAAGAGCTTTCTAAAGATCATCTAAATATTCATTGCTAATGAAAATGCACAAACTGATGTGTAATAGATCCAAGGTGAGGCTCAGAGAGCCTCATCTTTTGAAACCATTAACCAAAGAAATGCTAAGAACAATATATGCAAGAGACGAAGAATAAGGTAACTTGTATTATTAGGAAGGACGAGATGCCTTTATATAGCATGACCTCATGTTTGAGTCTCGAAACCCTCCCATATCGTCAACGCATGCGTCTAGGCTAACCATGTCAAGTTTCACTCCATACAAGCACAAATTGAACAAAATTCAACGTTGGCCCCATTCACATGTCACTATGTGGGGTCAACATGAGGAAACACTAATTTTTTGGGAATGAAATAACCAAATATATGATCAAATAATATCTAATCATAAATACTCATAGAGTAATTAGGATTTGATCATATGGAAATTTCTAGGAGAGCTACAATAGTTGTAACATCATGAATTAACAACATTAAAAAGTACATCATGATTAATTATGTAATGGTATAAAAATTAAAAACATCATGAATTAATTATGTAACCATATAAGTCAAATATAATTCTGTCAAGAAATCAATATCAAATAGATAATATAATTGCATAACTCATACATTTCAATGTCATTGATCTTCTTCTTCATCCAACTCTTTGTCTGTATCATCCCATCCAGATTCGACATTGTAAGGATTGGTCATATCATCATCGTCGTCATTGATATCAATTCGATAATTTCATCATCCACATGGATATCATCTTCATGAACATTAACTCCTACATCATCATGATCTAGTTCCTCTTCTTCGACATCGTCGTCAGGCACATCATCAAATAACTGTTGATCCTGATCATCATCTACATCATCTTCTATTTCTTTAGTATCTTCTTCTTCCACCACATTATACTTTATCGTCCTTCCTCTTGGATCATGTCTAACAATAGATGACCAACCCGGTTTACCTGGAACCTCTGAGTAAAATACCTACTCACATTGGCTTGGAAGAACATAGGGCTCATTTCCAGCTCGTTCGATTGACCTTGTATTAACCATGGTAAATCCATTATCATGTTCAACAACAGTTCTCTCAGGATCATTTTCATTCAATCGTAGCCTGTACCATTGGATGACAAACATAACTAATTTGAAGGACTTTAAGTCACACTCAAGTATATCATCCAAAATCCCATAGTATCAATTTTCTGAGACTTCTGGATGTATGTCACTTCTAGATGAAACATTAGTCACCTGAAAGACTACAGTTATCCCAGAATCACAAGTTTTCTTCTTGTCATCCAACTTTTTGATTCAAAATTTATGACCATTGCACCACATAGACTTGTGGTGTTTCACCTACAATATGTCAAACATGTAAAAATTATTTCATCGTCAGTTGATTAACATATTTATTCTTGGCCGAATGTATGCAAAGAAAAAAAACTCAACATATATATACATCAATATAATTGAAAATAATTAAATAATATGGGCAATTAATATATTTATACATACCTTTTTATCTCTTAAACCATATGCTAAATCAATTTCCCTTGGTGTAACATTGGAATCTCCATTATGATGAGATTCTTTAACCAATGAAGCCACACCTTCCCATGTTAATGCGTGACCATATTGTTGACATCATTCAATCCATACCATCATCCAATCAAGATTGTTTGTGATGTACAAATGTAGTGCAACCCACTCTCAACCAACTGTATCAAAAAAAATTGAAATTTGCAAATGACGTATAATTAGTTAATTACCACGGTATACGACCTTAATTTATAATTGATGTACTTGAAAACCTAACATCCCACTACCAATGATCTTATTATCTTTCATTGTTGGATGAATTCAAATTAAAGGATTATGCACAAAGAATGAATTATGACCCTAAAGGGTACATACGCTCTTGTAAGAAAAAGCAAAACCTTAGTGGATACACCCATGTTCCTATACCGGGGGAAGATGTGTTTAAGAACGAAGAAGACAAAGAAGTAGAGGAGGTTATAGAAAATTTCATGAAGGTATTATACCCTAAATTACAAAATTTCAAAAGTATTATACCCTAAATTACAAAATTTGGTATTATGAGAGCCATCATTTGTGTGACAAGATCCATAACATAGCCACCCATAACCATTAGTACCATCGCCCTAGTTACAACTGACCAAAATACCATTATATCCACTTCAGCAAGACTTTGAACCCTTCATACCGACCCAAAAAGCAGCAAGGATTTAGACTCATGAAGCAAACAACTTACACAAGATTTGAAATCTTATGAGCTAAGGGTATATCGACCTAGAATAGCCCCATCATTGGAACCTTTCATTATGCTACACTGATGGTCCGATAGAGACAAGATAGTATTATATCGGTATGACATTGACCTATCGGAGTAACTTTTGATTCATCCCACCGATAGATCGATGAAATTAAACATAATGAACTTATCAGAATAACATGTAGATATCGGTGGAAACCGCATCATGGTCCCACCGATAGGCCGACAAAATTGGTAAAAGAAGATTGTATCGCCGCAACATAAAGACTTTGGTGGAATAGACATCACACCTTCATCGATGAGCCGATGAACTCAAGTTAGCTGGAACATGTCGACTTCGGCGGATCTTATATACAAGTTCCCCCGATATGCCGATAAAAGCCCACAAGGACAATAACCATCTCTGAAACATATAAGGATCGGTGGAACCAAGGATAAAGTTTCACCGATGGCCTAAGACAACTAAAAAGCATTACCAATATGATAAGTATCAACCGAGCTAGGGTATATCAGAGTAACTACATACAGAATCCCACCGGTAGACTGAGAAAATGAAATACATCAATGGAAGAAGTGGGCATCGGTGAAATATAATGCAAAGTCACTGTTGGAACTAAAAAATTCACATTTTTCATCTGCTAAAGAATTCACTAATGTCCCTCATTTGCAAGACCAACAACTAAAATTTGTGTGACAAGATCCATATCAGAGTCCACACATAAAAGATCCCATGAACATACCTAGCTCTGTGACCATAGCTCAATTCTGATACTAGTTCATCCATATTGGCAAGACCTCATGTAACTCACACAGAATGGTAAAATACATTTTTGGAAGAAAATATGATAATCGGTGAGAGATGAGCAATGTATGAACGACCAAGATTTCATATGTTAAAAATTTTGGGCAGGCATTTGGTATGTATCACCGATACATTCTCATCAGCATGAGTATAACAATCAGAGCGAAGCCCTGAAGTCATACCGAGCCTTTAAGTCACACCGATCAATAACTTATCAACATGAAGGCAAGCAATCTCTCCCCAATGCATAACGATAAGGCTATTGGCATGACACATATAGTCAAAATGAAATCCTTAAGCTTCTCCGATCATAAAAGTCACCTTGACATAAGGAGCAAAAGGCTTTTTGGAAAGACTCTCTCTGATATGTTCCAGTAAAGTTGAATGAAGGAAATAAGACCAAGATTTCATATGTTAAAAATTTCAGGGAGACATGTGGTATGTATCACCAATACATTGTCATCGGCATGAGTATAACAATTGGAGCGAAGTCCTGAAGTCACACTGAGCCTTTAAGTCACACCAATCAATGACTTATCAGCATGAAGGCAAGCAATATCTCCCTAATACATCATGATAAGCCTATTAGCATGACACATACAATTGGAATGAAATCCTTAAGCTTCTCCGATCATAAAAGTCACCCCAACATAAGGAGAAAAAGGATTTTCGGCAAGACTCTCTCCAATATGTTCCAGTAAAGTTGAATGAAGGAAATAAGACCATCAGGAAGACATGACCTGTCAGGAGACCCGCATATTTTCTTGCCGATGAAGATTATCATGCTGATAACGGCAAGCTAATCTCTATCCATCGGAGAAACACTCACCGATGCCAGGGTGAATATTAATCCAACTTGACCAAATGTTGTCAGGATGAAAATTGCAATATCTTCCTCAAATAAGGATAAAAGGTTAAAAACTACTTCGGGGAGACACCAATGTACCCATGATGACCAATTAGATACATATGAATGAAAATGGTGCCAAGGCAATATGAAGGTTGATAAAATAATGAGATAGTCTCACCGATATCAATAAAAGAGCATCACCCTGACATTTTGAAAGTCATGAACTCCCTACATTCAATTCAAGTGGCAACCATTAATGGATGATTGAACATAAGAGGTATAAGCTAGATTGAATTCAATTGAGATCAATACAAGGGTTGTAGACGAAGAAGAAGGAGTTCACCAGGAGCCAAGGAGATTGCACAGAGCGTATACGGGTAAGTCCTTGAACTCTCTTTGGAATAGTCAAGTTCTGATAGTCACCAAAAATGGAAGGTTCCTCTGAAACAAAGAAGAGGCAACCAATTGAGAAGAGCCAAACCAAGGGTAAAAAATAGAAAATTGACAGAGAAAAGGGAGAGAAAACACCAGAGATGAAATTGAACCAAGACCTTATAAACCAGTTGCCCGGATCAAGGTCCAAGGCCAGAAGAACTGCACAATTAAGAGCAAATGTGGAAAAACTCAAAGATAAATACAAATACATAGGAAATGTATGGACTCCTATTCGAGGATATGAGTTATTTATGTTCCACTATCACAGGAGACATAGGATGGAACCCGTCTGCAACCCCTGGCAACTCAATTTGGGGAGATTGATAGTTACATATATTTTTGTCAATATCGACCTTTTGAAACTACTGGCATGCCATTATGACCCTAACCAAAAAGCCATATGTGATCTACAAGGAAAGCCCCTGTTTCATGTTTCCAAAAATGCAATCTGTGAAGTTTTTGACTTAAATGACACATACAATACCCCAATTGTGCATGAAACCCTAGAAAAGGAATATTTCAAATTGGATACAACATATAAGGGTTGGAGACTACCATTACATAGGCCATGGAATGAAGGGAGTCTAGTGCCATTTGAAGAAGGGGACGAACCACCGTTTCATGTAGATTTGTCTGAACCTTACTTGAGATACACATATTACTCAGTGGGACAGGTGTTGGGGACTGAAGTTTCAGAGTTTATGTCTACAGTGCCCATGGTTATCTTTGTGGATATCTAGTGCCATCAAGCTAGGACATTTGATTATGCTACTTTTATTTTTAAGGAAATAGACTCAGGTCTGAAGGCCATAAAAAATAGTCCCCCCACAGTCAGCTTTAGACACTATTCTATTCTCATGCATATGGTTTTGTATTTTGGACAAGAATTAAATTTATGGCCAGAGTAGCTAAAAATTTCACAAATTGATAAAAATGGTCAGCCTCTGCCTCCACAATTATGGACCTCTGTTTGGGACAGTAGGTTTAGAAATACCAGTTATGTTTATTTTGAAGAATTCTTTGTGAAAACCCTATACAGCTATTATGGCTACCCATGTAGTTATACTTTGTCTGAGGAAATTAAAAGGTTTCTGAGACCCAAAGATTTTGATGGGCCACCTACTGTGAACCACAATTGGGGGGAATTGGTATAGTTTCTATGATTCCACAATGATCAAAGTGTATGGGTTTGAGGATACCCCTTTTTTATTGCCAAAAATTGTACCAAATAGGGTGGCATACTTGGAAATAGTTAGACAACTTGATTACTCAAATGTGATGCATCTCAGTGCATATGATAAACAATCCTTTATGTCAAGCACATTATGTTTTGGTGACTTCACTATGTTGGCTAAAGAAGGTTATGATCTTATTCTTGATAAATTATCTCATTTTAATCTTGGGAAAGGGATACAAAGAAAGGATTTTGACCCAGAGGGATTTATTGATTATGCTAAAAAGAAGCAAAAACTGGAAGGATATGCTCATGTACCATTCCCTCATGATGATGTGATTAGAAATTTGGAAGAAGCAGAGGCTGAAATAGCCATTGATAAGTATAATCAAGAAGTACGGGAAAGGAGAAGAAAAAACAAGAAATTAAAGTTTTGTCCTCTGACGGTGAAGGGTCTATAGCTTTTGAAACCCATGACCTACCTGATACAATTTCAAAATGCAGAATTGAAACATATCAGCCCCCGAAAAGAGAATTAGAAATTGAATAAATAGGGGATGATGATGTTAGATAGGTTGCATACAGATCTTTTCTTTCAGATGACCAATTCATTCATACTCCTGAGTTTAGATCTTTTCTGTACAGACACAAGGGAAGGTCTATTAGAGAATCAGTCCCAGATGTTACACCAGACAACTAGGTACAATTGATGAATGCTTTAAAAATAGAGGTTGAAAAGGAGATAGAAGATATGACTCCTGAGAAAGGCAGAGACCTACTCAGAGAATTTGGTGTAATAATATTCCCAAGACCTGATCCAAAAAATATAATCTAAATGAGAATTCTCTCATGATATGGGCTCTATATCCCCCAAATAAGAAGCTTGCAATCATTGATACTAAGAAAGCTTTCGGTCATGTTATGACATTGAGAGCTGGAGAAACTGATCCAGTTGTCACAGCAGAGTTTGGAGTAAATGTAGTAAAGCTAAATAAAGCTCAGATTCAGCTATTGATAAAGGAGAGGGATACCTACAAGATGAGTTGGGAGAGATTGAAAAAGGAAAATGATTTTTTAAAGGATGCAGTTCCTCTCAAAATGATTACACAGGCAGAGAGCTCACAACAAGCCCAATCACCTTCAAAAAATCAAATGACACGGGTCAGAATAGATACACTCACTATAGTCCTATAGAATAGGCATGATCATATGATGAAATGGATATATAATTATGGGACATTTGTTCTAAGAATCAAAAGTCCATTCAGGAACATGAGAGATTGGATAATAGGGTAAGAGATAAGTTACAAGAGATACAGGGCAAACAAGCCTCTGACAATGCAAGCACATCCAATGCTGACAATCTTATTAAGCAGCATAAGAAATATCATGATAGGCTCCAGGATGAAGTAAAAGAATGCATGGAGACTTCACAGATAGGTGTACCTGTACTACTAAAAAATGACAAAGATTTGAAAAGCAAAGATGAATGGATCAAGGAGTGTCAGGGAATCTTGAAAGAAGCCCTAGAAATTGTGAAACAAGAAGATTTGGCATCTAAGGAGGCTTGCTCGCATTTGGAGAAGATGGTCTCAATGGAGGTGGACATTAGGGATGCCACTGAATATACTAAAACATACCTGAGCCAGAAATACTTAGATCATCTTGCTCAGATTTACTTGTGGCTTAGTAGGGCTTAATTGTGTTTGTTTATTCTCATAATATTGTTAATGCACCTGAAGTCAATTTGTTTCTTAGTAGAGCAGTTGATGCACCTGTTGTTCAGAAGGAGTAGATCGACCAACACATAGATGAAACATCCTATGAGAAAATAGAAAACCTTGCTCAGGCCTTGAATGGTCATGGGTTTCTATTTGAAGAGTAACGGATCAGTCTTTTAATTATATTTCTATTTATTTTCTTAATTCAATTAGTTATGAAAAGATGTGACTCTTCCATTGTAACCGGATTGGAGCTTGTTCACTTCCCAATATATAAAGGGAACCCAAGTCCGTCTTTTGAATCATCATCAAGATTAGATTAGAATCACTACCATTAGTAGTATCTTTCATCCATTCCATTCACTATCAAAATGTTTTAAATCATATCCAAAGACCATGTTGCACATAATATTTTGAGGAAATCAATTGAAGATCTCAGATTCGGTGGCTCTATGTATCAACTGTTTGTTAAGATAAGCAATTATTTGGCTGTCCAAGTTGGTATTCCTTATTATTTGAATTTATTCCAAGTAGAATATTAAATTCATCAAACACATTTGTTGTTCTCTTCAAGTAGGAATTAAAATCCTTTTAAATAGATTACAGTAATTTGGAAATATCAATTGAATAGATAAGGAGAGTATAATTGAAGGCTGTTATACTGTCTCCAGACAATACTATTAAGTTGTTCAAAATTAAATATATCAAGTATATTTTCATTTTGTCGGTGCACATTTTGTTGTCATTGTGTGATCCCTCTTAACTGGTTCCTTCAAGGAAGGATTAAAATCCTCTTAGATAGATCAAAGTAATTTAATAGATCTTGATTGGATCAATAAGAAGAGTTTGCCAGTCACATCCTTACACGTTTATGCAAGTCATAAACTAGAAACATTGTGCCAAACAATTAGAATTATTGCCAGATGACACCATTAATCCTAGGTTCTCACTTGACTCCATTTACCCAACAAGGCACTGGTCTCACCCATTCCATCTTAGAAATTCCATCAATCTAACTTAGGGTTTTTACCTTGATATTGCATATACAATTTATACCAAATTACCATCATTTCATTTTAGAATTCCATAAAATCTCATTTGAACATTTGCATTTCATATTTACATAGTAGAAATAGAAGTAGTCAACAAGCTTTCATCTATTCCACACTATTTTCCACTGTGGGTAGATTTGTTCATTTAGATAAAAACAGAACATCAAACCAATCTGGTTCAGGACTTGTAGAGCCTAAAGTGTAGAGAGTCATTAACCATACTGGTTAACTCTGTCAATTGGCTCAAGAACGATGCAAGTCTGATCACAAAGCCTGGCATCCTCTTAGGACTTGTAACCTGCATTTTTTAGACCCAATAGAAGGAGTTAGAGAAAAAAGCAAAGGTTGTAAGAAATGGATGATTCATCTGAAGCAGAATCTGTAAGAGAAAATGAAGCACAATCACAATAGAGAACAGTCTCTCGAATGATGAATGATGAATATGAAGAACTCCCTAATAGGGACTTACAAGTAGCCAAGGAATTTCATGTGGATGAAGATGATAGGCTTACAACCTATGAATCCTTTATTTCTAATAATGAGTTTGTCAAGTCAAGAGAACTTAAATCTTTTTTATATAATTACAAAGGCAAAAGGTTGAGGGAATCCATCCCAAATATTACCCCTAATATTGAACAGCAATTGATGAAAAGGTTGAAAGATGGTATAGACAATGAAGTGCATAACATGACCCCTGAAAGGGGTAGACAGTTGTTACTTGAAGCTGGTGTAATAGTATTTCCTAGTTGGGACCTCAGTGCCTCTTTAATTTTTGATAGTTTTTTGCATAACAAGGAAGGAGAATACAAGTTAAACATAGAGGGTGTGAAGGAAATTTACATAGGGTCAAGATTCAATCCTGATGAAAATTCAATGTTGATATGGGCACTATACCCACCTCACAAAAGGCCAAAGATCATCGATATCGAAAAAACCTTTGGACACATGATGACCCTTAAAGTTGGGGAAACTGACCTTATGGCTTCAGCAGACATGGGCACAAGCATTGCCAAGTTCAACAAGGCACAAACAATATAGTTGATGAAAGAAAGAAATTATTACAAAATGAAAAGTGAAAAATTAGATTTGGAAATTACTACCATGAAAGATGCTAGAATGAGGATCACCTTTGGAACTAATACAGAGTTGCAGAGTGAATATGAGCAGTTGCAAGAAGAACATCAACAGCTAGTAGAAAAGATGAAGGACCTTCAGTTTGGCACTGTGGCAACGATGTTGCACAAGAGATTTACAAACTTGAAGATATGCCTTGATGATTTTTGGCATGTTCACAAAAAGAACTATGAAGCCATTATTGAGCATGGGAGAGTGAAAAATAGATTGGGTACTAAGAGACATGATATGCAACTACATGAGGGATCCGATACCAATTCCATCTTGGCCATTGACACAATCATGAGAAAGCATGACAAATATGATGAAGACTTACACTCAGAAAATGCAGGGTTTGATGATACTATGAAGTTGGGATTACCCAAATTATGTGATAAGAACGGGTTTCTGAAGGAACAAGATGATTGGATGGATGAATACAATAGGGTACTTTAGGAAGCATTGGATACAGTCAAAGCACAAGGGCTATTGCTAGATGAGCATGCAAACATATGGAATTGATGATAAAACTCAAATATGAAGCCCAAAATGCAGTGCATGATGTGGATACCCATACCTTGGAGGAGTATAAAAAACATATGTCAGCAGCTAAGTCAATGTTAGGAGAAGATTAAATTATTTTATAAGTTTAATTAAGATCAGTAGTTTAATTATTTTCCAAAAGACAATCCGAAGAGACACCTTTGTTGGGTCTTCTTATATATATGAAATTCAAATTGTAATATTTGATCATCAACACTTTTTAAGATTTTAATACTTTTTAGCAGTGAAAGACTTATTTTCTGGAGTAATACAATACCGGTACTTTTCTATTTATGTGTAGAAGATTCTTTCATTTGGACTAGTTCTCTGTTGTTTCTTTTCAAGAAATTGAAGGCAATGTAAAATGTATTCTAATTAATCTCCATGACCATCTTATAATTACCTCTCACTTTCCTCAATCTACCTTTCCCCATCAGGTACTCCCCTTCAAATTTGTTAATGGAGTTGGGATCCCAAATGCGATCTACATGGATCTTTGATGTGAACTTAGGAATATATTTACTAATGTACACCATGGTCTAGTATGCCATATATCCCTCCACCATAGAACCCTCAATATGTGCTCTTTGTCTAACCAAAGCCTTCAAAAATTTCAAGTGCCTCTCAACCATCCACATTGACCTCGTGTGTACAGGTCCACACAATTCAATCTCCTCAACTTGGTGTATGAGGTAGTGTTCTTGTGCATTGAAAAATGTTGAAGGTAGACACTTGTGCATTTCACACATTAGACAAGGAATTTTTCTCCTCCAATAATTTATATCTTCTTTATGGATTTCTTTAGATGATAGCCATCTACAAGTGATTCAAGGCGCAAACATATTAACGAGATTTAACAAAAATATACAATATATTACATAACAAGTAAAACAAATGGCAAATATAAGATCTATACAATGAATTGAACAAATATCACTACTTACCTCATGTATTTTCCAAGATCATATATAAATTGCTTAACATTGTTGTTGAAGTTGTCAGGGAGAGATAGAGGTAGAACATACTGCAACAATTATAAAATGATCTTTTCATTATTTTTCCAAAACTAGTAAACATAATACACTGAAAAGTACATGCAGTATACAAATATATATAAAATATACCAGAATAATTACCTTAATGAAGGTATGCCAATCATGCGTTTTCATCCCTGACCTAAATTCACCTTTCTTTGTTATGATATTGTTTATGTTCGCAGCAAATCCTGTGGGAAATCAAATTTTTCGTATGACTTCTTTTATAGCATTGCTTTGCTACTCTAGTAATAACCAAGGAATGGCACTTATATTAATTTGGTCTCCATCACTATTTAATTGAATGACATTTTTCATTGCATGATTGGCTTCCTGAATGTCACTACAAATTTTGACAATTTTTTCTATCATGCCCTCCATCCAACATTTTCCATAACGTTTCTATTATATTCTTTCTGATATGCATTATATCAAACAAGTGCACAATTTGTAGCTACTCATAGTAGGGCAACCTACTAAATTATCTAAGATAACTTTTCAGTCCCTGTGGAAACCGGCAATTAATGCCTTGATGACCTTCATGAAGCATATAAGTTAAACAAATTAACAACGACAAACATTGTCAAATAGAGCATGAGTAAACATAACACAATATAAAAATATAAATTCCAAACATATCATATATGATAGATAAACAATTTGATTCAATGTATAACCTTGACGATTAATTATATTATATTCCAACTTCCATAGGCAAGGTGTCATTCTTCGTGGTTTTGATGTGGTTTCTTCTTTCCCATTGAAAATATGTTTTTCAATAGTTCTATACTTATGATTTCTGTGGAGGAAGTGCCTATACTCATCAAACACCTGCTTTCCTAAACTTGTTGAATGACAAGATTTCATCTTTGGACCACAAACTAGACATGCAAATTTTTCCTTTGTTTGAAGACCTGCAAGATCATATATAATTGGATTAAATATGTCAAATTTTATAATTATATATAATGAATAGATTATTTAAAAAACATGCATGATATCTACTTCATAAAATTAAATATCGTTAAAGTGCAGTTGAATGTTATAACATACCACAAAAATGTGTTAGCCCTGGGGCATCATGAATTGTCCATACAAGCATTACATGGAATTGAAATTGTCTTTGTCCTATTAGTCTAGAGATGTCATACATAGTGACACCATTCCATAACTTTAGTAACTCATCGATAAGAGGCTCGATATATACATTCATATCTTTAACTTGGTACTTGCCTAGTTGAATGAACATAAACATTACATAATTATTATAACCATTTTATTGCAATATATATAAATTAATGTACATGACTATTAAGTGAAAAAAAATATGTCATTATGCAACAAATAAGACAAATGAGATGCCACTATGTTACAGAAAATTGATGTAAACAAATACTTGGAACAATCATTGCCAACATTATGTGCTCCCTCTTTATTGACATCCATGGAGGAATGTTATTGTTGATAACAAAAACAGGCCACACTAAGTAAATAGATCTCAGCTCTCCAAATAGATTGACACCGTCCGCTGCCAATGAAAACCTGAGATTATGAGGTTCTTCTTTAAAGTGTGGCCATTTTTCCTCCATGTCCCTAAATGCAGAACCATCTGCAGGCATTCAAAGAATGTCATCTCCACTTCTATTCCATGCATGGTAATCCATAAATTGCACTACGCTTTCGCACCTAAATAATCATTGCATACATGGAATAATGGGAATATAATGGAGAACCTTGCAAGGCACCTTTTTTGTTAGTTGATCTATTTGATATCTACTGATATGACATTCTGGGCATTCTGTTGCAAATTAATGTTGTTTATGATATATAATATGATCATTGGGACATGCATCTATTTCTTGATACTCCATTCCAATATCTTTCATAATGGAAGATAAATCTCGGTATGAGCGAGGTAAAATATTTGATGGTGGTAACAAAAATTCACCTATCAATCTACAACAAAAAATAATTTGTTAATATAAAGAATATTAATGGTACATATTTCATCCTTTATTTACTAGTGATGAACTAACAACAAAAATAGATGAAAAAATATGACATAAATGACATACCTTAACATCCATGAGATTGCTATGTTGGATAAACCATTCATAACCTTCAAGTTCAGCAGCAACAATACAGCAGAGAGAAGAGTTGTTTGGGAACCTTCATAAAGGGAAAGTTGTTTGGGAACCTTCATAAAGGGGATCACATGCCTTCTCAAGTATAGGTAAATCATGAACATTATCAAATTCATCTTGATCATCATGATCAGTTGCGCCACTAAATGTGTCATGGATCAATGTATGTGTACCATCATCTTCAACTATATTTTTTGGCACATGATCATCTTCTTCCATAGGATCATTAACTTCATCTTCGATATTCACAACTCCATGTTCCTCTACTTGTAAAACCACATTCTTTGGGCCGTGATAATCCATATCATGTGCCCTAGGGCGCCCCACCTTTATAATAATGATTGACACAAATAAACCATGATCATGATCAAGTGATTTTTTATATATATAAAAAATGTTAAACCGATATAAACATTTACAAATTCAATCAATATAAAGACATATAATGAACAACTTTCCAATGGACGATAATCATGCCCCCCTTCAATGTGACCATGCTGCCTACAATGTTTCTTAGTTGTTGTGATTAAAAGTCTTCTCGTCTTTAAGCCCTTACAATTATTGCAAGGACAATGACATTTCCCATCACCCTTTCTTTTCAATCTAGCCCACAATCTAGCAAGTGTCTCTTCATTTTGTTCTGCACTAATATTATCTAACATGATTTTTCTTTACCAAGATTGAATATTTAGATCTTCAAAAAATATCAAACTCACACTCCAATAATTAAAAATATCAAACTGTCGCAAGTATAGCAAAACACTATTGCAAGTATAGATAAATTGTCAAACTCAGTTTTATTTATTAAAAAACATTCGTTGAAACCCCAATGAACGCTAACCATATACCCGTCGGCCCACAAATTAAGGAGGCTAACCATATGTCGGCCCACAAATTGATGGAAGGGGATGGTTGACTTTAATTATATGTCGAAGTAGCAATGAAAATTATGGAGCATCGCAAGTTTGACGAACGTCGGGCATAAATTTTAAAAAAAATTGAAAATTTCACATTAAATACACAGGTACCCGATGATACATCTAATTATACATCTTTCATTGGAAAGTTTCGTCGTATTTTGTAGTCAAATGAGTTAGTGTGGTAAGAGGAGGGTCAGATGAACCAAAGACATAATTAGATGATGTGACGAAGGGGTCTTGAAAAATAAAGGACATGAGGGGATGAATGGAGCAGAAAAGGATCCTGGTATTGACCAATAGGAGATGCATCAAGAAGATATCCCTCAACAAGAGGAAATTCCTTAGAAGGAGGTACCTCAGCAAGAAGAAAGCACAGATAAAGACATTGACATGATAGTAAAGGATGCTCAGATTGAGTAAACAGGTCAAGCAGGACCAACTGAAGATATACCTGAGTGGTTGATGTCAGAAGTAAATGAACCCCCTATCAATTTAGTCCCATTTGATGTTAAAACATTGTTTTCTGAGGAGGAAACAAAGCCTAAGAGCAAGGCAAGGGCCATATATGCTATAAAAAGAGATATAACTAGGTGTAGGATAGCACATCTAGCTATCCCTATAGTAGATAAGTCTAAGGGTGAGATAACAGCTAGTGAATATCAGATCACTACCTTAGACTTGAGACATGTGACTGTGGAGTAGGAAATTGAAGAGCTCAAGAGTAGCGCAGATGTAACAATGGCCATGATCTACAAGGTCAAATTGAAGAATAAGGAATTGAAGGAGCACAATTCCCAGCTTGAGGCATTTGTTAGAAGCCTAGTATCTCCTGCAACGCAAGTCATAGAAATTTTAGCTAATTTAACGTTGGTGACTCAAGAGGAGATAAATGATTTGGGGGTGAAAAGGCACCAAGCCTAGGTAATACATAATTAGTTACCAAAATTAATAAAAGATGGGGAGGAGGTAACTCAAATTGCCCTATCTAATTGGGATGCCCTAGCACATATTAAGACACAAGTGGATATTCTCAAGGAAGAATGTGCAACAAGGCTTGATCAAAATGATCAATACCTTGGTTAACTAAAGAGCATTTGTAAGCTAAATAATCAAGTGCTATTGAAGCACAACATAATGACATTGCAGAGTATCCCCAAAATATCCACATGAACAAAAGACTTGAAATTTGAAGCGGATATCCTAAAGGGATGTAGGCTCAAGCTGGTGGATATAAGTGTAAAGGCACATGACTTCCTAGCTAATGAGATGGAAATTCTCAAAGAACTGCTTGGTACTTTAATGGATGAAGGAGGAACTTATGAAGAAAAAGCATCCAAAGGAATGTTCAAAGCTAGGTTTGAGCCCACTTTGAAGAGTCCTGTAGAAAATTTCTCAGAGGTAAATATTGATCAGGTAATGGAATTATCTATAAAGATAAGATCATATAAGGAGAAGGTAGAGAGTACGACTAATAATAGTAAATCCATAGGAGATCAACTTCAGATGCAAGATTATGCTAAGAACAAGGCACAGTAGTTTGACAAAGTAGAAATAGATAAGACAGTTAAAGTATATGAAGTGTATAAGAGTCTAGATTCCTATGTATTGATAGAATCTGAGCCTGAATCCTCATATACAAACTAGGCTAACGTATAGGGGAAGATTCACCAGATGCAGGGTAGAACATTCATGAAGATGAAAAGGTAAAGATGTTGGGGAATATTCTACTGCCAGTTGTCCTCCACCCTCAGATTTCCAACTGGCAATCACGTGCCACATTTTGTGACCATTGATATTTTAGAAAGAGATCTTGACCATTGTTCCATTGTAACTGATCTTAGGTCCTTGTTCTATAAAAGGACCTGGATCATTTTGAAAAAGGGGAGACTGAATTGATAAACATTTTTTAGCACCAAGTTTGTTGATTTGACAAATTTGTGATTCATTCTCATGGTTCTTTCTCATATCAATTGTACATTTGTATATATTTTGAGCATTTATAGAATATGAAGAAGCAGATTACTATTCCATCGTACATCTTGAGTAATCTTTGTTCATTTTTTGGCATGTAACATTGAATTGCCGCATTCTTGTGAAGTGCATTCAACCAATTGATTGCTAACTATCAAATTCCTTTAAAGATTTTCACCTCTTATGCGTAATTGTGAATATTTATAGTGAAGTATGAGTAGGTTTACTTCATATCATGACTATGTCTAGATATACATGTGGATAACTGGTGAAATTTAGAATTCTTAGAGCTCTTTCCTTCCTCAACATATCTTTTGACTTTTATTCTACAAATTGTAGTAAAGAATTGCAAATAATGATAAATCATATGCAGATAACCATAAATATTGATGAATTACATGATTTAGAGAAGATCTTTAGGTAAATTCATAGTTTACATGCAAAGATTAGTTCAAACAGAGATAGTTTCAGAAGAACTAATCAAAGTTAAGATCATTTTAGAAGAACTAGTCAATGTTAATCATAATTTCAAAAGAATTCATCAAAGTTATGTCAAATTTGTGATGAATACTTTTGAAATCTAGCTATATGCTTGAGTATTTGACATAAATTGACAAGATATATGTAGAATGAGATAAATATATAGGATATCAGTGAATCATGACAAGATTTGGAGGAACATGACTTAGAAGTGTGTATGTCCCTAAAATGGAAAATAACATATCACAATGAACCCTGAGTGACAATCAAATAGTCAAGACCTGACTAATAGAGACTTGAGACTTCATATCTTGATAGATCATGTTGTCTTTCAAGATGAATGGAGGTTTGTTGTGAACTTTTATTCATGTGCATGTGACTAAATACCACATCAACACATATCAATATCTAAGTCATCATCATTTTATCCATTTTATCCATATCTTCAAACCATTATCATGTCCTACATCACTTTATCATATCATCATATCCTTGCCACATATTGGGATACAAAGTCTTGATAAAGCTAAGGTCCTATTCATGAATATCATTCTAAAGTCATCTCATTCATGCCCACTACAAGGTCACAAACAAAGAGAACCATGGAATCACATCAAGAATCTTTACAAGAGTCTCATCAAGTCCAACATGTCCCTCATGAACTCCATCAAGAATCTCAACATGATCCCCCCCACAACTACATCAAGAATCTTCACAACAATCTCATCAAGAGTCCACTTCTCATGGAAAAGGGACTGATATACCATCCTATATTACCCCCAGATTTAGTCCCTAATTCAAAATGCCTACCAATGTGTTCATAGTTGAATCTTATCAAGATATGATAAGCAAGAACCCATGAGTCTGAAGATAATGAGGAGGGATATCACAAATTTTTGGAAGAACATGAACATCAAAAGCTAGTATGCAAGACCGTTGACTCTAATCCTAATGGATACCTTAAACGAATACTTCTCCTAGGATATAAAATACCTATGGATATTGATATAGCCTCCTTCCTTCCCCTAGATCATCCTCTCCTAATTGCTAAAACATCAAGAGGATCTTCTCAACCACATGTTGATGAGACCTTAAGTGTAAAGTCAAATCTTAACATCAACACATCCATCGGGCCTTCTATAGGTGCCTCACAACATTGCCCATGTCACCTCTTCATCAAGTGGACAAAACACATCTAAGAGGACAAACATTCCTTCATGATGCATTCCTAAGGTCTCATGTCCCTTTCACACATTCACTTCTCCAAGCACATCATCCACACCTATGTCCAATCCAAGTGTCAATGTCATTATCCCACCTACAAGTGGTATAGTTATTCCTCCACTTGCTACTCAAATGTCAAATCCCATCTATACATCTTCAACTACGCCACAAGTTCATACACAAGCTAATCTTTTGATGCATCAAGGTCCACATGTCCAAACTCAAAACTCAAATACCGTCAACTCACAAATCATGTAATATCCCAAATACAACAACCTCTAGCCCAAATACAAAAATTCCTAGCCACCCAACAACAACAACCATAACCACAACCACAACCACAATCACCACCACAAACCCCCCAACATCAGCAACAATCTTTGACCAATCCATCCTCCACAACATCTAATGAGACATCTAACATGCAAACACTTATGAGACAAATGTTTGATGACATGCAAAAAGCCAATCAAAAGAAGTACACTTTTGAAGAAGTTTGTCCATATCCATACAAAAAATCTATAGTTATGACTCCCTTTTCTCCACATTTTGAAGTACCAAAGTTTGATAAGTATAAAGGAAAGGGTGAACCTAGAGATCATCTAAGGGAGTTCTATTTAGCTTGCATGGACATAGCCCATGATGAAACTTACTTGATGAGACTTTTTCCATGAAGTTTGGGAGGACCTGTCACTAACCAGTTTGCTCATCTTCCCCATGGCATTAAAAGCTTCAAAGAGGTTGTGGATAAATTCATAAATCACTTTTCATTTAACATTGAACATGAACTATTCGTGGCTGACCTCTGTAACACCAAACAAAAGAATGGAGAATCAATTGACACTTTCATATAATGATGAAATCTCGCTAGTTAGATCCCTCATGCAATTCCTGAGAAACAACTTGTCAATATTTTCATGCAAAATTTAAATCAAGAGTTGGCCTTCCACATGAAAATACAATGTGTTGACCACTTTGACAAAATTTTGGAGAAAGGTGTCACAATAGAGAAATCTCTCGTAGCAAAAGAACTTGTTAAAAATTTTAAAGACAACAAAGACTCTAGTAACAGTCAAACCAATGACAAGTCCCAATTTTGGTCCAAGAATAAGAGCTTTGTCATCGATGGCGTAACTAACTCTAGATTGGTGTAAAATATACAAAATCCTCCATTAGCACTCAAAATACCTTCACCACTAAAGGTAACAAATAATCCTTCCCAAAACAAGCCTTATCCTAGGTTGAGGTCTATACGAAAATATTCAGAATTGGGAGAACCCATAGAGGTTGTTTTTAGAAAGCTCTTGAAGCTTGGTATCATGTTACACTACCTGAAATTAGACCATAGGATCCAAATGTTGTCAATCCTTATTGGTTTAATGATAATTAATTTTGTGAATATCATAGAATGACGGGACATAAAACTAGTGGTTGCATGAGACTTAAGAACCATATCAAAGATATTATAGATAAAGGGGAAGTGACTATAGATGAATATCTTCCAAAGTTGTCTAATGAGAAACTATGAGCCTACCAAGATCTACTTCCATCCCATGGTCAAAGTAATCCTTCTTCCAAATACAATAATCATGCCAAATCACTCAGTTCCTCATCCCCCTATGAATCTATTGTGAGTCATATTGAATCTTGTTCCTCGCAAGTAGCTACCATCACCATAAGACCTTGACATCCCAATTGTGTCATTACCACCTATCATAGTCGTATCACTATTCCAAGAGCTCCATCCTCATCCATGCCATCTTCGTCCATAACAACTCCTAGGTATAATATCCTTGATCATCTAAGAAAGACCTCTGCACCAATCTTGATCTTGGAGCTTTTACAAATTTCCCCTATGCATAAGGAAATAATAGACAAAAATCTGCTTGAGTCTTGTGTCCCCAATGACATTAATGTGGAACAATTTCAATCCATGGTTGGACATCTTGCATCCACTCACTATTTGACCTTCATTGAAGAAGACATGCTCGACAAAGATTCATCCCATAATGATCTCCTTCACATAGAAGTTATAATCCATAGGCATAAAGTCAAAAGAGTCCTAATAGATGGTGGATCAAGGATAAACTTGTGCACTCTAAGGTTGGTCCAACAATTGGGATACTCCACTATGATTATTGAGAAACAACATTCTCTCACTATCAAGGCCTATGATGAAGCTGAAAGAAAATCAGAAGGTACTATTAAGTCACCCGTCAAATTAGGTCTAACCCTAGTTGAAGTCACTTGTCAAGTCCTAGACCTTGATCTCCCATATAATATCCACCTAGGATGCCCATGGATTCACATCATGAAGGTTGTTCCTTCCACCTACCACAGATGCATCAAATTTCCATTTAATGACCAAGAAATTACCATTATGCCGACCCACATCCTTTTGAATATTGTTGTTTATTAGAAGGACCATATCATAAAGCTCACTATTGCCCAATCAATGATGTTGTCCAACCATACACCTCATATGTTGACCCATCTACCTTAGCCTCTTCATCCATATCATATAACACTCATCTCAAGATCAAGGCTACAATTAAAGACAAAGGGTTAGGAGAATATATCCTGTAAGGGGCCTTTTGTGTGGGACAACTCCCACTCTCTCCTAAAAACTTTGGGTGTCCCCCTCCTAAAGGACCTAATTCAAAGATCACTATCAATTGTGAGTCTACCCAGTTTTAGTGATGGGGTGTACTAGACAAGGAGGTTATTGATGAAGATATTTCTAAAATGCTTTATCAAGAAAAAATGAACAAGGCAATCTTCCTCTTGATAAGTATCCTAAAGGTTTTCACATAGCACAAAATATGGGTTACCAAGGCAAAGGAGGACTTGGCTTACAAGGATAATGAACTATTAAACCCATCACAGCTACTCATAGACCTAAACACTTGGGACTAGGGTTTAGAATACAAGAGACAACATCTCCAGAGCTTGAATCTACCTTAGTTAAGGTTGTCGAAGCATTTCCTATCGTTGAGAGTACTACTGAGGATACCTACGATGACTCCCTTGGGTGTATCGCCGAGTTATATGATTCATCTAACTTTAGTCTCACCCTATCCATGTCCTCACTACCATCACGTAACATCCACCTCGTATATCTTGAACTCATTGATTGGACCAAAAAGGGCCTCCTATTCTAGATGTCTTTCAAAATGATGAGGCTATTACTAAATTCTTGGGATTAAGATTAGGAATACCACTTGGAGATCACAAAGCTGGATATATTGTAGAACTTATCACTAAGGCCTACTTTGGGGAGACAGTCAAATTCCTTAGTCATAAAAGTGAAAATATAAAAATCATGTCCCTTAGTGAAAACCACTTTGTTGCACTTTTGGACAATAAAAAATTAAAAATAAAGGATGTATCCAATGGTGAAAAGCTCCTTGAGGCACCTGAGGATGATGAATTTGGTCTCTCTAAAGATAAATCATATTAAGAAAGATCTCCTATTCTTATTGAGGAAACACAAGAAATGAATTTGGGAATAGTGGAAGAACCAAAGATCATATTTGCAGTTAAATCATTGTCAACATCTGAATTACATAGTTTTATCACTTTCTTCAAAAAGAGAGCACACAATTTTGCATGGTCTTATGCAGATATGCCAAGATTAGATCCTTCTTTGATAGTACATCACTTGACAATATATCCTGGAGTCAAACCAATCAAACAAAAATTGAGAAAAATGCATCCCAAAATTGCTCTCTTGGTCAAAGTAAAATTGGAAAAATTACTTTTTGTCAGGTTTATCGAACCTTTAGATTATCCAGAATGGGTGTCTAATATTGTTCTAGTTTCTATGGTTACTGGGGGCATCCAGGTTTGTATAGACTTTCAATATTTGAACAAAGCGTGTCCTAAAGATGACTTTCCACTACCAAACATTGACATTATAGTTGACCTTACAGCAGGACATGAGATGTTATCTCAAATGGATAGTTTTTCTATGTACAATCAAATCAAAATTGCTGAAGAAGACCAACATAAGACTGCATTTATATGTCCTTGTGGTGTTTATTGTTGGAAAGTAATGCCTTTTGGCCTTTAAAATGTGGGAGCCACATATCAAAGATCAATGACAGTGATCTTTCATGATATGCTTCATAAAACAATGGAAGATTATGTAGATGACATTCTGGATAAATCACAAACAAGAGAAGATCATTTGAGTATACTTGCAAAAATATTTGACCTCTTGGAAGAATATAAAGTTCACCTTAATCTGAAGAAGTGTGTCTTTGGTGTAACATCTAGTAAACTCTTAGGATACACTGTCTCTCGAAGAGGAATTGAGGTTGATCCTGCTAAGGTCAAAGCTATAGTCAAAATGACACCTCTACAAAATTTGAAACAATTGTGCAGTCTTCAAGGAAAAATTCAGTCTATTAGGAGATTCATAGCACAACTTGCAGATAAATGTCAACCCTTTGCACATATTTTGAGAAAAAATGTAGACTTCCAATGGGATGAGAAATGTGGGGAAGCATTTGATAAATTGAAAAAATATTTTGCAACACCACCAATTTTGGTTCCTCCCATACAAGGCAAACTACTTATTTTGTACATATTAGCTACATTTGTAGCATTAGGAGCTTTGTTAACACAACATTAGGAGCTTTGTTAACACAAAATGATGACAATGGGAAAGAAAGAGATATATACTATATCAATCGTACCCTGGTAGGTTATGAGTTAAATTATACACCCATTGAGAAAGCATGTCTTGTCATTGTCTTTGCTTCGCAAAAACTTCATCACTCTATGGTAAGTCATCAAACTAAGCTCATATCCAAAGTTGACCCACTCAAGTATCTTCTTTCAAAAGCTACATTGACGAGACACATGGAAAAATGGATTATGATTTTGAGTGAATTTGACATTGAATATGTTGATAGAAAAGACACAAAAGGACAAGTCATTGCCAACCAATTGGCAGAGGCACCCATTGAAGCTGATCGCCGACTTGTTTTAGACTTTCCTAACAAGTCAATCCTTACCGTTGACTCCCCTACAAATTGGAAATTATACTTTGATGGATCTTTTACACATCATGGTTCAGGAGCAGGGATCCTTTTCGTCACACCATAAGGAGACTTTATACCAAAGGCTTATAGAATCTTGTTTCCATGTACAAACAATATTGTAATAGATGAAGCACTCATCAAAGGACTAAGAATGGCTATTTAGTGGAATATTAAAACACTTGAAGTCTAGGGAGATTCACAACTTGTTATCCGTCAAGTCAATGATGAATATCAAACAAAATATGACAAGCCACTCCCTTACAAGAAGTTGGTCGACACATTCAAGCAATCCTTCTCATGGATCTGATTTGAGCAAATTCCTAGAATCAGAAATAGATTTGTTGATGCCATGGCAACTATGGGCTCATTAATAGATGTTCCCTCTAATAGCCCATATTCAAAATTTAAAGTTGAGCAATTATATATTCTTGAATTTGATGTACCTGAGACAGAACTTGTATGTGAAATTGTTGGTCCCAACACACCTTGGTACAATGAGATCTATACCTATCTCCACGATCATATCCTACCACCTAACCTTTCATATGCCCAACGTCAAACTTTCATCTGTCATTCATCTCGCTACACCATTCTTGGCGATACACTTTATCAGAGGACATTTGATGGAATTCTCCTTAGATTTCTTAACTCGGAAGATGCCCCAATGCCTTGCATGAGGTACATGAGGGTATATGCGGTGCACACTCTAGTGGTTCAACCTTAGTCAAAAAAAATTTAAGGACTAGGTATTATTGGCTGACTATGGAGTGGGATGCACATGACTTTGTTAAAAAAGGTATTCCTTGTCAGCAACATAGTGATTTGATCCATGCACTTGTAGAGGAACTACAAGCAATCACTACACCATGGCCCTTTTCACAATGGGGGCTCGATATTGTTGGTAAAATTCACCCTCCTTCATCCAATGGTCATTTGTTTATTATCACTACTACTAAGTATTTCACAAAATGGGTCAAAGCTATCCCCCTTACCTATATAACTGGTAAGCAAATCACCAAGTTTATCCTCCATTATATCATTTGTCGGTATGGTATCCCTCAAGCTATCATTACTAACAATGGTAAACCCTTTAAAAATCAAGAAGTTCGCCACCTATGCCATCAGTTCCATATCTAACACCACTTTTCCACTCTATACTATCCCCAAAGCAATGGTCAAGCTAAAGCTTAAAACAAAACTATCCTCAAGATATTAAAGAAAATAGTCAATGAAGTTGATTGGGATTGGCATCTACAACTTAATTGTACTCTATGGGCATATCACACCAGTATTCTCACACCTACTGGGGCTACCCCTTATTCCCTTATTTTTGGGTCTGAATTCATTATACCAATCGAGGTCAAGCTCCCTTCCTTAATGGTATCTTTACAGCATCTCATTGATGAAGAAGACTATAGAGTTTCTTGTTTGCAAGAATTGGAAAATCTAGATGAAAAGTATCTTAAAGCTCTTGATCACCTTACAACTTACCAAAATTGCCTTCGTCGTAGCTACAATAAGAGACTCAAAGAGCACACATTTGAAGTTGGAGATATTGTGCTTAAGGAAAATAAAAAAGAATCTTCAGGATCGTGACAAAAAAGGAAAAATTGAGCCTAATTGGTTGGGACCCTTCATCACCACTAGCCATTATGGGTCTGGGGCACATCAACTATCCACACTTGAAGGCTATCCTTTAAAGGAACCTATCAATATTATTCACCTAAAAAGGTTCTACGCCTAACCCCTGGAGTATCCCAAAAAAATCCATTAAATTAGTAAAGAAAAATAATTCTTCCTCTAGAGAAAACCACTTTGGTGGCACCTTCGATAAGTACCATGGTGAAAACCTATTTACAAGCGCCATGTGTAGTAGCCTTGTATCTACCATCTATTGGTTATCCATTTTGACTTTTATTTTCCCTCGTCTAGGTTTCATCCATCTTCCATCTACCATTTCATCAACCTATCATGGCTTGAAATATTCACATAGTGTCATCCCATAATAAGTCTACATTCCAATAAGCTTAATCACTTCCACTACACCTATACATATCATAATCACACCTTATCTCTTGGGGGCATGTTACTGAAACCTAGTTAGGATGTGGATCATTCTCCCCAGTTTCTTTTAGACATTTTGGAAGGTTATTCTATGGTATAAGTCTCATGCACTATTTCACTTACATATCCCAAAAATACAAAAAAATCAAAACATTTCAAAAACACAAAAAAATCAAATATTCCAAAAAAATCTAATCAGTAAAAACCAAGTGCAAGTCATCCTTAATCCATGCCAATCGTGTCAATCAATCTAGCCAAATTATCCAATCATATCCTTTGGTCTTGATCCAAGCCTTGTCGTAAGCCAAATCAATCAATCATCAATGGGATATATCGTTCCCACATCATTGTGTTGATCTAGGGATATATCATTCCCCACAATGACAACACTATCATCAATCAATCAATCAATCATCAGTTTACAACTTGACAGGGGCAATACCTTGTTTGTTTTTGAATCATGTGTGCATGCTTTCTTGCTTTCTTGTGTTTGTTATCATTTTATATTGCATTTGTATCAAATCCATATCTTTCTAGCTAATATTCATATCTTATGTGTGTTGGAATATCTTTTTGCATTATCCTTTCCATATAAGCTCATATCATACCTTTTGTGCATTAGGACATTAATGCTCTAAGTTTACTTCCTCATACGACTAGACAAGGTTGTATTATGTTAGGTGCAAAAGACACATCGTCACCCTGGTCTTTATACCTTGGTGCATAATGTCTAGTGCTATATAACTATATGATTGCTCACTTCATTGTATCATAATGTATCAGTCTTCTATTTCATCCATCCCTTATCTTGCATCCTCCATCTCCTTATACATCCTTTATCGTTTCATTCATTTCAAAAGCATACTTGTGTTCTTTTAACTCACCTATCCTCTTGAGGGAACATCATCCTATCATTACATTATCATCCCAACCCTTCATCTGTTCCCCCTGGTCACTCTTTTAAGTGACTAGGGCATCCTTTTCCTCTATCCATACCTTATCATATTTGAAATGATGTTACTTCTCTTAGTTGCAACATCATCTCAAAGAGGGGTAAAATGTAGACACCTAAAATTGACACATGTCTCGTGACATCACCTTGTCAACACTGTCATGCCCACATTTCCCATGCAGTCACGACATACATCACATGTGTCATGTCCACATTTATCATAAAAAATTCCACGCTTCCCTAGAAACCCCCTCACACGCATGCTCGGTGGCATTACACATAAGGTGTAAACATGATAGTGGAATGTGGGGTAATGCGTTCACGTGCACATACCAAATTTGCAACGAAGGCCAACAAGGGGGTCGAAACGACGCGGTTAACATCGCCAAAGGGGTTAGGATCAATGATCGAAAACCTTGAGTTATCCTATGTGAATGAAGGAATTTTGACGTAAGTCAAAATCAATAGCCAAAAGCCAAATGCATGAGAGGATGATAAAATACAAAATTCAAATGACGATACTCGACAAACAATATTATAATCCCAAACAGGGTTAAACTTCACTAACCTAGCTAAACCCTAAAATTCTAAAAAAATTCGGTAGCATAACGCCTCACGGGCATGAGTAGGGTTTATTGAACTAAAACTAATTTGATCGAAGGTTTAAAGGTTTGATGTTAAATTACCTATGCCTCACTAGTTGAATTGGTAAATCAGTTGATTAAGTTAATTGAACATTTTTCAACAAAGTCCGATCAATTTGTTCTCCTTCACGTTTTCTATAATTTTATATGTTTTTCAACAAATCTCGATCAATTTGTCCTCCTTCACATTTTTGATAATTTTAAATGTTTTTCAACAAAGCTCGATCAAGTTCTCCTTCATGTTTTCGATCAATCAGAGTTATCTCTGCATCATTTACATTATTCCTAATTTCTTGGTAGATAAGATCTCATAAACAGGTTTCACTAACTTCATTTAAAAAGTTTACTAGGTTTCTAAGTCAGGTTTAAAACAACGTTTAATTTAATTTCATTAATTAAATTGCCCCAACCTGATCAAAAGGAATAATAAATTTTAATTAATAATGATGTATTTTAAATCGTCCTCATCAATTTAGGTTTCATGATTAAAGGTTTAACCCAACTGTTTAAATAATCACATCTCAATTAATTAAATTAAGTAGAATTAAAATAAAACCAATATATCTTTTTCTTCAAAAAAATAAATTAAAAATCAATTAAATATAAATCCTTCATTTTGTGAATCTAATCTGCTTATTAACATCCACTAAAAAAATAAAAATAATATTCCAAGGGAATCAAGTTTTACCTATTTCATTAATTATCTCAAATTCCCTATATAAATTCCAAACTTAAAACAATGCACAAAAATAATAACAAAAGGAGAATTTAAATTTTAAACTGGATTTTAATTCCACTTTGCCCTAGAATCCTCCCACAATAAAATATAATATCTGTTGCAAGTATGAGGTGAGCCAGTGTTGTCATTGATGTCAACATACTCATACTGCATTGACAAGAAGGATTTGATGAGCTTTGTGCTGAGGATATTAAGAAAATTAGCCTCAGTCAGGAACAGTGAAGAACAGTGATGAGAAGAAGGTAAATGTACTGTATAGGTTGAGAACCGGAGGATGCGGATTAAAGGGTTAGTAGATATGAGTCTTGAGATGTTACAGTTAAGATTTCAGAGGTCCGCATGAAGATCGGAAGGAGTTGTGGCTGCCGGTATAGAACCGGGTCCGGCAAGTATCCGGAGGTGACAGAGGATCACAAAAAGGTCCGGTGAGGTCCGGAATTGTATTATCATAATCTGCGGATTGGAAGGAGTGTTTGAGATGTCCTTGTGATGTGTCATCCTGATTTGTGTGTGATTTGGAGGTCCGGAAGTACCTCTTGCATTATGACAGTGGCGACAGACTGTGTTCTTGAAGTTCCGGATGAGGAAGACAAGAGATCCCAGTAAGCAGAGGAAGTGCGGATGTATCCGGACATTCAGACAGGTTTGTGAAGGTTCTTGGATCATGTTTAGGTTTTGTTGTTGGTCCGCATTGATGGTAGAGCCCGGAATTGAAGTTATTCTTCCGGATGAAGTTCTTGCTTTGTGTAGCCGACCGGATGAGATGTTCATCCTGCGAATGTTCTTGTGATGGCCGACTGGATGTGTTATTCATCTTGCGGATACTCCTATGGTTGTTTACCGACTTAGATGCTTGTTCCTAAGTCGATGTCTTGTATAAATAATGATTTGTGAGTTCATTTCAGTGTGTGGTGTGAGGATGAGTATGATATAGTGAAGAAAGGTGTGAAAGGCAGAGCAGAGATTGTTGGGCTTAATTGGAACTGATCCGGACATGGTAGAGATGTCATTCTCCAGTTCAAGACTGTGATTTTTATCACTTTGTAGACAGTGTGTCTCCTTGTAGGCAGTGGGCCTCTTTGTGAGCAGTGTGCTCGGGCAGTGAGCCCTTATTGGCATGTGCCATTCATTTTTCTTTATTCTTCTAACAAAGAATAATTCTTGGGTTAATCACCCCGTGGTTTTTCCCTTAACCGGGTTTTCCACGTCAAAATCTTGGTGTTCAATGTGTTGATGCTTATCTGCTCTTGTGTTTATGTATTATGCTTCCATGGATGATTATTTGATGTGCTGCTAGCTAACAACAGTGAGTTAAGTGTTTGAATTACAAGAAGTTTTATACAACTGATTCACCCCCCCCTCTCAGTTGTATGCCCTAGATCCAACAATTGGTATCAGAGCCAAGTTCCTCTGACAAGAGCTTAACCGCTTGAGGAGATCCAGGATGTCGTCATACAAGAAGGATAGTCCGAAGTTCGATGGAACCAACTTCACTCTCTGGAAAGGTCGCATGAAGTGTCACTTGGAATGCATGGGAAAAGCATACCTGGGTATGATTTCAAAACCATATGTACCTCCACAAGGTGGTCCGACTACTCTGAATGAAATCACAGAAGCTGAAAACAATCTGCGGACCAAGGAAGCTCTTCTAAGCGCATTGAATGACTCAGATCTCTCGAATGTCATTGACCTACCCACTGCATATGAGATCCTAACTAAACTGGAACTTCTGTATGAAGGAGATGAGTTTGTCAAAAGTGCAAGATTGCAAAGTCTGAAAGGGAAATTTGAAAGATTGAAAATGAGAGATGATGAAAACATCACTACCTTTATGCCAAGAGTAAATGAGCTGGTATGTGGAATCAGAAATGCTGGTGGAACTTTAGATGAAAATGAGATTGTCTGCAAAATCCTAAGATCCCTTCCTGCTGCCTACAAAATCAAAGTTGCTGCCATTGATGAATTCAGAGCCCACACAACTGTCACAAGAGAACAACTGGCTGGCAAACTAGCTGCATTTGAAATGACCGAGTTTGGAGATGATCCTCCCAAGACTGAATCTACTTTCAAAGCCAGTGCCTATGTGAAAGGCAAACAGAGATTTGATCCGGGTGAAAACTCATCAAGGAAAATGTCATGGTATGATCAAGCAAGAAGAGACATGGAAGAAGAAGAAGCAGAAACAGCTCAACTTGAAGCCCTCATTGCAAAAAGACTGCCAAGAGGATCCGGTAAGTATGAAGGAAAACTACCCTTTAAGTGTTTCAAATGCAATAAGATTGGTCATTTTGCCTCAAGATGTCCGGAGAGATCTGCAAGATCTAATACTCACAGACAAAGGTTTCAAAAGAATTGCTATTATGTTCATGAAGAAGATGACAATGAAGGAGTAACAGATGATGAATCAGAACCAGGAGGCAAATCCGGAAATGAGTGGGTGTTTATAGCCATCAAGGAAGAAGATTCCTTGCTCTCCGAATCTGTCAATCACAAAGTTGTTGAAAAAGCCTTGGCTGCTCAAGTGGAAGAAAAGGATGATTGGGTTATTGACAGTGGATGTTCTCACCATATGACTGGTGACAAGAATAAGTTCTTAGACTTGGAAAGATATGAAGGAGGAATGGTAAAGTTTGGTGACAATTCTGCTGGCAGAATCAGAGGTAGGGGAACTATTTCCTTTGATGGTAAGAGCAAAACAGGAAATGTACTGTATGTTGAAGGATTGAAGCACAATCTTCTCAGTGTTGGTCAGTTAGTGGACAAAGGCTATGATCTCCGGTTCAAGAATGGAAAATGCAGAATCTTTACAAACTCCGGAACTGAAATTGCATCCGGTACTCAGACAAGAGGTAACATCTTTCATCTGGTTGGTTCAAATAAAAGTTGTTTATTTGTTCAAATTGATCAGAGTTGGTTATGGCATAGAAGAATGTGTCATGTAAATTTTGATAACATTATCAAAATAAGCAATACTCAGGCTGTGAGAGATCTTCCAAAATTGATAAAACCTACAAATAGTGTGTGTAAAGAATGTCAGTTAGGCAAACAAAGCAGAGTCTCTTTTAAAAGCAAAGATCAGTCTTCTACCGGATTATTGGAATTAGTACATACTGATCTATGTGGTCCGACAAGAATCAAGAGTCTGCAAGGTGATAGATATTTCATGTTATTAATTGATGATCATTCCCGGATGATGTGGGTCACCTTTCTAAAAGAAAAATCAGAAGCTTTTGAGAAGTTCAAAATCTTCAAAGCTATGGTGGAGAATCAAACCGGATTGAAACTAAAGTGTCTAAGGTCTGATAGAGGTGGAGAATTTACATCTGGTGAATTCATTGACTTTTGTGAGAAACAGGGTATAAGGAGACAGTTGTCTGCTCCTAAGACTCCACAGCAGAATGGAGTAGTTGAGAGAAAGAACCGGACCATCCAGGAAGCTGCTAGGACAATGATGTTGGAAGCAAATGTTCCTCAAATGTTTTGGAAAGAAGCTATCAGCACTGCAGTCTACACTCTCAATCGAGTTCAAATCAGAAACAACACCGGTAAGACCCCCTATGAACTCTGGTTTGGCATCACTCCTACTGTGAAATATTTCAGAGTATTTGGTAGCAAGTGTTATATTAAAAGAGATGAAGATCTAGGAAAGTTTGATGCTAGAAGTGATGAAGGAATTTTCTTGGGCTACTCCACTCAAAGCAAAGCATACCGGTGTTACAATAAGAGATTGAGGAAGATGATAGAAAGCACCAATGTGAAGGTTGATGAAGGAATTGAGAAGCCTTCAAGATTTTATGAGTTTGATGAAGATGACCAAGACAGTGTTCAAGGACCTCAATCCTCTCCGGTGAGACAGAGTCAGCCTGATCCGGTAAATCAGGAAGAAGAGTTAGATTTGAATGAGGCTGATCAAGAAACAGCAGTGCTGGATACTCCCAAAATTCCTAGGTATGTAAGACTGAATCACTCTGAAGATCAGATCATAGGTGACAGAAGCAAAGGTGTACAAACTAGAAGGAATATTGCTCAAGATCAGAATGAATGTTGTCTGATTTCAAAGATTGAACCTAAAACAATAAATGAAGCCTGCAATGATGAAAACTGGACCAAAGCAATGGAAGATGAACTGATGCAAATTGAGAAAAATCATACTTGGGATCTTGTTCCCAGACCTAGAGACAGGAATGTAATTGGAACCAAGTGGGTCTTCCGGAACAAACTAAATGAAGCTGGTGAAGTAATCAGAAACAAAGCTAGATTGGTCTGCAAAGGCTACTCTCAAATAGAAGGAATTGACTTTGAAGAGACTTTTGCTCCGGTAGCAAGAATCGAAGCAGTCAGATTACTTCTTGCATTTGCTGCCTTCAAAGACTTCAAGGTATATCAGATGGATGTCAAGTCTGCCTTCCTAAATAGTGATCTGGAAGAAGAAGTCTACATTGAACAACCGGATGGATTTCAATTGTCTGATAATAATGATATGGTTTGCAAGTTGAAGAAAGCTTTGTATGGATTGAAGCAAGCCCCAAGAGCATGGTATGAAAGGTTGGATAAGCATCTTGTGCAGATTGGATTCAACAAAGGTACTGCTGACAGCAACTTATATTTCAAAATTGATCATGAGAACATTCTGATTGTTGAAGTGTTTGTGGATGATATCATTTTTGGAGGAAGAGATAGTATGTGTAAAACTTTTGCAAATCAGATGAAAAGTGAGTTTGAAATGTCTATGCTTGGTGAAATGAATTTCTTCTTGGGTCTGCAAATTACTCAAACAAAAGAAGGGATCTTCATTTCTCAGACCAAATATGCGAAAGAATTGTTAAAGAAATTTGGTATGGAAGACTCAAAGCCTATGAACACTCCTATGGCAACCGGATGTAAGTTAAGCAAAGATGATGATTCTCCAAAGGCAGATCAGACAAAGTATAGATCAATGATTGGTGGATTGTTGTATCTCACTCAAACTAGACCAGATATAATGCAGGCTGTTGGTCTTGTGGCAAGATTCCAGGCTGATCCTAGAGAATCTCATGTTATGGCAATCAAAAGAATTTTTAGATACTTGAAAGGAACAGTTGAGTATGGTCTTTGGTATCCTAGAGATCCGGATTTCTCTCTTCATGCTTACACAGATGCAGATTGGGCAGGTGATGTGGATGACCGGAAGAGCACTAGTGGTGGAGCATTCTTTTTGGGGAAGAGATTGGTTTCTTGGCTAAGCAAGAAACAAGATGCAATATCTCTGTCTACAACTGAAGCAGAATACATTGCAGCAGCAGGTAGTTGCACTCAAATCCTATGGATGAAGCAGATGCTAAGAGACATCAAAGTTGAATATGAGGAGCCTATCACAATTTTCTGTGATAATTCAAGTGCAATTAACATTTCCAAGAATCCGGTATTGCATTCTAAGACTAAGCACATATCTATCAAATTTCACTTCTTGAGAGAACAAGTAAACAAGGAAGAAGTCAGATTGGAGTATGTTCCCTCCAAGGATCAGATTGCAGATATCTTTACAAAACCTCTTCCCAAGGACTCTTTTGAATATCTCCGGGAGAAGTTAGGGGTCATGGCCCCTCCGGTGATGAACTAAGATGCACTGATGTGCATCAGTCCGGTGGCTATCACAGTCATATCTTGTGATCCGGACTAATGGGGAGCTGCAACTAAGGGGGAGCAGCTGGTATGATTCTGATGCATGAGAATTGCAAGTATGAGCCCTTTGCCATTGGTGTCAAAGGGGGAGAGAAGACATGTGAAAAACAAGTGGTTGATGATCAAAGGGGGAGCAGCAAAGGAAGACATGTGAAGAGTTGTTGTTGATAGGGGGAGCTGTGACAGAAAAGAGAAGTTCTTGTCTTGATGGTTTTTCACATCATATGTTGCCATCAATGACAAAGGGGGAGATTGTTGCAAGTATGAGGTGAGCCAATGTTGTCATTGATGTCAACATACTCATACTGCATTGACAAGAAGGATTTGATGAGCTTTGTGCTGAGGATATTAAGAAAATTAGCCTCAGTCAGGAACAGTGAAGAACAGTGATGAGAAGAAGGTAAATGTACTGTATAGGTTGAGAACCGGAGGATGCGGATTAAAGGGTTAGTAGATATGAGTCTTGAGATGTTACAGTTAAGATTTCAGAGGTCCGCATGAAGATCGGAAGGAGTTGTGGCTGCCGGTATAGAACTGGGTCCGGCAAGTATCCGGAGGTGACAGAGGATCACAAAAAGGTCCGGTGAGGTCCGGAATTGTATTATCATAATCTGCGGATTGGAAGGAGTGTTTGAGATGTCCTTGTGATGTGTCATCCTGATTTGTGTGTGATTTGGAGGTCCGGAAGTACCTCTTGCATTATGACAGTGGCGACAGACTGTGTTCTTGAAGTTCCGGATGAGGAAGACAAGAGATCCCAGTAAGCAGAGGAAGTGCGGATGTATCCGGACATTCAGACAGGTTTGTGAAGGTTCTTGGATCATGTTTAGGTTTTGTTGTTGGTCCGCATTGATGGTAGAGCCCGGAATTGAAGTTATTCTTCCGGATGAAGTTCTTGCTTTGTGTAGCCGACCGGATGAGATGTTCATCCTGCGAATGTTCTTGTGATGGCCGACCGGATGTGTTATTCATCTTGCGGATACTCCTATGGTTGTTTGCCGACTTAGATGCTTGTTCCTAAGTCGATGTCTTGTATAAATAATGATTTGTGAGTTCATTTCAGTGTGTGGTGTGAGGATGAGTATGATATAGTGAAGAAAGGTGCGAAAGGCAGAGCAGAGATTGTTGGGCTTAATTGGAACTGATCCGGACATGGTAGAGATGTCATTCTCCAGTTCAAGACTGTGATTTTTATCACTTTGTAGACAGTGTGTCTCCTTGTAGGCAGTGGGCCTCTTTGTGAGCAGTGTGCTCGGGCAGTAAGCCCTTATTGGCATGTGCCATTCATTTTTCTTTATTCTTCTAACAGAGAATAATTCTTGGGTTAATCACCCCGTGGTTTTTCCCTTAACCGGGTTTTCCACGTCAAAATCTTGGTGTTCAATGTGTTGATGCTTATCTACTCTTGTGTTTATGTATTATGCTTCCATGGATGATTATTTGATGTGCTGCTAGCTAACAACAGTGAGTTAAGTGTTTGAATTACAAGAAGTTTTATACAACTGATTCACCCCCCCCCTCTCAGTTGTATGCCCTAGATCCAACAATATCTTTAAGGGCAAAAGCCCTAACCCTATTTTTTTGAAACTCATTTCCATTTTCTCCTCTTTGTTTTCTCTTCTTCTTTCTTTCTCTTTCTCTCTCTCATTTTGACTTCTTGGTTTTGTTTGCAGGTTTAATGTGGCCACATATGAAATGCATATGATGGCATTTATATATATATAAAAATATTTTGATTGTATATACTGTTGTGTTTTATTTATAGAAGTATTGTTTATTTATATTTTTAATTCTCTGGTGAAAGCCCTAATTCATTGGTGGCAGGTACGTGGAGGGCGGCACTGTGAGGAAGAGGCCGCAGTGCACAAAGGGGAGCGGCGGATCTCATGGAGGCTGCAGTGTTTAAGACCGGTGGTGGCGTGTTGAGGAGGGTGAACTATGGCGGAGGTCCAATGACAGATCTATGGATGGGAGCCGCAAAGTGGAGGAGCTGTGGAAGGGGAGCGGAGGCTGCTTAGAGGGGAGCAACGGGTGGAAGGATGGCGAATGGCGCTGGCAGAGGGGGTCGCAGAGGGTCGATCGACGGGGAGTGTCTACGAACAGCGCGAAGTTTATACCTGCGGGGGTCTGTGGGGAACAGTGGGTTGTGGTGGGGGCTCCGCCCCCTCCCCACACCCGTATGCAAAACAAACGGTGGGGGGGTTCGAACCCCCCCACCACATGTATTTTAAAAAATAAAAAACATAAAACAATACTGCGATTCGTCTATTTTGCAGAGAACACAATTTGTCCTAATTTTGATTTTCACAGCATCTTTTTATGTTACGAGTTTTCAATATATATATATACACACACACAGAATTTTCACAGATCCACTCAAAAACACAGTCTATTTAATATTAAATTAAAACAATATATATATAATGTATTCTCAAATTTATTTGGCAGACTAATAAAATCAGTTTATTATTATTTTTATATACATATTATGCATTAATTCAAATTTCTCATGATATATATATAATTATATGTTTATATATATATATTTCCTTCCAATCAAATACAAATCTACTTTTTAAAACAATTAAGCATGGATATATATTTAAATTATTAAGTTTTTTTTTGAAAGGCAAGAACTCATTTTCTAACAAAAAATATTCATTGTAATAATAATATTTTCTTTTTAAGGGAAAGAAACAAATACAAATAATTAATTACTTTTAATACACAACAACAACTAATTTTCTTTCTTCATAATAACAAATACAAATTTCTTGTTTGCCTCAAAATTAAAACTATAACTTCCCTATTTGATATATTTAAAATTTACATACAAATGAAATAAATTTTAAAAACAAATTTTCTTCCTTCAACTTTCCTTGAATGATAAGCATTAAAATCAACCATTTTAACTTTCTATTACAAATGAAAATAGCTTACACACAACATAAGGAAATATACTTTTACAACAAGAGAGGGGACAATGTCCTCCTCTTTGAAAACCAACAAATGTTGCAACTCCTAAATAGGCCAAGCTCTCTCTCAAGAGCTAAAAGAGTAAAGGAAAATAAAATATCAACTCCAAGAACAAGGTGTTTCCTCCAACTTCACAACTTAGCTCCAATGAACTTGCATATCACAACAAGGAGAAAGAAGCCACACATCTTGCTCTCCTCACCCCCGAGCTAGGAAGGTCATCCACACACTAGGGAATTCATTCCACATCACAACAAGGCATTTAAACAACCAAACACAATTTTACACCCATGGATAACACAACACAAGAACTCAACCAGGATGAGTTCAAAGGGGTAGGGGAGTGGACTCACTCAACTCAAGAGTGCCACTCCTACAAATATCCCAAAATAAATACCTCATAAGGCCTCTAGCCAACACATTTAAACACAATTTCCACAAAGCTTCCATTTTGGCTCCCAAGCCATTCCACATATTGCCCTCAAGGCTTACAGCACCACAAAATTAAAGAAATGACCTCGAGAAGGTTCACTCCTCCCCCACTCCACACTTGTTAAGCATCTTCTCCCAAGTGGGAGAGGCTCTTACAACACCCTACAAATTTTTCCCACAATGATAATAAAAACTCAAGAAAATAGATCTCACACAAAATATCATACAAGCAAATAAAAATACATAAGGGAAGGCCTTTGCCTTGAAACCAACCTTTAAAAGCCCAATTAAGTTAGATGGTTGATGTAGAGCTTCTCCAAATCCTCCTACAACATAAGCCACAAAACTCTCTCTAACTTTTTCCCCAAAGTAAATTCTAAAACAATAAAAAAATTTCCAAAAATTCAACAACTCATAACCTTCTCCAAGTGGGACTAAAATAAGCTCTACCCATGAGCTTTGAGGAATGGGGAGGTGACACTTGTCACCTCCTCACTCTTCCTCCCCACTACAAGCAAGACCCATGGGATGGGTGATGACACATGTCACTCACCCTTCCACTTGTCCTCTCTCAAACATGTGGAAGAGAAAAGTGGAGCTTAAGAGGGAATGGGTGACACATTTGTCCCATTCCTTTCCTCCCAAGAGGGACCACACAACTCTAAGGTATCCTCACCAATTGTGAGAGAGACTTGGAGTAAAGTCCTCCACAATTGGGGGTCTTGGAGACATCTCCAACCTTAGGCAGTGGAAAGGATGGGGTTGAGTGTTGGACCCACTCATCCTCTCCCTCCCATGCCTCCAATTTCGTCACTTAACTTTAGGGTGAAGTTAAGGTAACCAAATGTAGGTTTACCAAGGGTTACCCAAGTCAAAAAGGTCCCTAGACCCAAGGGTTACAACCCAGTGTCAAGTTTAGCTCATTTTGAGCAGCAAGGGTTGAGTTAAAGCACTTGAAAAGGGGTCTCAAAATTTAAAATTTAAAAAATAAAATTCACAGACAAAATTCTTACAACACCAATTAGAATTCAAAAATAAAAGAGGGATAGACTTAGCCCGACTAACAACATGCAATCAACATTATAGAATTTCATCATGCACAGAGTTGATCTTGGTTCCTCGTGGAACTAGATCGGCTTCACAAGGGATAAAAACATTGTGTGTGGGATGATCTCTAATTTTTGTGGCTTGTTAGAAATACCTGCGCACTCAATTGCAAAGTTAATTCCACACATATATATATATATAATAGCAGAAGCAAACTGAAACATGCACTCACATAAAATATCACAAGTTCATATAAGCATAAAGGAAATCACATTGCAACTAAATTCTAAATTCTGCGTTTCAAACATCCATTCCCAAGATTGAATCACAAAACAAATTTCTAACTAACATCACCCAATTAGTTTTCCCATAACATCATAATATAAACCATCTATCTAACATCATTAGTAAAGTAATATCCAGGTCTAAACACATCATAAACATACTAAGCATAATAATCTACATGCAGCATAAAGTCTAATAGTCTAGAAATTTGGGATCAACAGTCCCACAAGTCAAAATGTATCAGCAACAGTAAAGTAAATAGTCAAATGTACGGGAATAAAAAAGGTAGGCCTCACATCCTCCGCCCCTAAGACTGTACTTCCTCCTAGAAGTCGTCAAAGAGGTGAGGATAAAGGGCCCTCAATCTCGCTGCATCCTCCCATGTCGTCGTGTCCTCATCGTACATGTCCCACTGGACTCTAACCTGGTCCAGCTCTCGACATCGAAGGCCCAGTGTCCGACGAGCCAATATATGAATTGGCTCCAAAGCCAACTACTCTTTCGCCTCTACTCATAGTCTCAATAGCAGGGGCCTAGAAATCAACCTAACGGTTATCAACCGCTACAAACATATGGTGGGACTTACCCACATCTCCTACAGTCTGCTCTGAACCTCCCGCACGAGGCTGCCCCCCTACCGTAAAGCCCTGGGGGCACTCTCTAGCTAGGTGACCCTCACCACCACATACATAACATGGTCCCCTAGGTTGATACTGCCATGTCTATGTCCTACCTGACTATTGCCCAGTCTGTCATGTGGTCCCCTGTGAACCTCTATACGACTATTGTGACCTCGCGGGTCCCACAGATGATCCTTGTTGTCTCTGATCCGTACGCGGGCCCTGCTGCTGCCAACCACAATTTTGTCTTCCCTCAGCCCTCTGCTGGGGTCTAGACCTCTGCTAATGCTACTTCTGCTGTGGAGGCATAGGAGGTAAAGATGGAGAACTAAATCCTCCTCTCTGTGGTGTTGGTTGTAGTCTATGAAAGTTCTACTGTTGCTAATGATTACGGTCGAAACTGTGGGCGTGAATTCTACCCTCATCCCTAAATCTCCTCTGCAATATAAGCCTTCTCAGTAGCCTCACTCATAGTCTGGGGGTCTGCCATACGCACTAGTCCTGCTATCCCATGATTCAAACCCCTGATAAATTTGTGCACCAGAAGTTTCTCATCATGGAGATAATCTACGTAACGTGAAAGCTCAATAAATCGGCTCTCATACTATGCAACCGTGAGTCCTCTCTGCTATAAGTCATCGAACTCATCTATCCGGTGCTGCCTATAATGATCTAACAAGTAACAAGCATTAAACCACTCTATGAATGTGTCCAATGTAAGTGTGTTTAATGATAACCAGCGCTTGCACTCCTCAGTGCGCCACTAAGTAGCTGTTGCATCTCTTAGAAGGTGTACTGCCACTCGTACTTTCATGTTGCTCCCATAAGGTCGCAATGCGAAGCACCTATCTAGACTGATGATCCAAGCCTTAGCCTCGGCTCCCTCTGTAGCTCCTACAAAGGTAGGTGGATTAAGCCTAAGTAGGTCTCTGATGGGATCTCCTCTATCTCTATGTCTTATGACCGGCTCATCCATACCATACTCATAAGGTCCATGATGTACTTGCTCTACCCTCACAGTCTCATCTCGTCTCGCATGTCGCGAAGGACTCCTACTCCATGTTCTATAAGCTGACCCTACCTCCTCCACTATAGTATCAGGTATCTCTACAAAAGGCTCCACACGTGGCACCTATCGCGGATCAACATGGGGCTCTACACGTGGCTTAACACGTGACTCAACACACGGCATCTCACGTGGCTCCTCTCATAGATCAACGCGAGGCTTGTCACATGGTGCTGGTATAACTAGTGGTAGCCTCTCTAACATGGCCTGTAATATCTGTAAAATCTGAGGACCTATATCAAGTACTGGTGGTGCCTGCGGTACTGGCTGATCTGCTATGGCTGCAGGTACCTATCCCTCAGCAAAGGAATCACTGTGCACCTCAACAGATGCAGTGTTATGTGATCGCGCTCACCAAATACGTCAGGGAGGCATTCTACAAAACAACATAGGCACTAATTAATCAAAGTTGCAGAATTAGTAACATGCCCAACTACGCCCAGTGTTTAAACTTGGGCTCTGATACCAAATGTCATGCCCACATTTCCCATGTGGTCACGACATGCATCACACATGTCATGTCCACATTTTTCATGTGGTCATGACATGAAATATCAAAAAAAATTCCATGCTTCCCTAGAAACCCCCTCACACGCATAAGCATGCTCGGTGGCGTTACGCATAAGGCGTAAACATGACAGTGGAATGCGGGGTAATACGTTCACGTGCGCATACCAAATTCGCAACGAAGGCCAACAAGGGGGTCGAAATGACGCAATTAACATCGCCAAGGGGGTTAGGATCAACGATCGAAAACCCTAAGTTATCCTATGTGAATGAAGGGATTTTGAAGTAAGTCAAAATCAATAGCCAAAAGCCAAATGCATGAGAGGATGATAAAATTAAAAATTCAAATGACGATACTCGGCAAACAATATTATAATCCCAAACAGGGTTAAACTTCACTAACCTAGCTAAACCCTAAAATTCTAGAAAAATCCAGCAGCATAACGCCTCACGGGCGTGAGTAGGGTTTATTGAACTAAAACTAATTTGATCGAAGGTTTAAAGGTTTGATGTTAAATTACCTACGCCTCACTAGTTGAATTGGTAAATCAGTTGATTAAGTTAATTGAACATTTTTCAACATCCGATCAATTTGTTCTCCTTCACGTTTTCTATAATTTTATATGTTTTTCAACAAAGCTCGATCAATTTGTTCTCCTTCACATTTTTGATAATTTTAAATGTTTTTCAACAAACCTCAATCAATTTATTCTCCTTCACGTTTTTTATCAATCAGAGTTATCTCTGCATCATTTACATTATTCCTAATTTCTTGGTAGATCAAATCGCATAAACAGGACTCACTAACTTCGTTTAAAAAGTTTACTAGGTTTTCGAGTCGGGTTTAAAACAGTGTTTAATTTAATTTCGTTAATTAAATTGCCCCAACCTAATTAAAAGGAATAATAAATTTTAATTAATAACAATGTAGTTTAAATCATCCTCGTCAATTTAGGTTTCATGATTAAAGGTTTAACCCAACTGTTTAAATAATCACATCTTAATTAATTAAATTGAGTAGAATTAAAATAAAACTAATATATCTTTTTCTTCAAAAAAATAAATTAAAAATCAATTAAATATAAATCCTTCATTTCGTGAATCTAATCTGCTTATTAACATCCACTAACAAATAAAAATAATATTCCAAGGGAATAAAGTTTTACCCATTTCATTAATTATCTCAAATTCCCTATATAAATTCCAAACTTAAAACAATGAACAAAAATAATAACAAAAGGGGAATTTAAATTTTAAACTGGATTTCAATTCCACTTTGCCTTAGAATCCTCCCACAATAAAATATAATCTCTTTAAGGGCAAAAGCCCTAACCCTATATTTTTGAAACTCATTTCCATTTTCTCCTCTTTGTTTTCTCTTCTTCTTTCTTTCTCTTTCTCTCTCATTTTGTCTTCTTGATTTTTTTTCAGGTTTAATGTGGCCACATATGAAATGCATATGATGGCATATATATATATATATATATATATATATATATATATATATATATATATATATATATATATATATATATATATATATATATATATATATTTTAATTGTATATTTTAATTGTATATACTGTTGTGTTTTATTTATAAAAGTATTGTTTATTTATATTTTTAATTCTCTGGTGAAAACCCTAAGTCATTGGTGGCAGGTCTGTGGAGGGCGGCACTGTGAGGAAGAGGCCGCAGTGCACAAAGGGGAGCAGCGGATCTCATGGAGGCCGCAGTGTTTAAGACCGGCGGTGGCATGTTGAGGAGGGCAGACCGTGGCGGAGGTCCGGTGGCGGATCTATGGAGGGGAGCTGTAGAGTGGAGGTGCTGTGGAAGGGGAGTGGAGGCCACTAAGAGGGGAGCAGCGGGCAGAAGGATGGTGAATGGCGCTAGCAGAGGGGGTCGCAGAGGGTCAATCGACGGGGAGTGTCTGCAAATAGCGCGGGGTTTATACCCGCGTGGGTCTGTGGGGAAAGGGGGTGTGGGGAGAGGATGGAGCCCCCACCCACATCCCACTATGTGGGGTGTGGGTGGGGGCTCCGCCCCCTCCCCACACCCGTATGCAAAAGAAACGGTGGGGGTGTTCGAAGCCCCCCCACCACATGTATTTTAAAAAAAAAAAAACATAAGACAATACTGTGATTTTTCTATTTTGCAGAGAACACAATTTGTCCTAATTTTGATTTTCACAGAATCTTTTTATGTTATGAGTTTTAAATATATATATATACACACAGAATTTTCACAGATCCACTCAAAAACACAGTCTATTTAATATTAAATTACAACTATATTATATATATATATATATATAATGTATTTTCAAATTCATTTGGCAGAATAATAAAATCAGTTTATTTTTTTTTTCTAAATACATATTATGCATACATTCAAATTTCTCATGATATATATAATTATATATATATATATATATATTCTCAACTATAATTTTCCTTCCAATCAAATACAAATCTACTTTTTAAAACAATTAAGCATGGATATATATTTAAATTATCAAGTTTTTTTTTGAAAGGCAAGAACTCATTTTCTAACAAAATATATTCATTGTAATAATAATATTTTCTTTTTAAGGGAAAGAAACAAATGCAAATAATTAATTAATTCTAATACACAACAACAACTAATTTTCTTTCTTCATAATAACAAATACAGATTTCTTGTTGGCCTCAAAATTAAAACTACAACTTCCCTATTTGATATATTTAAAATTTACATACAAATGAAATAACTTTTAAAAACAAATTTTCTTCCTTCAACTTTCTTTGAATGATAAGCATTAAAATCAACCATTTTAACTTTCTATTACAAATGAAAATAGCTTACACACAACATAAGGAAATATACTTTTACAACAAGAGAGAGGACAATGTCCTCCTCTTTGAAAACCAACAAATGTTGCAACTCCTAAATAGGCCAAGCTCTCTCTCAAGAGCTAAAAGAATAAAGGAAAATAAAATATCAACTCCAAGAACAAGGTGTTTCCTCCAACTTCACAACTTAGCTCCAATGAACCTGCATATCACAACAAGGGGAAAGAATCCACACATCTTGCTCTCCTCACCCCCGAGCTAGAGAGGTCATCCACACACTAGGGAACTCATTCCACATCACAACAATTCATTCAAACAACCAAACACAATTTTATACCCATGGATAACACAACACAAGAACTCAACCAGGATGAGTTCAAAGGGGTAGGGGAGTGGACTCACTCAACTCAAGAGTGCCACTCCTACAAATATCCCAAAATAAATACCTCATAAGGCCTCTAGCCAACACATTTAAACACAATTTCCACAAAGCTTCCATTTTGGCTCTCAAGCCATTCCACATATTGCCCTCAAGGCTTACAGCACCACAAAATCAAGGAATTGACCCTGAGGAGGATCACTCCTCCCCCACCCCACACTTATTGAGCATCTTCTCCCAAGTGGGAGAGGCTCTTACAACACCCTACAAATTTTTCGCACAATAACAATAAAAACTCAAGAAAATAGATCTCACACAAAACATCATACAAGCAAATAAAAATACATAAGGGAAGGCCTTAGCCTTGAAAACAACCTTTAAAATCCCAGTTAAGGTAGATGGTTGATGTAGAGATTCTCCAAATCCTCCTCCAACATAAGCCACAAAACTTTCTCTAACGTTTTCCCCAAAATAAATTCTAAAACAATAAATTTTTTTCAAAAATTCAACAACCCATAACCTTCTCCAAGTGGGATTAAAATAAGCTCTACCCATGAGCTTTGAGGAATGAAGAGGTGACACTTATCACCTCCTCACTCTTCCTCCCCACTACAAGCAAGACCCATGGGATTGGTGATGACACATGTCACTCACCCATCCCCAAGTCTCTCTCACCCTTCCACTTGTCCTCTCTCAAACATGTGGGAGAGAAAAGTGAAGCTTAAGAGGGAATGGGTGACACATGTGTCCCATTCCCTTCCTCCCAAGAGGGACCACACAACTCCAAGTTACCCTCACCAATTGTGAGAGAGACTTGGAGTAAAGTCCTCCACAATTGGGGGGTCTTGGAGACATCTCCAACCTTGGGAAGTGGAAAGGATGGGTTTGAGTGTTGGACTCACTCATCCTCTCCCTCCCATGCCTCCAATTTCGTCATTTAACTTCAGGGTGAAGTTAAGGTGACCAAATGGAGGTTTACCCAAGTCAAAAAGGTCCCTAGACCGAAGGGTTACAACCCAGGGTCAAGTTTAGCTCATTTTGAGCAGCAAGGGTTGAGTTAAAGCACTTGAAAAGGGGTCTCAAAATTTAAAATTTAAAAAAAAAATTCAAAGACAAAATTATTACAACACCAATTAGAATTCAAAAATAAAAGAGGGATAGACTTAGCCAGACTAACAACATGTAATCAACGTTACAGAATTTCATCATGCACAAAGTTGATCTTGGTTCCTCATGGAACTAGATCGGCTTCACAAGGGATAACAACATTGTGTGTGGGATGATCTCTAATTTTTGTGGCTTATTAGAAATACCTGCATGCTCAATTGCAAAGTTAATTCCATATATATATATATATATATATATAATAGCCGAAGCAAACTGAAACATACACTCGCATAAAATATCACAAGTTCATATAAGCATAAAGGAAATCACATTACAACTAGATTCTAAATTCTGCATTTAAAACATCCATTCTCAAGATTGAATCACAAAATAAATTTCTAACTAACATCACCCAATTAGTTTTCCCATAACATCATAATATAAACCATCTATCTAACATCATCAATAAAGCAATATCCAGGTCTAAACACATCGTAAACATACTAAGCATAATAATCCACATACAGCATAAAGTCTAATAGTCTGGAAATTCGAGATCAATAGTCCCACAAGTCAAAATGTATCAGCAACAGTAAAGTAAATAGTCAAATGTACCAGAATGAAAAAGGTAGGCCTCACAAACACCTTATGGGACACTTTATGAGACATTTTGTCCTAGAACCATTATAACCCTTCTCATCACCTAATTAGTTAAATAAATCATATTTATTTAACTAATCCCATTTTAATCCCCTCATAGCCAATTAATTAAATAAATTATATTTATTTAATTAATTCCCACTTTTCCTCTAAATTAATTAAATAAATTAAAAATTTATTTAATTAATTCCACATTTGTCTCTATCTTCACATGGCTAGAAGCTATTTGATTTTATTCCTCTCATTCAACCCTCATGAGACACTTGTCACATGACTACAACTCATTATGTCACTTAATCTTAACCATCCATTTCACCTTTAATCCTAGTCATACATTCCTATCACTCATCTCCTGTAAATCAAGCCTTACCCAAGCCATTTTGGGACTCTTGAAAGAATATATCTTCATACAACATCATATCAGCATCCAAATCATTCTAAGATCCACTCATCTATCATCCTCATGTTATGCTTCAAATTTTAGCAATCAACATGTCATCCTATCCATCATCTATCATAGAGAACAAAGCTAGTAGATTTGGGTGCATCTACTCTTTTCTATCATGTGTGGAGGACTTGGTTTTAAGGTGAAGGTATTGGGTTTTTTTCATTTATCTTCCATTTCCTTTGGATCAATTTTCTATCTACAGCTTTCATCCCATGCTTCTTTTTCTTTAAATTCTAGGCATCTTTGCTAACAATCACTTTCTTTGTAATGAGATTAAACAACTTATAAGATTTTGATTCTTCACTATATCCAATAAAAAGACATTTCTCACTCCTATCATCAAGTTTCCTTGTTATTTTTGATGGCACAAGAGAATAAGCAAGACAAACAAAAATTCTGATATGATGTACACTATGTTTCTTACCACTCCAAGCTTCTTGTGGAATTTGATCCTTGACACTTTTTGTTGGACTTCTGTTTAAAATATACAGTGCACATGCTACTACTTCTAACCAATATTCATTTGGCAAATGTTTGGCCTAGCCATCTCCATGATTGTTCTGCTCTTCCTTTCTGCTACACCATTCTGTTGGGGTGTGTATCTTGTAGTAAATTGCCTTTTGATTCCATAATATCTAAATCCAAAAATTCCTTAGACATATATTCACCTCCTCTATTTGATCTCAATACCTTAATATAATGGCCACTTTGCTTTTCCACCATAGATTTAAATTCTTTGAACTTTCCAAAGGCTTCAACCTTCTACTTGAGAAAATATATCTGCTGAAATCATTGTTGGGAATTAAGGTGTCTCAACCTTGGTAATTCCTTGTATTATTAAATTGTATTTATTTATTTATTGCCTATTATATTAATTGGATGCAAATCATATGTTGTCATATTGTGGGTTTTGGCATGGTGATGTGTCATCCTACATGGCATATGTATTTTTGTCCTCACATGAGGAGATAGGTGTCCCACTTAGTGGTAGGAATATTTTGCCATGTGCCAACATCTTGGATGTGTAAGGGAATATTGACCGTAATGGTCATGACAGATTCCTATGACGAAGTTATGACATGTAACAGTCAAAAATAAAAGATTCTATGACAGGTGAAGACATGTGTTGAAGAGCATCTTTGAAAAAGGCATCTTTGGGCACCCCAAGGTGGACTATGACATGTTGTAAGAGAATATATTGTTTATAGCCTGTGTATGACAGATTCTCTTACAGCTGTAAGTTATGACAGCTATGACAGATTCTATGATGGTTGTAAGAGTCGTAAAAGCATCTGTCATAGCCCATTTCGGAAATAGGTGACCTCCTTGGGATGGGGTGACTTGACAAGTGTTAGGAGCATCCTACAGATTTGGACAAGTGTCCATAAGTGTGGGTTGTTGATAACTGAGAGGGGGGGTGAATTAGTTATCCTAATTATTTCTTCTTTTGAACTTTCTTATCAATCAAAGCATCATTGAATCAAACAAACAAACATTACCATGAAATGAGAAACACATGACACAGTATTTTTGACATGGAAACCCGATTAAGGGAGAAAACCACGGGGTGATTAACCCAAAGATTATTCTCTGTTAGAAGAATATGGAATTACAAAAATGGCACTTGCCAATTAGGGCTCACTGCCCGAGCACACTGCTCACAAAGAGGCACACTGCCTACAAGGAGACACACTGTCTACAAAAGAATGTTTATACAATACTTGAACTGATTGGAAGCATCTATATATGCTGGAGTTTAGTTCCAGTTTAGGCTCTGTATACTGATCTGCTGCACTTCATCTTTCCTCTGTTCTTTATTCTGCTTTCCTTTCACATACCGAATCTTTCTTACTACTTCTGCTCTGTTCTACACTTATTCGCATACACCATACTACAATTACACTTCTCACTACTAAATCCATCCTCTATATATATATATATATATATATATATATATATATATATATATATATATCCGCACATGTAATTTCATCACCTTTCTAGTCGACATCCGGAACAGTCTATTTTCTTACAAACTCTGTTCTGTCGGCTGAATCCTTGCTCACCAAGCAATGCGGATCAAGCATATACTTGTAGATATCATTAATCATGTCGTCCAAACATGATTCATGCCTTCACAACCTTTACCATCAACAGTAACACATCCAGAAAATAGTCTGATACTCTGTCAGTCAGTTCTTCCTCTGTTCTCACTGTCTTTCAGGAATCCGGTACTCAACTATTCATGTCTTTTTCCTTGTCCATCACCGGAGGCTAAATCCTTGGAAAATACTACTCAAGGTAGTCCTCTTGACTTCCCCAAATCCGCACTGCACCAAGACACTTCCTCTGAGAGATCCGGACCAATCTGTCGGACCTTGCCACATGCTCTGTTCTTGTTCACCGGACCACAACAATCTTCATTCTGACTTCCGGTAGAGACACACCATGACTTGTGGATATGTGGGATGACCTTTGTTGCCATCAATGACAACAACCATGAATACATATAGTGTCTCTTGCCAACATGGGTTTTGGGCCATGACGCCATGTTGGATGCTCATCCCTATGTGGAGCCGTATTTGCCTTGTATTTGTTATATAAACAAGTGCTTTTGAGAGGAGATTTACTACAGGTTTGACAGGTACTATTATGCTTCTGGTTTGTCTCTAGATACAAGTGTCGAAGACCCCTTAGAGCTTGCATTGCAAGTGTGTTGTAAACCATTTCAGTTTTGATAATACATTGTGCAGGTTTTGGAGTGTGGGGTTTTTCACCCGATAAGGGTTTTCCCCATGTATATCTTGTATCTCTGTTCTTTTATCTCACTTTCTTGTTTATGTGTTTGTTGCAATATCTCTGTTAGTGATATAACAGTGCTATAATAGTAAGGATAAAATTAAAATTGCACTCTCCTCCCCTCATTAGATTAGTGTAGGAAGTGATTTTCGTACACCTAGCTTCCTTTCAGTTGGTATCAGAGCCTGGCCAGTTTTGGTTCTAGCTGCTAGGTAGGGGTTTTTTGAGCTAATCTTAGGTTCGGTGGGAGTGTTGTGTAGAGTATTTTGTATCTTGTTGCAGCAAGGAGATGGCAACCACATCTGGAAGGTTAGAGGTTGAGAAATTCAATGGCACTAATTTTGAGTTGTGGAAACTCAAGATGGAGGACCTACTAGTTGATCGTGACCTATGGGAAACTGTATCCAGTGTGAAACCTACAGCAATGTCACAAGCTGATTGGGACCTCAAAGATCAGAAGGCTAAGGGTCTCATAAGACTCTGTTTAGCTAACTCAGTCATGTTGAATGTCCATGAGGAGAAGAGCACGAAAGATCTTTGGAAGAAGTTGGGTGATGTTTATCATTCCAAGTCCTTAGTAAACAAACTTTTCTTGAAAAAGAAGTTCACTTTGAAGATGGAAGATAGAGGATCTATTACGGATCACATGAATGCTTTTAACATGATTGTTGCACAAATGACATTTGTGGGTGTGAAAATGGAGGAGGAGGATCGATGCATGACCCTACTTTGTTCTTTGCCAAATTCGTGGGATCATTTTGTCATGGTTATCGGAAGCACCACTACCACCATCAAGATGGAAGATGTGGTATCTTCACTATTATCTGAAGAGATGTGGAGAAAGTCTTCTAAGGCAACCAAAGAGGCTCTTGTAGTTTGTGGAAGACCCAAAGAGAAAGAGAAGAAGAAGGACAAGAAAGGTGATAAGGGTACATCCAAATCCCATGGGAGATCCAAATCTCCTGGAAAGTCCAAGGCTCTTTGTTGGAACTGTGGTAAAACTAGGCATTTATGAAAGGAATGCAAAGAGGAGAAGAAAAAGAAGAAGAAAGCTCCTGATTCAGATTCTGACAAGTCACAAGATGATGGTGATGCCTTCATTACAGCCCTAGCCACTCATGCATCTGATGATGTGTGGTTGATTGATTCTGGTGCATCATTCCACATGACCTCACATCGAGACTGGTTCATGAAGTATGAAGAGTTCAATGGTGGAAGAGTCTACCTGGGTGACGACTCTCATCTAAAGATTGTTGGTCATGGAAGAGTCTCAATTCGATTCCCTAATGGATGAGTGAAGGGGATCACTAGAGTTATACACAGTCTAGGCCTTACACAGAACCTGCTTTCTGTAAGTGTGTTGAATGATTCAAGTGTGCAAGTTGTCTTTTTGAAGGAAGGATGCAAGATGACTAGAGGATCTATAGTTCTTGTGAAGGGTACTTAGAGAGGTACTCTATTTTAGTTGGAGGCATGCACTTCACAGTGCAATAGTTCTTCTGACTCAGAAAAGAGTTGTAGTCACTTCATCCCTACCATCTGAGTTCAAGCAGTGAAGAAATCTGTTGTAACTAGTTCTGATGGTAGTGCACATGCTTTGGAAGTTAAACTTCCTATAGACTATGTTATGGCATTTGAGATATGGCCACATTGGTGAGAAGGGTCTGCGTATCCTAAAAAATAAAAACATCGTTGAGGGGTTAAATGATTGTAATCTCGAGTTCGACTTTTATGAACATTGCATTTATGGAAAGCAAAACCGTGTTTAGTTTTACTCTAGTTCTCACAAGTCTTCTGGCATATTGGATCTTATTCATTCTGATGTGTTTGGTCCTATTAATGTTCCTTCAATTTCAAAATCTATATATTTTGTATCTTTTATAAATGATTACAGTAGAAGGACGTGGGTTTATTTTATCAGAAGTAAGACTGAAGTCTTTAGTCGGTTTAAAAAGTTTAAAGCCTTTGCTAAAAATCAAACTAGTAAAAAGATTAAGTGTTTGAGAACTGACAATAGTGGTGAGTTTTGTTCAGCAGTGTTTGATAAGTTCTATAAAGAGTAAGGGATTGAAAGGCATAAGACAACTCCATATACCCCGCAGCAAAATGGAGTTGCAGAGAGGATGAACAAGACACTAATGGAGAAGGCTAGGAGTATGCTTAGTGGAGCAAGCCTCGAACACAAGTTTTGGGCTGAAGCTATTGCCACTACTTACTATTTGGTAAACAGATCTCCTACATTAGCTCTTGTTAATAAGACACCTATGGAGGTGTGGTCTGGTAAGAAGCCTTCAGTTAGACATCTTCATGTTTTTGGTTGAGGCATATGCACATGTGCCTAGGGAGAAATAGTCTAAATTGGAGAACAAGGCTGTTAAATTAATTTTCATTGGCTATGGTGTCAGTGTGAAAGGATACAAGCTTTGGGATTCGGTGGCTAAAAAGTTGTTGTATAGTAGAAGTGTTATTTTTAGAGAGCTAACACCTTCTCCCATTATTCTATAGCCAGAACAGACAGAAAAGAAAGAAGATGTAGTTAAGTTTCCTTCTACCCCTGAGAAGACTGAACGGACAGACCCTGTGAGACCTAATGATGAGGAGAGCTCTAGCAGCTCTGAAATCTCAGAAGAAGAAGCAGAACCTCAACCTCAGCCATTGAGGAGGTCTACATGAACAAGAAATTAACCTAATAGGTTTGGTTATTCATTACTTGATTCTAGTTGTGCTTTTTCTTTACTTACTAACACTGATGGGCCTAGAATATGAAAGAGGTTATGGGCATGAAAGATGCAGGTTCCTAGAAGGAGGCCATGGAGGATGAGATGGCTTCTTTGGAAAAGAATAAAACATGGGACTTGGTTCCTTTACCTGATGGACGGAAACCTGTTGGATGCAAATGGGTGTTCAAGAAGAAATTTGGTGCAGATGGTAGCATTGAAAAGTACAAGGCTAGATTGGTTGCAAAGGGTTATTCACAAGTGGAGGGAATTGATTATGGTGAAATTTTCTCTCCCGTTGCAAAGATGACATCGATTCAATTTTTGTTATCTCTTGTAGCTGCTTATGACTTAGAGGTAGAACAAATGGATGTGAAGACAACTTTCCTTCATGGTGATTTGGAGGAAGAAATCTACATGTCACAGCCAGAGCATTACATAGAGAAAGGTAAAGAAAATTTGGTTTGCAAGTTAAAGAAGTCTTTGTATGGTTTATAGCAGTCTCCTAGGATGTGGTACTTGAAGTTTGATGCCTTTGTGTTGTCGATTGGATATCTAAGATCAAAATCAAATCATTGTGTGTATTACAAATTTGACAATGATCACATTCTCATTATTGCATTGTATGTTGATGATATGTTGTTGATTGGGAATGGTAATAATATGATTTCTCATTTGAAGTCTCAGTCGTCAGTATAGTTTGAGATGAAAAATCTTGAGGCAGCCAGGTACATTTTGGGAATGGAAATCAGAAGAGACAAAGCTAACAGAAAACTTTGGTTAAGCTAGAGTAAGTATGTGAAGATAGTGTTAGACAGGTTCAACATGGCAGATTGTAGACCATTGTGTGTTCATGTTTCTTTGGGGACAAAGTTGTCTATTAATGATTATCCAAAATCTCCTAGTGAGGTGGAGGACATGAGCAGAGTACCTTATGCTAGTGTTGTTGGCAGTTTGATGTATGCTATGGTCTGTACAAGACCAGACATTGCCCAAGCAGTGGGAGTCCTTAGTCGATTTATGGCTAATCCTAGATGGGTACATTGGGATGCAGTTAAGCGAGTGTTCAGATATTTGAGGGGTACTTCTGAGTACTCCATTTTCTATCATGGAAATATTACAGGACCTCTGCATTTAGTTTGTATTCGTGGATTTGTGGATTCTGATTGGGCAGGTGACATTGATAGCAGGAGATCCACCAGTGCCTATGTGTTCACTATGTTTGGTGGTGCAATTAGTTGGATGAGTAAGTGACAACCTATGGTTGCTTTGTCCACTATAGAAGCTGAGTACATGGCTGCAACTCATGTTTGTAAGCAACCCATTTGGCTTAAGAGATTGTGTTCAGATATTGGTGTTGATGCAGGATAGATTACGATCAGTTGTGACAGTCAGAGTGTGATTTGCCTTGCAAAGAATCCAACTTTCCATGCCAGAACAAAGCATATTGATGCTTAATTCCACTTCGTGCGAGCCATGGTAGAGGATGGGAAGGTAAATTTGGAGAAGGTAGATACTTTGAAGAATGGTGTAGATGCATTGATGAAACCAATGGGCATAGAGAAGTTCAGATGGTGTTTGAAGTCTATGGGCCTCTCGTCCTATAGCAGTTAAATCCTATTGATTCCATTGGCTCTTACAAGGTGTTCGACAAGTGGGAGAATGTTGGGAATTAAGGTGTCTCAACCTTGGTAATTCATTGTATTATTACATTGTATTTATTCATATATTGCCTATTGTATTAATTATATGCAAATCCTATGTTGTCATATTGTGGGAGTTGGCACGGTGATGTGTCATCCTACATGGCATATGACCACATGTATTTTTGTCCTCACATGAGGAGATAGGCATCCCACTTAGTGGTAGGAATATTTTTCCATGTGTCGGCATCTTGGATGTTGTGTAAGGGAATATTGACCATAACGGTCATGACAGATTCCTATGACAAAGCTATGACATGTAAGAGTCAGAAATAGGAGATTCTATGACAGGTGAAGACATGTGTCGAAGAGCATCTTTGAAAAAGGCATCTTTGGGCGCCCCAAGGTGGACTATGACATGTTGTAAGAGAATATGTTATTTATAGCCTGTGTATGATAGATTCTCTTATAGCTGTAAGTTATGACAGCTATGACAGATTCTATGACAGTTGTAAGAGTCGTAAGAGCATCTGTCATAGCCCATTTTGGAAATAGGTGACCTCTTTGGGATGGGGTGACTTGACAAGTGTCAGGAGCATCCTAAAAAGTTGGACAAGTGTCCATAGGCGTGGGTTTTGGGCTATGAGGCTATGTTGGACGCCCATCCCTATGTAGAGCCATATTTGCCTTGTATTTGTTATATAAACAAGTGCTTTTGAGAGGAGATGTACTCCAGGTTTGACAGGTACTGTTATGCTACTGGTTTGTCTCCAAATACGAGTGTCGAAGACTCCTAAGAGCTTGCATTGCAAGTGTATTGTAAACTATTTCAGTTTTGATAATACATTGTGCAGGTTTTGGAGTGTGGGGTTTTTCACCGGATAAGAGTTTTCCCCACGTATATCTTGTGTCTCTCTTCTTCTGTCTCACTTTCTTGTTTATGTGTTTGTTGCAATATCTCTGTTAGTGATTTAACATTATTGTAATAGTAAGGATAAAATGAATTTGAACTCTCCTTCCCTCATTAGATTAGTGTAGGAAGCGATTTCCACACACCTAGCTTCCTTTCAATCATCAATGAAGGTTAGAAAATAAATACTACCTCCAAGTGATGGAGTTTGCATTGGTCCACACAAATCACTATGAACTAACTCCAATAATGCCCTTGCTCTATATGAGACTCCACTTGGAAAACTCTTTCTATGTTGTTTTGCTAGAATGCATCTATCACATATACTAGTCAGTTGCTCTATTAGTGGCAAACCTTTCACCATATGCTTCTTTTGTAACAAACTCAAACCTCCAAAATATAAATGTCCATACCTCAAATTCAATAACCATTATTGGTCTAGATGCATCGTCTTGAAATTTACTTCCTCTTCTCCTTTGGTGCACTGAATTCAAAGGGGGACATATGATTCCTTGTCATCTCCACTCCTGCAATCGACCTATCATTTGGAAAACTATCCAATATAGTGCAAACATTGTCCTTAAAAGATATCTTGTAACCTTTTTGTATTAATTGTCCAACACTCATAAGATTATGTTTTAAACCAGACACAAAATAAACATTAGAAATAAATCTTCTTTCACCATTCTTTGTCAAAAAAATTATTACTCCTTTATGTTAGGGTTACCCGATAGAAGATATCAATTAAATGCAAATAAAGATTAAACAAAGGAATGGAAATACACAGAAATAATAATAGCAAGAGACAAGTTTTAACATGGTGCACCCAAACTTGGGTTACATCCACCAAACATAGAGTCCAATATTATTATCCAGTAAATCAAACCGATTACAATCAGCAATCCCTACAACTCAATACCGCTGCAAAATGCTACGATATAATTTATCAAAACCCTAACCCTTAGCTGTTTTTATCAAGCCTTATGTCGATTACAAAAAATAGGGTTTCTTATGTCGGTTACAAAGAAAATTTATGTCGGTCCCGAACCTTGGCGAGGATACATGGCTAGTGTACAGTACTTTCCTGATCAGTCACCACCTACCAACAATCTCCCACTTGGAGACTGATCCTAGATGACACTGCTACACGTGCAGCTCCCACTAGAAATAAGCACCCTGGACTCTGTTATTCTATTTTTTGTTGTTTTCAGTCTTGAAGACCAACTGAAGCTGAAGAGGAGCTCAGCTTCTCCCTTGTCACTGCCTTTGTAAACATATCCGCTGGATTTTCATCTGTATTATCTTTTCCAGCCTTAATTGTCCATTATCCAAGATCGACCGAATAAAGTGATACCTCAACTATATGTGTTTGGTCTTTGAATGCAAAGCAGAATTCTTTGCAAAATGTATGTCACTCTGACTGTCTATATCCAAAGAACTGTTAGCCTGTTGTTTGCCCAATTCTTCCATGAAGAGGTCAGCCATATCATCTCCTTGCTTGCCTCGGTTGCAACTACATACTCTGCCTCTGTGGTGGATAACGCAACCACCTTTTGCAACCGTGAGATCCAGCTCACTGTTGTCCCACCTACAGTAAAGACATAACCTGTAGTACTCCGTCGGGTATCGATATCCCCTGCTAAATTTGAGTCTACATAGCCTGCTAAATCAGTATTAGAGCCCCCAAAACATAAATGTTTATTGGATGTACCTCTCAAATATCTGAGAATCCATTTTACCACATTCCAATACTCCAATCTGGGATGACTCATATACCTGTTAATGACTCCTACAACATGTGCAATATCCAGTCTCATGCATACCATGGCATACATTAAACTACCTACAGTTGAAGAATATGGTATCTTGGACATTTTTTCATCCTCCTCTTGTGTCTTAGGACACATCTCTTTAGTCAATTTCAAATGACTAGGCAAAGGTGTGCTGACAGCTTTTGCATTCTCCATGTGGAATCTCTGCAACACCTTTTCAACATAAGCAGCCTGAGATAAAGTTAATTTTCTGTTCTTCCTATCTCTGTAAATTTTCATACCAAGGATTTGTTTTGCTGCCCCCAAATCTTTCATATCAAATGACTGTGTTAACTGTTGTTTTAACTATCTTATGTGATCCATGTTAGACCCAGCTACAAGCATGTCATCAACATATAAACATAAAATAATGTAGCTATCATTATCCAACTTCTTAAAATAAACACAATGGTTAGAATTACACCTGTTGTAGCCTTGCTCAGCCATAAAACTATCAAATTTCAAATACCATTGCCGAGATGCTTATTTCAGGCCATACAAACTCTTCTTCAATCTGCACACCTGTTTCTCCTTACCTTTGACCTCAAATCCTTGGGCTTGTTCCATGTATATCTCCTCCTCCAAATCACCATGGAGAAAGGTAGTTTTCACATCGAGTTGTTCCAAATGCAAATCTTCAGCAGCCACAATACTTAAAACAGTACAAATAGAAGTCATCTCGACAACCGAAGAAAATATCTCATCAAAATCAATGCCCTTTTTCTGTGCAAATCTTTTTACAACTAATCTGGACTTAAATCTTTTCTTACCTCCATCTTCTTCTTTCAGCCTGTAAACCCATTTGTTTGGTAAAGCCTTTTTACCTGCAGGTAACTTACATAATTCCCAAGTCTGATTTTTCAATAAGGAGTCCATTTCTTCTTTCATTGCAAGCTCCCACTGAACCTATGTATCCACCTGCATAGCTTCATCATATCCTTCTGGTTCACCAGCATTTGTTAACAAAATAGAATACAAAGAGGGAGAAAACCTTTCAGGAGGTCTACTTATCCTTGTTGACCGTCTAACATTCACTGGAGTTTGTGGTATTTCTGGTTGCTGTTGCGGAGCATGAGGAACCACTGGAACATCACTATTTGGAGTATCATCCAACACTACATAATCTTTTTCTTTCTTCTCATGCTACTACAACTGATCTTTGTACAACACCTTCTCATTGAATATAACATCCATGCTTCTCACAATTTTTTGATTTTCAAAATCCCAAAGCCTATAACTAAATTCATCAATGCCATATCCAACAAAGGTACACTTTTTTATTTTGCATCCAACTTGGTTCTATTTTCAGAATCTACATGTGCAAATGCTTCACATCTGAAGGTTTTGAGAAAAGAATAACTCACCTTCTTACCTGTCCATGCTTCCTTTGGAATACCACAACCCAAAGGAACTGAAGGACCTCTGTTAATTAAATATACAGCAATGTTGACAACCTCTGCCCACATATTTAAAGGCAGCCCAGCATGCAATCCCATGGTCCTTGCACTCTCCATTATTGTCCTATTCATGCGTTCAGCCACTCCATTTTCCTGTGGAGTCCCTGGAACCATTTTCTACCTACGAATTCTATTAAAAGAACAATAATCTTCAAATTCTTTACTGCAATACTCACTGCCATTATCAGATCTGAGATATTTTAATCTTTTACCCGTCTCATTCTCAACCAAGCTTCTCCATTTCTTAAATGTTTCAAATACTTCAGATTTATGCCTAAGGAAATAAATCCATACTTTCCTAGTTGCATCATCTATGAATATAACATAATATCGAGAGCCACCAAGAGAAGATACCTGAGCCAATCCCCATACATCGGTATGCACAAGCTCCAACTTTTTATTTTTCTTTTTCTTCCCATCCTTGAGAAAACTAACTCTCTTTTGTTTCCATACACACAACTTGCACAGAAATCTATATTAATACATTTCAGACCTGATAAAACTTTCTTAAAATGAAGTACCTTCATACCTTTTTCACTCATATGCCCAAGTCTGTTATGCCACAGTGTTGTTTCAGAACCTGCAGCAACTTTTTCAGTCTCTTCTTGTAAACCTGCAGCAACTGTTCCTGAACCTTTTTTTTTTCCTCTGTAACAACTAAAGTAGAAGGAACAGTATGACCTGTACAAAGATATAAGGTGCCTACTTTCACACCTTTTGCTACTACTAAGGAACCTTTTGAAACCTTCCAATTTTTATTAGTAAATGTTACAGTGCAACCTTGTTTAGCTAGCTACCCTGCTGAAATTAATTTCCTACTGAACCTTGGAACATGCCTTACCTTTTGTAGTAGCCAATGATTTCCATTCTGTAACTTAATTTTAATTCTCCCCTTTCCAACAATCTCACAAGGTTCGTTATCTCCCAAACAAACCAGCACAAAATCCCCTTGGACATAATCAAGAAAATAACTTCTATGGGGCGTAGCATGAAATGAGGCCCCTGAATCTAAAACCCATGAATCATCAGCATTATCTAGGGAAAGAATCAAAGCATCATCTTCAGACTTGTTGTTTACCACATTTGCCTCCTTATTGCCTTTTTATTTGTCTCCTTTATTTTTTCGAGACCAACAATCTTTCTTTAGATGACCTGGTTTCCCACAGTACCAACAATCATTTTGTCCTCTGGTTTAGAATCTTTTGTCCTTTGATTTTCCTCATGACTTCCCATGACCTCCAAAACCTTTTCCTCTCTCCTTTGATCTGCCCCTACTTTCTGCATTCAAAACATTGCCTGATTTGGATCCACCTAAGCTTTTCTTACGAATTTCCTCACTCAGAATAACACCAACAACATCATCAAATTTTAAGGTATTTGAACTAGAAACAAAATTACTAACTGCCATTACCAAACTATCCCAACTTTCAGGCAATAAACATAATATCAAGAGAGCTCTAACTTCTTCATCAAATTTTACATTTATAGAAGTTAATTGACTAACAATCGTATTAAATTCATTTAAATAATCTATCACAGATCCGCCTTCAACCATTTTTAGATTAAACAAATGCTTCATGAGAAATACTTTATTTGAGGCTGAGGGTTTTTCATACAATTTAGCCAAAGCTTTCATCAGACCATCTGTTGTCTTCGCTTCTGTTATATCGAATGCCACCGATGGTGCCAGGCACAACTGAATGGTTCCCAGTGCCTTTCTGTCAAGAAGATTTCAATTCTCATCAGACATTGTTGTCGGTTGGATACTCCTTCCAACAACATCCATATATCCTTTTGATAGAGGTAATCCTCTATATGCATCTTCCAAAACTAATAGTTATGCCCATTGAATTTATCGACCTTCAATTTACCCTCGTCCGCCATTGCTCCAACTCAACCGTGAGACTTTCCTGCAGATGATAATTGAACACAACCCGCTCTGATACCACTTGTTAGGGTTAGCCAACAGAAGATATTAATTAAATGCAAATAAAGATTAAACAGAGGAATGGAAATACACAGAAATAATAACAGCGAGAGACAAGTTTTAATGTGGTTCACCCAAACTTGGGCTACATCCACCAAACAGAGAGTCCAATATTATTATCCAGTAAATCAAACTGATTACAATCAGCAATCCCTGCAACTCAATACCACTGCAAAATGCTACAATACAATATATCAAAACCCTAACCCTTAGCCGCTTTTATCAAGCCTTATGTCGGTTACAAAAAAAGGGTTTCTTATGTCGGTTACAAAGAAAATTTATGTCGGTCCCGAACCCCGGCGAGGATACATGGCTAGTGTACAGTACTTTCCTGATCAGTCACCACCTACCAACACTTTACTCTTTACAGGTACTTTATTACCATTTCTCAATTTCACTTTAAATTTAACATAATCATCAAGACTAGCAAACAATTCCTTATTCCCTATCATATGATTGCTACACCATACAAAAACCAAATATCATTAGCACTTTCTTGAGTAACATGGCAAGTGATAAATAAAATTCCAGAATTAGATTCATCTATGTAATTAGCATTCTATTTGTTCACCTCTCCTTGTTTTTTTCTACACTCATATGCATAATGCCCATACTTTTTGCAATAAAAACATTGAATGTTACATTTATCAAACCTCTATGAAGGCTGTTGGAAATGATTGTTGTCACGTCCTCTATTGTTGTAGTACTAAATTGCTTGTTTATTCCTCTCACCTTGGTTTGAATTACTCCTTCCACCTCTACCATTGTCTCTTCCTCTTAAACTTGACCTTCCTCTTCCTCTGCCAGATGATACCCGAGACTTGAAATCATTCTCAAAAGAAGTGTTGTTATTTCTATTCATTCTGGACTCGTGATAACAAAAATCCCATTAATTCATCTACTGATAATTGTGTCAAATCCTTAGATTCTTCAATTTCTACAACTATTGAATCAAATTTTGCTAGGTAAACTCCTAAGATTTTTTCTATAATCTTCTCATCTAACATTTCTTCTCCATTAGATCTTATTTGATTCACAACATTCATAACTTGACTTATAAATTGGTCTACAAACTCTAAATCATTCGTTTGTAAATTTTTAAAATTTCTTCTAAGAGATTGCAGTTTAACTACTTTCACCTTTGTGGAACCTTGATAAGTTGTCTCCAAGATCTCCCATGCCCTCTTAGATGTAGTTGTTGCTGCAACCCTAAGAAAAATAGAATCATCCATTGCTTGTTGAATTATAAATAAAGATTTTGCATCTTTTTTCTATTTACTCTAAATCCGTCATTTTGTGCTGTGGTCAAAGCTTGATAGGTTGCCTGATCTTGGGGTTGTACAAATCCATTTCCAACTATGTCTCAAATTTCTTGTGAACAAAACAATGTTTTCATCTTAATTGCCCAAAAATCGTAATTCTTACCCATGAGAATAGGAATTTGGGATTGCAAGGAATTGCTACTCGACGCCATGATCCGCTACAGCGATTAAAAGTCCTCCTTTCAGTAGCTTCGCGTGCCTTCTTATCTGCAGTTTTCCTTCCTAGCGGTCTCAAAATTGGAACGACTCCAATTTATATCTGCGACTGGTGAAAAATCAATACTTGTGGCCAATATATCCTTCTAATTTTTTGTGTTCAGTGATTCAGATCACTTCCTCATTTTCAATCGGCGGCTCCTTATCTATTTCTTTTCAATGGCTCACTTCAAGAGATGACTTCATAAATTTCTTCCAGGGATCAAAAATGTTGGTGTGACTTCACTAAATGAAATGGTTGGCCTTCTTATTTATTTTTCCTTTTATCTCTATGGACTTCGATTTGACTTAGACTAGACAACCATCCTTTCTACCTTCTACGATATGGGGATCTTTAACAGAAACTGTGACCTTTTGGATTTTCCTTGGTTGCGACCTGCTTCCCCTCCAGCAATTTCCTTTTGATGAGTTCTTCAAACACAATCAACTTTTGATCCAGATCTTGTCGGCTCTAATACCAGTTTGAAGGCTGAGGAGAGAACAGTTTTCTATGGCAAACAGAAAACAAACTCCTAATTTTATTCAACGCCACCAAAAATGATTACACACCTCCAAAAAAAAATAGAGGTTACAAACAGGTAAGAAATTGGTTTCAGTTTCACCGTTACAAGCAACAGATTACAAAACAGAAACTAAACAAACAAAACTAAAAAATTGAAATGGTAACGACTGGTGGAGAAATTCTAGTTTCCTCCAACACACAGATGATCTAAACATAGACTGTCCACATGATCAAAAAATGGATGCCAAAATTTGATGAATACCCCTCCCTCAAGGACTGAACTTTTGGTTCTGCAACCTGTGCAAAATGCTCAGATGACAGGAGCAGAAGGTTAGAACCCACTAACTACCTCCTATTTGGGAAAGGTGGGTAGTCTACTTAATAATACTCTATTCAAAAACCTCCCCTTCCCTTATCCAACTTGAGGGGAGATAGGTGTAATCTACAAGCATAGATAAATTGTACCTTTCCATGTATTTGTTTGTAGAAATACGATGGTAACTCGTCCTTTGGGGCCACATACAATGGACCACCAACCAATGAGGATAAATAAGAGGAGCTAGAATAGTGTCCTCACACCTAATGACACATATTCCCTAACCTTACCATACAAGTGTAGTGGGGGAACATGACATGAACCATACTTGGGGTGAACCCCTATCTCTCTCAATGTTATTACAATAACTTTACTCTTAAAAAATTGAGTTCTTAAGCCTTCTCAATATTGATGTGAGAGAGTTTTAATGAGTAAAATACTATGATGGCTTGGTTGATGTCAAATTGACTATCCAAATTCATCCTTTAGATATCACTATTCAAATTTATCAATGTTTGTCTTAACATGTTATGCATGTCTAGTCTCTTAGGGATTGATGATTTTTAAATAATTACTTGCGTCACTTTCAATTTGCACTCATTGATTTCATCCCTATTACTTCATATTCCTTATTGTACTAACTATTAACATCTCACATATTTACAATTGATTTTTCCTTTTGTTATATATGTCTGGTAGTAACTTGGCCTCTTTACATGCTTGGCTTGTTAATAAATTGAATACTCATGTTACTCATTTTGTAAGTATTTTCACTTAAATACATTTTTAATGTGTGAACACTACAAGTTTAATAGACTTTGGGACAATAACCATTGGTTTATACTATGACCTTTAATTTGTCAATTTGTGTACACATTCAAGAAATCATTCTTATACATGTCCTTGTTGCATCCTTCTAAATCTCACTTACCATTTGATCAAGTGTCAGCATTACGTCCTCCTCACTATCGTCATTCTCACCTCCCTAACCATGTACACAACAATCACTATATGAATAATGAGGGTGTTGTCCATACACATTGTGGCACATCATCACTACCATGTCACACCAAACAAGCTCCTTTTTCAAATCCACTGTGACAGCCATACCCACCACCAATTCCTTGCTCCTCATTATCAAGGATTATGAAACCCACATCTAACCAAGTTGACAAGATGATGAAGGATTTGGGACAATGTGCCTTGATGAACTCCTATATGATATTGTTGTAGTAATTGCATAGTTCATCATATTGAGAAGTACTTCACCAATTTGCAAGTGCAGTGGCTTGCATTAGACAAGCACAAGCAATGTTGACATATCTCAAATTTCGTTGGGGCAAAGGGTTCATAAGCTTGCAATGAAATTAAGGAATCCATTGACTCCAATGCAATTAATATTCATTTCATGTGGATTAAGCTATGTTTAATGGCTTAATCTTGATGGTTCAATGCAAATGATGGCACCAATGGCCTTTCAATACTATAAGATTCATCACAAAACTAGATTAACTAATCATAGGAGTACTCTCCAATTTTTTGTTTTAGTACTTCCACAATCAAATACTATTTTCGATGCTTCAATGACTGTGTATTTTGTAACTAATAGTTTAAGGGTTTATCTCTTCTTGTCTTCTTTAGCCTTTGTTTTAATGCCCTTCGTAATAACTTTAGTGTCATTTAATATAATTCACCTTTTTTTATATAATTCACCTTTGTTAAAAAATGGACATGCATGCAATCATGTGCACAAGCGAGCACACACACACATACACACACTTATTTGTTAAGTCATAGAGTAAAAGAATTATAATATCTATCTATGTTTATTGACTCCAAAAATATAAGTGGTTGGGTAACCTTTAACTTGAAACAAAGGTTCTTTTGATATATTTGAACCCTAAATTCTATTACCTTATTAACTATAGTGACATAATTGGTTGGACAACCTTTAACTTGAAACAAAGACTTTTTGATATACAAAACCCTAAATTCCAACAAACTAATTTTTCATTAAATTTTAAAAAAAATTGACCAATTAATAATTTTAATTATTAAATAAAACACTATTTACAAAGTTTTCTCATACAATGCACATAAATATCTAAAATATATCAGTATTAGAGTGAGTTATGTGTGTGTGTGTGTGTGTGTGTGGCTATTCTTAAATATCATCCACTTCAACAGTCAAAAGTTAATTTTGGCCAATAAAAACAGGACAAATATTTACCACTTTTTGTTATAAATGAGGTGTAAAATGGCTAAATTGATTGTTTGACCATTAAAGTGGATGATATTTAAATAGGGTGTGTGTGGATATATATATAATCTAAGATTGCCTTCATCTAAATTCAATTTCTATCTTCTATTCAAACGGCCATATATATATAAGATTGCCTCCATAGAAGTCATGTCTGATTAGAAGATTGAAATTGAACTTCGATGAAGCCTCATGAAGCAATCTTGCAGTTTATGGTATTGGATGTATAGTAAGGAATGATGTAGGAATCCTCATCTGAGCATTGTCAATGAAATTATCGTCCGGAAGAAATAATGTGTGCAAAAAAAACTTAAATGCAATAGATATTGAAGGAGACTTAATGATCGCCGATGATGGCATGGTTCGGTGGTTAAGTCGCTCAGGATGTAGTGGCGGCCACCAGAGTTCAAACCCCCGCTGGGCCAACGAGCTCGCAAGGCTTTACGCCTTCGCTGGGCCAATGAGCTCGCGGGTTTGAAGTGTTCTTCCTAGGGGATGAGGTCCCCCAGTTGTGGCCTCACCGGTTCATTGCTCCGGGCAAAAGCATTCGCGTGGAGCCGGAGGGCGTGTCGCACCAGCGTCGCCGGTCACGTTAAAAAGTTTACCAGGTGCATTATCTTAAAAAAAAAAAAAAAAAAAAGAAAGAAGAGACTTAATGATCTGCATCAACGCCATAAGAGCAAAAATTCGGTACCCTGGAAACTAGATAAAAGGATTGAATTAATTAGTCCCATCTTGGAAAGCTTGCAAGATTTTTCTGCCATAAACATATTTTGAGAAGCCAATACAGTCGCAGACTACCTAGTGAATCATGTTATTGAGCAGTATGAGGAGATAATTTTGTCAAACCGAATTAATGTCTGGAGACATATCAAAGAGATCACAGAATCCATATGGATTGAGATAGGTTGAGAAACCCATGATCTTCACCATTCCTTCATGATACCACAGTACTAGATGAGAAAATCTTTCAGGATCTTCCGACCCCTTCTCTTTAATGTGCAGCGCTTAAAGCTATTTATTATTAATGGTGTTGGTGCTAGGATTTGTCATGAAGGCTCACAATCTACGGAAAACCCTGGATGCTTGGACGAAGATCTTTTTGTGCAGATAACAATCAAAGCAGTCATCTATATTGAGTGTAGGATTTTTTAAACAATGTTTATTATTTTTTAGTGTTTTGAATAGATGTCATTTTTTCATAATAGACCTAAATTCAGTAAAAAATTTAGTATAAATATAATATTAAAAAAAACATAATATATATTATAATTTTTGTAAAGCTAACATTAAAGATTATATATAAAATGGCATTACCTCTAAAAGTTGAAGCAAAATTATTTTTTTGTAACATTTAAATAGATGCAAAGGAGACTCTACTGAGAGTTTGTTTTAAGCCTAGGGGGATTTGAGCTAAGGGAGATTTGGGACACACTATTGTGGGATCAATCGACGCAGTTTTGTCTTCACAACAATTATTGACTATGATTGTGATTGTGTTGTCAAGGTTAGGGGTGGAATATTTAACAGACATGATGGAGAATGTATTACGTTAAGAATGCTTTCAACTATTCAAAATCGAACTAATAAAGTACAACTTTGAAGAATTTAGAGGATTTCCTATATGTTGTCCGTTGGTGCTCACTCTATAATAATATGAGAGACTTCAAGAATTAAAATATAGGTTTCTCTTCATTTTGCACAATGATAACCAAGATGAAATGTGCAAGGATTGTGATATCCCAAAATTTCCTCAATTGAAGTCTGTTTTTTTCATTTTATTTAATCAATGGAACTACCCTATCTGTCTTATGTCTCTATGTTTAACTAACTAACTAATTAATTTACATAATTTATTTACCATTTAATTTTTGTTAAACAATTTTACTCCCTGAAATTTTCAAAAGCTAACTTGCACTTACTATTAATTATATTGATCAAACCAACGAATCCATTTTATTATAGGAAATGAAAAATTAACTTGAATTTCTAAATATTGCTTTTAAGACAATGATTTTAAAATGAAACTCGAATATGTGTGAGGATAAGACATACATCAACATTCATTTCATTTTCTCTTGTGATATTAATTTTATTGTGTCTTCTCATATAAATTATTTATTAAATATTAATGAAAATAACTTATCTGATTTGGACTCTAAATATGCATTGAGGTATATGCACAAATTGTATAGGACATAATGAGAGTAAAATTCTAAGGTTGAGTAAAAGTATAAAAATATTAGAACAAGTGTTACATAATGGCAAGTACCCACCTTTATAGTATTGTAATAATAGTATTCTTTTTGTAATTGAAAAGATAATAGAAATGTGATTCTGATCTTACCTTGGTGACGTTTAGAATATACAATATACATCCCAAGCTAGCAATGTATATATATATAATCCAACTTGCCCTAGTAGCAAAACAAATAGGGGTGCTGTCTAAGCATAGAAAACTCAACCCCTCATAGTACAAACATAATTCTCTAATTCTAAGGTGAACTATAAACTATCATCTTTTATCCTTGACCATGAAGCAATTTAGACTTTAGTGCCATAGTGCCATATTAGACTTTTGTTCATCCTTCAGCCCAAAGCTAAGTACATTTACTCATTGCATTTGTTTTCTATACTTTAACATTTGTTTCTAAAATACATTGGACCAAAATAGACACAATACATTCATTTATTAATTTAAGTTAATGTGTGCTTATTTGTATGCATTTGATTGGATTGCCCAAATTAGGCATAGGAAAAGTTTATTTTCCTTTACATTTGGTGAACCTGTTTGCCCTTACACAATCTAGTTTTTCCCTAGGGTTTCTCATCACTAATAGGGATTTTATATCTAATACAATTATGATTTTACCATCTATTTCCAAATTTTCTAAGATTGGGTCCACGTATGCTTAAATTCTTTGGTTAGGGTTTGGGTATACATAGTAATTTATCACTCTTCTTAGCCTTCCACCTTAAGGTGTCTTACCATGACATAGTGATCCAAAGGTAGTCTAGATAATAATTTGAGATCAAGAAATTCTTGCAAGTTAAATGTATCATGATTTCACTGGATCGATGAAGTTTATTGTTGTTACAGCTGACCTTGACTCCAAGTTTTATTCATACTAGGCACAATTGTGACTAGCATAGTTGAAGTTGAATTTGTTCCATAGAATATTAATTTATAAAATATTGATGAACAAATGATTTGTTAGTAAAGAGTCTACATAGATTGATTAGTTGATTTTGAGTTTGATAGCATGATCCCAAGTAGCATAGTTGAAGTTGAGTTTGTTCCTTAGAATAAATATTTAAATATTGATGACCAAGTGATTTCTTAGTAAAGCAACTTGATACATTGATTGGTTGATCTATGAATGGTTATAAGTAAGTTGACAATAATTAGTTAAAGATAGACAAATATTGATTGTTGTAAATAATAGTATTTGTTTTGTAATCAACGAATGAGCTATGGAGATTATGAAGTCGACATGAGAACATTTTGAAATCAAAGATAGAAGGTGGCTTCGAGAAAGGTTTTTGCAAGATTAATGCATGGTGCATTTATTGGGTCTATGAATATTATAATTGTTAGGGTTGAGCTTGACATAAATGAGCGATGGCAAAATGATACTAAAATGGTTAATTACACCCATTCAATGTTTCAAATGAAGTGATGTAGACAAGTGTCAACCTGATAACACTTTGAAATTCAAGACAAAAGCCTTGTATTATTTGAAAAGATGGTCATTTATTGCAACACTTTGTGGGTAAAAGTTTAGTACTGTGTCACACTTTTATAAAGGAAACAGCCAACACAAATATAATTTTCCAACTTAAACGATAAAAAAATCATATTAAAGTTTAGAATTTTAAAATGACGTAAACTACTGAAATGTAGAAATTTTAGTGTAGTTTATGTTTATGATTTTTTAAAGTTTTTTTTTTATAATTAGTCAGATATTGTTTTGAATTTAATTGATGAATTTTAATGGTTGTTTTTTTTTCTAAAAAGTGACGTCGATGGGACGTCAAGAAAAATATAGAAAAATTATTTTTCTTTTTTTTTTTTTTCTTAATTAGACAACTCAAATATCTAGTGCATGGAAAAAATAATAATTTAATTTTCAATAAAAAAATTTTCTTTTATAATTTTTTGAAGTCAAATTTAATCAAAACCATATAGTTTTCATAGGACGTCAACTTTTGTACATTTTTTTTAGTTTTTTTGAAAGCAAAAAATACCCTCTTAGAGAAGGCTCTCTCCTCTAGTGCATCGTATATTTTTTAAAATTTTAAAATATATTTTACCAGTTTATTTTTAATTTCAAATTTGCTTCATGTTTGATTATAATAACCTACTTACATAAAAATAAAAATAAATATGATAAAAATAATCAAAATTTGACAAAAATATATATATCTAGAACCTGTACTCTAAGCACTACAATGGGTATTCAATCATTTTTTGTATAAATATATTTTGACAGGAGAAATTTAGAGTTGAACATGAAGTTTTATTTAAATTTTTGAAAATGGGGGCTTGGCTGCCACATGGGATGCCACATAGACAATTTTGGGCAAGACGGTATCACCCAGAAAAGTTCCAAACGAAACTCTCTTTCTCGGAACCTTCTATGCAAATGAATATTGTTTTCAAAGACGAAATCATATTTTATAGATTTAAAAAAGTTGGGCAAAAAGGTTTCAGATGAAACTCTTTATGTCACACAATGCCACGTAGGTGCTACGTGGTTCTGGGTGGAACAGTTTTGGGCAGAACTGTTTCTATAGAAACTATTTAGTTGGCCAAAAGTGTGACACAAGTTTGAACTTTTACCCTTGTTTGGGTTGATTTAGGAGAACTTAAATTTATATAGTTTCAATTTTCAACTTTTATGACAAATTTTTTACTTAGCATGTTTAAATTTTCTTTTTTTGATGCATAAGAGAGATTTTATATTAAAATGGTAAAAACCATACAGCTTATCTTTGTCTGTATGAAAAAGTCCCATCTTCATCCTACTACTGGCTTGATATCTTAAGCTAAACAAAATGACCTCGCGAGGTCTTAACAGCCATCAAAATACCACGCAAGGCTCATTAGCAGAATGCTTTCTTTAAACTATATCTTAATTACAGACATATATATATATATTGATAACTAACATCTGCTGACGGAGAATTAGAGACAAGCCAAAAAGACCATTATACTTGGGCCGAAGAAAACAAGCCCTTACCCAACACCTTGCTCCAGTAAGTAATCACAGAATTCAGGAATCCACACGAAATCCTCTGTGACCTCAAACTGGAACAACTTCCTCAAGAATGCCCAGGCTTTCTTTGTTCTTTCCCTATGCTCTAGCAGATCTGTACCACTCAGGTCCAGTAGAAACAGGTAATAAGGAATGACACCCTCTTCCCTATCCACCTTCTCCAAATCCTTTGGTTGTGGAATTCTTGCTCCAAAAACTACCTTCGCTAGGGCTTCATCAAGGCCGTCGAGCAGGTGATTCTTGAAAGCCATTCGAGTTGTAGTACTAATCATAGCCTTATCCACGTTTAGGTCAAGCAACGAGGCCACAAACTGAGATGTGATGTCAAGGTCGACCTTGTATCTTTCCCCATCCTCCACGAAGGCTCTGCCCAGTATCAACTTCACCGCTCCTATCAATAATGCATCACCCTGAATCAGGATCTGCTAGAAGCACTAGTCAGTGATTATTCCTCGAAAAGTCATTTACCTGACCGAGCTGGTTAGGCAAATTGGCATTGCCATTCCTTCACACACTAATTGTCTGCTCTGCAAATGCTCTGGGGAGAGGAAAAGATCCAATCTTGGTACTCTGTCCATAGCCCTACTAAGCGATGGAAGAAATGAATATTTCTATCTAAATTGCATGTCCTTAAGCGCTAAATGTGAAGAGAAGGTTCTAGACTTCCTTTAATGATGGCTCGTGCAGAAGGAGCCAAGTCATCTTGCTAACCAGGATCGATGTACTTTGGCAGACTAACATTCTCTCACTCCTCACTAAGTCATGATTGTGCCAGCTTCCTTCATGCGAATTAATTTTCTAATGATTTCTCCTTCTCCACAGCATACCACCCTATTGCATCTTATTTTCTTATGATATCAAATACCGCCACCCTAGTTATCCAACCCTACACATCTTATGAGTGTTTAAATTATTTTATATAAATGATATATTTTCTCTTAAAATGTGATAGAGTTTTCATTCCCTGGGACTAACTATTATAGAAAGGGATGGACCAAACCAACCAATGAACACTTTAGTTTGACAACTACCACTAGATCTTCATTTAAACATCTGGCATTTTAGTTTTGTTGTTGCTCTGTTCACCCTTGGATCTTGAATGCCTCTATAATTACTATAAGATTAATCCTTTATGTTCCCAAAACACAAAGATAACTTTAGCAATGTATATCAAACATGGGGTTCTAGATATTTGACATTGGCAAAGCTATCTTAGAACCAAATCAATGCAACCCAAATGTGCTAAAATTGGATAGCAATTTTATTAGGATGGTGAAGATTAGAATTGTGCAAAAAGGGGGGCTTTAGAATAGGGTATGGACATTAATCAAAACATAATTCAAGGGGAAATTTTGTCATATATTGTATTTGTGAGTGCATTGTTAGACATGAATTGTCTTATAAGTTAATCATAGAAAACATATGATTTATATTTTTTTCAAATTTTGCTTCATGTAGATTTGCTTAATTGAGTGTAAATCTTTAGCTACATTTTTGTGTACCTTTGTGACATTGCACCATTCCACTAAAATATACTTAAAATGGATAAAAGTGACACTGCTCCATTCTACCAAAATTTACTTAAATGCATGAAACTACATGATTTCCATAAAATATTTAGTACGGTATTTAAAGTATTATGTTAATTTAAAATTTTTAAATAAAGAGGAGCTCTAAGGTTGATTGAGGGAGATGAACAATCACCCTCCATTGTCAACATGTGTGATGCTCCTCTAGCCAAAATTGAATCCAATTAGTGACCTTCATTGTTCTTGGTGCAATTTGTCCAACTTCTCCTTGATTTTAGTTTGTTTTAAAGTTGACCTTGGGGTTGGTTTAGTTAAAGTTTGCTTGGAAACCTAGTTCTTGTTTGTTAGTTTGAATTTGATTTGTGTCTTTTTGAATTGTATTTTGTTTCTGCCTTTTTAAAAATTTGATGATTTATGATTGTTTGAGCTTTGATTAAGAGGGTGTGAATTAATTTTGGTAGCGTACCTCTCAAGAGTTGGTGGAGGCTCATCACAAATGTTAGTTATTGCTCACTTGAAAGGAATTTAGATGGAGAATGGAGAGCATAATGAAGAAATAAAAGAAGGGGTTTCCAGTGTAGAGACAAGGAAATTCTACAAAGACATTCTTAATGCAAAAGATGTAGAGGTCGCACTAGAGGATGCCAAGTTTGAGGTCAAACTCGGAGACAACTGTGGAGAAGCCAAAAAAACCAGACAAATTGACAACTTTGGAAGCTCGGAAGACGGTAAGGACCTTCTTTTGCCTAGGATTCTCCAAATAGATCCTAATGTGGAAATGATAGAGGTTGTTAGAAAAGAAGAAACTAGAATAAAGAATGTGGCTATTTTTCTTGCTTGCATGGATAATGATAATCTCCCATCAAGAAATTTTTTTGATAACTAGTTATTGAATGTTTGGGATAAAAAGCTTGGGATTTATATATCATTCTATCACATGATCCAAAAAAGGGCTTTTGTTATTTTTCTCAAGAATCACAATATGCAAAAGCGGGTTTTAAACAAAGAAGTTTGGAACATTGGTAAGTATGTTTTTAAGTTGGTGTCATTGTAAGAACCCTTGCCTAATTTGATCCAACTTTTCTAATTTTCTGATTTTATTTTCTTGTTTGTTTTCAATGGTTTTATGAGTTTTCAATGTGTGAATGCATTTGCCATGTTATGATATCAATATAGAACCATTTGATACATGAAATAATGACAAATATATGAATTGAAAACACAATCAAATGTCTGATATAGATTGGAATAGCAGAGTATTTGATTTCAAATTAAAGATTTGAAACAATGAAATTGTCTACAACATACCTGATTGGGTTACACTTCGTGGCACAAAATGAAACCCTACATGACCAATAGAAGACCGATTTGATGTCTATTGTTCATACTGAGTTCTGATCTGATTTTTGTTGATGAAAACAATGCTAGACAACTCCAAAATCAACCACAAACTCCTCCCAAAAGTTAGCGCTAGACCCTATAGGTGGCCACTCACACCCTAGATATCGAATGATAGATATGAGATGTCAATAGAATGGTAGATATGACCTCTAACCTCTGATCTGTCAAATCTGAATGGTCTGATATAAAATTCTAATGTAAATAATGACTGAAATCTTTATAAAAGTGTCATGATTCTTCCTCCTATGATGAGTGCTAGTCTCCAATGGGTGTTAAAAACTCTAGGTGATAAGTCTAGGAGTCTTTCTTCCTCAAAAAAGTCTACAAACTACCTCTACAACCTTCCAAATCTATAAATTACTTTCAATGATGTCATATGGTGTTCAAACCCTAGCGTCTATCATTATGGAAATTAAGATTTGCTCTCAAAAAGCCAACGAATCCTTCATAAAATCATGCAATATCAATGTCAAACCCTTCTCAAATAACCTGCAATCGATTATCCATGAATATTCATCATATCAAATTAACATTTTGGCACAAATCATGTTAATTTGTCCTTCAAACCCTAGCTATCATAAACATGTAGAAATGATGTCTTTGTAGCTCCAATATGTTGTAAAAATTTGCAAATATGCCCAATGGCAAACCCCAAATGGATTCACCTCACAAAATGGAGTGGGTTTTCATCCAAACCACTAATTTCTAAGGGTTTTGTCCTTAAAAGATTGTTGAAACAAAGTTGTAGCTCAAAGAGAAAGTCTCCAATATCAAATGACAAATACACAATGATGAATTATGATCTCCCAAGCCCTTTTTATAAAGCCCAAGTGGAGCACCAAACTTCATAATAATTTATTTTCATTTCAAGTCCACCTCCTTAATAAAATATTATTTTTTCTTTTTTATTTTCTATCCTCAACTTGGGCGACCAAAATAGAGGAATAAAATATTAATATTTTTTTATTTCCTCATCTCAATTTGGGCAATCACTTTTGACAAATAAAATATTATTTTATTTTGGCATTTGTTTTATTTTTAATTTCTCTTTATTTTCCACTTTCAATCCTCTAAGTGGGTCACTCCAATCCAAGGCAAATTATTGTATTAATTTTGACTTCACCATAATTATCACAAAATTATTCTGAGTCATAATCCAACTCTATTTTGCTAAGGAAAAATAGGTAAATACATGATTTAACCACTCAAAGTGACTTTCCATTTTCCAAGCTTAAGTTATTTTCCAATTTTCCAAATATCTAAGTCACTTTGCAACAATGGCTCAAAAGGGGACATTACAAGTCCACCCCAAGATTGCTTGCTCTCAAGCAATCACATGTATCAAATCTATATTAGATTCAAACATACCAACCAATTCCCAGATCCCAAATCAATCTAGGCCCTTAGTGTGGTTCTTCATGTGCTATACCATGTTTCTCAAGGTTTGCAAAAGAGAGTTTATGCAACCTTCTTGCTAAAAGTGCCACAATCCTCCTCAAATATCCAACCAATTTCCCAAATGTGTGCAATCCTCCATTATGCTTTTGTTGTCCCATGCTGATATATACTAAAAAATCCTCATAGATGTCCTCATGAAGTGTTTCTTTGTCCATAACTATCATACTCTTAGTTGTAATTTGGTGTGGCAGCATGTACTTGAGTGCTTTCATTGTGACTTGTTTCCCTTCAAGTTGGAAACTCAACTCCATGGTTTGCAAGTCTTGATTCACTCTATGAAGTGAATGTAGCCATTGCATCGCAAGAACAATATCAGTATCTTTCAAATCAAGCACATAGAAGTCATCACAAAGCACGTATACTTAGCAAATAGAATGCTAACCTTGTTGATTTTCTTCTTGCATGGAATAGTTAATCCACCTGCTATAGTCACATCAAAGCCCTCAAAATCATCACTATACAATCCCCTCTTAACCACCAAACTCTCATCAATGTAGTTATGAGTAGCTCTGCTATCAAGAAGTGCCATGACTTTACACCCAAATAAGATGCCTTCAAATAGGAATGGGTTATACCTTGGAGCTCTTGAAAGATAAATGATCCTAATCCCTTTGTTATCATCACTCTCAATATGTGGTGTTAGTTGTCCATGTTCACTTTTCAAACTAGTGTCATCATCCTCATCATCAAGAACCTCTATGTACTACACTTTACCTTTTCCAAGACACCTATGGTTGGGTTCCCATGGTTCTTTGCAAGAGAAACATAACTTTTTTTCTACGAAGATCATTCTTTGTCTCAAGATCAATCTTTGGTGGTGCTTCAAACATTGTAGGCTTGGGCTGCTCAAGTAAATTTTGATCTAATTTTTCATGCTTGAAGCTCTTCTTTTGGGGCTGAAATGAAGGAGGTGTTGTCTCAAGATCTAGTGCTAGTTGAATTGCATCCTGTAGAGTGTTAGGTTTATGAGCCTTGACCAAACCCTTAAACTTATCATTCAAACCTTCTAAAAACAACATTGTCACTCTTTTTTTTGTCATATCAAGAACCATAACAGCAACTTTTTGGAACTCATTGATGTAGGAATCCACATGCCCAATTTGTCCCATTTGTGCCAAATCCCTATAATAGACTTTTACATAATTCATGTCAAACCTAGCAATGAGTTTATTTGTAAACTCCTTATAAGAATTAATCATTGCATGGTTTTGTGTAACAAGTCCATGATGCCACAAATCATAGGCTACTCCCTCTAGATGCATGGTTGCAAATCTAATTGCATCTTTTTCCAGCATTGGTTTCAGTGTCAAAAATGTGTCCAATTTGTGTATCCAAGCACGAGCTATACTCTTAACACTACCATCAAAATTAGGAAGGGGAATCTTGTTCAAATCTTGTTTGTACTCCTTGTGTTGCTTCTTCGATCTTCTTCCATGTTTTCCTTCTTATTTTTTTATGATTCATGTATTGGTTCAAAGTGATCTCATCTCTGACTCCTTCTGGAAGTGTATGGTACTCATCATAGCCAATCATCACATCATCGATTATGAGTATCTTCTTCCTCTTCGGATGACTTTTCTTCTCCTCTTTGCACAAATGTAGGATAAAGTGGCCTATCTAAAACACTAGTAGTTGCTCTACCTGCATTATTCCCTGTATTACTATCCTCTCCTGGAGTAGGTTGATTTACCCTCATTTGTCCAATGGCTGCAAGTAGTTGTTGTGATTGCATGAAAGTTTGCATCACTTGTTGTTGTTGTTAGGCAATGGTATTCAATATATTCCCCATGTTTGTTTGTTCAACTCTCATAGGGCTTTCATTTCCATTACCACCTCTTTCCATATCCACTTGTCGTGTACCTGTAAAAGGATTGTCCTCTTCACGTTGTTGACCAACTCTTCTTCTAAAGTAATACCTGTTAGAACCTTCTCTGGGTTGTATATGATCAAGTTAAACCCTCCAGGATGGCAAGATGCTTAACTTTGATACCACTGTAAGAACCCTTGCCTAATCTGATCCAACTTTCTAAATTTTTTGATTTTGTTTTCTTATTTGTTTTCAATGGTTTTATGAGTTTTCAATTTGTGAGTGCATTTTCCATGTCATGATATCGATATAGAGCCATTTTATACATGAAATAATGACAAATATATAAACTAAAAACATAATTAGATGTCTGATATAGATTGGAACAACAGAGTATTTGATTTCAAATTAAAGATTTGAAACAATGAAATTGTCTACAACATACCCAATTGGGTTACACCTCTTTTTGGCACAAAATGAAACCCTACATGACCAATAGAAGACTAATTTGATTTTTGTTGTTCATACTGAGTTCTGATCTTTTTTTTTATGAAGACAATGTTGGACAGCTCCAAAATGAACCACAAACTCCTCCCAAAAGTTAGCGTTGGACCCTATAGATGTCCGCTCAAACCCTAGCTGTCGAATGATGGATGTGAGATGTCAATGGAATGGTAGATATGACCTCCAAGCTCTAATCTATCAAATCTGAATGGTCTAATATAAAATTCTAATGTAAACAATGACTAAAATCTTTATAAAAGTGCCATGATTCTTCCTCCTATGATGAGCGCTAATCTCCAATGGGTGTTAAAAACCCTAGGCGATGAGTCTAGGAGTCTTTATTCCTCAAACAAGTTTATGAACTACCTCTACAACCTTCCAAATCTATAAATTACTTTCAATGATGTCATATGGTGTTCAAACCCTAGCAGCCAATATTATGAAAATTCAGATTTGTCCTCAAAAAGCCAATAAATCCTTCATAAAATCATGCAATATCAATGCCAAACCCTTTTCAAATAACTTGCAATCAATTATCCATGAATATCCATCATATCAAATTAACATTTTGACACAAATCATGTCAATTTGCCCTTCAAACCCTAGCTATCATAAACCTACAGAAATGCTGTCTTTGTAGCTCCAATATGTTGTAAAAACCTAGAAATATGCCCAATGGCGAACCCTGAATGGATTCACCTCACAAAGTGGAGTGGGTTTTCATTCAAACCACTAATTTCTAAGGGTTTTTTTCCTTAGAAGATTGTTGAAAAAAAGTTACAACTTAAAGAGAAAATCTCCAATATCAAATGACAAATACACAATGATGAATTATGATCTCCAAATCCCTTTTTATAAAGCCCAAATGGAGCGCCCAACTTCATAATATTTTATTTTCATTTCAAGTCCACCTCCTTAATAAAATATTATTTTATTTCCTTTTTTCTTTTCCATCCTCAACTTGGGCGGCCAAAATAGCGAAATAAAATATTAATATTTTATTTATTTCCTCATCTCAAATTGGCCAGTCACTTACAAATAAAATATTATTTTATTTTGTCATGTGTTTTATTTTTAATTTCTCTTTATTTTCCCACTTTCCATCTTCCAAGTGTGTCGCTCCAATCCAAGGCAAATTATTTTATTAATTTTGACTTCACCATAATAATCACAAATTACTTTGTCATAATCAAACTCTATTTTGCCAAGAAAAAATAGCTAAATACATTATTTAACCACTCAAAATGACTTTCCATTCTCTAAGCTTAAGTTATTTTCCAATTTTCCAAATATCTAAGTTACTTTGCAACAATGTCTCAAAAGGGGACATTATAGTCATGATCACCAGAAATAAACCATTCAAAGAAATAATGTTCTATTTCATCCCTAGATGGGTGGTTAGTAAGAATGTGCCTCCCCAAATGTGGGCCTTTTTGCCCCAACTACTTAACCTAATAGGGAAAGTCCCAAAAGTTGAGGAAACTAGGTCAACACTTCTTTATATAAATGCAATAGTCCTACTTCCATTAAATACTAGTATTCAAATCCCTGAGGCTATTGAATTTCAGCTTGGTAATTCTCTAGATAAATGTAAAGTTGAAAGTTTAGGGGATTTGAATGCTTGTTTTCTTTGTAAAAATGATAGACATCAAAGGAAGGATTACCCCATAATTGCTAAATTTGCAAACAACATGTTTGCTAGCAAAAAAAGTGAATAAAAATGAGACTCATGTTGAGACTCAAAAAGTGGCGTCCCCTGGTAATATTCTCAATGATGGGGATAGTAAGATGATTAATGAAGAACAAATTAAAAATGAGGATAGTAATAAGAGAAAAAATATGGAAGTGGAAGTTAATTCCACATATGAAAAAAAAATGATAATAAAGGGGTTGATTTTGAGCCTCTGAAAAGCACCCATAAAAAGAATGCTCAAAGAAATTGTCCTAGACAATCCTTACAAATCCTTGCTAATAAATTGGCCTAGGCCTCTAAGTCCCAGGAACCCCCCAATGTTGCTAATCCCTTAGACTCTAAGGGTTTAACTGAACTATTACCAATTGAGGAGCTTGAACAAGTTAAACCAAATAAAAATGTGGAGTGTCTTTGTTATGGAGTAAAAAGTCTCCACATGTATTTTAACCTCTTTGTTTAGTTCCTAGGTCCCCTTGATTACATTATACATTCAAAATGTTTCTCCCAAAGCAAAATTGCCCGACACCAAAGTAAAATTGGAATATGTGCCCCTTGATTTAGCTTACCCTAGACCTAAACAAGGCTAAAGGACCTGGGCAGTACCAGCCATGTCCCTCCTTTTAGGTCGGGGCTAATTCAAGTGTATGTTAGCTTAACACATCTCTAAAGTTTTCTCCTTGTTGGTTGTTTTGGTTTGAATTTATGATTGTGAGCGGGAAAACATATATAAGTGTGTTTTTAATTTATTTGTAACTAAGTTGAAAAGAGCATAATTTGAGATCTTGAAGTGAAGCAAGCAAGAGCATTCATTATGATTCTAGAGCATATTCATGTTTTTTTATTGTGTGTTGTTCTAGATATGGACTTATCATCTATTCTTCCTTAGGAGTTGAGGTATCTTCATCATTCTAAGGGTTCATCACATAGGTTACAGAAGTGAGATCCAGAAAATACAAAGCTACAGGAAGACAGAGTACAAATCAGGGTTTTAGGATCTGAAGACAGTTTTGAGATTTTCTCTCATCAAGGACTTGGGCGGTACCGCCCATGTCCTCCTGCCTTTTTAGGGTTTAGATCTTGCATGAGGACAACATTTGCAACATCTTTCTAGTTTGTACCTCCAGTAAATTCTTCCAGTCAGGACTTGGGTGGTCCCACCTTGGTCCTCCAACACTTTTACTTTTGGAAGATAGGTTTTATCTTCTTCTTGATTATCCCTGTGTAATTAGTTTATGGGTTTATGTTATACTTTCTCTGTTACAAGAAAATCATTCTACAACTAGGGTTTCATGCATTATTAACCTAGGGTTTGAGGAAAAAACTAAATTAAATCTGATCCATATATAGCATACTTGAGCACAAGGTCAACAGCTGAGTCCACCTTCATTTGGTAGTGATTAGGCTCGGTCTTGTCCTTGAATGTTATATGGAAAAGGGTTTGATCTAGTTTGTGTGCTAGTTGTTATCATTCTCCTTTTTCATGCCAAACACTTTGGTGAACCTGTAGCTTCGAGCATTTGCATCTTGCTAATTATTCAAATCAGATCTTACATTGATTTATTACATATTTATCAATATTCATTTAAAAATCTTGCATAATTTTGGAAAATGTGCATATTTTAATATTCATAATCTTATTGATAGTCTTTTTAATTAATGCATTGAGTGTTATAAAATTTTGTATGAGTTTTATAACTTGCTTCCCTAAAACCAACACCTTGGTAAGAAGTTGTAGATTGATGGGTTTTAGTGCTTTCAATAGCAACAATGTACAAACATCAGACAATCCACTACTCAAATATTTTAAAAAAGGTGAATCAACATCTCTACAAAATATCACCAATGCCAACATGTCAGAAGAACAAACATTTCATGACTCTAAAGACATAATTGGCATAGTTGCACATGTACCTAAAGCTCAAATCAAGAAACTAGACAAAGAACTAGCTGATTTTCAAGAATTTATGGGAAATGAACATCTAGCTCAAGAAGCGGTACCTCTTGTTGAAGGTATAAGAGGATTATTACAAGAAGGACAAGAAGGTGTTGACATTATGGAATAGCCCATATAGTGGATAACAACATTATGTTAGCGAATAACTGCGTGAATATCATGAAGAATGTGTCATCATAGAATCAAATAAGCACACAAGTATTGGCACCCATGCCGACTATGGAAGTATCTACTTATACATCGACAATTCTCACTACCACTACACAAGCTTGTGGTAATGCCACCACTAGATTGGGAACATCTTATGGAAACAATTACAGATCTGTACATTATAATTACCAAAACACATTACCCCGTGTGTCCATACCCATGAATAATTATTCTCAACCACCTCTCACTTCCATGACTGCACCATTAAATACCTTTGTCTCCAATACACAAACCACATCATCTAATGATGCAATCCTAAACCAACTTTTGCAAAGTATGAATTCCTTACAGCAAAAAGTAGTGAATATGACCAATGCTTCATCCCAACCCAATATACCAACATATCCTACTCGCAGTCCTTTATCTTACACAATCTTAAGAGCTCAAATCCCTGACAAATTTGATACTCCTCGGTTTGAAAAGTACAGTGGAAAAGGTGATCCTAACAATCATGTGGCAGCATTCACAGCAATATGTAGTGATTTCTTCTTTGGTGAGGCATTGTTAGCAAAACTCTTTCCACAATCTCTCAAAGATACAACTTTAGAATGGTTTTGCTCTTTACCTCCTAATTCAATACATTCCTTCTCACAGCTAGTTCATCAATTCTTGCAACATTTCCAAGCAAACATTGGACCTCCTATCTCACTAATTGCTTTGGTCCATTGTAAACAAGGTCCAAAAGAGAAATTAATAGAGTTCATTAGTTGATATCAAGCTCTCTTTGCACAAATACAATATCCAATTACATATTAGGATGTTTAAAAAGTATTCATTATGAATCTGCAACTGAACATATACGACAAAATATTGTTGATGAAGTATAGTTCTTTTCAACATTTATGCACAGCTCTCTATGATTACCAACTTTTAGCTAGTCAATATGAGAATCATAACTCATCGACTCCAGTTGGTCAATCCAAAGCTGGAACATCTCAACAATCATTTAAGAAGCATAACAAGAATTTCATCAAGATCAATGGGCAACATTCGAACAACTTCCAATCACAAGTGGTAGCCATTTCAAATCGGACCCCATTCAAATTTAGGTAGTAATAGAGACAATTCACTCCATTATCGGATCCTCTTCATTCGATAATGATTCAAGTAGTAACCAACAATCTTTTGAAGCTTCCTCCTATTCGTCCAATAGATAGTAGCAAGATGAAAGGACCTTAATTTGATGCTAATGTCTTTTGTCAGTATCATCGCTTGGTAGGACATGACACCAAAAGATTATGCGTCTTAAACATGAAATTCAAGACCTCATCAATTCTAACATAATATAGGTGACTAGTGTGAATGACAATGGAAATAAGTCAGTTTCTCCTCTAAATCAAAATCTAGAAATCTTCACCAATCCTTTTCCTAAGCATAACATCAACAACATGGTGGAACAACAAAATGAAATGGGACCTAAAGCTTAACTTCTCAAATTTTATGAGATAGTTGGCATGATAGAACTAGATAAGGTGGAAAATGAAGATTGGCTTGAATTCAAAGATCCACCTCGTCCACGAGTAAAATGTATCTATGTTGAGGTTCCTCCTCTGTTATCCCTTCAAGGATTAGGAGATAACCAAAATGCACAAGATACACAAATGGAACAGACTACATGTAATCACAATAAGGAAAGGAAAGTTATAAGGATGAAAAGAATCTCATTTCATCGTGAAAATCTCATTCATCAAGCAAAGTAGAATAAGAAAGCAAAGGAAAGAAAAAAAGAAAGGCATGAGTCATCAAAATATGACGAAAAAGGTAATGAGTCACCTCCCCGCAAGCATCAGAAGACTTCAATCATACAAAATCTTGTGAATCAAGTGCCACACAACTATTTTGAAAATAAAATAGGTATGAATTTTGCATCCATTCCACCACACTTGATGGAGCACCTCTCCAAGATGCTCGCAATTTTGGCCTCCTCTTATATATATATATATATATATATATATATATATATATATATATATATATATATATATATATATATATATATATATATATATATATTGTTGTGATGTGTTCCCCCATGTAGTGTTAAATGTTTGTTTAGGTCTCCTTGGATGACCTTTGATACTCTTGTAAGGTCAAGGATACAAGAGGACCGCCTCCGTTGTGACATTCCTTCTATTTGTTTCTCTATTCTTATACACTTCTCTCATTGCAAATTATTGTGTCTAGTGCCTTGGGGGCATAACGTTATGGAGGATGTCTTGGGGGCATCTTCCCATGTTGTGACCCTAGGTCACTTTTGTCTCCTCTCTCATTTTTTGTGATTTCATTCTTTTGTTGTACTTGTGGCTCTACTAGTCGATGGATGATGAAAACAAAATATACACTTCTGATAAGGACCATGTGTCCCTAAACAAGAAAATAAAAATGGACCTAGTCCATATATGAAGACAGGGCTAATTTGTTAGTGACGTTTGACTAGTAGAATCACTTTATGTCATGATGTGATCATGTATCATGTTGTGAAATTGTTGTAACAAACCTTTGCAATACTCTAAATCTACTTCTATGCACTTTAGAATGTTTTTGTCTAACCTTGTAGCTACACTCAATTTTGAGATACCTGAAGTATAACCTCACAGCTATACTCGGTTCCAAACTTGTAAGTATAGCCTTAGTTTGTTAAAGTGATATGTGGCCTTATTTTTGTATCAATTTCATGTAATGAATTGGTTGTTATCTTAGCTTAGATTTTCTAACCAAAGCTTATGTTGATTATCTTTCATGCATATTGTTGATCAATGGTTGTTAGCAAATGATATTGATATGTTTCTATTGTGATTGTTGGGAACAATTCAGTGATTGTCAGCACATGTCACTTTGGGGCATGGGCTTTGCAAAAGCTCTTGTTCCCTCGTGTGTTTTCAACCTTACCTTAAATGTGATTGCTACCAGCAAGCGGGAGTAACCACTTAAGGTGGCGGCATACATTGTGGTAAATACTTGGATGTCTTAGATATTGTGATATAATTTGCGATAGACTTATTTTTCATTGTAAAGCATCTTCGTGATGCAGTTGGGGTTGTATACTTTATGGTGTGTGTTTGTGCATGCTTCCTTTGTACAGTAAGGCATCTTCGCGATGCAGGTGGGGTTGTATACTTTGTGTGCATGCTTCCTTTTCACTATAAGGCATCTTCAAGATGCAGGTGGGGTTGTATGCTTTTGAAATCCCTTCCACGGAAGGCGAGGTTGTGTCTTCCCTTGAGTGGTTGCACATCCTTTTGAAAAAGTCCTCTCACAAGAGGCAGGGTTGAGTCTTGACTTACTCACTCTTAAGCATGTTTTTCTTTGGTAGCATAGCTTGACTGTCAGGTGTGTTTGGTGTGTCTTAGATGGCAGAGTGTAGCGATGAGCTCCTCCCTATTGCCTATGTTTACTGTGTATAAGACGTATAGTGGGTCGACGACACACTCTATGGCGCTCGCGTATTCCGTGTGTTTTGCATGTTTTTTGGAGGTACGTAGCGATAAGCTCCCCCAAATCGTGTGTTTTGTGGAGGCGCGTAGCGATGAGCTACCCCCATGTTGTGTGTTTCACATGTTTTTGATGGTGGCACATAGAGATGAGCTCCCCCCATCGCTCGTTAGTATAATATAATTGTTAAACTATGTCTTCTCTTCGTGAATGCTTTATGTATTTCATGACTACGTTCATGTCTTCTCCGTGTATTGCATGCTTCTTTACTATCTTCCTCATGTTTTGTGTGATTTTCATGTGTCTTCTTATGTTTGCCTAAGCTTGGGGGCTAGAGATAGTCCTCCAAACTTTGGTCGTGCTTTTGGCTCTAGTGTCTGATGTGCTTGTTATGTTTTCAACCGTACTTTAATGCATGTATTAATTGTAAGATCATACACATATTAAAGTGGGGGCTATATGTTATGGAATAAAAAGTGTCCACATGTCTATTTACCTCCTTGTTTAGCTCCTAAGTCCCCTTGATTACATTATACATTCAAAATGTTTCTCCTGAAGTAAAATTGCCTAACACCAAAGTAAAATTAGAATATGGACCCCTTGATTTAGCTTACCCCGGACCTAAACAGGGCTAAACGACCTAGGCGGTACTGCCCATGACCCTCCTTTTAGGTCTGGGCTAATTCAAGTGTATGTCGACTTAACACCTCTCTAAAGTTTTCTCCTTGTCAGCTCTTTTGGTTTGAATTTAGGATTGTGAGAGGGAAATCATATATAATTGTGTTTTTGAGTTCATTTGAAACTAGGCTGAAAAGAGCATAATGTGAGATCTTGAAGTGAAGCAAGCAAGATCATTCATTGTAATTCTAGAGCAGATTTATGTTTGGTTATTGTGTGTTGTTACAGATATGGAGTTATCATCTATTCTTCCTTAGGAGTTGAGGGATCTTCATCATTCTAAGGGTTCATACATAGGTTACATGAGTGAGATCCAAAAAATGTAGAGCTATAGGAAGATAGAGTACATATCAAGGTTTCAGAATTCAGAGATCACTAGTAGAAATATGGCAAATAAATGACCAGGTGACTAAAACTTTTAGTCACGTGACCAAACTTTTAGTCACGTGACTAAAATGTTTTGCAACACAGCTATAAATGACTAAATAAATGACTAATTTGGTCATCAGGCAACAAGCACAACTAAATAATTGGTTATACAAATAAAAATGACTAAATAAATGACTATAACTCCTCTATTCTTTTTTCTTTCCAATTTGATCATAATACTATGGTAGATCTTAGTATAAGTAAACTATATTAAAACCAAATATATTCTTCAATATGATCGAGTACATTATGCATACTTATGAAGAAATTTGTTTGGTTTTCTTAGCAAAATATGAGATATATTGGATTTGTCAACTAAAATTCAATCAATTAGTAGTTGTAAGGCCCAACCTCATTGTAAGGCCCATTTATTTTGTGATCACAATTGCTTAATTCATTATCAACATTATGTGTTGATCCATAGCTACTAGATGGATTCATATGCTAACACTAGATTAGATGTGTAGATGTTTGTCTACTACTTGCATATATATGTTCCTAGAAATAATTTATTATATCTTGGGGCCATGCTTTATTTATGTCATTTCTTTCTTTTTGGGGTATCGCTGGGACTCATATTTATATCCCACTAATATTCATCACTTCCGCCAATGTCTTTTGTCTTTGGTAGTTTCATCGTTGTATCGGTGAGACACTCTCTTTTGTCAACCAGATATCCCTATGTCTCCCTGAAACCACTTGAGATTCATAATATTTCATTTGATTTCCTAACATTTCATTTCAATTGTCTTTTTGGGGCAAACTGACAACCCTGTTAAGCTTTTGAGGGTTTTGGTTTTTTAATATTTTGCATTTTGTATTCACTCTACTCGTTCTCAGAATCATAGTTTCCTATGTTTCATTCTCTGCCCTTGTAATCTAAACTGTAAGTAATGAAAACCAAAATATGAGTTTTAAAGAAAAAGTTTATTTATATGTTTATAGCTTTGTGTTATGTAAAATACTTCACATCTAAGGGATTTTGTAGCTAAGCCCTTATATTTTCATCCCAGAAGATGCTATGTTATGCCTGGTTATTGTTTTTAGGTTTTTTGTTTTGGTTTGGTAAAACTAGCTCATGTTAGGAACTTATTTGATGCTGATTGTTGATTTGACTTATCTAGACTGAGTTTTGTGTAAAACGACGATGGTAGTGGAGACTTCAGAGGATGATGCTACTCTTGTCGTGGCTCATTTCACTGCAAAAATGGTGTGGGCTGATGTGGGACCTAAAGTAAGCATTCAACCTTTGCACCAAAAACCTAGTAGATGAAATTGTTAAGGTCTTTCCATGTTTTGAAGCTGGTTATTGTGTGTTTGGTTCTTCTTCATTTAAGAGAAGTTTAGATCAAGGGATACAGGTTAATTTCAACCAAGGGGTCATGGGTGGTTTAATCGTAAGAGTTATACTCGTGAGAGCAAGTTAACTTAACTGTAATAAGTTGGCCCATAACCCTAGCAAGGGTGTCACAAGCAAGGTTATGGTGTAAGGAATATGGTATACATTTGATCGTGTCCCACATTCAATAGGGTGTATTTGAATGTGACCTAAGTGTAAAATTTTAAAGATTTCTACCAAGATTTAGTAAGAAGGTGTCATGTCTAGCTCTGACACCATGTTTGCTTGGCATGTACCAGATAGCACTCAAACCTAGGACCTCAAATTTATACGCTTGGTGCTCTACCATGTTCTTCCATATCCTTACTTGGGTGGTGGTTGGGGCCCCTAGCAACTATCAACCTAGGACCTACCATTTGCATTCCAAGGTGCTATTGGCCCGTTGTGATTAGTATTTATTCCTAGACCCTTTATTACAACTCTGCTGTGACTTTTTTCTAAACATATGATGTGGAATATTTTCGCTAGTGAACTTTGGGTCTTTTTGGGCCAACTGGCTAGTGATTTTTTTGTTATTTGAACATACCCAATAACTGTTACACCACAATCTCACCATCTTTTTATTGGAGTTATTCATTGCTTTGTTGTGGTGGAAGGGATTTGAACTTGAACACAGTTCGCATGTTTATGAGTTTACCCATTACCATTACACCACAACAACTTAGACACATGACTAATATCTTTAACATTTCTCAAAGTTTATAATCAGTAAAAGGGAGTTCTATGTTTTTGCCTCAAATCTGACCTAAGGCTAATACAATACTTATTTCAAATGAGGCCCTCTTGAGGCCAAAGTAACTATTTAAAGAGAGACCAGATGGAGCAGGTACTGAAGGTTTTTATTGCAATATGTAAGAAAACTAGTTCTTTTCATTGTTGTGTATTTAGTGCATGTTGTAATCAATAGTCATATTTCTTGTTTGTAAAGCGAAAAGATTTGTTAATTGTGCTAGATTTATGATTATTATTTTTGTTTTATAATTTTTTCTCTGTTTAAGGCTCATGGAAGTGCTCTCTATGAGAAATAATCAGATTCCTATATTCTCGGCAACAGTTCTTGTAGTTCTGTTGGTTTGGACATTTCTTTCATTTTCAATGATTTATGGTTAGGAGTTATTTAATCCACCTTTTATGTGAAAATACTATATTGGATGGTGATTAGTGCACAACAATTGTCAACCAACTGTAGTTTTGTTTTAGATCAGGCAATGCGGATATATTACTTATACAAATATTTGCACGTTATTGGAGATATTGATCCATTTAATGCCTACTCTATTTGTAATTTGTTTGAGCAGGTTGCAGAACCTCGGGTGATGTGTTATTTTGATGAGACCCAAACCTTTATGGTGGAAGGAAGATGGTCAGATTTGGCATCACTTTTGCTCACTTCAGCTGATCTGATATTTGCCAGCTCCTTAGAGAAAGGTTTGTGAGTCAAACTCTTTAATCCATATATTTGTGACATTTCTCAAATTCCCATTTAAACACACAACTTCTTAGTTTAAAATACATCATTAATAAGTGCTTTGTGTGGGAAACTATTGCATGTTAGGGATATAAATTTGCACAACTATTGCATGTTAGGAATATGAAATATGTAACAGCTATTTGAGATCTTGGGTCATTGCTCAAGCTTTTACTGCAATTTATAATTTTTGCACTTTATTTTCTTTATTGGGGGAAAGAGCATAGAGGCTAAGCTATTCAAAGTATGTGGAATAATCTTTTTCTATTATTTTGTTCATGTAACAAATGTTTGTTTTCCAATGATTAGTAGCTCTAGATGGCATTTACTGCTTCAATTTAATTTGATAAAACAAAGACAGTGGTCAAAGAATGAATATGTTTCCTAAGGTTTGTTAAATATGGTTAATGCTAGTGTAGGGGAAAGTAAAGTAAATGCTATTAATATCGGAGCATGGATTGTCAATACTTGACCATAATTCAAAAAATTCAAAGCTTTATCTGTTCCTTCTCTCAAATTCTCCAATGCCTTTTAAGGAATCTATAACTCCTTTGGGTCTTGGTATTCTTTGATGTCTAGTTCATTTGCATTCTCTAATGAGCTTGTTTTTTATAGAGTCACCCTTTTCCATTGTAATTAATCTCACAATACATGGGTCATGCATTTGGCTGGTTAAATAAGTTTTTGTTGGAGAACAGTATTTCTAACTTCAATGTCAATGTACTAGAGGAGATTTCTTGAATGGTACCATTGAGGCACCCAGTTGTCTATTTGAGAAAGAATTACTAATTAATGGTCCAAATGGCATAAATTGTCGAAGTGGCCCAACAAGTTTTTCAAATGATTCCTAGGGTATAAGGGAGCTGGGGAAATGTTGACACATCTAGGAAATTAAAGATGCTAATTGATTCCAGAAGGAATTCTTTGTACTAAGAAAACCTAAGAGTTAAGCTTGTACAACAAATTCATGGGCCTTTGTATAGCACCTCTTGTGTGCAGGAATCTAAATGGTGGCCTTAACTGCATCAAAGACAAGATTTCTTCTGTTCAATCTGGGTAGCATGAAAACACTTCAAAGATTCCCATTTGTTGATATAAAAAAATTGTATGACTGTTACAATATTTGTAGCTTCTCCTTAGCAGTTTATCTTGTAGAATCTCCAAGTAAAGTTGTAACTTGGGTGATATAAATTTAATCTCCAAGCATTATTGTTGTGGTAATGATCCATGCCAAGTTGTTGGAGAAATTGGCTTGGAAGATGAAGGCAGCAGGGTATTTTCTAAATTCAAGACATTTACTTGATGTTGTGGAAGAGGAGGAAAAATAATTATTTCTCTGCAAACTGCCATCATAGTGAAAAGTTGGCAATTGCATTTGGTTTGTTAAACATGCCCCATAACTATTAGAGTTGCTAAGACCCTTTGAGTATGTGTTGATTGCCACACTGCAACAAAACTTATCTCCAAGATTGTTGCAAGAGAAATTGTTGTGAGAGATGTGAACCATTTCCATCATTTTAAACAGGGACAATTTTCTTGTGGAGATTATTGGTGATGCTAAATGAAGCAATCTAAAAAATAGGATTGCACTATAATAATGTGCACAGTGTCAGATCTCCAGTAATAATGAAGGGACATCCATCAAAGCATAATGGAAGGGGAATTTTTTTCAAATGTTGTAGTGGCAAGTGCCCTAGTAGCCATGCATGCATGTCAACTGTTTCATAAGATGCCTAAAAGAAATGTGGTCTCATAGAATGTCATGATTGCAGAAGTAAATACAACTGGCGGGTGCAAAGACCAACTCCTCAACCTTTGCCAACATCCTCCATGTCTATGCACAAATTGAGTACTATTGTATTGTGTATATAGATATATCCTTATAGTGAGTATTATTGTATTGTATATAATGTACATAGATATAGAAACAATACAATAATACTCAAAATGACTATAATATGTATGTGTATTCGTACCCATCCCCAAACTGGCAACCTAGCATTTAATTGATTAGGCTAGATTGCACATAGGAAAATTTTATCTTCTTCTACAAGCATATATTAATAAACCTGCATGGTTGCATGCACCTAAAATACAAGCAAAGCTTACAATGTTAGGACGTGTTCTGGAGTGC